>OY728164.1:2034360227-2034984264 GCA_963277665.1 Viscum album
CCCTCCTCGGACATTTATGCTCCTCACGGCGGCCGGTGCCGTCTTCCTCTGCCCCACCACGACCGTCAGATTTATCCATCACCGGCGGTGACGAGCACCGCTTCGACTGGAGGTGGCACCGTCGCAGACGGCGAGGCAACCCGCCGGGGCAGAGGGCCTTTGATAAACCCCTTTTCAGGGACAGTAGCTTCTTCTTCAGCCTTGACCACACCATCTTCTCTCTGCAATGTTTGCTATCCCAAAACTCCCAAACCCTACCACTCTTTATATATACATCCAAACTAAATCTTACAACCATCAAATATCCTTAACACACCGAGATTTGGTTTCCCAATTTCCTCACGACCATATTTTTATATTTTTTCATCATTGAAGGCGTTATAGATTTTTAAAATTTAATCTTCTTTTTTTATATATTACAATATATTATTTTATTTAAAATATATTAAATTCTAGCATTCCAAAAATATTAAAAAAAAAATCTCACCCAGGCCTCCCTTTTACATATGCGTTAGGATACAATCATAATACATGCATTAAGGACTTAACTATGAGTAATAAAGTCGGGCTAATAAAGTTATGATAGTAAGAAAGTCTTGATGATAAAGTCAATATAATAATGTAAAGATAATAAAAGTGTTAATTATTAATAATTGAATTAATATTACTATTATTATTCATAAAAAGTTATGCAGTAATTATTATTAAGTATTAAATTATTAATTAAATTAGGATTGTAATTATAAAGAATTTCAAAATTTGATTTATTTATTATAATATAAAAATTTAAATTTATTATTTATTAAAAAATAAATAATGTTTGTGTCACGTAAATTCATTTTTAATTATCAAATTTATGAATAATAATAATATTATTAATATTGGTTAAAGAGGGTTGCATACGCATGCAAATACGAAGAAAATACAGGCATCCGGGAAGTTGACCATGGATAATAAAGTCATGATAACACAAGATTAATGATAATTAATTCATTAAAATGAAGTAATTACAATTAAGTCATGACAATAAAGTAATGATAATAAAATCATTATAATAATGTTATGAACTTATTAATTGAGTCATGATAATTATCTTTTATTAATGTCATGAAAATAAAAGTAAAGTTATTATCAATGAATAATAACAATAATGAAAAAATTATTAATAATGATTTATATAATCATATTAGTATTAAATATTATGAATTAATAATAATAATAATAATATTAAGTCATATATTACTATTAAAACTTAATATTTTTTATTTGTTTCCTTTATGAAATTATTTTTACATTCAATTAATTAATATGTTTAAAGTGGATGTCCTAAAACTCATTAAAAATCTAAATATAATTTATATTTTATAAGCTTTCAGAGTTGCTTATTTCTTTTTTAAGTCCAAATGTTATATTTTGAAACAATGTTGTTTTGTATCATCTATATTACTATATGTTTAATATTTAGCTGAAATTCATTTAATTTCTAATTATTTTTTGTGTGTGTTTAGTCGATGTTTTTTAAAATCATTTTGATTGTACTTATGGTTTATTTCTTATATGCTTTCAAAGTCGCTCACTTAAGACACAACAAACTTATTATATTTCAAATAGAAAATTTTGGAAGCCATTAAAATATAAACTATAAGTATAATCTAAATGAGACATAAAACATAAACTAAAGATATAAAAAATAGTTGAACATAAAAATAATTTTATAAATAGAATACATCAAAATTAATTTACATGTAACAAATATTATAGACAAAAAACATTACATTTACACTTCAAAAAAAAAAATATCCCCATAAAATATAGTATAAATAAACTCTAAATGAAATTTTAAACATTTTTTTTACAAAAAAAGTTAATTTAAAATGAAAGGAATGAAAAAAAATAAATAAATTTAATTAAAAAAAATGTTATCACCAAAAAAATATTCAAGTACAAATTTAATGTTTTCAAATAACAATATTTTGTTTTATTTAGATTATTTTTCATTAATTGTTTTACAAAATTATTTTTATTTTAAATTATTTTTAAATGTTTAGTTAGTGTGGAAAATATCATTTAGATTGTATTTATATTTTATAATTTATAGGCTTCTAAAGTCACCTACTTGAAATGTTATTTTATTTCAATTAGGTGAATTCGAAAGCGTATAATTTTTAAAATGTAAATACAATCTAAATAATATTTCACACATCGAATAAACATATAAAAAATAATTGAAAACAAAAATAATTTCAAAAATATAATAACCAGAAACCAATTTACAAGAAACAAACATTATTATTTAAAAACATAATATTTACACTTTTATGAGCAGAATTCTTTAGGACTAAAATGTGCATTTGGGTGGCGTCATTTTTTCATTTTCCTGGTTAGTAGTGCTTTTGTGTTTCACACATTTGTATGTCATTCCATCTATAATTTAATTTTCATTAAAAAAATTTCGGATTGAGATCAATCGGTACCTGAACCTTCCTGGTAATAAATAGAAAATAATTTAAATAGCATAAAGATTAATATCTAATCATAAATAATAATAATAATAATAATAATAATATTATTATTACTATTTTAAATAAACTGTTAATAATATAATTACTATTTATTATATTATTAGTTATTACTAGGTATTAAAACTTGAATAAAAGAAATAAATTTTTTCTGGATTCAGATCCTTGGATGGAATGGCTCTCGACCAGTGGCTCTCCCCAACGGCTCGAAAGCCTGCCTCGTAAACCCTAGCATTCCAATATTCCTCATGATTCTCCTCTTCATCTACCCCTCTGCTTGCTATGGAGCTCTCAGACATAGTTTAGGAGATTCACTCAAAAGAAGTGGCATCTTCACAAAGGGAAGAAGCTCTTCATCCGGTGAACACGATGGGAAAATGCATCTCTTTCCTCGAAGCCCTTACAGGTATGGATTTTTCCAAAACTCTTTCGATGAAGTCGACCAGAATTAAGAAAATGGACGATGGCGGCTTCTGTGTGGAAGCAGATCCAATTGCTGTTCAACAACGCTCACAACTCTTTAAGTACTCAGTCATGGGTCGTGTTGCTTACCTCAAAGCTTATACCGCCTAGTCTTATGCTGATCTTAAAGTTAGATTATCTTCTTGCTGGAGTTTTGCTAAATGGAAACTCATTCCACTAGGAAAGGGTTATTTTCATATGCTATTTCCTACACAAACCGAGCTTGATTGTGTCTGGAAGATGGGAAACATTAATTTGAAGCTGGGTCTAATAATAATCTCTGAATGGGACTTTACTTTTAACCCTAAATCTCATAGGAAGAACACAACACAGGTTTGGGTTAGGTTATTTGACCTTAATTGGTTTTTCTGGCACCCTCAGATCCTAAATGATATCTCTGTTTATGTAACACCCCAAGATTTCATAGTGTGTTATTTCTTCAAAATAATTCAATAACTTGCACTACACGCAACACCGAGTTCAATCACACCATGACTTACAGAAAACAAAAAAAGCCATTCAAAAGAGGTTATGAATAGTATTATCTAAATTTTAAACTTTATATAATCCTTATAATTTTAGAATCCATATTATGAGTTTCTTAGATATAATGCAAGAACAAATTCATTTTCAGTATTGCACTTTTATCAACTTTTAAATAGTAAACCCTTTTTAAATACAATATTTTAAACTTTTTGACTAAATGGGGACATCAAAAATTTAAAATGAAACATCCCAAGCTTCCACGGTACGCTTTCTTTGAATAATATAGTAGCGTGTGTTGTACGCAACCTTGAGTTTTAACACACACCACAACCAATCAAACTAGCCGTTATGAATAGTAATACCTACTTTTCAAAATTATATACATTTTATATTTTAAAATGGACTTCATTTCTGGATTCGGATTATCGAATTTAGCCTAAGGTGAAATTTTGGTACTTTTCGGATAACTTTCATATTTTGATGAATAGTGAAAATTACTAAATTTTAATTAAAAACAACTTTTTTAATCAAAATAATTATTAGTGATAAATTATGAATTTGAGTGGTTTTAAAGTATATTTAGAATATATTTTTACCATTTAATATAATTTTGGTCATTGGACATAATTTTACAATTAAACCGAACATAAACAAGTGTCAATCTTTTGATAGTTATTATCTCTTAAAAACACGCTTTTTGTTTTGACAGCGGGAATTAATTTTAAATTAATTTTTGCCACTTCTGTGTTTTGAATTTAGGAAAATGGATTCCATATTTGGAATCAGGATGTCCAAATTATGTAAATAGGTAACTTTTATTTTTACACATTTTGAATAATTACTGCGGTAAATATTTTATTTACCATGGTTAAAGGGTAAATCCGGTAAATAAGGGTTAAAAAAATAATATTATAATAATAAAAAATTACCCTAAAACGTGTCCTAACCTTATTGGTGGACACATACCCGACCATGGGCATCCTTGGGTCGATTTGGGGACCCCTTGGAGCCACTTGTATGTGGTAGGGACACATTATATTAATAAAGTTAAAATAAAAATAAAAATGGCATAAGCTTACATCTTTTAGAAGAACAATTTTTACATAGGGTTATACATGTTGGATTTTAGATTATAAATATCTATTAGAAAGCTAAAAATATTTCCTACATAATGATATTTTATTTATAATTTTTAGACATCAAATAATTTAAATTAGTAATGACACAATAATGATGCAATGTTTACCTCATTAATAAATCATTTAAATAAATAAGATTATAATGATTAAAATATTATCTAAAACCTGTCCAATTATTATTGGTTGATTTTATTTAGAATATGAGACATCTTATCTTCTACCTCAATGATTTTTGGACCATTATAAACCGAATATAATTATATTATAAAGTAATACTTTCACTCTTTCCTAAAGAGCCCCTCCTCTCCCTTATAAAAGGAGACCACTTCTACTCATTCCTCACACCTCTCAAGCCACTTGGCTCGTCCAAACCCTACCCAAATAAGCTCCCCACATCCCTCTCCTCCTCCTTGAAGCTTCCCCTTAGGCAGAAAGCATTTCAAGAAGTCCTTTGGTTCCAACCAAAGTGAGTTACCTAAATTAAAGGTAACGATTTCTCTTAAATTATTTTCATTTATTTTGCTTCTCCAACCCCCAAACTCTTTTTATTTCCTTTCTTTTGTAACAACACCAGTATCCACAATATACTAGGATGTTGTTATAATAAGTATTCAAACTACACATACACACAACTCCATCTAATGGATGATGAACATGATGTTTCTGTGGATGGCAAACTAACGCCTCACGAAACGATGATTGTTCAAATACATCTTACCGCCTCTCATGGTGGCCATTATGATGGCACTGTAATTAAATATGATATTAATGATATATATTTTATATATAAGCTTCTGTAATTCCATTTTATTTCATACCATTATTCGTTTCATGTTGTATATACATACGATAATTTCATTTTAGGAAGTGCGGACTACCGCCCCCTTAAAATGATATGACTCGTTCATACCACACATGGAACGTATAAAGGATGGTGTTAATGAACTTAAGTAACATATATAAAATATTATATTATACTGGAATAGTAATATACCTATGTATCATTTGGATTCGATTCTTTTAAAATAAAAATTAAATGGAAGTAGCGTTCGTGCATACGTACGGACTACCGTCTCCACGAACGCGATGAGATTCATTCTCCATCGTATCCATTCAGGTCTTATTCTCATTTTAGGGTTAAAAATAATGTTAATATCATTCTGATTATGAATAAGATATAATCTATCCATTACAAACATGTCTTACGTAACCAAACATTTAAGAAGAACAAATCGATTATCACCCGAAACAACGATAATACTAAGATATTATTATCAAATCAATATTAAAAGATCATATATGATATCATATTAATGTATATGATTCTTGTATAATTTAATAACACTTATTTCACCATTATAGATGAGGTTAACCTACCCCAACAAAGGAAAAGTACAAGGTAAGGGTTATTTCACAATCTCTTCATTATCCGAGGTTGTTTATACGTAATAATCTACTGGGATTTCTTTATCATCCACATCAATGTTTTCTTCAAAATGTATTTCAAAAAATATTTATTATTTACAAGAATATGGGTTAAATTCATTTATACCCTTGTTTGAATTTTTATAAGAGGTTTATAAAGGAATCTTTCCGTCGTTTTCAAAACAAGGTCCTTTTTAACCTTTTCGACAGAATTAAGATAAGAATGTTTTTTTTACTTATACGGCGGGTGCAGTTATTTTCCGCCGTTATAAAATCGTCAAAGCTTCCCTTACAAGCTTATAAGAATATTTTCAAGAAAATGTTTTATTTTATATGGCTCTTAAATGATTTCAAAAATAGAAAGAGATATTTCTCTAAAAAGTGTTTTGATTTCATCTATGTCAACATCCTTTGACGGATTTTACGCTTATTTGAAGTTGATTTATTATGATACAAAACTTCTATATTGTATTGAAGGTTTTGTGATATGTTTGACTGTGGATGTGCTATTTTTATACCATTCATAGTTTATGGTGAAATTATTGACATTTCGTATGCTAGTTTTAATACGAATGTTTATGTTATGTTTAAACCTTTTCATATGGGAATGAATTGGACTTAGTAAGTGACGGGTGGAGCCCGCTATAGCTCCTCGATGCATCGGTAGGTCTCATGAGACAAACTAGTGTCTTGGCACAAGGCCTTGACAAAATCTTATTTGTAGTCTTGGCACGAGGCCTTGACTATGTGGTTATGATAGTCTGGCATTATGCATTCCAACATTATGAAAGTGGTTATTGATTTTTGCATGTGATTATTCGATTAGTAGAATATCCATGTGAATAAGTAAATGACATTATTTCATTTTATTTATGCCATACCATGTTGAAATTTCATGTTTGAAAGGCTTTTGTTTTAGTTATACATTGCCTTAAACGTTTATTCTTATTTATGAAAGTTTCCGCTATATTGTTATCCTTACTGGGCATTTGAGCTCACCCCTTTTCTATGTTTTCTTTTTCCCTGGAAATGAAGAAGTAAATTATGAATGACCTACAGGGATATTATGTGGGGATATGAGTGTGGATTATGGAGACAATATGTTGTTGTAGTAGTTTTTTGTTTTATGATGTAATGTAAAACTTATGAATATATCTAGTGTTTCCAAGGCTACTAAACCAATCGGTCTTTCGAGATTTGATCTTTCTTGTGATTATGCCAATGTTATGTAATTAATGCACCGACTCTGGGTAACTGGGGTCGGGGCGTTACAGTTGGTATCAGAGGAAGTTTAGTACAAAACTTGGAAACTAGATTTAGATAAACTCTGATTAGAGCACGTAGACCTAAGATGAACTTTGAGGATTAGTATAGAATAACTTCCTAGAATTTTGGTATTTTAGGGATTTTGTGAGTTTTCCGAGCAATACATCCCTGTCTGGATACGAGCAGGTAGAGGCGGCTCTGGAACAGATGTACCTAGGGGTAAAACCCGAAAACACCGCTTTGAGCTAGACTCGAACGGGAACTGGTGCACGACAACGGGCCTTGCTGCACTCTTGGTTACGACACTCCCGGGGGATATGCTTAGGATAACTCTCATTTTCTTTACAAGTCATTATAAAGGGTTTATGAGTATATAATTCCTCAAAAAAAACATTTTTATGATTATGGATTATATCCATAAATAGTTCAATTTATGTTAAGTGTTTTATAAGTATGGGATTATGTATTTTGATTCATAAACTGATCTAGTGTATGCCATTGTTTAGAAATGGCGCCCATTAGAAGGAATGAGAACTCCAGAAATGCACATGATCCAAAGAGAAGGGATGATCATATCTTTCATGGTCTTAAGCTAGAATTTATAAGAGAAATAGTCTCCCATGTATTATCATCATATGAA
This sequence comes from Viscum album, assembly GCA_963277665.1. Classification (NCBI taxonomy): domain Eukaryota; kingdom Viridiplantae; phylum Streptophyta; class Magnoliopsida; order Santalales; family Viscaceae; genus Viscum; species Viscum album. The sequence goes on from OY728164.1 coordinate 2,034,368,165, forward strand.
GAAATAATATCATGTGTTGATAAGATAAGTAAAGAGTTTACTGAGTCCTATGGCTTTGAAGGGAAGCAAGAGAAGAAAAGGATGGAAGAGAGAAAATGGATAAAGGGAAGAGGGAAAAGAAGAATTTTCCCATATGTGGTAACTGTGGAAAGAAACACACTGGAACTTGCCTGAAAGGAATGGGAGTTTGTTATAAGTGTGGAGGAAAAGGGCACAAAGTACGTGACTGCAAGGGTAAGAAAATGGTTTTAAATGTACAATGCTTCATTTGCAAGGAGTTTGGACACTATGCGAACCTATGTCCCAGTCATCAGACTATGCCGCAAATGATGTTATTGGATAATAATCAAGTTATGATACTACCACAGATGAAGAGGAATGATTAGAGTTCTTATGTTGATTATGTCAATTGAGTGTTGTATCAACAATGTACTTGTTATAATAATTATGGAGTATATAAGGATTGTACTACAGTACTATTTCATTAAGGACTTGAGATTGTGTGGAACAAAGAAAAGTGACTCAATAGAAGGATAAATTTTTGGAAAATATATGGTTGAGAGAATGATAAATCATAATATAGTTCTGATACTGAGGTAGTGATTTTGGAATAATATGTGATTGTTTTGGATAAATTCTATTGGATATTCTTGACTACCTTGGAACTGATTAATGATTTGTATATTCCATCATTGTTGGGGTTTAAAACATTTTTGGATTAATGAAGTATATCCAGCATTCTATATGGAATAAGGGAGCATGAATGTAATCAATAAGGAATATGGTAATACATGATGAAGGTATTCATATGCTATTACGGGGTAAAAAGGATCTATATTATGTTTACCTTCCTTATAAATGTTGGACTGTGAGTTTGGACAGAAGTATTTTGGATAGTTCTAGTTTGGATTATTTTGGATTGCCATAAAAGGACAACCCGGAGGTCGGGCAGCAACCTGTCGCATCCGGAAAAGCTGCAAGACTTGAACCCGCAACCGAAGGGCGACAAGGGTGTATCACCTACCACTGGCCCATGAGATGTCCTAGATTAAATAATGTAGTTTTTATTAAAAGATCTTGTAGATGAATTATAAATTCGTTTTTTTTTACATTCTATTATCTTTTAGAGTGAAAGATGATTTTGTGGTAGAAATTTATTAATGAATAAAACTCTAATTATAAAGTAAGTATATCTCCTTATGATCTTAGCCAATCTCATAAATAAATTCCTCAATATTAAGAAAAGCAACTTAGAACAAATTTTTTTTCCTAGATGGTACCTTAAATCATCACTAATTTATGGCTTTGGGATTGTTGGCCTTTTCATAGCCATGTTCTCTACCACTCTCCATCAGATAATTGATGGTTAGATTTTTCTTCCATATCCATATTTTCCTACATGGAACCCTAGTATGTGTTATTTTCGGTAATCTTCATACTTTCGACTCTTTATTTTAAATAGAGGCCTCATTAATTCATTTTTCGAAGTGGGATTTCAACTAAGATATTTTGAAACGTCAAAAATGTGTTATCCTAATACCCTATGTTTTGTTGAACCGATGGTATTTCAAATCATCATAGATTGATGAATTTAAGGACCTCAATTTTATACTTGTTTGTGATTGATGACCTCAATCACTACCTATAAATATTTACGTTTTTCCTCCAATTATATGTCTCTAATTGCCACCAATGTTCTCCTAATCGAGATCATAATTTGGTGGTGACCCTTTCATTTCTCTTTTCCTCACATTAAGACTAAATTTTAGTAACCCAATTTCCGATGTGGGTTTTCCCACAAATATATTTTCTATTTTCAACCATTTATTTTTGAAGAACAATTTCAAATTGCGAGGACGCAATTTATTGAAGGAGGGGAGAATGTAACACCCCAAGATTTCATAGTGTGTTATTTCTTCAAAATAATTCAATAACTTGCACTACACGCAACACCGAGTTCAATCACACCATGACTTACAAAAAACAAAAAAAGCCATTCAAAAGAGGTTATGAATAGTATTATCTAAATTTTAAACTTTATATAATCCTTATAATTTTAGAATCCATATTATGAGTTTCTTAGATATAATGCAAGAACAAATTCATTTTCAGTATTGCACTTTTATCAACTTTTAAATAGTAAACCCTTTTTAAATACAATATTTTAAACTTTTTGACTAAATGGGGACATCAAAAATTTAAAATGAAACATCCCAAGCTTCCACGATACGCTTTCTTTGAATAATACAGTAGCGTGTGTTGTACGCAACCTTGAGTTTTAACACACACCACAACCAATCAAACTAGCCGTTATGAATAGTAATACATACTTTTCAAAATTATATACATTTTATATTTTAAAATGGACTTCATTTCTGGATTCAGATTATCGAATTTAGCCTAAGGTGAAATTTTGGTACTTTTCGGATAACTTTCATATTTTGATGAATAGTGAAAATTACTAAATTTTAATTAAAAACAACTTTTTTAATCAAAATAATTAATAGTGATAAATTATGAATTTGAGTGGTTTTAAAGTATATTTAGAATATATTTTTACCATTTAATATAATTTTGGCCATTGGACATAATTTTACAATTAAACCGAACATAAACAAGTGTCAATCTTTTGATAGTTATTATCTCTTAAAAACACGCTTTTTGTTTTGACAGCGGGAATTAATTTTAAATTAATTTCTGCCACTTCTGTGTTTTGAATTTAGGAAAATGGATTCCATATTTGGAATCAGGATTTCCAAATTATGTAAATAGGTAACTTTTATTTTTACACATTTTGAATAATTACTGCGGTAAATATTTTATTTACCATGGTTAAAGGGTAAATCCGGTAAATAAGGGTTAAAAAAATAATATTATAATAATACAAAATTACCCTAAAACGTGTCCTAACCTTATTGGTGGACACATACCCGACCATGGGCATCATTGGGTCGATTTGGGGACCCCTTGGAGCCACTTGTATGTGGTAGGGACACATTATATTAATAAAGTTAAAATAAAAATAAAAATGGCATAAGCTTACATCTTTTAGAAGAACAATTTTTACATAGGGTTATACATGTTGGATTTTCGATTATAAATATCCATTAGAAAGATAAAAAGATTTCCTACATAATGATATTTTATTTATAATTTTTAGACATCAAATAATTTAAATTAGTAATGACACAATAATGATGCAATGTTTACCTCATTAATAAATCATTTAAATAAATAAGATTATAATGATTAAAATATTATCTAAAACCTGTCCAATTCTTATTGGTTGATGTTATTTAGAATATGAGTCATCTTATCTTCGACCTCAATGATTTTTGGACCATTATAAACCGAATATAATTATATTATAAAGTAATACTTTCACTCTTTCCTAAAGAGCCCCTCCTCTCCCTTATAAAAGGAGACCACTTCTACTCATTCCTCACACCTCTCAAGCCACTTGGCTCGTCCAAACCCTGCCCAAATAAGCTCCCCACATCCCTCTCCTCTTCCTTGAAGCTTCCCCTTAGGCAGAAAGCATTTCAAGAAGTCCTTTGGTTCCAACCAAAGTGAGTTACCTAAATTAAAGGTAACGATTTCTCTTAAATTATTTTCATTTATTTTGCTTCTCCAACCCCCAAACTCTTTTTATTTCCTTTCTTTTGTAACAACACCAGTATCCACAATATACTAGGATGTTGTTATAATAAGGATTCAAACTACACATACACACAACTCCATCTAATGGATGATGAACATGATGTTTCTGTGGATGGCAAACTAACGCCTCACGAAACGATGATTGTTCAAATACATCTTACCGCCTCTCATGGTGGCCATTATGATGGCACTGTAATTAAATATGATATTAATGATATATATTTTATATATAAGCTTCTGTAATTCCATTTTATTTCATAACATTATTCGTTTCATGTTGTATATACATACGATAATTTCATTTGAGGAAGTGCGGACTACCGCCCCCTTAAAATGATATGACTCGTTCATACCACACATGGAACGTATAAAGGATGGTGTTAATGAACTTAAGTAACATATATAAAATATTATATTATACTGGAATAGTAATATACCTATGTATCATTTGGATTCGATTCTTTTAAAATAAAAATTAAATGGAAGTAGCGTTCGTGCATACGTACGGACTACCGTCTCCACGAACGCGATGAGATTCATTCTCCATCGTATCCATTCAGGTCTTATTCTCATTTTAGGGTTAAAAATAATGTTAATATCATTCTGATTATGAATAAGATATAATCTATCCATTACAAACATGTCTTACGTAACCAAACATTTAAGAAGAACGAATCGATTATCACCCGAAACAACGATAATACTAAGATATTATTATCAAATCAATATTAAAAGATCATATATGATATCATATTAATGTATATGATTCTTGTATAATTTAATAAAAATTATTTCACCATTATACAGGAGGTTAACCTACCCCAACAAAGGAAAAGTACAAGGTAAGGGTTATTTCACAATCTCTTCATTATCCGAGGTTGTTTATACGTAATAATCTACTGGGATTTCTTTATCATCCACATCCATGTTTTCTTCAAAATGTATTTCAAAACATATTTATTATTTACAAGAATATGGGTTAAAGTCATTTATACCCTTGTTTGACTTTTTATAAGAGGTTTATAAATAAATCTTTCCGTCGTTTTCAAAACAAGGTCCTTTTTAACCTTTTCGACAGAATTAAGATAAGAATGTTTTTTTTACTTATACGGTGGGTGCGGTTATTTTCCGCCGTTATAAAATCGTCAAAGCTTCCCTTACAATCTTATAAGAATATTTTCAAGAAAATGTTTTATTTTATATGGCTCTTAAATGATTTCAAAAATAGAAAGAGATATTTCTCTAAAAAGTGTTTTGATTTCATCTATGTCCACATCCTTTGACGGATTTTACGCTTATTTGAAGTTGATTTATTATGATACAAAACTTCTATATTGTATTGAAGGTTTTGTGATATGTTTGACTGTGGATGTGCTATTTTTATACCATTCATAGTTTATGGTGAAATTATTGACATTTCGTATGCTAGTTTTAATACGAACGTTTATGTTATGTTTAACCCTTTTCATATGGGAATGCATTGGACTTAGTAAGTGACGGGTGGAGCCCACTATAGCTCCTCGATGCATCGGTAGGTCTCATGAGACAAACTAGTGTCTTGGCACAAGGCCTTGACAAAATCTTATTTGTAGTCTTGGCACGAGGCCTTGACTATGTGGTTATGATAGTCTGGCATTATGCATTCCAACATTATGAAAGTGGTTATTGATTTTTGCATGTGATTATTCAATTAGTAGAATATCCATGTGAATAAGTAAATGGCATTATTTCATTTTATTTATGCCATACCATGATGAAATTTCATGTTTGAAAGGCTTTTGTTTTAGTTATACATTGCCTTAAACGTTTATTCTTATTTATGAAAGTTTCTGCTATATTGTTATCCTTACTGGGCATTTGAGCTCACCCCTTTTCTATGTTTTCTTTTTCCCAGGAAATGAAGAAGTAAATTATGAATGACCTACAGGGATATTATGTGGGGATATGAGTGTGGATTATGGAGACAATATGTTGTTGTAGTAGTTTTTCGTTTTATGATGTAATGTAAAACTTATGAATATATCTAGTGTTTCCAAGGCTACTAAACCAATCGGTCTTTCGAGATTTGATCTTTCTTGTGATCATGCCATTGTTATGTAATTAATGCACCGACTCTGGGTAACTGGGGTCGGGGCGTTACAGTTTATATAGGCACTCCCCTTAAAATTGACCAGAGAACCTTGAATGGGGATTTAGGCCTTTATGCTAGGGCGTTAATTCAAGTTAACCTTGAATCACAACCCCCAAAATCTGTCATCTTTACTGCCCAAGATTATAAAAAAGTGGTGAGGCTCGAATATGAAAGGATTCCTTCTTTTTGTGAACTCTGTAAACTGGTTGGACATTCCATTCACCAGTGTAGGAGAGTACACAATCAACCTCCACAATACAACAATTCTGGATGGACTGAGGTCAGGAAAAATAGAAGAGAGAAAGAGGGTCCTGCTGACAATCCAGAAACATCCATGAAGCGGGAAGAAAAATGGGTTGTTAAAGCCAAGTCATTTGGCATACTTGAATCTGATAAAGGAAAAGACTGGACTGATTTAGCTGAAGACCAAGATCTTGAATTGTTGACCCAAAACTTTAAGTAGGATATTGAGAAGGATATTCTTAACATATAGTTCAATCCCCTGGATGACTTGGACCCTGTTTTCCCCCCTTGACGGTCCTACTTTGGACCCAACATCACTCACTCATTCTACCTCTATCAATGCTTTCGAAGATGCTCCAAGCATATACTCCCATATAGACAACCCATGTACCTCTATCTATGAGGACATTGACAACTCTATCACACACAATTCTCCATCTGAAAATCTACTCATGCACCCTCCAAACCCTTCTTATACCTTTGAAACTCACTCCTCATTGGACAGTGCTAAGAAGAATAAGACTACCGAGCCCAACTATATGGCTGCTCTTCTTTCCTCACATATCTGTAAGGACAAGAAGCAGGTTTTTGCAGTGTCACACACTGCACAACCTGACTCCAAACCTTATGAAATCTCAGGTCCTGCTACCCCCATCTCTGTCTCAGTACAGGTCTAGGCTTCTCATCCTAATGTCTTCAGGGATTCTACTTGCAAGCAGTCCACTTCTACTCCCCCTCTTCATTCTGATTCTGATGTAGACTCCACACAATCGAATCACATGTTTTATGGATTTGCAAAACCTTTTCCCCCCAATTTTGTACAAGACCAGGGACCACAATCTACTATCCTCAAGAAGCAGGTCACTGCTGTGTCACACACTGCACAACCTATTTCCAATCCTTCTGAACTCCTAGGGCCTGCTAATTCTGTCTCAGTACAGGTCCAGGATTCTCCCACTACTGCCTATAGGGATTCTGACAACAAGCAGACCCCTTATACCCCTCCTCTTCATTTTGATACTGATGTTAAGCACTCCACACAACCGATTCACATGCCTTCTGAAGCTGCAGAGCCTACTGCCCCCAATTTTGCTTCTATACAAGACTAGGAACTCCAGTATGCTACCCTCAAGGCACCTGAGAGCAAGAAGCATCCCTCTATTCTTCTTATACAATCTGTTTCTAACAAGAAGGGTATAGATACAGTGGTTTCTACTTTTCCCATGCAACTAACATTATAGGTTAATCATGAGAATGCTGTGAAAGATCAATCATCTGGAATTGCCACCAGATCTAAGACTGCAATTTCTAAAAAAAGGGGGACAAACCCACCAAGAAACGGTAAAAATGAATATTCTGTTTTTGAATTGTCAAGGAATTGCTAACCTTGACACCTTCAACATCCTTAAAAGATTCACCAATACCCACACTCCAAACCTTATTGCTATTGCTGAACCTAAAATTAATTTTTCCTCACATTCACACCAAGTCCCTCCTCGCTATTACTTCCTGGGGGCTTGTAAAAATGGAGCCCCTTCTGAATCTTTTTGGCTCTTTTCTCATTCCTCATTGCAAAATGTTAACATATATAGTTGTTCGAGTCAATCCATTACATGTGACTACATCTTTGAGAACACACACATCTTCTCTACTTTTGTTTATGATTATAACAGGTATCAAGATAGGAGAGGACATTGGAATGATCTCTCCAATCTTAATGCTTCTATTTTCCACCGTTGGTTTATTATTGGTGACTTCAATGCCATCCTCTCTTCGAGTGAGAAAATTGGTCCTCCCCCTGCTCCTATTTCCACTAGGGAATTTAAAGCCTGTATTGAAGTGAACAACCTCACAGAAGTTAACCTCTTGGGTGATAAATTTACTTGGTATAGGAAGCACTATAATAGAAATATTGCCAGCAAATTAGATAGGGCCTTTACTAATTCCCATTCCCTTGATAGTTGGGACAATATCTCTAGCATTACCCTTGCGAGAATCATCTCCGACCATCATCCCATCCTTCATTACTTCTCCTTCAAAAAAAGTAAATTGAGGGCTCCTTTTAGATATAACACTTCTTGGTCTTCTGACCCCAAATGTATAAACATTATAAAGGACACATGGAAGAAAATGCATGGTCAGTTTGACCCGTTTTCTTGCCCGATGAAGTTAAAAATGTTTAATCAAACTCTTAAAAGTTGGTTCAAAGGAAAGGTTTATGAAATGGACAATAAAATCAACCTTCTTGAAACAAAACTTATCCAAATTCAGAATATCAACTCTTATTTAAACTTTGCTCAGGACTCTCAACAGGAAATCACCATTTCCTATAAGCTAATTTTCTTACTCACCCTCAAAGATAATCTTAAAAAACAAATCTTCAAAGACAATTGGCTTAATGATGGGGATAGGAATACTAAATTCTATAATGTCCTTCATAGGGTTAGGAAATCCTAGAGACCCCTAGACTTTCTCAGAAATGGGGACCAAATTCTTGGCACTGATGAAGGAATTGCCAATCACTTAGTCTCTTATTTTGAAAATATTTTCAATGGTGATAATATTGATAAAGACCTCAAACCTAACATCATTACTGCACTTGTTTCTGAGGAATATAACACTCTTCTGAATAGCATCCCCTTTGATCATGATATTAGAGACACTGCCTTCAGCCTTAATCCTGACAGTGATCCTGGCCCGGATGGTTTTAATAATGGCTTCTATCAAAGCCATTGGGATATTATTCAAGAAGATGGTTGTCGTCTGGTTAATGTCTTCTTCTCCAAAGGTATTCTTCCACATGGCCTTAACTCCCAATTTCTGGTTCTTATTCCCAAAATGGAGAACGCTGATGTGATTCAGAACTTCATACAAATTGCCCTTATAAATTCTTTATTCAAAATCATCATGAAATTAATTTCCAATAGAATGAACTCCATTTGTTGCAAAATAGTTTCTTGGAATAAATTTTGTTTCATAAAAGGCAGATCTATTCAAGATTGCATCTATCTGGCCTCTGAATCCACTAATATTTTAAACAAAAAGAGCAGAGGTGGAAGTGTTGCTATCAAACTTGATATTGTGAAGGCCTTTGATACCATTTATTTAAGCTTTATGTATAAATTTCTTTCACAATTCAGCTTCAATGAAATTTTCATAAATAGAATCAAATCCTTATTCGACTCTGCTTACATCTCCATCCTCATTAATGGATCTCCTAGAGGATACTTTAACTGAACTAAAGGTGTGAGGCAGGGTGACCCTCTCTTTTCTATTTTATTATCCATTGCGAAAGACTACCTGAGTAGGTTTATTTCCCAGCAGATTGACAAAGGATCCATAAAACCTATCTCTGCCTCCAAAAATTTACAAGTTCCTTCACATCTTCTTTATGCTGATGAAATTATTATTTTTTACTCAGGGAGACAAAAGGAACATTCTCAAACTTAAAGATATGCTTCTCCACTACCAGGAAATCTCTGGTCAACACATCAACTGTAACAAATCTTCCATCATCTTTAGTAAATACTTTCCTCTAGGACAAAAACTTTCCATATCTAACATCTTGGGCATCAAAGAAGGATATCTCCCCTTTACCTACCTAGGTGTGCCAATTTTTTGGGGAAGACCTAAAGTGGATTACTTCTCTCACATTAGTGATCATACACTTAAACACCTTTCCTCCTAGAAGAGTAAGTCACTTTCGATGGCTGATAGAATTTGCTTGGTGAAATCTACAATTTTTTCTAAACTTGTTTATTCAATGATGATATATAAATGGACAAAAAGTATTTTAAAATGAATTAATACTGCTATTAATTTTTTTTGGGACTAGTAGCCCTATGGAGAGGAAACTAGTGACTATCCCCTGGTCCTCTTGCTGCAAACCTATTGATAAAGGGGGGATTGGCATAAAAAATCTCTCTAAATTCAATGAGGCTTTGCAAGCTAGACTTACATGGAACATTATTCACAACACCTCATACTCCATGAATTTCCTCATAGCTCGCTTCCTTGACAATCTTAGATACAATCATCTCTATCCTCTTAATTCCTCCATTTGTCCCTCCATCAAAAGTACTTTCATGTCTATTATGTCTAACTATAGATGGATAGCCTCTAAGGAATCCAGCTTAAAATTCTGGTTTGATAATTGGACTGGTGTTCCCCTGATCTCCTTGACAGATAACAACCTGCCCCCTCTCCATCTTCAGGATTTAATTGACTCGATCATTCATATGCATAATCTCGATCTCCCTGAGAATATTACCCAAATTGTTGATAATTATCATTTTGTTAATACTAATGATTTACTTATTTGGGAACTGGCGCACAATGGGATCCTTAACTCCAAAAGATATTATAAGTTCTTTTTCAACAATGATGACAATATTCACCACTGGCTAGATAAATTCAACAAAGACTGGATAAAACCCTCAAGATTTACTTTAGTCTGGTGGACTGCTCATCAAAGAATCCCCACAGATAACTGCTTACAAACTTTAGAGATCACTCTTTGTTCTAAATGTCGTATGTGAAATCAACATAGAGAGGATATTAATAATCTCTTTCTCTCCTGTGGCACAGCTTCCCCTCTCTGGCATTATATTCTTGACATTTTTGAGTGAAAATGGATTTTTTTGATACCATCAACATGCAGATTCAGAATTGCTTGGAGTTGTCTACGTCTCAGCAAATCAAAAACCTTTTGGTTGCGGTGGTTGTGGAACTTCTCCACATTATCTGGTATGGTAGAAATGAATTAATTTTCAGCAATAATTCTTTTAAAATTAGTGCAGGGAAAACAGGAATCCTCATGGCTATCCATGAAGCGTCTTCTATTTAAAAAGCTCACTGCAACAATTCGGTCCGTGACCTTGGGATCCTTAGACGTGTTGGGGTGGAGGAGATTTACCCTCACCCCCACTCTACTCTTGATGTTTTTTGGCTTCCCCCCCTCCAGGATGGATTAAAATCAATGTGGATGGAGCCTCCAAAGGCAACCTGGGACTAGCGGGCTGTGGTACCGTCTTCCGAAATCACCTGGATCAGATCCTTGGATGCTTTTATGGATCTTGTGGTTCCTATACTGCTTTGGAAGCTGAGATGATGTAAAGACCCATAAATTACAAGGGAAATTTTTTTCTTAATTTTCTTTGGGATTTTACGAGTACGCAGTTTCTGACGGCACCTGATTCTGAGGCCCGGTGTGCCCGGAATCAATTTCCGAAGTTTAGCTCGGGTACGTTCAGTGAACGAACGAGTGAGTTTTCATAACTTTTGAACCGATGCTCAGAATCGAAATCCGAGGGCACCGATGGAACCGAAACACCGGTAATTTCTTAGGAAAACTTCCTCTGGAGTTGCGTTTTATCGAGAGGTGATGTTAAAAATAAAGCGGTTTGATTAAAGAGTGAAATAAAATACATACTGCGATTTTATTTCTACTCTATGTAATTATAACCTACGTATAGAAGTTAAGGTGGGACCCACTAAATCCTAACTCCTCTTGATAGGATATTAGTGAGGTGGGCCCCACATGAGCCCCACCTTTTCAATTTCCTCAAACCTCCCTTAAAGTTGGAAACCCCCCCCCATTAATTTGCAACTCCTCCACTTTAAAAACATGCCAATAAAACGCCTCATTAATTGGAAAACGCACATTAATTAATTTGGTGAATTCATTTTGAATTTTGAAAAGGCTTGGCATGAGAAATAAAATAATTCAAAGCCTTATTTTATTATTGTGGAATCGTTGTGTGGAGATTTTTGGAGAGGAGAACTCTGGTCTTGAAGAACTTCATCTTCTTCGCGAAGAACGCCGAGTCTACGACGAAGAACTCCATCACCGCAAGGGAAGATCGTCGTGTCGTCTCCTCTCCTCTCCGTAGCCGGTGAGAGATGCCTTCTTTGGAGAATGACGACGTGCCTAATACTTCATCGGGTGAACACCGACGACGCTTATGGAGCCTCGTTCTGCGACGCTGTCTTCCGCGACGTCTTTTTCCCGCGACGATCCTCGTTCGACAACGTCTTCGAGGTAGGGATTTGATTTTGTTCATGAATATCCTTTGTCGTTCAACGTCATTTTCTTTAGCCACTTGATATCAAATTAATGGGAGGGGGCCAGACCACACGAACATGGCCAACCCTCCTCCCCCTTTGTGGTTGTATTCATTACGGCTCGAACGAAGGCGGCGTGGTGCAACGACACCACAAGGAAATAAGGTTGAACGCTGCAAGGAAGCATGGCGTCGTCGTGCCGTGCCATTGAGGCTGAAAGAAATAGTGGCCGGAGTTGGGCCGTGGAAGAGGGGGGCGGCACCTTCGTGTCGTTCCGGTCGGACAAAGTTCGCAGCCTATGACCGCGGCGGAGTAGGGAGCGGCTGCCGGAACCACCGGTCGCCGGTGCATGGAGGGCGGGACCAACCAGTCCCGCTTGGTACACTGACCAGCCGTTACGGCCGGCCAGATCTGGAAAACCAGAGTTTTGAACCCCCGGTCAACGCAGCAGGGCAGACCCCCCCGCGGGTCCAACGTCCGGTTCGAAGGGGGTGGCGGTTCCCCCCCTTCCACGCTCACGCGGTGCGCGGCGCCCTCATCGGGCCGGCCCGCCCATGCCGGGCCGGGCCGCGTCGGCTGGGTCGGGCCGTACCAGCCGAGCCGGGCCACACCCTGATTGTTCGGACCTGGACCCGGCTCGGGTCAACCCGGTTCGGGCCGACCCAGGGGGTCTCGGGCTGGGTCGGTTCGGGCCCAAAACCCCCTAAAATCGGGCAGGTTCGTTCATTTGCCCATTAGTTGGGATAGGAACCTCTGAATGAGGCACCTTCAGTTGCGATGTGATCCTTGGATCGATACGGTCATTTCGGTATATTACAATCAAGGTTTTGGAGAACTTTGGGTAAGGCCGGGTTGGTTCGAACTCAAAACCAACCGGGCCCTCGGAGCGGAAACAATTATAACTTGAGCTCCGGACGTCTGATTGACGTGACCTTGACTTTGTTGGATTCCCCTTGGTGATAAGGACCTTTTGGATTACTCCTCTCGAGGTTTGGACGTAGTTGGAGTACGGTCGGGATGGTTTTGACCTAAAAACCAACTAGGCCCCTGGGAAGAAAAAACCAATAACTCTCAGACCGGGCGTCCGTTCGACGCGCCGTCTGTCGTGTTGAGTTCCTAACGATGAGACGGAACTTTGGGATACATCAACTCCGGACTACGTGTCAGTTGATGTATCGATCCCTTAGCTCGCGGAGCGGACCCTCCTGGAAACGATCATGTTGTGTGCGGGAACCCTAGAGCTGGCTGCGACTGCGACAACGATGACGCCTGTACTAGGATCCTTCGTGTGTTCGACAGCGACGATGACTGCACTGAAATCCTCCATGGGACCGGCAATGACAACGAACGTACTAAAATCCTCCATGGGTTCGACGGCGATGACTACTATTCTTGTATCCTAAGTGGGTCTGGCAGTACGTGACTACAGTTCTTGTATCCTACATGGGTCCGGTAGTATTTGACTCTGTACTTGTATCCTACGTGGGTCCGACAGAGTTGCTGGTCTAGTATGCTACGTGGGTCCGACAGCTTAGCTGGTCTAGTATCCTACGTGGGTCCCAGCTAGATGAATCAATGGCTACATCTGATCATCCCTATCACCTTACGAAGAAGTATACCTGTGTGAGCTGAGTCGTGACTTTCAATCATTATCTTCGATATGATTGACTTGCTTCCTATGTGGAATGAGATGTGATTTCTTGTATGGATTGGGTTGTGATTTCCTGTGTGGATTGGGGTGTACTATCTTGTGTGGATGTGATCGAACTTGGGCTCGGACATTGGAGCTGAACTGGAAATTGATGACTTAGGTATATGTATGGGCATATACCTAAGTAGTGTTAGTTGTTGCTTCATGATTGTATCTTTCCTTTGTGGATTATCCTTTGTGGATTCTGGGAGACCTTCAGGGGGTCTCGGGGTCCCTACTGAGTAGCATATACTCACCCATGCATGGCCTATGCCCGCAAGACGTTGTGTTGGATGCAGACGATGGACAACGCTGATCGTGGTTGAGGCTTGTGGAGCAAGTCGATACCTGGAGGTGGACCACTGGGCGGGACGTACATAGAGTGGAGGGCTGGACCTGAGGAGCTGAGGAGGCTATCTGTACCCTCCCTTCAGGTGGGATTTCTAGTGGACAACTCGGCATTGCTGTTTTACTTTTCAGTTGATGTACTTTACTTTCTGTTTGGGTTTGTATTCTAACCCACTTACTTTTCCACACTTACTATTGTACCCAGTTTTACTTAGTGTTTACTTCTGCTGGCTTACTCGGTGGTGTTTGTTTACTTTATAAAGGAAATGCCTTCCCTTTTTGTTGCAATTTATGCCTTGGTGCTAGTCGCCAGCCCCTGGCCTATGGAAGACGGGCTTGGGGTAGTCACGACACGGGTCCCGAGGAAGGGTTGTGACAAATTGGTATCAAAGGAGTTCGGTTCTACCACAGAACTCAGGAATCTGATCTTTCTTCTATGTGAAGCGATAGTGTTAAGGGTAATGAGTGTGGTTATCATTCCAGGGAGTCCAATGTTGGTGCGGCGGCCGATGTATCCGTACACTAGGACCCTGACTTCTGATTTCCAACTCAGTGCACGAAAACACTGATTGCATGTGCGTTTCAAAATTTTTCTTTGTGATTACTTTGTTTTAGCTCACCAGGTATGCTGTATTGACCGTGGCACACCTGTTTCTTTTTAGGATGGCCCCACGACGGCAACTAGCTAGGGTTCAGAGCTTTGTACGAGACGACAACCCACCGAACGACGAGGCCTCGATGTAGGGCCCTTTTACAGCAGAGGCACCGACGATACCTCTACCCATTGAGCCACTGATGCCACCAACCCTAGCCACTGAGAGTGCACGTCACCTTAGTGCACAGCACGAGTTCCAATGTCAGAGACTGCCCAGGTTCCATGGGGAGACAGACCCTTAGGAATCCGAGGATTGGCTGGAGGCTGTAGTTCGAGTTTTCAGGTTAGTGGGGACACCGCCTGACCTCATGGCGATCCTTGCAGTGAGCCTCCTGCATGCGGCAGTAGGCAGATGGTGGAGCATGATGCTCCAGGTGCATGACGAGGCATCTCTCCTCTGGACGGACTTGGAGAGCCTCTTCCGCTCAGAGTTCGTCCCAGCCACCTTACGTGCGGTGTGCATTCAGGAGCTACTACAGCTGTGACAGGGCAGCATGACGGTAGCCCAGTACTTGACGATATTTACCGATCTCTCGCACTATTCAACGGACATGGTACGAGACCCATTATTTCGGGCCCAGACCTTCGAGCAGGGACTGAGGTATGAGATCAGGGCATCGATGATCTCTCTCAGCATTCTGACGCAGTCAGGAGTACTGGGGCGAGCCATTCTCATAGAGAGCTTTCTTTCTGAGCCTACACCCGCAGTGATACCAACCGCAGGGCGGCACGTAGCAGAGTCTTCTGCAGCTGGCAGTCGACGGACGTCATAGGGGTCCAGGAGGACCAGACCAGCAGGCGGACGACCTCAGGACACTAGCTCAGAGGTGCGGGGCACACGGCGCAGAGCCAGTCTTACGAGGAGCAGACAGTGCTACGCATGCGGCGGGCAGGGCCACATGGCTCGTGACTGCCCGACCTGCCATGCAGAGGAGCAGCAGACGGTTGAAGGGCCACCCAGGCAGAGGCAGAGGGTTGACCATGGCGGTCCGCAGAGAGTAGGCGGACGAGGCAGAGGTGCTGGCAGAGAAGCAGGTGGTGGGAGATGCTTTGAGGCTTTACCACCACCACCACCAGGAGGTCCACCCCAACCATAGGGAGCTGGCAGGCAGAGGCACGCTCAGCTTCAGGCAGTGGAGGCCTACGACCACAGCGCACCAGAGATGATTTGAGGTACTATCTGTGTCTACTCTACCCTTTCTGCAGTTCCTATAGACACAGGAGCGAGTCATTCTTTTATTGCTGCTACCCTTTTTCAGAGCTCGGAGATTCCGATGGAGCCGTTGGCTCGATCCTTACGGCTAGAGACTCCTACAGGAGCAGACTCAAAGATTACGCACTAGTGCCGGTAGTGTGAGATTACTCTAGGAGGTGAGAGATTCGGCTGGGATCTTCTTGTTGTAGCGTCGAGGCCTTACGATGTCATCTTGGGCATGGATTAGTTATCTACAGTCCATGCTTAGATCGACTGTATTAGGCGCAATGTGTGGTGTGTCCGCACCGATGGGAGTAGGTTCACCTTCATTGGCGAGAAGGGAGCCTTAGAGCATAGGATGGACTCATGCACAGGAGAGGACAACCGATCACTCATTAGTTGGCTAGCCTCATCCTAGGAGTAGTTGACATGCGGAGTCTGAGTTTTCCTGTAGTGGTGATCAGTATGCGGACGTTTTTCCTGACGACGTTCCAGGACTACCTCCTTGCAGAGAGGTAGAATTTTATATTGACCTATACCTCGAGACATCCCCGATATCCACACTAGCATATCAGATGGCTACCGCTGAGCTTCGGGAGCTATGAGTACAGCTGGAGGACTTGCAGGGCAAGGGATTCATCCGACCCAGTGTTTCACCCTAGGCTTCCCCGATTTTGTTCGCCAAGAAGGTGGACAGGATCTTGCGACTGTGTGTCAATTATCATTGCCTGAACCAGGTGACCGTGAGGAACAAGTATCCGCTACCGAGGATTGATGACCTCTTAGATCAGATCAAGGGAGCACGGTGGTTCTCGAAGATAGACCTCAGATCAGGCTATCATCAGCTCAGAGTTTGGGACGAGGACGTGCAGAAGACGGCCTTCAGATGTCGGTATGGCCACTATGAGTTCCTGGTTATGCCTTTTGACACAACCAATGCTCTAGCAGTGTTCATGAGTCTAATGAACAGGATCTTCCAGCCTTACCTTGATCGACTTGTCGTTGTCTTCATCGACGACGTATTGATATACTTGACCACTGAGGAGGAGCACTCCTACCACTTGCGGGTTGTACTGGACACACTCCGAGAGCACCAACTTTATGGTAAGCTCTCTAAGTGTTAATTCTGGATATGTGAGGTCCACTTCTTGGGACACGTCATCTCTGAGGCGGGATTTGCGGTGGATCCTGCAAAGATCGAGGCAATGCTAGCTTGGGAGCCACCCAGGAGCGTGACGGAGGTACATAGTTTCCTAGGTTTGGATGGATACTAACGAAGGTTTGTGCCAGACTTCTCCAGAGTGGCGGCACCACTTTCAGCCTTGACGAAGAAGGGGAAACCCTTCGTGTGGTCAGATAGATGTCATAAGAGCTTCCAGGAACTGAGACAGAGATTGATCAGCGCACCTATCTGGAGGCTACCGGAGGTGGGAGTAGGGTACGTAGTCTACTGCGATGCATCAGGGACCAGACTCGGATGAGTCCTGATGCAAGAGTGGGCAGTGATCGCCTATGGATCATGATAGTTGAGGCAGCATGAGCAGAACTACGCTACCCATGACCTGGAGTTAGAAGTAGTGGTATTCTCTCTAAAGATGTGGTGACACTATCTGATGGGTGAGAGCTTCACAGTCTACTCTGACCACCAGAATCTCAGGTACATCTTCTCGCAAAAGGACCTGAACCTGAGACAGCAGTGATGGCTCGAGTTCCTCCAGGACTATGACTTTGAGATAGTCTATACTACTTGAAAGGGGAATGTAGTAGCCGATGCTCTCAGCAGGAGGACGAGCATTCAGCTACTTGGGGAGGCAACAGAGCAGATAGCCACTTTGAAGATATCCTTGAAGGATAGAGATGGAGCAGACTTTCTTCAGTAACTCAGAGTCACTCCTCCACTTCTACAACAGGTCATAGAGGCACAACGTGGGGACGTTGACTGTGAGACACGGCATGCACAGATATCCTCAGGACAGGCACCTGATGGATTATCTATATGAGGAGAGCATGACGTCCTTCTCAGAGGACGTACCATGGTACCAGTTGCTTTACAGGAGGAGGTACTGAGGGAGTTTCACACTTCCCCTTTAGCGGTACATCTAGGAGTGGTGAAGATGTACCGGGATCTCAGACGACAGCACTGGTGGCCGGGTATGAAGAAGGCTGTAGCAGAGTTCGTTTCTCGATGCGTCACTGCCAGCAGGTGAAGGCAGTGCACCAGGTACCAGCAGGCTTGGTACATCCCTTGGAGGTCCCAGAGTGGAAGTGGGACGGGATATCTATGGATTTTGTGATTGGACTTCCACGTACTTCCAGAGGTCATGACTCCATTTGGGTGATTGTCGACCGACTCACCAAGTCGGCCCACTTCTTACCCATCAGAGAGCAGGGCTCAGTAGAGAGCTTGGGACGTCTCTACGTTCATGAGATTGTACGGATTCATGGTGTGCCATCATCTATCGTCTCCGATCGAGATGCTCGCTTTACTTCATGGCTTTGGAAGGGGTTACAGGAGGAATTCGGGACGCAGATACGTCTGAGCACTGCCTTTCACCCTCAGATGGACGGTCAGATGGAGAGGCCCATTCAGACTCTCGAGTACATGCTCCATGCATGTGTCCTCGACTTTGGTCGCAGCTGGGAGGATCACCTACCCTTAGTGGAGTTTGCATACAACAATAGCTACCACTCCACCATCGGGATGGCACCATACGAGGCATTGTACAACCGACCTTGCCGATCACCTCTGTGCTGGACAGACCCTGGGGAGTCAGCACTTGTGGGACCAGAGATTGTCCAGGCCACGACAGAGAAGGTCCAGGTCATCCAGGAGCGGATGAGGACAGCTCAGAGCCGACAGAAGTCTTATGCTGATAGGAGGCGGAGACCACTAGAGTTTGAGGATGGAGACCACGTCTTCTTACGGGTCTCACCTCGACGTGGATTACAGAGATTTGGTCGGGGCGACAAGTTATCTCCGCGCTTCATCGGACCATTCTAGGATCTCATCAAGATAGGCGAGGTGGCTTATCGCCTGGCTCTACCACCTCAGTTGCACCGAGTGCATGACGTCTTCCACGTATCTCAGCTGAGGAGATACGTGCACGACCCAATGCATATCATCGACCATGGGGAGCTGAACATTGACGATGGGGCGACTTTTGCAGAGGTCCTGGTGGAGATCGAGGATCAATAAGAGCGGGTCCTGAGTGGGCGGTCGATTCCTCTAGTGCACATCAAATGGAAGCACATGAACCTCCATAAGAGCACTTGGGAGCGGGAGGCTCAGATGCGTGCTCAGTACCCTCATTTGTTCCCCTAGTTTGTGATGTATCTTTACGGGGATGTAAATCCCTGAGGTGGGAGTAATGTAAAGACCCATAAATTTCAAGGGAAATTTTTATCTTAATTTTCTGTGGGATTTTACGAGTACTCAGTTTCTGACGGCACCTAATTCTGATGCCCGGTGTGCCCGTAATCAATTTCCGAAGTTTAGCTCGGGTACGTTCAGTGAACGAACGAGCGAGTTTTCCTAACTTTTGAACCGGTGCTCGAAATCAAAATCTGAGGGCACCGATGGAACCACAACGCCGATAATTTCTTAGGAACACTTCCTTTGGAGTTTCGTTTTCTCAGGAGGTGAGGTTAAAAATAAAGTGGTTTGATTAAAGAGTGAAATAAAATATGTACTACGATTTTATTTCTACTCTGTGTAATTATAACCTACGTATGGAAGTTGAGGTGGGACCCACTAAATTCTAACTCCTCTTGATAGGATATTAGTGAGGTGGGCCCCACACGAGCTCCACCTTTTCAATTTCCTAAAACCTCCCTTAATGTTGGCAAACCCCCCCATTAATTTGTAACTGCTCCAATTTAAAAACATGCCAATAAAACGCCTCATTAATTGGAAAACACACGATAATTAATTCGGTGAATTTATTTTGAATTTTGAAAAGGGTTGGCATGAGAAATAAAATAAGGGAAAGCCTTATTTTATTATTGGGGAATTGTTGTGTGGAGATTTTTTGAGAGGAGAACTCTGGTCTTGAAGAACTTCATCTTCTTCGCAAAGAACGCCGAGTGTACGATGAAGAACTCTTTCACCGCAAGGGAAGATCGTCGTGCCGTCTCCTCTCCTCTCTGTAGCCGGTGAGAGGCACCTTCTTTGGAGAAACACGACATGCCACATCCTTCATCGGGCGAACACCGACTATGCTTATGGATCCCCGTTCCGTGATGCCGTCTTCCGCGACGTCTTTTTCCTGTGACAATCCTCGTTCGACGACTTATTCGAGGTAGGGGTTTGATTTTGTTCGTGAATATCCTCTGCTGTTCAATGTCATTTTCTTTAGCCTCTTGATATCAAATTAATGGGAGGGGGATGGACCGCACGAACACGGCCGACCCTCCCCCCCCCTTTGTGGTTGTATTCATTGCGGCTCGAACGAAGGCGGCGCGGTGCAACGACACCGCGCGGAAACAAGGTGGGATGTGGCGAAGAAGCACAGTGCCGTCGCACAACGCCGTCGCGCAGCACCGTTGAGGCTGAAAGAAACCGCGGCCAGATTCAGGCCGCGGCGGAGGGGCGCGGCGCCGTCGCGCCGTGCCGGTCAGACCAAGGCCTCGGTAGAGCAGGGAGCGGCGGCCGAAACCGCCGACTGCCGGCGCATGGAGGGCAGGACAAATCGGTCCCGCGTGGTACACTGGCCGGCCATTATGGCCGGCCAGATCCGGAAAACTGGGGGTTTGAACCCCCGGTCAACGCAGCAGGGCGGACCCCCCCGCGGGTCCGCCGTCTGGTTCAAATGGGGTGGCGGTTTCCCCCCTTCGCGCTCACGCGGCGCGCGGCGCCCTCACTGGGCCAACCGGCCACGCGGGGCCGCCCGCGCCGGACCGGGCCTCCCGCGCCGGACCGGGCCGCGCCCTGATGGGCCGGACCCGGACCCGGGTTCGGTCGACCTAGTTCGGGCCAACCCAGGGGGTCTCGGGCCGGGTCGGTCCAGGCCCAAAACCCCCTAAAATTGGACAGGTTCGTTCATTTGCCCATACCTTGGGCTATGAACCTCTGAATGACGCACCGTCAGTTGAAATGCGATCCTTGGATCGAGTTGGTTGTTTCGGTATATTACACTCAAGGTTTTGGAGAACTTTGGGTATGGACGGTTTGGTTCGAACTCAAAACCAACCGGGCCCTCGGAGCGGAAACGCTTATAACTTGTGCTCCGGACGTCCGATTGATGTGCCGTCAACTTTGTTGGATTCCCCTTGGTGTGACAGACCTTTTGGCTTACTTCGATCGAGGTTTGGATGCAGTTGGAGTATGGTCGTGTTGGTTTTGACTTAAAAACCAACCGGTCCCCTGGGACGACAAAGCCAATAACTCTCAGACCGGGCGTCCGTTTGGCGCGCCGTCTGTCTTGTTGAGTTCCTAACGAGGAGACGGAACTTTGGGATACATCATCTCCGAAATACATGTCAGTTGATGTATTGACCCCTTGGCTTGCGGAGCGGACCCTCCCAGAAACGATCATGCTGTGTTCGGGAACCCTAGAGCTAGCTGCGACTACGACGACGATGACGACTGTACTAGGATCCTCCGTGGGTTCGACAGTGACAACGACTGCACTGAAATCCTCCATGGGTTCGGCAGCGACAACGACCATACTGAAATCCTCCGTGGGTTCGACGATGATGACTACTGTTCTTGTATCCTAAGTGGGTCCGGCAGTACGTGACTACTGTTCTTGTATCCTACGTGGGTCCGACAGTATTTGACTCTGTACTTGTATCCTACATGAGTCCGACAGAGTGGCTGGTTTAGTATCCTACATGGGTCCGACAGCTTAGCTGGTCTAGTATCCTACGTGGGTCCCAGCTAGATGAATCAGTGGCTACATCTGATTATCTCTATCACCTTATGAAGAAGTATACCTGTGTGAGCTGAGTCTTGACTTTCAACCATTATCTTCGATATGATTGACTTGCTTCCTATGTAGAATGAGATGTGCTTTCCTATGTGGATTGGGTTGTGCTTTCCTGTGTGGATTGGGGTGTACTATCCTGTGTGGACATGATCGAACCTGGGCTCAAACATTGGAGCCGAACTGGAAATTGATGACTTAGGTATATGTATGGGCATATACCTAAGTAGTGTTGGTTGTTGCTTCGTGATTGTATCTTTACTTTGTGGATTATCCTTTGTGGATTCTGGGAGACCTTCATGGGTCTCGGGGTCCCTACTGAGTAGCGTATACTCACCCCTGCAAGGGCTATGCCCGCACTACATTATGTTGGATGCAGATGACAGACATCGCTGATTGTGGTTGAGGCTTGTGGAGTAATTCGGTACCTGGAGGTGGACCACTGGGCGGGACGTACAAAGAGCGGACGGCTGGACCCGAGGAGCTGAGGAGGCTATCTGTACCCACATTTCAGGTGGGATTTCCAGTGGACGGCTTGGCGTTACTGTTTTACTTTTCAGTTGCTGTACTTTACTTTCAGTTTGGGTTTGTATTCTGACCCACTTACTTTTCCACACTTACTATTGTACCCAGTTTTACTTAGTGTTTACTTCTACTGGTTTACTCTATGGTGTTTGTTTACTTTATAAAGGAAATGCCTTCCCTTTTTTTCGGAATTTACACCTTGGTGCTAGTCGCCAGCCCCTGGCCTATGGAAGGCGAGCTTGGGGTAGTCACGGCACGGGTCCCAAGGACGGGTCGTGACAGATGATGGGTGTCATCCATGCGATCACCTTTTCCAAACTACATAGCTAGAACAATATCTGGATTGAGAGAGACTCTACTACAATCATTCAGGCCATCTGGAATGGTAAAATTCACCTTGCTTGGCCTCTTACTGCCCATTGGATGGACTGTTTGAATTCGCTCGTTGGGCTTAACTTCATCGCCACTCACGCCTTCCGCGAAGCCAACATGATCATTGATGGGCTTGCCAATCTTGGAGTTACTCACGAATTACATTGGATGGATGATCTCCCTTCTAAATTAATCCCTTATTAGGCTTGGGATGTCTAAAAAATTCCTTTAGACTTGTGTAACCCCCTCCTTTTTTATCAATGAAATTTTCTACCTTTTATAAAAAAATTAGTTATTACTAATTGTTTTTAAATATCAAATTAAATTTATTATTAATTACATTATTTATATTCAATATAGAAACTATTAATAATTATATTTTTATTATTAATTAGATTATAAATCATATCATTAAAAAATTATTAATTATATTTTTAACAACATTAATGAAATTATTAGTAATCATTCTATGAATTTTCTATTTATTACATTATTAAATAATAAGTATTATTGAAAAAATGTTATAATTTAAAATTTATTATCATTAATGCTTTATTATAAATAATATATTACTTATTAAATACTAGAGAAGTGATGGTTGAATCTGAAATTTAAAATTGTGAAAATAAGTCAAGTACCATACACTTATAAAAGAGGAGGTTGGTTGGGATTTTACATAATATTCTCAGAATACGTTTCATAAAGTAATACTGACTGTAAAAACAATTAAATACTCTTATTTTTTTTCTTTATATATATATATATACAAAATAAAATAATAATAATAATTAAAAAAAACTAAGATGGGAGGGCATTGTCTTGGACAATACCTTCAATAGAGATTCTCGGAAGAAGGCGTTGTCCATAAATGCACGTTCTTTATAAAATATCTAAAGAAGGTGTTGTCTAGAAAAGCATCTCCTACATAAAATTTCAAAAGAAGAAGCTCGTTGAGACAACGAATTATTCATTAAATTTATAAAGAAGGCGTTGTTTAGGAAAACACCTATAACATCCCACCCCTTCTCATTGGATTGAGTAGAGGCAAAAGTGCTACTCGACCTTATGTGACATCCCCAATGCGCTAAAGGTTGGAAATAAATGTTGTGGGCTTCATGAATGGTGGGGGAAAATTTTCCCTTGAAAATGAAAACAACAAACCAAATGCGCCAATACCAAAACAACATGATGCATGTCAATAGTTTATTACAATACAACATTATCCAAAGACCAATAAATCCAAACCCATCATAATACCATAATCTGAGTACCAAGAGGAAGACCAAAAATAGACCCAAGGAAGCCATGACACAACTCCACATCTCGTCACTAAGATCCAAACTCCAAGCACAACAATACCGCCCAAGAATCATGATGAAACACAAAAGAAATGACATGATTTACCTTTACTTATTTCCCAGAGTAAAACATCTACAAAAGAACCAATGCACTAAACCAGGGGATGAGTAATAAAACTCAGTAGTTTTTTTCCAATTTACTTCCCTGCACTCGCCACTAGGATAGAACCATTATCACATTTATATAAAATATCTTATATATAATATCAAATAATGCAACAATTTCCAGCAATCCAAACACACCCTTACCAATCCATTTTACCCAAAGCATCACAATACCAAGTAAAGCAACAAAACATGTCATTAACCATTTTCACAACACATATAAACACATCCCAATTCACCAAGATTGTCCACACACACAATCCAATCATATTCACAAATTCCATAAACCCAACTCGGTGTATCCCTAACGGTGCAACTTGATGTCCAAACTCATTCACTCTCTTCCTTTATAGTGGTACTTCACTCCCACTTATCTTTGATGGTGGTTCTTCACATCCACTGTCCATCCCCTTTTTATAGTGGTTCTCCTGCACACTATCCATCCATTCCAACAAATTTTTAAACACTTAATCCAACCAAAAATCCAATAGGATTTTCCAAAACCACAACAACGTGCCAATAAACAATTTTCAAACTCATATCAACAAACACATTCCAAGCCATAGTACCCAAAAATTTCCAAACCAAACAATCCATTAAGCAAAGCAACAATTCTAACAACATGCCAAAACCGCTACAATAAATTGCCCATTTATTGAAAAAACCCTTAATATGCTAACCATTCCATCCACACTTCAATAATACTACATTTTTATTGAAAACCATTTTTCACAAACCATTTTCCATAAATCCACCAATCCATCAATTTTAAAATCATCATTTTAAAATCAAACAACAAAAAACATTTCACAACAATAACCTACTTTCACCAAACCACCCAAATCACCACAAAATGGGATTCAATCGAGTTTTTCACATCACATCACAATAAATTTCAATAAAAACCAATCAATTCGAAATTTAACCTTCTATTTCTAACAAAATGGAGTTGAGAGTGAAGCCACCTACATTAGGGTTTGGTGAAATGAACCCACTGAACAACCACACCGCAAATCTAGGTGAAACATCCTCAAAATCACCTTATATCCCTTTACCTAATATCAACATGCCCAAGCCTCATATCTTTAGGAAAACAAATTGTAGATATACTTGGGGAGGAAGTAGATCTAGAAAATCGGGAGAGAGAGGGAACTAGATCTAAGGAAAACCATGAAAAAGCCAAGAAAAAAGACTTACTGGGGAAGAATTTCCTTCAAAGCACCTTGAAAACCCTTCGATTTAATTCCAAAATGAGTGGCAGGGCTCCTAACCCCTAAGAGGAAATCCCAAGTTGGGTTTGAATGAGAGGAGAAATGGGGCGTATAGGGTTAATCCGTGCATGGTTAGTTCACATGGTTAGACAAACCGTTCACTAACCATGTGACTTCTACTTCTTACAGACATACCCCACATGGTTATCCCATAGGGTTAGATAATCGTGCATTGACCATGTGAATGACCACCGTCTCAAAATACACAAAAACCTGGGTGGCCCATGGTTATAAAAACTATGCTCAAACTGTGTTCCCTAACCATGGACCAATCCAATCCCACTGTCTCCTTGTGCATGGTTTCATAGAAAAGCTTCACGGTTTCAAAAAACCATGCTCACACCGTTCACCCATAGAAAATATCCAAAACCTTCCCAAAACCCTTCCAAAATCTCACAATCCTTCCTCAACCACTTTATACACATAAAAAAGAATAAATAAAGGGTTACATAGCTCAAATCAGGGGCACTACATTATCCCCACCATTGGACTTTTTGTCCTTCGAATGTAGAGAACCATCACTTTGCAAAAAATATCTCAGACCATTGCTCAACCATCTATTTCTTCCGCTCTAAAATCTCCTTCTGAATCTGACCATGTTACCACAAAACGTAAACTAGACCAATGCTTTTACCATTCAATAATGTCTCTTATCTATCCAAAATCTGCACTGGCACATGTACCAATGAAGCATCTAGCTCTAGATCTACACGATCTCATCGAATCATATGTTGAGGACCCGACTGATACTTCTTCAACTGAGAAACATGAAACACATTGTGAACTGCACTAAACCATGGTGGAAAAGCCAACTGATATTCCCCCTCTCCAACCCACTCAAGAATATCAAAAGGCCCAATATACCCCAAAGATAACTTACCCTACTTTCCAAAATGATGATGTCCAAGCCTAGGAGAGATTCTCAAGAACACATGATTACCCACCTCAAATGACAAAGGTCATAGATGATGATCCTCATTCAATTTTTGATAACTTAGATCCATCTCCATTCTCTTCCTGATCAACAAAATCTTCTCCACAGTCTCTTGGAAACTGATTGGCCCAACCATTGAATTCCCACCTATTTACACCCATCAAAGTGGATAAAGACATGAAATCCCATACAATGAATCAAATGGAGCCATATATATCTGGACCTGATAACTATTATTATATGATAACTCTACCAATAGAATGTGATCCTCCCATGATCCACCAAAATCCATGACACAAGACCTCAACAAGTATTCCATCATTTGTATCGTCCACTCAAATTTCCCATCCGTCTTGGGATGATACGCTATACTCATTGTCAATTGAGTCTCAAGGGATTGTTTCAAGGATTTTTAGAAATGATACATCAACCTCAGATCTTTATCTGATACAATTGAAACTAGTATATCATGCCTTTTTACCACCTCATGGATATAGATTTTGGATAGATCCTCCACCATATGAGATTCACTAATAGGGATGAAATGAGATGACTTTGTGAGTCAATTTACAATCACCCATATGGAATTGTGTTTCCTAATCATTATTGGGAGACCATTGAAAAAATACATCTCTATCTGTTCCCACTTCCACATAGGGATAGGTAAATACTGCAACATACCTTACGGTCACTGATGCTCTGCCTTAACTTATTGAAAAGTCAAGAATCTTGAAAGAAACTCGACCAATTTTCTTTTCATACCAGTCCAAAAAAACTATGCTTTCAATGCCTTATACACTTTCTGAATTCTAGGATGGACAACACATCTGGAATGAATATAAGTGCTGAGAAGTTTCTTATGAAAATACAACGATACAACCATCTGATTTCAAAATCACAACACTGAATTCCTATCTAGTTTCTAGCCCTTAATGGTCTCACCACCAATGAGTTTCAACCTCATAGAAACACACTATGAATTGGGAATATGTGCCTCTATAACCAAACCAACCAAGTCAGGAACCAATGAGACTGGAAAGAAAACTACTATATCACCTCGTTATTCACATTCCAACCACATGTTGGCTATAACAGACATTAATTTCCCATAATCCAAAGCATTATTTTCTATATAATCAGATGAAAATATATTTAATGCATCTTACATGAATTTCCTTTACCTAGTGTGTACATAAAGTCAAATTCAAACATCTAGAGGTATTATATCAATATTCGTTGCCTCAAATTCCAATCTTTGTGTGATAATTTTTTCTTCAAACTCTTATAATTGGTAAAAACTATGAACTTATCACTAAAGAGATAATGACGCCATGTTTTTAAAGCATACACCATAGTCGCTAACTCCAAATCATGCATTGGTTTTCTCTTCTCATGCAACCTCAACTTCCATAATCCATACACAACAACATGATCCCATTTCATGAGAACACACCCCAACCCTGATCCCGATGCATCACAATACACCACGTACACTTTTTCTAGATTTGGAAAAACCAAGATTGGTGCTAATGCAATTCGACCATTAATCTCTTCAAAAGACTTATGAAACTAATCATTCCATTGAAATGGAACATTCATCATTTTCAAAGCTTTCATTGGTGAAGCTAGTTGTGAGAAATCATGAAAAAATTGTCGGTAATACCTTGTTAGACCAAGGAAGCTCTGTATCTCAAGAACATTCTTTGGGGGTTGACATAAGATAACAACCTCTATCTTCCTCGGATCCACTAAAACACCTATATAAAAAATAACATGGACAAGGAAACAATCCTCTTGTATACAAAAATAACACTTTGATTATTATTCATATAATCGATGATCTCTCAACATCCCCAACACTATCCCCAAGTGATTCTCATGCTCCAAACATGTGCTGGAATACACCAATATATCATTAATGAATACTATTACAAAAGAATCTAGATATCTCTAAAATATTTGATTCATAAATTACATGTAGACCATTGGTGCATTCATCAGACCAAAGAGAATAAACACATATTCATGATGGACATGTCTACTTTTAAAAGCTATTTTCAGAATATCCTTCTTCCACACCAACAAATGATGATATCCTGATCACAAGTCCATTTTGGAGAACTGATAATCTCCCCTAAACTGATTGAATGGATCATAAATTCATGGGAGTGGATATTGATTCTTTATCATACCTTTATTAAGCTTACAATAATCAACACACAGACACTGAGTTCCATCAACCTTTTTAACTAAAAAAACTGGTGCTACCCATGGGGATGTATTAGGCATGATGAACCCCTTGTTTTCTAGATCTTCCAACTCCAATTTCTATTATCTATATTCTGCTGGTGCCATATGGTAAGATAAAAGTGAGATAGGACCAGTCCCCGAAAGGATATCAATCACAAACTCCGCTTCTCTTACAGGTGAAAACCTTGACAATTCTTTGGGAAATACATCCAGAAATTGATCAACCACTACCGGAAAATTACTACCACCAACCTTTTTCATTGATTCCTAAGAAAAAGATTCCAAATGATATGAATGTCTCAACTGTTGGTTTCAACAAGCCTATTGCACCCAACATTACACTCTTCCCCCCTCTAAATAAATGTTCGATGCCATCACCCATTGTGAAACTAACCATTAGCACATAATAGTTTATGTGTGCCTTAAACATTGTTAAAAAATTTATACCTAGGATTATATCATAAAAATACATATCAAGAACCTAGAAGTACCACATCAACTCAACCCCATCAACAGTTATACCACATGATCTACACAAAAAGGACTGACACTCTCTTTGACCCAGAGGAGTTTGAAGTTTCAAACTACAAGGAGTCATTCCCACATTTAAACCCAATAAATAAATGATATGAGAATAAATGAAAGAACGAGTTACACCCATATCAAAAAATTCTTGCATAAAGGTAGAATTAAAAAAATCATACCTCTTATCATGGATGGTCCCAACTGATTATCCCCCACAACCTGTTTAGATCTAAACAACTGCTTGATTTCCACATTATGCTATTTATTTCACTACTGAAACTTCCCCTACTAAGGAGTCTTGGTATTTCTAGAATCACTAAGACTAACTCTGTTATTCTAATGAAGGGTATGCTACTACCCCCTTCCCATCAAGGCATAGGATGACTGCGACCCCTGAGGAGTGTCACAAACACCCAACCTCAAAGCTTTGCGATAATAACATTGAGGATTTCCCATATTCTTGCAGTTATGACATGCTCAGGGTTTTACCATACAATACTTCTTCATTTTTCCTATATAACCACATTGAAAACATCCCGGATTACTCTAAGGCTTCAGAGGAAGATTCACTGATCCTGCTGTCTGATTTTGATCCATACTCCCACTTTGTAAATAAGTGTCCCTATTCTACTTGCTTCCTACATTAGAGTTCCCACCAATTCTGATGGGTACCATCATGCTTCTCCTGTATTTATCTCCTAATATATCCCTTTTATCCATTTTTTCTCTATTCACCATATCTATATAATAATTTATATAGAGAACCACAAATTTTGAACAAATTTCCTACCTCAACCCTGATTCAAAGTTCCACGCCTTCAAGGACTCACTAGCTGCAACCTCAGGTAAAAACGAGACTATGTTTATAAACATAGCTGCATATTCCTTCACTGAGAGGTTCTCTGACTTCAAACTGAAGAAATCCATGGTTCAATAAATTATGAACATGTGAGGATATAATTGTTTTTTAAATAATTTCTTAAAATCATCCAATGACATACATTGGTCCTCTTTACCCAGGACCACTAACATGCAAGATATTCCAACATATATGATGCTAACTTGACCTTTAAATCCTGTAGTTTGCCTAGGAAATTGAATATTGATTCATTATGTTCAATAATGATTCCACCCTTTCTGGTTCTGAATCACCCCTAAAGATGGGTGGATTATTCTTTTGAAACTAATATGAATTATCCACATACATAAAATCATCAATTCTACTCCCACTTTCCATAGATTTGAATGCTTTCACAATACTCTTAACTAGATTTTGGTTCACATAGGGCTCAGGTTCAACCACATTTTTTGTAGTTTCCTTTATTTTGTCTCTATGACGCCTACCCAGTGCCATTTCTATCAAAACAATCACCACCATAAGTCTCACTCCCTAGAAACTGAAAGATTAAAATTTAAAATTATATCAAATTTCAACTATAAAATCCATTCTTTACAAAATGACACATTTCCCATCTTCAATAATTTTTGAAAAATCCACCATGTTTTGAAAATTAACCCATTTTCAAAATTCCACAAACATTATCTTTTCAAAACCACACATTTGAAAACAATTTCCATATATTTAAAAAATAAAAAGGTTCATACAAAAACATAAATAATTATACCAAATGAAATATGTGATCCTTGTGGGAATTCATTTCTACCATGAATTCCATGTCTATCTCATTGGCTACACCCACTACAATGATATTACGATTCTATAAGTGTCTATAAAAAACTTACGTACCTAAATCCATGGTAACATGAAGTTCAGTATAAAATGGTTATCTATACCCTTTTATACTATAAATTTCAAGTTTTGATAGTCCTACTTCTTACTACCGTCCCAACTCAAGGAATAAATCAAGAATTAGTTCTAAATTCAAGATCGACAATTAATGCCAAAGAAACAAACAAAACATATATCACTAAAAATTCAAGGACCAAAAAAATTGACACCACTTGTAACTTCTCACACCTCCTCATTGGCTTGATTAGAGGTGGAAGTGATACTCAGCCTTAGGAGACATCCCCAAGGTGATAATGGTTGGAAATAAATGTTGAGGGATTCATGAGTGATGGGGGATGATTTTCCCTAAAAAATGAAAACAACCAACCAAAAATACCAATACCAAAACAACTACATGATGCATGCCATCAATGTATTAAAATATAACATTATCGAAAGACCAACAAAACCAAACCCATAAAAATACCATAATCAGAGTACTAAGAGGAAGATGGATAATAAACCTAAGGAATCCATGACACAACTCCATAGCTCCACACCAAGATATGTGATCAAAGCACCAAAATACTTCCCAAGAATCATGATGAACCAGTGAATAAATGATATTCCTTACATTTATCTGTGTCATGAAGTAAATCATCTACAAAATCACTAATGTGTCAAAACAGGGGGTGAGTAATAATACTTAGTAGGTTTTTTCCAAATGAATTTCCTACACATCCCACTAGGATAGAACCATTATCACATTTATATAAAATATATTATATAAAATATCAATCAATGAAACAATTTTCAGCAAGGAAAATACACCCTTACCAAGACATTTTAACCAAATCAACACAATAACAAGAAAAGAAACCAAACAAGTCATTAACCATTTTCACAACACATATCAAAACATCCTAATTCACCTTGTGTGGCCACATGCACATTCCAATTGTATTCATAAATTCCATATGACCAACTCGGTGTATCCTTAATGGTGGAACATCACATCCAAAACCATTCACCCTCTTCCTTTATAGTGGTACTTCATTAACAATTATCCTTGATGGTGGTTATTTTCTTCCACTATCCATCCCCTTTTTATAGTGGTTATTCCCTCCCACTATCCATCCATTCCATCATATGTTTAAACACTTAATCCAACCAAAAATCCTATATCATTTACCTAAACTACAACAACATTCCAATAAAAAATTTCCAAACTCATATCAACAAACACATGACAAGCCATACTACCCAACAATTTCCAAACCAAGAAATCCCTTAAGATAATAAATAATTCCCACAACATTCCAAAACCACATCAATAAATTTCTCATTAAAAAAGTCCCTTGAGACATTACCCATTCCAACCTCACTTCAATGAAACAACATTTTTATTGAATTTTTTTTTCACAAACCGTTTTCAATAAATACACCATGCCACTAATTTTAAAATAATCATTTTAAAAATAAAAAACAAGAAAATTTCACAACAATAACCCATTTCCCCAAAAATCCCCAAATCACCACCAAATGGGTTTTAATCAAGCTTCGCACATCACATCACAATCAATTTCAAGAAAACCCAATCAATTTGAAATTTATCCTTCTAGTTCTAACAAAATAGAGTTGAGAGTGAAGTCACCTACCTTAGGGTTTAAAAAAATTAACCCGCCACATAACCACACCCCAAATCCAGATGAAACCTCCACAAAATCACCTTAGATACATTTCCCTA
This sequence comes from Viscum album, assembly GCA_963277665.1. Lineage (NCBI taxonomy): Eukaryota > Viridiplantae > Streptophyta > Magnoliopsida > Santalales > Viscaceae > Viscum > Viscum album. The sequence goes on from OY728164.1 coordinate 2,034,400,890, forward strand.
AAATCAACAAGCCCAAACCTCATCAATTTTGGAAAAACAAAACTAGATATACAAGCAATGAAAGCAGATCTAGAAAACTGGGAGAGATAGATAGAATTAGCTCTAAGGAAAACCAAGAAACAACCAGGAAAGAAGACTTATCGAGGAAGAATCACCTTCAAGGAAGCTTGGAAACCCTTCAATTTTCTTCCAAAATGAGTGGGAGAACCCCTTAACTCCTGAGAATAAGAAATATCAAGTTGGGTTCAAATGAGAGGATAAATGGTGTGTCTATGGTTAATATTGAGCCCCCTAACTTTTTAAAACCCCTTTTTAATGATGTGAACAATCATCTTGCATGGTTAGATAAACAATGTACTAACCATGAGACTGATACTGCTTCAAGAGGGACCCTCATGGTTAGATCGCTTGATTTGAAAACCATGCGATGGTCATATGAAATACCACTATCTAAAAATTCAAAAATCACTTAAGGGGCCCCACGGTTTGAAAAACCGTGCTCAAATCCTTCTCCCTAACTATGCGCCAATCCAGGCTCACTACCTCCTTACACACAGTTTATTGGAGAAGGTACATGGTTTCCACAAACTATGCTCAAACCATGCACCCATAAAGAAGCTCAAAATCTTTCCAAAACCCTACTAAACTCTCCCAAACCCTTCCCAACCACTTTATACATGTAAAAACCATAAATAAGGGGTTATATACCTCAATATGGGGGTTTTATATGTTCCCACCCTTCTATGTGACCCCCTAGGTTTTATTAGTAGATTGGGGAATAATTTCCTAATCTACATAGTTTTGGATATTGTTTTTTCCTCTTAAATGAGAAAAATTACCTTTTTATTTTTATAAAATATATAATGTCTTACTATGGATAAATAAATAGAGATAAATATTATATGACTCTATTTTTCTAATTTTCCATATTTTCTTATTTATTTATTAAAGTTTCCCTAACAAAAAAATCTATAATGTTTCAACCATAAAAAATAAAAAAATGAACCTTTCAATAATAAAAAAGATATATATATTTATTTTTTATTTTCTATACTGAAACAAAATAAATCACTATAAATTTTAAAAATCATATCTTTTTTATAGTTTAATATAAAAAATTGACAGCTTAAATTAATATTGTTAAAATAGAAATCACAATAATAAATTTGAAGAGAAATAGATCGAATAAAGGATATAATCAAGAAAATGATGAATCTAGCATGTTTGTAGGTATGTTTTTCTAGGGAAATATCAAATATCATGTAGGAAAATAAGTAGATAAACTATTTTATGGTTGGAATATGAACTTGACAAAATTTTAAATCATGAAACCAAAAAAACTAATTATTGCAAACACCATAACATAAAATAAAATAACATGTGAAATCACAATTTTTTGTTTGATAATCATACCTAAAAAATAGGTTTCACTACTATGGAACAACATCAATTGGTGCAAGACTTATTATTACTCGAAAAATATCAATTTTTCCAACAACTGAGGAATTGTTGAAGGATTAAGTGAAAAGGAACATTTTCTTAAAACCTCACTTATATTGGAGGAAAACCATGAAACAAACATGAATTAAACAATAAAGGGTGTAGTGTCCCACCCCAGAATCCACTTAACAGTGCCCCAAGATGGTGGCCCACATGACCTCAAGTGCACCTCCCCAAATGCCAGAGGCTCCAACTAGCACCAAGGGCTTAGGGAGTGTATGTGGGGAGACAATTCCCTCAAAGATCAATGTATTCATAGAGGTAAACAATGGATAATAAATACTGTAAGCATAAAATTGGAACAAACAGTAGTGGAAAGCGAGGAAGTAAACCAAGAAAAGTAAATAAGCACTTGGAAGAAGATAAATAACAATAGTGAATACAATGATTATAATGGCATGTGATGAATCTATACAAAAATGGGATCACATGAGGACATAGGATACAAAGAATATACTGCATGATAAACAAAATGACAAAATCCCAAAAAATGCTTCCCAACATCTCAACCATAGACTTGGTCCTTTCCCCCCAAATTTCATCCTAAACAACATTCCAATCAAGCATTAGAATCATCACACTTACCTTTATCTACCCCTACAATTATAAAGTCTACTCGAGTACCAAACGACACCTGAGAAGGGTGTGAGATATAAATATGAGTAGGTTGGAACCCACGATGTCTAGGACAATCCATTTTGTGCAAAAAATAAATTAAATTGTTCCAATAAGTATAAAATAAGAGAAAGGAATAAATAAAACATTAACACCTTGGCCCGAGTTCCTAAATAAACACCTATCCCATATCACATGCTTCAACCTAAGTTGGATGTCTGAAAGGAGGTACTTTTGAAATTCATAATAATATATAGAAAGTTCCAAATATAAAATAATGAACCAGTGTAAAATATGACCCCTAGATTTTTCTTTATATTGGAGGTCACATTGTCATGTCATCATATACGAATGCTCAAAATATATGTAAATTACATGAAAAATGAAGCAGACATTCATTCCATCAATCCATATAATCCAGTGGTGGAGTCTCGATCCTATCTATAGTGATCTAAATAGAATACCAAGAGTCAATATAGGTGTCCTTAATAACCTAATACCTCCAAGTTCATCCAAGGAAACCCATACGGTGTCCCTCGTATCACTCAATGTATGGTGAATCTGAGTTTGTACCAAGTATCTCACATAGGGGATCGAGTATCAACCGAGGCATGGAATATTCATCTTGAAAAATGGGTCAATCCTCAGTTGCTCCCCTAGGGAACTGGCCTCACTCGTGATTATGAAAAACCATATGGAGAGCCCATACATGACAAGCCAATGTATTTCTCTTGATGCGTTAAGTAGAACCAACCGAACACAGAGGGTCCATCCATGGAATCCTTAAGTTAGGAATCATGTTCTATCATATCCTACTGCAGTGACCATGTCATTCCAATCACATATCACAACATAGAATAAAATTTATATGTAATAACATTCGATAAAAAACATGTCAATATCACATGATTACTAATCAATTCCAACTATACAATCAAATCCAAGTACTAAGGCACAATTTTATAGAAAATTTATATACCATTAAACATAAGAAATGCATGAGCATGAGGCATAAGCTACAAATCATAGCTTTTAAACCATTAAATTTCATCATTGGAATTATAGTCTCTCAAGACAACATGCTTACCAAATCATATCACTCAATCCAAGTTAATGAATTATGGAATAAGGCAATAAGCATGAAATGAGTCATAGGAAAAAATGAACTTGGCATATCATAAATGTAAGCAATGAGATATTGTAATAAGAAAGGTGTTCACCCAACGTGAAACAAGAAATTAAATTTAAGGCTTGTGTAATTCAAAGTGAAACATGAAGCATCATTATTTAAATATAACATGTGAGGAATAAATATCAAAGTCCATTCTCATGGATAACCATTTATTTGAATTAAAATTATAATCAAATTCATTTAATAAAAAATCAACTCACATTAAGTAATTAACCAATTATGAAATAGGAAAAGGTGATAATCAATGTGGGAACACCCAAAGGGGTGGCCATCGAAAAGGTGAACATCCCAGATATGGGGTTTTCTGCAAGGTGTGGTCAAAAGAGACATTAGGGTACATCACACAGTTAGTCACACAATTTGAATAACCATGTAATTTTTTTTAAAACCACACTGTCCCAAAGCCTACAACACTACATGGCTATGCACCATAGGTCATATGTATTTAGACAAACCATGCAACCCATTTTACCACTTCTCATTTTGGGGCTCTGGGCTTTGAATGAGCCCCAGACGCACCCGAGACCTCCTTTAACCTCCTAGAAATAATTACTAGATCCGTTTTAAGAAATTAAACAAAAAATTAAATGGTACACACCTTTTGATAAAGTCAGGACATTACAACCTCCTCTCTTTAAGACAACTCATCCTCGAGTTTCTTTTTTGAGGGTAGTAGAATATCATCTGGGAAATGTTCCAGATACTATGCACATACATTGGACTCTTTCTCTGAGTTATCATCATGTACACGTCTATGCTACCATAGAACCTAGATAAAAGGAATTGACCTGCCTTGGGGAACTTTAGTGCTATGATCAATGATACTTATCAGACACTCCTCGAAGGACGCATCCACCTCCAACTTGATATATTTGTGGTCGAAATAATGAGACAAGTTTGGATAATATTGTTGAAGTTGAGTTACATGGAACACATCATTCATTGAATGTTACATTTGAGGAAACAACAATCAATAGGATACTGGCCCAACTCACTCCACTATCTCTTACATCCCGACATATCTAGGTGATAACTGAACATGTATTCTGTTTCGTCTATGATGCAACCTGGGCAATACATGTAGAAAGACCTGATGTACCACTCTAACTCTAGAGGTCTACATCAATGATCAGTATAGGACTTATACTTTGACTAATATGTATACATACACTTTCATAATAGCTAAACTTTCTATGGAGTCTCCAGAACAAGATGATGACCCAATTGAGCTACCTCACATACCTCAAGCTAGAATAGAAGTGAACGGAATGGTCTACCAGATAGGGTCACATATAGATCCATCAGTATTGTTTCTTGAAATCCAATTTTGTAAAAAAAATGAACCAGAGAGATATTTTATTCCATGGAACCTTCAAAATCAAGGAAATAGGCCCGAAGCATATCCTCTAACACCCATATTGTATACATGGATTTCCCATTAGTCTGAGGGTGATATACAGTACTCAAGATAATTGTAAAACTCATTACCTTCTACAACCCTTTCTAGAACAGTGATGTGAACTAGGTGTCTTGGCCTGATCCAATCGAACGGGGCACACCATGAATTCACACTATCTCTCGGATATAAATGCTTCCTAAGTCATCAACAGAGAAGGTCTCCAAAATTAGTAGGAAGTGTGTGACCTTAGTTAGCTTATCAATGATCACCCATACCATATATCTTCCTTGAGGGGATCTTGTAATGCCTATCATTAAATAAATCATGACATCATTCCATTTCCACTCAAGAATGGATAGAGGTTGTAGAAGACAAAAAGTCTCTAATGCTCTTCCTTCAACTACTGATAGGTGGAGCACTAAGTGATAAAGCCTAAAATCTATCTCTTCATACCTGGAAACTAGTACCGATTACACATATATCTGTACATCTTGGTAATATGATTATAAACTACCCATAGATTGTCATGTGATTCCCTCATCAACTCTTCCCATATATCAGAAGGTACCCAAACATGCCCATAGTAGAGTAGGGTCTCACTATCATCAATAACCCGACCAAGAGGTTGGTTCTCTCTTGTGATTTTCTCTATCAGGATGAGGCCATCAAAATCCAATAATTGATTCATCCAAACCCATTCCATAAGAGATTATTTCACCACCATAGCTACTAAGATTTACTTCCCTTGCTGTTACTGAACCTTGATATGAAACTTAGAAAACATGGCCATCATCTTCCACTCACTTCTAGATACCTTCACAGCTTATGTCCATGTATTCTAGATCAAGGAATCATCCATGAGCGTACCCCTTCTAGGTGTATAAGCATGATCAAAGTCAAGTGACTGTAGGTATTCTACCCATCTGCACTGCCTCAGATTAAAGTCTTACTGTGTGGAGATATATTTGAGAATTTTGTGATCTTTGTAAATAAATAATCACTCTGCTAATAGATAGTGAATCCAACAATGCATATCATGAACCAAGACTACTATCTTTATATTGTGTGTAGGATAGTTCCTCTCATAAGGCCTTAGATAGAGATATCCATACACCACAACATGATCACTGTGAATCAAAACTGCAACCAGTCCAATTCAGGAAGCATCAAAGTAGAATGTATAACATCTTCTAGAATTTGGAAGAATGAGGATCAGCACTGAAGTGAGTCTTCTATTTTACTCTTGAAAATATTTCTCACAAGCTTCATACCATAATAACTGTGCACCCTTCTTAGACAGGTTCATAAGAGGGTTTTCTAAGAAAGATAAGTCCTAGATAAATTTCCTGTAATAGCCAGCTAGCCCTAAGAAGATGCATATATCAAACATATTCTTGGATTGTTCCCAATAGTCCATGTTTCTCACCTTCTTTGGGTCAATAGATATGCCTGGCTCAAATATGATATTCCAAAGAAGTGAACCTTACTAATCCAAAAGTGGAATTTTTTGAGCACCACGTATAAATGGTTCTCTCTTAGTGTACTTAGTATTATCTCAAGATGATTTTCATGGTTGTTTCTGGTGAAAGAGTACAATAATTTTTCATTTAAGAAGACTACAATAAAAGAATATGGATACGGGTGAAAAACCTAATTCATCAGACCCATAAAGACTATTGGCACATTTTTCCAACCAAACATAATAACCAAATACCCTTTAAAGTTATACCTCCTATAAAATATTATACGTGGAATGTATGATGGTATCACACACACCAAATGTTATCTTAACCTTAAATAGATCTAGAGAAAAAAGTTACTCCTCAGAGTAGGTCGAAGAGGTCAACTATGTGAGAAAAGTGATAAAAGTTCATCACTTTAAGTTAGTTCAATCGACTATAATCCATGAACAATATGAGGGCACCATATACCTTCATGGAGAAAAGGACTGGTGAATCCCATGATGATTTGCTGGGTTGAATAAAACACTTCACCTCTAGATCTTCATGCTTCTTCTTGAGTTCTTAGAGCTCTGTAGGTTTCATCATATTAGGAGTAATGGAAATAGGTGTTGAACCTAGAGCTAGCACTACAGTGAATTCAAACTCTCTCTCAAGAGGTAATCCATAGAAATCTTAGGGAAGACATCCCTAAAATGATCCACCATAGGTGGGAATTCTACTAACCGAATTCTCTGATCACTCATAAAGAGACTCACTAGTTGATTTTCACCTTTACAAGCCCATATTTCCTAGGTCAAGCTCGATCTACCTGGATATACCATTTTACATTATGGATATATTTTCTACCCTCATGTGATGTGAAGGACACTTGACAGTGATAGAAATCAACTTGGGCATGATAATGAATAAGTTGGTCCATACTAAGAATGATGTTGAAGTTGGTATTCTAGGGAATGAAGAAACTATAGAAGAAATGAAACCCACTAATTTAAAGGGTACACTCTCAACACTGATATATTCCCTCTATTCTAATCCCTAACAGTGTGTCGAGGGACATGATGCCATAGAAGTACTCAATTTCAAGAGCAATACTTTAAACAATAGCAGAAGACATAAAAGAGTGAAATTCACCGATATCAAAAAGTGAATAAATAAAGTAGAGGCTACCATAATAGTACATATAACCATATATGTCCCTAGATTGTTGTACTCTATAGATGGATGCACTGCATAAATATGGCCTGAATTGTGTCCCTAGGATATTGCCTGACTAGATTGAGCTGATCCACTATGTTGACGCTGAAGCTCTAGGGCCTGAATACCTCAGCCACGAGCATTACCACTTTAGACTGATCTACCAATAGAAGACCAAATTACATACTAGAGTGGTGTCACATATCCTATACATGATATAAGTGCTTTATAGATCTCTTTCCACTAGATGCTGAATGAAAATACCAATAGAAGCATAGAAGATGACCCATCTTGCCACAATCTCAACACTCAATCGAGTTTCTCATGCACTGAGGCTTCTTATGGCCAGAACTACCACACTTATGACATGATATAGAGCTATCAGTATGTGTCATCAGGATAGAACCACCCCCATATGCACCATCGAAATGACACTTCATACAGCCAGATGAACCATCACCCTATCTCAAAACTGAGTCACCCTTTTTCACATTGACATCTCCTCTGATATTTTATTTTATAATAAGGTCTTGGTTTACTATCTATTTAATGGTTATTAATTGTATTTTTTTCACCCATGAGAAGAAAGGATGCCCAAGACCATCCTTGAAGCACCTCATAGTCATCAACTAATCACCAGTCAGTTATGGAGTGAAAAGATAGAGATTGATAAAGAAATATAAATTCTCGAGCATAGTCATAGAGCCCTACTAAAATTCATGAACTTTCTAGTATGATCTTCTCTAAAAGTTTATGGAAATAATTGATAATATAAATCCATATATAATCCTTCCCAGAACATGCCTCAGTAATTCTTAGATTGAGATATGACATCCCAAAAACATTTGGTAGAATTTCCCAGCATGTAGGTTGTGAGATTGATGCTCAACTCTAGTGGTGTCTAAAGATGGTCAAAGATAGCTGCCATGGCCTCTAACCATGAATCATTATCCCAAAATCCTCCATCACCCAAGAAGTTGGGAGGATTCTTCTTTTGTAAGTCTCATGTTAGCTCATCCATTGTATGGGTAAGCTAAGGAGTACCCTAAAAAGACTCCATAAACCTGAGGAAAATATCATGGAAATAAGAATTGGTGCCCATTGAAAGATCAACAAGAGGTTCCTCTGGTACCACAATTGGAGTATCATAGATGGATTAGGGAAAACCACCTCTGGAGTGTTCTCATCTCTACTCTCTAGGATTACAGAATGAGGACATTGCAGTAGAATAACTCTATAATTTCCATGTACACTCCTAAGAAAGGATTTATAAAAGACAAGGAAAGCATGTAGAGAGTAAAATAAAGAAAAAATGGTAGGTACAAGACCTCCCTAAAACACAACATAACCCTTAGAATGCTCCTGGAGCTTGGTCTTGATAAAAGGGGAAAATGTCACAAGAGGATCACTAAGACATGTCCCACAACCCATTTCCAAGGTATGGTAGGGTTAAGGTCTCACAAATCTCATGATTAAGGATCATTTAATTTTATAGATGGGTTTCACTTTAATTTCTTTGTACATTTAATCAAATTTCAATTTGGATGAATTAGGTGGATCACCATTCCAACTCATAAGAGCCTATACAACTCTTGAGTTGAAATTGGTGTCGAATTAATCCAAACCATAACATATCCCTGCAAAATGGATTGGAAAACTTCTATAACTATAACAAAACAGGAACTATAAGGTATAATAAAAAAGGAACAACTAGAAATCACATGAAAAACAAGAAATGCATACTAAAAGTAGACATGAAATAGAATAATACACGACATTTAATCCTATTATGCCCAACATGATGCATGATTTTAATATGTCCTAATCTCATCAAAATTATGTAATATAAATTATAATTCCAACAAAATAAATACAATTAAATGTAAAATAATTGTTTCATATAATGGTGAAGTCTTATCAATTATAATTGGCATAATAAATAACTGCAATTTCCTAACCCATGTACATGGGTTATCTATGTCCAAGAAAATAGTAAATTCTAAATCCCAATGTCCTAGTCTTATTTTTAAATCCAAAAAGAAATACAAAAAGGAAGATATTCTCTAATAAAACTTTATACCATCCAACTTCAGAAGCCACTTAATAGTTCCCCGATACGGTGGGCCACAAGACCTCAAGTGCACCTCCTCAAATTCCAAAGGTTGCCAATGAGAAACGGGGGATTAGGGAGTGTTCGTGGGGAGACTATTCCCTCATAGACCAATGTATGAACAATGATAAACAATGGATAATAAACATAAGAAGAATAAAATAGGACTATACAATAGAGAAAAGTATGGAAATAAACCAAGAAAAGTAAATAAGAAACCAGTGGAATCTGAATAACAATATTGAAAACAATGATAATAATGGCATGTCATGTGTTTGTACCAAAATGGGATAATAGGGGAATAAGGGATAAAAATCATATACCACATGATATAAAAAATGAAAAAAGTCCAAAAACTGCTACACATCATCTTGATCATAGGCCCAATCATTTTCCCACAAACTCCATCCTAAACAACATTTCCATAATTCATCGGAAGGATAATCCATCCCTTTATCGACCCCTATGATCATAAAGACTACATGAGTACCAAAAAATACCTGAGTAGGGTGTGATATGTAAATATTAGTAGGCCGACACTGATGGTGTCTAGGCTGGTATATTTCATGCAAAAAATAAATTAATGTTTTCCAATAAGTATACAAGAAGAGAAAGGAATAAATATAACATTAACAACCAGGTTTGGGCTCCTAAATGAACACTCATCCCATACCACCTACTTTGGACTAAGCTAGATTTATGGAAGGAGGTACATATTCAAGTCATAATAATATATAGATAGGTCCTTATGAAAGAATCAACCTATGTAATAGAGGACCCCAAGATTGTTATTTAGCTTGGAGGTCACATTGTCATGTCATCATATAAGCATGATCAAAATATAAATAAAGGAGATAAAAAATAAAGTAAAAATGAATTCCATAAATCCATCAAATCTCGTGGCGGAGTTCTGAGCTCATCCATTGAGATCTAAATAGAATCCCAAGGGTTTTTTCAGGTGTCTCTAAATAACCTAATACCTCCTAGTCTATCCAAAGAAACCCATACGACATACCTTGTATCACTCAAGGTATGGTGACTTTGAGTCCATACCAAGTCTCTCACATAGGGGTCTGGGTATCCCCTGAGGAATGGAATATCCATCTTTCCAAACATATCCATCCTCGGTTTCTCCCATAGGGAACTGGCCTCACTCGTGAGTATGGAAAAACACCCTGAGAGCATGTACAAGGAAAGACAATGTATCGCTCCCAATGTGTCAAGTAGAACCAACCAAACATGGAAATTCCCTCCATGGAATCATTAAATCGGGACCCAGGTTTTCTACTGACCTGTTATAGTGAGCATAGAAATCCAAGCACATCTCACAACATGGCATACCATTTATATGTAATCTCATGCCATAAAAATACATGTCAATATCACATTCTTACTAAGTTATCCCAACTATAAAATAAAATCCAAGAACTATGGCATAATTATATGAGGAAGGCACAAGGAATTAAACTTGAGAAAATTATGAGCATGAGGTATAATCTACAAAAAATAGCATGTAAAAAATTACATTTTGTCATTAGATTTAAAATATCTCAAGCTAACAAAATTTCTAAAGCATAACACTCAATCCAAGTCAATGAGTTATAGAATAAGGAAATAAGCATGTAATGTGGCATAGGGTACAATGAACTTTACATATCATAAATGTATGTAATGACATATAGTAATAAGAAAGGTGCTCACCCAACACAAAATAAGTAATTAAATTTAAGACTTTTGGAATTCAAAGTGAAAAAATGAATCATGACTATTTAAATTTAAGGTGTGAGTCATAATGATCAAAGGTCATTCTCATGGATAACCATTTATTTTAATTCAAATTATAATCAAATAAATTTAATCAAAAACTGACTCACTTGAGGTAATTAGCAAATTAATCCATATTAAAAGGGTCCAATCAAGGTGGGAGCACCCAAATGGGCAGACTAAGACAAAGAAAATATCTTATGAAAGGGTTTTTCTGTAAGGTGTGGTCACAAGAGACATGATAAACCATTTTAATTAATTTAATATGAAATAGAGAAGTGTCATCATAAGGATTCAGTGAGCTCAAAATTGGAACCCTAATTAAAATAAGACAAAATGACAGGAAAGAGCCTAGAACACATACCTTAATGTAGTAGTTCTCCACTCATCTGTTATCGAACCTTGATTCAACCTAAAAAGAAATAAATCAAATGATTTTTCTAGAACCCAAAAAATAGTGAAAAATTCATTGCAACAAAATAAATTAAAAGATGGAAGAGGAAACTATAAATAAAGGATCGTAGAAGGAAGATCTTACTGAGATGGATTTATATCTTCTAACGGCAAAGGAATTGACCCATAGATGGATGGGTTAGAAGAAAACCTTGGATAAGGAAAGAAGGAGCTCCATGCATGGAGGAAGTGGAAAATACCACTATAATGGGAGAGGAAACAAATAAGGGGAGTTAAAAATCGTTAAAGAGGGGTATCTTTGTAATTTATTCCATTTTTACCATGAACATGATTTGGCCGCACAGTTGGAAAACCATGCACCAACCGTGCGCCATTCACTGCTACTAAGGGGAAAATATCATGGTTAGGTGCATAGTTTGACAATCCATGTAAAAACCATGAAAAACCAAACTATGCCAAAAATCTGAAACACCACATGGTCATGAACCCTAGGCCACAAGATTTCAGAAAAACTATATGGCCCAGTTTTTCTCTACCCATTTCAGGGCTATGGGCTTCGAACGAGCCATAGACGGACCCATGACCTCCTTTAACCTCCTAGGAATCATCACTAGGGCCATTTTAAAGAATTAAACAAAATATTAAATGGTCTATATGTCACGAATCAACACGGTTCGACCCTGAACCGGTCACCCGAGCTGATCTGCGACATGGCCCGAGAGGCGTTCCCGATCCTCCCGGGCTGGCGACTAGCACCAGGGCATCAAAAGAGAGAAAGAGGGAACAATTTTGCCTGATAAAATAAATAAAGCAACAGAAAGAAAATAGAACAACGCAAAGTAAATAAACAACAACAAAAAAACGACCAACAACAACAAACTAACCTAACCACGACCAAAACTCTTTGTGACCTCGAGAGTCACTCTCCACACCACAACCAAGTCTCGCCCATGGTGAACAAGCTCAATTCAACCTGAAACAGAAACTAAAAATAGGAAAACACTATAGGCATGAGTATTAAAACTCAGTAGGTAGTCCTGACTAATTCTATTCCCAATGCAGATACCATTAAATAAAGAATTTATCAATTCTAGGTTTGAACTAAATTATATAAAATATTGGTTTCCACACACACTTTAATTTATAAAACAAGTAACAGTCCATTTCCCTTTTTAATATAAAAGAACAAGTTAAGTGTTTGAAAAAAATAGATTCATTGCATTTTAAAACATTTTTTTGTGAACAATTTAGAAATCCAAATTTTAGTTGTTGGTCAAATGGGAAACCACACACAACACACAACGCACACTAAGGGAAATGGAAAAAGTGGCACATAGGGCCAGCAACCGAACTAGACCTCTGAATCATCCTCCACATACAAATAAACACTAAAAGAAACATGGGTCAAACCTAGGAGCTCATGAACAATCCAGAACATACCATACATGTGACTCATCCTGAAGGCATTCCCTAACTCGATGACGGCATAATGCCCTAACGCTCGACATATCCCTACATGGACTAATTGAGGGGCCCAATCCCCATAGCAGCAATAACTTAGTATTCCCCTACTATGGGGCCACTAGCCAGTGCATAATCTAAGCTAGTGCAGTAATCGTTCTCAGAAGATTCACTCACTATGCCAGGTTCCCATGTCAACACAAGCAATCAAAAAAAGTGCGTCCACAATGTAAATCAATCAGTCACGATGCAGAAACATCACATATAGCTTATGCAATCAACGCACACCAAAATCACCCCTGAATGGGTTTTCCAAAATAATTTATTTTATTAGAGTTCCAAATGGGCCTTCACCAATTTTAAAGGAAAACCTTATTTCTAGAGAAAACCCAAAAGAATTTTTCAGAAGAAATCATTTATCTTTAAAACTAGAAGTACATTTGAGATTCCATGAATTATGTTTAAAGGCCAAACAAGCATTCTTTCAATACTGGGTGTCTTCTCATCAAGAAAATGTTTCAAGTGTTCGGTATAAAATAAACGGCTCTTTTCACACAAAATAATCATTTAAAAATTTATTATCTTATATTATTTCTCATTCATTAAAATTAATAAAACGTCAAGCAATTAATAAATTCTAAATTTAAAGATGAGTGTACTGGGGGACCTAACTCAGCTCGTAGTCCAAACACAATGGCGCATCACGCCTCGCACAGACGCACAAGAAAGCACAAGCTGGTGACCGCAATATTGCAGGGTAACCTTGCAAACGCGCTATAACAAACACACAGTAACTAAAATTACACAAACATGGAATTAAAACAATCCAAACAAGCCAACAACGTGAAAGAACCACCTCGACAAATTTTCAAATCACAACTCGCACCATTGAAACTATTTACCAAACCACTTTAAAATTTATAAAACAACTTTCAAAAGGTATCTCATAGTTTTATACACCCAAAAACCTTTTCAAAACACGTTTTATAATTAACCGCGCACTTGCAACACACTGTAACAGAATGTGCCCCACTTGCATAGTTAAAATGACAAACTGTAGAATTTAATAAAAACTATTAAACAACACACAACTAGCTTCCATAAAAACGTACCTTAATTCCCATGGGCTGGCTACAAAATATTAAACGTAAACCAAGTTCATTTTAAAAAATAAATAAACTTCGCACAAACCAAACATCCCCAAAAACCCTTTTGAAAACATCGAACCAAAACAAAACAAAACATTGACATATACTTAATCAAAAACTCATTTTTAACCAACAACACACCAATCATTCTAAAAATTCCATTCACACCACACAAAGGATACTAAAGAACACATTTATAAACTCATAATCATAATAAATTAATTACACAAACAGAAAATTCACCCAAATAATTAGCGGAAGGCCATGCTAAAATAATTGAACATGCAAATTAATTTATCAAACAATAGTTATACGCGGAACCACCTACCTCGGGTGCCGAAGACTCGAACACTCAGTGCGAAACATCAATTTCTTGCCGATTGGACCACAAAAACTTCAAAAATAGAACCTAAACAACATGAAACTCATACCCGTAACTTTACCAAAATGAAAGAACAAAAATTCGGAATAGAACGCACCTGGTTGGGAGTTCAGGGCAACGTAGTGGGCTGGTTCGCCAGATGTATGGCAGGGCACCAGCCAGGATTAGAGAGGGGAGTTTTGAAAAAGTGAGTTGCTGGCTGAGGAGGGTAGGGAGCTGGGAGTCCACAAGTGGTCTAACGGATGGCCGAGGGAGGTGTAGGTGGTCCGGTGCAGGGCAGTCACTGGATAGGAGGAGAGGGGAATAGTCATACGGTAGAGGTAGGGGTAGTCGCTTGCTTAAGCGGAAAGGGAGCAGGGTGCAGCGGACTTCAGGAGAGAGGGGGGGTGCGGCGCGAGTATGGGAGGCTGTCACCCAGAGCGGGTTGGACGTGGGAGGAGGCCAAGAGAGAGGGGAGTCCTGGAGCATGTGGCATGACCAGCAGAGAGGGGAGCTCAGCTGGGGTCTGGCGGGGCTATCCCCCAGAGCGGGCTGGACGTGGGAGGAGGCCGAGGGTGAGGGGAGGCCTGGAGCGTGTGATGTGACTAGCAGGGAGGGGAGGATGGCACATGTGAGGTCTGTGGAGTCCGAGGGGGGGGGTGCGACAGCTTGTAGGAGGAGAAGGGGTGTGCATAGCCGGACTAAGAGGAAGGGGGGGGGGCTCGTGGAGGAAATGAGGAGAAAAGGGTGAATTTAGGATTAGCAAAAGGTGGGGGGGGGTAGGGTTAGTTTGTTCCTTTTTTATAATAATAATAGTATTATCACAATTATAATAATAAAACAAAAATTAAAAATCAAAACAATAATAATAATCTTAATAATAGTAATAACAATAATAGTAATAGTAATAATAATAATAAAAACAACCAAAATAATGATATTATTATTGTTAAAACTGTAATACTATTATTATTTTATGCTTAAACATTCTTTTGTCAAACACTATTTTATTAAATTTTTATTTTACTTCTTCTCATTTTTCATGACCTTTAATTAATTTATTTACTTATTTCGGATGTCGAGCAACTGCACGGCTCACGTGCAGTCAAGTGCGCCATTGAGCGAGCTACGGTCGAACCGTGCCACCCGGCACTAAACGCCTACAGAGTCAAACTACGTGTTGTCGTATAGTTTTATAAGTTGTGCATCAAACCTGGTCGGGGTGTGGAAATTCTCCCCACAACAGACACTTTCTGCCCTCAAGAAGTCACCAAGTCAAAGATAGCCAAAACACGAGTCTGTGCCTGAATAGAGCCTAAAGAAAAAAAAATCGAGGACCTCAGGTTGATGATTCACTCCACCAGTCACACCTGAATGATCACAAACAAACCATGACATAGAATGAGGGGAGAACACGAGAGGGTTCTCCCCACCACAAGAACTCAACTAACACTGAAACTTTAAATCCCACGCACGCCAACCTGAGAAGGGGCTAACGCGGAAACTCCCAACCCGAACATACCGAATTCTCAAATTGAGTTGAGCAGGACCACTGAGACTTAAATGGAACACCACTACAAGGCCACCTGGAATATTGGGGCACCAAAACAATGAGCTCCCTATAACAACACCGCTGGAACTAAGAATTCCCCAAATTGATTTAAAACTCCCAATACATCCAACTCCCTTAGTATGAGTGAGACAATGCCTCCACTAAAACCCAGAACTCTCAGCATAAGGAAAAAACCCCCAACATTCACATCTCCAAATGATCACTAATGAAGTCAGGACCAACCCACACAAGGCCAAATACCCTTTTAAGAAAACAAACACTTCTAGAGGCCACATTCAGAATAACACAATTACTATGATCATGAAAGAATAATTTCATCGCACTATTACCGCAAAAGGTGAACTTACAATAGTGGTAAATCAAGGACAAGGGAACCCTGAATGTCTCGATTCTAAGATGAAAGATAAAGAACCAAACAAAGGTCTCACATGCCTCTATCGCCCTGACTGCACGCGAGCTTCACCCCAAGACCTGAGGCTGGGGATCTGATGGCTGAAGCATCTTATGCCTCATAGTCAGACACGAGCATCCCCCAATCGAAACTCCCTCTTTGAACGACGCTACTTTCAGAACCTTTCCCAGTGACCAGAATGGTCACACAATAGCAGGACTTTAGAGGGATGAGACAAGGTGTATTCGGATGATCGAACCGACAACACTGATGGCACATTAGAAAGTAGTCTAACGAACCAGAAGTCAACAGCGACAAAAGGGATTTCTTTAGAGGCCGGTTCATCTCATACACCCTGCTCACAAAATGGGGAACACTTACGAATGACGAGAGGCACCGAATTTTCCAAGAACTTGCAATCCAGATGTCGAATCCTTAAAGTGGCCGACACAGGCCTTCACCAACCACTGGCCTTGTTAACTAGGGACGAGCTCTCACCTCTTTTCACCTTCAACTCCTCAGATATGATCCATTGGATGAAGATGGACTTTAACTCCTCCCACATCATCCCAACTCCAAGTATGATAAGAAATCCACCCTCATTGGTCTAAGGCTGGACCATCCACTAAACCCAAGACAATATGAACTCTAACAAACTCGGGAGTCCCCAACCACTCGAATGCTTGCTCTACTCCCATCAAACTACTTCACTACCCCTAAAGAACCCTGAATGCCTCGAAAGACAAGAAAAAATCTATAGAAACCAGAACTGGGCACGACTCACTATCAAATTTTAAGGACATTTCTGGGTGGCATATTCAGAACAACATGAAAAACAAAATTGAAATTGGAATCAAGCCAAAACTCCATCAAAAGAAACACCCCAAGCTGAGACAACCAGCCCGGAATTCTGAACAAGCTTAAGCAAAACCAAAATCAACACCACAAGCTAAGGGTAACAGACTCATAAATCAAACCTACACAAACACAGGTGAAATCAACTTTTCAAAATACAAAAACCCACTTTCCAAGAAAAACCAAGTCCCGAAATCAATTTTTTTCCCTTTCAAGTCCATTTTAGAAAAAATCAGACAACCTTAAATTCCAAAACCCCACCCATGGAATCCTATGAACCGCCGCATAAGCCTTCATCCATTTTCACTCAAATCACCCGAAAATATGAGTCAATGTGCACTTCACGTGTCTACCCACACATATGCAGACGATCCTAAGGAATACCAAGGGTTTCACTTTCCATTACATTACCAAATCCAAACATAAGACAAAATATTCCAAATCAAAATACTTACTCTTTAAAAACCCACTTCACCAATTTCAAAACAACTTGAAGGAAAACCCCCTTTTACCAATTTTAAAACCATTAGAGAAAGAGCCCTTTCAATTCAAAACCACATACTTTTTCAAAAACACTCTAAAACCAACCAAAATCAAGAAAAATCACAACAAACAATGGACAACCAAAATGAGGAACTAGTTCTTATGCCCAACCCGGTGACATGGTAGTGAGCCACACCCCATGTAAGACATAACACTAGAGGATCTTGAATTGGGAACCTGGGTTCCACATGGGTCACTACTCCATGTGGGGTCACAACGTGACACCGAGTCCGCTGTATTGTCATCCCTCAATCCAAAACAAAGAAAAAGACTCAAAACCCGAACTACCCCTGGTAACTCAGGTCTTGTCACGAGCGGTGGTGATCAGGCACCGACCCACAACCTACCTCCTGATCCCCGAAAGTACTAATATCCATCTACCGGACATCCCAAATAACAAAGGGTGCTATGAAAAGCGAGGTCTGCTAAGAGATGACTTCCTTTGATACTATTTTGTCACGAACCAACACGGGTCGACCCTGAACCGGTCACCTGAGACGGTCCACGACATGACCCGAGAGGCATTCCCGATCCTCCCAGGCTGGCAACTAGAACTAGGGCATCAAAAGAGAGCAAGAGGGAATGATTTCTCCTGATAAAATAAATAAAGTAGCAAAAAGAAAATAGAACGACGCAAAATAAATAAACAACACAAAAAAATGACCAACAACAACAAACTAACCTGACCACGACCAAAAATCCTCGTGACCTCGAGAGTCACTCTCCACACCACAACCAAGTCTCTCCCATGGCGAACAAGCTCAATTCAACCTGCAACAAAAACTAAAAACAGGAAAACACTATAGGTGTGAGTATTAAAACTCAGCAGGTAGGACTAACTAATTATATTCCTAATGAACATACCATTAAATAAAGAATTTATCAATTCCAGATTTGAACTAAATATATAAAATATTGGTTTCCACACACACTTTCATTTCTAAAACAAGTAACAATACATTTCCCTTTTTAATATAAAAAAAACGTTAAGTGTTTGAAAGAAATAGATGCGTTTCATTTTAAAACATTTTTTTTGCGAACAATTTAGAAATCCAAATTTTAGTTGTTGGTCAAATGGGAAACCACACACAACACACAAAGCACCCTAAGGGCAATGGAAAAAGTGGCACACAGGGCCAGCAACCAAACTAGATCTCTTAATCGTCCGCCACATACAAATAAACACTAAAAGAAACATGGGTCAAACCTAGGAGATCATGAACAATCCAGAACATACCATACATGTGACTCATCCTGAAGGCATGCCCTAACTTGATGACGTCATAATTCCCTAACCCTCGACATACCCCTACATGGCCTAACTGAGGGGCCCAATCCCCATAGCAGCAATAACTCAGTATTCCCCTACTATGGGGCCACTAGCCAGTGCTTAATCTAAACTAGTGTAGCAATCGTTCTTAGAAGATTCACTCACTATGTCAGGTTCCCATGTCAACACAAACAATAAAAAAAAGTTCTTCCATAATGTAAATCAATAAGTCACGATGCACAAACATCGCATATAGATCACGCAATCAACGCACACCAAAGATCACCCTTTAATGGGTTTTCCAAAATAATTTATTTTATTAAAGTGCCAAACGGGCCTTCACTAATTTTAAAGGAAAACCTCATTTCCAGAGAAAAAATAAAACACTTTTTCAGAAGAAATCATTTATCTTTAAAACTACAAGTACATTTGAGATTCTGTGAATTATGTTTAAATTCCAAATAGAAATTCTTTCAATACTGGGTGTCTGCTCGTTAAGAAAATGTTTAATGTGTTTGGTATAAAATAAATGGCTCTTTTCACACCAAATAATCATTTAAAAATTAATTATCTTATATTATTTCTCATTCATTAAAATTAATAAAACATCAAGAAATTAATAAATTATAAATTTAAAGATGAGTGCAGTGGGGGACCTACCTCAGCTCGCAGTCCAAACGCAATGGCGTGTCACGCCTCGCACAGATGCACAAGCAAGCGCAAGCTGGTGACCGCAATATTTTGGGGTAACCTTGAAAACGCGCTGAAAAAAACACACAGTAACTAAAATTACACAAACATGTACCGAGAACAATCCAAACAAGCCAAAAATGTGAAAGAACCACCTCGACACATTTTCAAATCACAACTCACACCATTGACACTATAACGACCCAGCCTTTTCTTACATTACTATTACATCATTTTAAAGATAAACAACACAATAATATTACACATGGAGGATCTAGAGGTTTAGTGTCTTGGGCAAACTAGGACCATACATAACAAATACAACATCAACCATAAACATTTATTTAATTTCTTCTTCTATAGGTTCTTAGTAGCACTTGTCCTCTCCTTAGTACATGTAGCCACCTGAGGATATACATCAAAAGGGGTGATATAAAAGCTCAGTAAGAGGATAGATAAGAACAATACATCATGGGGTGAGCATAATCATAACGTAGTCAAAAGATCATGAACATTAGAGGAGCATAAGTAAAAGACTTGAAATGTGGCAATGCATAAAAATGAAACATCATGTCTTAGTGGTTAACTACCACACATACTTGTGAACAAAGATAGCATCATGTTCACACATAATTTCACATTTAATCATGAGATTCATCACTTTACCCAATGCATTGGAGCGCTATATAATTCCGGGCGCACCCGTCACATTTAAACATTCATATTGCGCTATATAATTCCAGGCGCACCCGTCACATCATAAAATTATCATTATCATGATTGCCACATAGAAAACATATCAAACATGTACATAAATAACCCATGTAAAGGAATAGATTTCATCTCATAATAACACATTCATAAGCTTTGGGTTCTGAAAAGAAAGAGGGAACAACATACTTGATATAAGAACCATCAACCTTGAATGAGAAGTAAAAGGTGAGATCTTGAAAGAAGAGTTCTTTTGGAAAACATTTTGATGGACATAAAAACCAGTGAAAAACATGTATATCCCAAAAAAGTCAAGGAAACTATTAACAAATGATCTTTGAGGAGTAACCATATCAAAAATGGAGTGAAAGAGGTAGAACCCGAAGGAAGAAAATT
This sequence comes from Viscum album, assembly GCA_963277665.1. Taxonomy (NCBI): domain Eukaryota; kingdom Viridiplantae; phylum Streptophyta; class Magnoliopsida; order Santalales; family Viscaceae; genus Viscum; species Viscum album. The sequence goes on from OY728164.1 coordinate 2,034,421,940, forward strand.
GGGTTCGAGATTTCCCCTTACCTTGTACTCGAATGCCTCCTTCTCTTTAATGTCCTGTATAATGACATTATATTAATTAATTAGAAATTCTATAACATTTTATACATTAATAGGGTTCATTATGGTTTCATTATTTCATATTATGTTCCTTTTTATGACTTATAGAGTTTAAAAACATTGATCGGGGATGTTCGTTTTCATGGTTTTCTTGAGCGGTCCACTTGTATTCTTAAATTGGTGTTTGGGTAGATCAGGGGTAAACATCCAGAATTGATATTACATGTTATTAATGATATTACAGAAGCTTGAATGATTTTATAATGAGTTATATTAGATCCATGTGAACAAATCATTAGATAATATTTTAATGATGGTTATTTGGGTTAATTTGGGCGGTTTTTGGATCACAACGAACTTGTTTTAACATTTAACTTAGTAATATGGCCATAGGTTATTTCCAGAAATTAAAATAGAACATAATACATATAAAATATTCTGGTTCAACCATAAAAATGGTTTTATGACCAGATCTGAAGGTAGAAATGGGAGAAGAGAGCATGTTGTTTTTGAAGGTGATAAATTATCACCACATGAACAACGTTCTCTTTAATGAAATAAAAGGAAGAGGGAAAGGGTGTGGGGTGATATAATATACCATTAGAATCATAATATTACAGTATAAGTATAATACTGGAGTTACAAAACAATTTGGATGAAGATAGGTAGGGAGAGATCAAGGAAGGAACTTGAACTTGAAAGGAAATTAAAGGAGAAGAGGGAGAGAAATCACCTTTTGGATCCTCCTCTTGAGAACCTCCTTAAGGGCCTAAGCTTGGTCTTTTGATGAGACCAGGAGATCTTGGACGTGGGGGAGAGGTTTGGGAAGATTATTGGGAAGATATTAGACAATTCTTGAAGCTTGAGAGGTGTGGTTTGGCAAGAGGTGGGGAGGACTTATTTATACATGAGGAGGGAGGTGTTTTTGGCATAAAATATTAAATAAAATAATATATCAAGAGTTAGACTTGTAATAGTAGTTTTTTGACATCCTAAATAATATATAAATATAATATAATTAGTTTTAGGCTTTAAATCTTCTTTATAATTCGAATTAATTAATTTATTAAAAGGAAAGAGAAAGAAAGAGAAAAAGACACTTTAAGAATTCACGTTTTGACTTTAGGCTTTGGAAAGTTCTTTTTAGGTTTGAGAATTGGATTTATTGTATTTAAAGGAATAATTTATGAAATTTAATAGTTTTTGGCCGAAAATAAAGTTCTAGAATGTTTATTTCATCTTTACATCATTAATGATGCAATTTAGTGTACTCCGATTATGCGAAAAACTGTATTTTTTACTATTCACCAGAAAATTGAAGTATTTCAGAATAAACCCAAAAATTTACCCCTACCATTTTTCAACGTGTAGAATCCAAAAATGATGTCCATTTTTCAAAAATAATTTTCTAAATATTATTAATTTAATATTTAATTAAAATCAGAATTTACTTAAAAAACAGTTTTTAAAATTAAAACTGATTTTGTAGTTCTTTAAAAAATTACGCAGGGTCTTATAAAATTATCTAAAAACTATTAGAAATTGATTCAATAATTTATGAATACATTTTAGGGAAATAAATATTCTTTTAAATTAATTAATTAATTATAATTAATTATTTTGACTTTATAAAATACCAAAAATGCTTACTAAGGTCAAATTATCACTTTCTATGATGTCTAAATTTTATTTTATCATTCATAGGTAATGTTACTCTTATTTACTATTCATAAGGTTTATATTAATATTCATAAGGGTAGGTTACTATTCATAAGGGTAGGTTACTATTCATAAGGGTAGGTTACTATTCACCAAAAATTGTTTTTGTTTCATTAGACTCCAAAAACTATCTTGAACACAACCGTGTATGTCGGATTTTTAAAATTCCAAACATAGGGGTGAATAAATTATGTTTAAAGGTCACTTATCACTTATTAGTTCATTATTTTGTGTTTTTATAAATATAAGAAGGGAATTTTCCATTGACATACTTTGGGTCATTACATTCTTCCCCCCTTAAGAAATTTCACCCCCGAAATTTCACTTTACACAAACAGGTGAGGGTACTTCTCCTTCATTGCCTCTTTCGGTTCCCAAGTTGCTTCCTCAAACTTTTGGTTCCTCCACAACACTTTGACAAGGCGGGTTTTCTTGTTGCGTAGAACCTTATCACTTCGGTCCAAAATTTTTACCAGATGCTCCTCATAAAAGAGATCATCTTCCAGTTGTACCACCTCTGAGTTTAGTACATGTGAGGGGTCTGGAATGTACTTCCTCAGTAGTGATACGTGAAACACATCATGAACTTGATCCATATTCGGTGGAAGTTCTAGACGATAGGCCACGGCTTCTATACGGTCAAGGATCTCAAAGGGGCCACTATACCTTGGGCTTAGCTTCCCTTTCTTCCCAAATCTCATGACTCTCTTCAATGGAGATATTCAAAGAAAGACTTTCTGTACAACGATGAACTCCAAGTCCCTTCGACGATTGTCAGCATAGCTCTTTTGCCGACTTTGAGCAGCTTTGATGTGTTTCTGGATGACTTAAACCTTCTCTGTCATCTCTTGAACACGATCGGGACCAAGTAGCTTTCGTTCTCCAACTTCATCCCAACAGGTTGGAGTTCTACATCTCTTCCCATAAAGAGCTTCATACGGAGCCATCTGAATACTCGAGTGGAAGCTATTGTTGTATGAGAACTCAAAAAATGGAAGATTCTGATCCCAACAACCCTTGGATTCAAGAGAGCAGGATCTTAGCATATCTTTAAGTGTCTGAATAGTCCTTTCAGACTGGCCATCAGTTTGGGGGTGATAGGCCGTGCTGAAATTTAAGTCAGTACTCAAAGCATGCTGAAGGCTCCTCCAGAACTTAGATGTGAACCTTGGATCACGGTCAGAGACAATCGAGAGTGGAACACCATGAAATCTCACTACTTCCTTTACATATATCCTTGCAAGTTATTCAAGTGAGAAGTCTTCCCGAATAGCGATAAAATGGGAAGTCTTGGTGAGTCGATCAACCAAAACCCATATCGCAGTATTTCCCTTTCACGTCTTCGGGAGACCCATGACAAAGTACATAGTAACATTTTCCCATTTCCACATGGGTATAGGCAATGGCTACATCATACCTTTGGACTTTTGTTACTCAGCTTTAACTTGCTGACATACCATGCACCTTGATATATATTCCGCAATCTCTGTCTTCATGTTATCCCACCAGAAGTGTTCTCAAAGATCACGATACATCTTGGTACTTCCAGGATGAATAGAGAAAGTTGAGCTATGTGCATTATCTAATAGCTCCTTCTTTATTCCAGGTGATGAAGGCACACAAAGTCGCGTTCCAAACCGAATCACACCATCATCGTTGATATGAAACTCTTTCAGCTTCCCTTCCTTTACTGCATTCACCCTCTTTTGTATCTCCACATCATCCCTTTGTGCATCCTTAATCTTCTGTTGGATGGATGGTTGCATAATCATTTGGGCAAGGTAGGATGTATCCCCTGACCTTACGATTCCCAAATCCATCCTTTGCATATCCAAGAAGATAGGGTCTTTCTCAATCCTCAACATGGATAGAGTAGCAGGTTCTTTCCTGCTTAGAGCATCAGCTACCTTGTTCGCCTTTCCAGGATGATAGTGAATAGAGCAATCATAATCCTTGATTAGCTCTAACTATCTCCTTTGACGCATGTTGAGCTCCTTTTGTGTGAATATATACTTTAGGCTCTTGTGGTCAGTGTATATGTCATACTTCTCACCATAAAGGTAGTGCCGCCAGATTTTCAAGGCAAAAATCACGGCTGCCATCTCTAGATCATGTGTCGTGTAGTTATGCACATGTATCTTCAACTGTCGTGAGGCGTAGGCTATCACATTATCATTTTGCATGAGTACACAACCCAATCCTTTCTTTGAAACATCGTTGTATATCACAAAACTTTATTCACTTTTCGGTAGTGTGAGTACAGGTGCAGTGATCATCCTTCTCTTTAGCTCCTTCAAGCTTCCCTCACATTCATCCGTCCAGACATACATTACCCCGTTCCTTGTTAACTTAGTTAGCGGGCTTGACAATCGTGAGAAGTTTCTCAGAAAACGTCGATAGTACCCAGCTAATCCAAGAAAACTACGGATTTTTGTGACACTAGAGGGCCTGGGCCATTCCTCAATCGCCTTTGTCTTTGAAGGGTCCACAAAAATTCCCTCGCTTGTGATCACATGTCCCAAGAACGTGACTTGATTCATCCAAAAGTCACACTTGCTGAACTTGTCGTACAACTTCTCCTTTCTCAATGTCGCCAACACAAGTCTTAGATGTTCTTCATGTTCCTCCTTGCTCTTGGAGTTGATGAGAATATCATCAATAAACACTACCATAAATTTTTCGAGGTAATGTCTAAAGACTCTATTCATCAAATCCATGAAGATTGCGAGGGCATTAGTAAGTCCGAAGGGCATCACCAAAAACTCATAGTGCCCATACCTTGTACGGAAGGCGGTCTTCTGAATATCTTCCTTCTTCACCTTTACTTGATGATATCCAGAACGAAGATCCACCTTTGAGAAGTATTGAGCTCATCTTAACTAGTCGAACAAGTCATCAATCCTTGGGAGAGGATACTTGTTCTTTATGGTGATCTTGTTGAGTTCCTGATAATCAATACACAGCCGCATGGTTCCATCCTTCTTCTTTACAAAGAGCACTGGTGCACCCCAAGGTGATGCACTAGGGTGTATGAACCCTTTGTCCAGATGCTCTTGCAGCTACTTCTTTAACTCCTCCAGTTCGATAGGAGCCATCCTATAGGGGCACTTCGAGATAGGAGTAGCTCCGGGTATGATTTCAATTGAGAAATCTACCTCACGATCTGGGGGAATTCTGGGTAACTCTTTGGGAAATACATCATTGTATTCCCTCACGATGGGCATTCCCTCAAGGTTGGAACTTTCCTTTGACTCAACCATTTGGGCGAAGTATGCTTCTTCATAGGGAATCAACACCCACACCATTGAAGGATTTTTCAAAGTATAATCATGGTCTTCCTTGTATTCTTAGAGGAGCATGGGATGGTTCAGAATATGAAAATATATTTCCTTTTCCCGACAGTTGATATGTGCTTTATATAATGAGAGCCAATCCATTCCCATTATAGTGTCGAATTCCACCAAGGGAAGTATTACGAGATTTTCCGGAAGAATCTCCCCACATACGTCAACAGGAGAAGAATCAAACACTTGGGTTGCAATGATTGCACCACTTGGTGTTTTTACAGATATCTATACTTCAAGGTTTCAGGGCTTTGATTCTATAGTTCTATCAAACTTGCAAGATATAAAGTAATGCGTAGAACCATAATCAAATAAGACTTTTTCCATTCTTGAGTGAATAGGAAGTGTACCTTGTACGAATTCATTATCATGTTCCACCTCCGCAGTAGTGATGGCATAAGCCTTCCCTTGTTCCTTTGGATTTGGTGGTTGTTGGCACTGATTACCCTCGTGAGCTCGAGGTTTAGTGCACTGGTTTGAATAGTGCCCTAACTCCCTACAGTTGTAGCATTGAACCACGAGTGGTTCTCTCCTTTCATTGGCTAAATTCTCCTTCCTTTTCATGTCTTTTCGACACTCGTGAGCTTGGTTTCCTTCCTTCCTACACTTAAAGCATTTCGCCGTACCTTTGAGGCAGTTCCCATGGTGCAAATTCCCACATTTTTGGCATGTGGGTCGATTTTTCTTCCCACCTTTGTCACTAGATCTACCAGCTTGAAACTCCATCTTTCTTTTCTTATCACCACAGCCATGGGACCATTCTCCAAACTCCATCTCCACTTTGAGATCACACCGAACAACTTCTTCATTACTCCCAAAGTCTCGGATTGAAAGAGCCTTTCGAAGATGTGGTTTTAATCCACTAAAGAATCTATCAATTTTGCTATCATTGTTGATAACAAAACCCGAAGCATACCTTGAGAGCCTTGTGAAATTTGCTTCATAGGTTGTGACAGATTCTACTTCTTTTTGCTTGAGCTCTATGAATTCTCTCTCCATCTTCGTGCGAAGAGTTCTTGGGAAGTACTTATTAAGAAACATTATCTTAAAGTCTTCCCATTCCATCTCTTCAATTTCCTCCCTTGGCTTGGTGTTCTTAATCAAAGCCCACCATTGATCAGCTTCTCCATCTAGACGATAAACAGCTAGAGTCACCTTCTCCGTCTCGGAATAGTGAAGAACAAAAAAGATCTTCTCCATGGAATTGACCCATTGTTCCGCAACTAGTGGATAAGAAGATCCACAAAACGTCAGTGGTCATTGCCGCATAAAAAATTCGATTGCTAGTTGCTCCCTCTTTGGTGAAGGAGGACATTTTCCATTATTATGGTTATTATTCATAACCCGAGATATTTGGGTAAGCATCGCCATGAAGTTTTGAACTCCACCTCCAAAATCATTGGGGATGTCGTTCGGAAATCGTTGCATTGGCCCTCACAAGAGTTGTTGACCTGATTTCTCCTGGTTCCCACCATTTTCTAAAATAGAAAAGGTTGGAACAAAACATAAGTAAACAAATCATGAATAACTTATTAATTTAAACAATTATACCAAAAACATAACATATGGGATCCCTAGGTAAATATCCTTGTGTGCATATTTGTACTTAGTCTCATGCTAGAGGTTTTCTTTAGGGTTCACTAATCCAAATTCCCAAATTAACTAAACCTTTCCTTTGATACCAACTATAACGACCCAACCTTTTATTACATTACTATTACATCATTTTAAAGATAAACAACACAATAATATTACACATGGAGGATCCAGAGGTTTAGTGTCTTGGGAAAACTAGGACTATACATAACAAATACAACATCAACCATAAACATTTATTTAATTTCTTATTCTATATCTTCTTAGTAGCACTTGTCCTCTACTTAGTACATGTAGCCACCTGAGGATATACATCAAAAGGGGTGAGCTAGAAGCCCAGTAAGAGGATAGATAAGAACAATACATCATGGGGTGAGCATAATCATAACATAGGAAAAATATCATGAACATGAGAGGAGCATAAGTAAAAGACTTGAAATGTGGCAATGCATAAAAATGAAACATCATGTCTTAGTGGTTAACTACCACACATACTTTTGAACAAATATAGCATCATGTTCACACATCATTTCACATTTACTCATGAGATTCATCACTTTACCCAATGCATTGGAGCGCTATATAATTCCAGGCGCACCCGTCACATTTAAACATTCATATTGCGCTATATAATTCCGGGCGCACCCGTCACATCATAACATTATCATTATCATGATTTCCACATAGAAAACATATCAAACATGTAAATAAATAACCCATGGAAAGGAATGGGTTTCATTTCATAATAACACATTCATAAGCTTTGGGTCCGAAAAGAAAGAGGGAACAACATACTTGATATAAGAACCATCAACCTTGAATGATAAGTAAAAGGTGAGATCTTGAAAGAAGAGTTCTTTTAGAAAACATTTTGATGGACATAAAAACCAGTGACAAACATTTATATCCCATAAAAGTCAAGGAAATTATGAGAAAATGATCTTTGAGGAGTAACCATATCAAAAATGGAGTTAAAGAGGGAGAACCCGAAGGAAGAAAATTGGGTTCGAGATTTCCCCTTACCTTGTACTCGAATGCCTCTTTCTCTTTGATGTCCTATATAATGACATTATATTAATTAATTATAAATTAAATATCATTTTATACATTAATAGGGTTCATTCTGGTTTCATTATTTCATATTATGTTCCTTTGGATGACTTATAGAGTTTAAAAACATTGACCGGGGATGTTCGTTTTCATTGTTTTCTTGAGCGGTCCACTTGTATTCTTAAATTGATGTTTGGGTAGATCATGGGTAAACATAAAGAATTGATATTACATGTTATTAATGATATTACAGAATCTTTAATGATTTTATAATGAGTTATATTAGATCCATGTGAATTAATCATTAGATAAGATTTTAATGATGGTTATTTGGGTTAATTTGGGCGGTTTTTGGATCACAACGAACTTGTTTTAACATTGAACTTAGTAATATGGCCATAGGTTATTTCCAGAACTTAAAATAGAACATAATACATATAAAATATTCTGGTGCAACCATAAAAATGGTTTCATGACCAGATCTGAAGGTAGAAATGGGAGAAGAGAGCATGTTGTTTTTGAAGGTGATAAATTATCACCACATGAACAACGTTCTCTTTAATGAAATAAAAGGAAGAGGGAAAGGGTGTGGGGTGATATAATATATCATTAGAATCATAATATTACAGTATAAGTATAATAATGGAGTTACAAAACAATTTTGATGAAGATAGGTAGGGAGAGATCAAGGAAGGAACTTGAACTTGAAAGGAAATTAAAGGAGAAAAGGGAGAGAAATCACCTTTTGGATCCTCCTCTTGAGAACCTCCTTAAGGGCCTAAGCTTTGTCTTTTGATGAGACCAGGAGCTCTTAGACGTGGGATAGAGGCTAGGGAAGATGATTGGGCAGAGCTTAGACAATTCTTGAAGCTTGAGATGTGTGGTTTGGCAAGAGGTGGGGAGGGCTTATTTATACATGAGGAGGGAGGTGTTTTTGGCATAAAATATTAAATAAAATAATATATCAAGAGTTAGACTTGTAATAGTAGTTTTTTGACATCCTAAATCATATATCAATATAATATAATTCGTTTTAGGCTTTAAATCTTCTTTATAATTCAAATTCATTAATTTATTAAAAGGAAAGAGAAAGAAAGAGAAAAAGACACTTTAAGAAATCACGTTTTGACTTTAGGCTTTGGAAAGTTCTTTTTTGGTTTGAGAATTGGATTTATTGTATTTAAAGGAATAATTTATGAAATTTAATAGGTTTTGGCCGAAACTAAAGTTCTATAATGTTTATTTCATCATTAAATCATTAATGATGCAATTTAGTGTACACCGATTATGCGAAAAACTGTATTTTTTACTATTCACCTGAAAATTGAAGTATTTCAGAATAAACCCAAAAATTTACCCCTACCATTTTTTGACATGTAGAATCCAAAAATGATGTCCATTTTTCAAAAATAATTTTCTAAATATTATTAATTTAATATTTAATTAAAATCATAATTTACTTAAAAAACAGTTTTTAAAATTAGAACTGATTTTGTAGTTCTTTAAAAAATTACGCAGGGTATTATAAAATTATCTAAAAACTATTAGAAATTGATTCAATACTTTATGAATACATTTCAGGGAAGTAAATATTCTTTTAAATTAATTAATTAATTATAATTAATTATTTTGACTTTATAAAATACCAAAAACGTTTACTAAGGTCAAATTATCACTTTCTATGATGTCTAAATTTTATTTTATTATTCATAGGTAATGTTACTCTTATTTACTATTCATAAGGGTCATATTACTATTTATAAGGGTAGGTTACTATTCATAAGGGTAGGTTATTATTCACCAAAAATTGTTTTTGTTTCATTAGACTCCAAAAACTATCTTGAACACAACCATGTATGTCGGATTTTTAAAATTCCAAACATAGGGGTGACAAAATTATGTTTAAAGGTCACTTATCACTTAGTAGTTAATTATTTTGTGTTTTTATAAATATAAGAAGGAAATTTTCCATTGAAATACTTTGGGTTGTTACAGACACTATTTAACAAACCACTTTAAAATTTATAAAACACTTTCAAAAGGTATCTCAGAGTTTTATACACCCAAAAACCTTTTCAAACCACTTTTTATAATTAACCACACACTCACAACACACCGTACCAGAACGTGCCCCACTTGCATAGTTAAAATAACAAACTGAAGAATTTAATAAAAACTGTTAAACATCACACAACTGGCTTCCATAAAAACGTACCTTAATTCCCCTGAGCAGGCTAAAAAATATTAAATGTAAACCAAGTTCATTTAAAAAAATAAATAAAATTCGCACAAACCAAACATCCCAAAAACACCTTTTGAAAACATCGAACCAAAACAACACAAAATATTGACATATACTTAATCAAAAAATCATTTTTAACCAACAACAGACCAATCATTCTAAAAATTCCATTCACACCACACAAAGGATACTAAAGAACACACTTATAAACTCATAATCATAATAAATTAATCACACAAACAAAAAATTCACCCAAATAATTAGCAGAAGGACATGATAAAATAATCGGACATGAAAATTAATTTATCAAACAGTAGTTATACGTGGAACCACCTACCTCAGGTGCTGAAGACTCCAACACTCTGTGCGGAACATCAATTTCTCGTTGATTGGACCAGAAAAACTTCAAAAATAGACCATAAAAAACATGAAACTCACACCCATAACTTTACCAAAATGAAAGAATATAAATTTGGAATATAACGCACCTGGTTGGGAGTTCAGGGCAACGCATCGGGCTGGTTCTCCAGACATATGGTAGGGCACCATCCGGTATTAGAGAGGGGAGTTTTGACGAAGTGAGCTGCTGGTCGAGGAGGGTAGGGAGGTGGGAGGCCACGAGTAGTCCAGAAGATGGCCGAGGGAGGTGTAGGTGGTCCGGCGTAGGGCGGTCACCATACAGGAGGAGAGGGGCGCGGTCAGACTGTGGAGATAGGGGGTAGTCGCTTGCTTAAGCAGAAAGGGAGCAGGGTGCAACAGACTTCAGGTGAGAGGGGGGGAGGGGTGCGGCGTGAGTCCGGGAGGCTGTCGCCTAGAGCGGGCTTGACGTGGGAGGAGGCTGAGGGAGAGGGGAGGCCTGGAGCTTGTGGCGTGGCCAGCAGGGAGGGGAGCTCGGCAGGGGTCTGGCGCGGTTGTCGCCTAGAGCGGGCTAGATGCGGGTGGAGGCCGAGGGTGAGGGGAGGCCTGGAGCGTGCAGCGCGACCAGTAGGGAGGGGAGGCCGGCACTGGCGAGGTCGGTGGAGTTCAGGGGGGGGGGTGCAACGACATGCAGGAGGAGCAGGGGTGCATGTAGCTTGACGAAGAGGAAGGGGGGGGGGGCTCACGTAGGAAATGAGGAGAAAGGGGGGGGATTTAGGGTTAGCAAAGGGGGGTAGGGTTAGTTTGTTCCTTTTTTTATAATAATAATAGTATTATCACAATAATAATAATAAAACCAAAATTAAAAATCAAAACAATAATGATAATATTAATAATAGTAATAACAATAATAGTAATAGTAATAGTAATAGTAATAATAATAAAAAAACAAGCAAAATAATGATATTATTATTATTAAAACTATAATATTACTATTATTTTATGCTTAAACATTCTTTTATCAAACTCTATTTTATTAAAATTTTATTTTAATTTATCTCATTTCTCATGACCTTTAATTAATCAATTTACTTATTTTGGATGTCGAGCAACTACACGGCTCACGTGCCGTCAAGTGGGCCGTTGAGCGAGCTGCGCTCGAACCATGCCACCCGGAACTAACTACCTACAGAGTCAAACTACGTGTTGTCGCACGGTTTTATAAGTCGTGCATCAAACCCGGTCGGGGTGTGACACTGCACCTTTGTATAAATCCATGAAATTACAAATTTTAATAAATTTAAATATAAAACCATCATTAACACATCATTTTGGAAAAGTTATTTAATAACATGAAATATAGTATCTATTTAATTTTGATAATGCATTCTAGCTAAAACTCATAATTGAAGAATGGTTAAAGATATTCAAGGATGTGATTATAAGTTTTAGGAATATGGAGGTAGAGGTAATTAATATAGGTATCCAAGTTGAAGAAGAAATATGGATAAGGAATTATTTTTTTTCTTCCTGTAAAATTCTTTTAATGAAATAATAGAGAGTTGTTATAACTATGGCCATTGTAAAAAATAGAAACTTGTAGTTCAATGAATGCCCCTATACCAAATGGTTTAAAAAAATATATAGGTTAAGGATCCAATCATTCTTTAACAATGGTCATAGTTATAATAACTTGACGATCAATGTAGGTCCCATATGTGGCCATATAGCCGTGTACCTGGCTAGACAACCATGCTAAGGAACATGGACATGTATAGTACATGACCAAACCCCGAATGGATTACATGACATGTAGTGGTGCATGGATAGGAACAAATACATAGCTAGACCATGTTATGTACATTTGAGGTACCCCATGTAGGTTACATGCTATGTACATAACTTACATGTCATGTACTTGGGTTTTACATGCCAAGTCCATCTAGAGTACACAACCATGGGGGGATTTGAGAGTACACACCGTGTACTAGGGTATACACATTGTGTACTTATCCTTTCATACCCTTTTTAGGTATTTTCATGTTTTTATTCCCCAAAGTAATAATTAGATGTATGAGTATTACATTTTTATTGTTTTTACATTTATATCATGATGGTGGAACCCTTGGGGTGATTTGAGGACTCGTAAAATGATTTTGGAGAAAATGGTCTTGGATGGAGATATTATTCCTCCATTAAATAGTTTCAATAATCTTTTAATAATGAGACATTGATCTGAGATGGTCCATGATCCATCTTCCATTAATGATGATTTCATAGTTTTTCCCTTAAGTGTGTCTCACTTACGAGATATTCCCTTCTTACGAGGAGGTCGTGAGGTATGTTATGACTAAGGATCCCATGCAGGATGCCTCCATTAAGTTACTCTTTCCTAGAGGATCCTATATAGGATGCCTCTTCCGCCTTACTCATTCCAAGGTTCCCCTAAAGGATGCCACATATTATCTTTTGACCTAGAGGATATCATGTATGATACATCCACTTACTCCTTTTGAAGATCCCATGTAGGATGCCTCCACTATATTAATATTTTTGAGGATCCTAAGTGGGATGACACTTCTTACATACTAACATAGATTTTACCAAGAGGGATTCCTTCACTTATGTATGGGCCTCTAGGATTCCAATTATAATTTCTATATTTTGTTTGATTTATGGGACCTAGTGGGTGATCTGGTGTTTCACTGAACTCAAGATAATATGTTGGTTTTGGGTAGAGATGGTAGCAGGTGTCACCATAGAACCTTACTGAACATGTAATATATAAGGTCTATTATAGTCATTATTGGATTAAACATATGAAATCCCTCACTATTTATTTATACACTCACACGATCACTCTTTATGTGACTATAAATTTTGAAGTTTCTTCCTGATATCTACCTGATCAACCTTATGTGGTTTGATCTATTGTGTGGATACCCATATATGATCCCTGATATATGAATTATGAGCCTTTTATTAACTATTAAATTATTAGGATGAATATTCATACATAAAGGGGTTCAACTGTTGATCTGATTTGTTTATTAGGATGATCAAACTCACTTCTTGGGATCCAACAATTGAACCTAATTATTTATTGGGATACCTATAGGAACTTCCTAGGATTCAGATTTTAAGCCTAATTGTTTATTAGGATACCAAGGTAGACATCCTTAGATATGGCTATTGAGAATACTTTTTTATTAGGTTAAACTGATATAATTTTTGGGGTCCAATTATTGATTCTACTTGTTTTAATGATATCTTATTAGGTTTCCAAGTTTTACTTCCTAAGATCTAGATTATGAGCCTTACATTGGTCATAGGTTACTATTTCATGAAGTTCCATTCGTCACTGGGTTTCCTCACTACTGAGGGTTATAGAGGTAGTTTGGTGTGGATATATCATACCCCACTTCAGATACTCTTGAGTTTGATTCTGCTCTCTTTGAGTGACATCTAGGATGATCCCTAAGGTTGGGTGGATGCAACATTACTATACTCAAAAGACTTGTCTAGGAGTGGGATATTGATACATTCGTTGAATGGATACTGATCATGCACTTTTATCTAGAAGTAATTCTTTAAATGTTTCCTAAGGGTCATCCCCTTAGGTATTATCTAAGTTGTGATGTCATGACCACCTACAGACTGGGACCTAGGTCTGAGACATTGGATTGGATTTACTAATAATGGATGGTTTCACATCCTCATAGTACCATATTTATAGGATATAGATTGATTACTTGGAATCCATCATTATAGTGATTGGATATGTGTATAGGTGATCCTAGGGTTAGGAAATGTATCCACCCCTAAGGAAACATATCTTTCTCAATGTCATTTCTAGCATTGGCTGAAGTTGGTATTATCTATCAGGAATACATACATAAGGATTAACTTGACTATACATGACTTGAGTGGTATAAAATCCATATCAATGCCTTGTTCATAGGATTCCCTATTTAGAGGGATGATATACCCAAGGACATATTTTTTTTTCAATTTAATTATTATTCCAGTTGTGTCTCAGCTATACTGAGAATATTGCATGAGAATGCACTTATGACAATAGATTATAGGTTTATAATTGGGGTGGCCTATTTAGATTTATTTCTCAACCACTATATGTAAACTTTAGTGTGCATATATAAATTATTTATACTTTCATGTTGAGAAAAAATGTATGTGATGAATAGGGCTAAGGCCTGTAGTAACATTATTGAGCAGAACTACTTGTTTGAATTTTTATGATTGGGTTAGAGTAGCCTAATAGTGTCTTGGAGACCGGTTATGTGGTTAAGCTCAGATTTAGTCAAGGTAAATTTTACTTTTATTTCATTTTATTTTATTTACTAATATATATGTGATCATCTCCATGGGTGATCAGTGTTGTATGTATGATATGGTCATTTGGGTCTTTAATGCTTTTCATTCCTTATTATAACTTTGATATAACTATTTCTTCATCACTATGTTTTTGTACAGCTATGGATGATATTTGGTTATTTATACTATTTCATACTATGATATGAGGTTTTATCATCTCTACAGACACATCTTAGGACCTCAATAATATTTTTGCATCCTTTGGTGTATGGAAAGGTGTGCTTGAGGCCTTTTGACAAACTGGATCGAGGCACCTATTTAGTGGCACCCAGGATGGGATGTGATGACAGTGGACTCCGGCCACTTGAGAGGAATTTAAATATCCAAAAGGTGTGTCCATAGTGTTTCGAGTTTTAGACATGCCTGAGAAGGAGGTTTCATTCATAAAAAAATTAACCTCAAACTCCCTTACACTCAGTAATGGAAAAACACTGGTGGATCACAACACAACCGAGACAACATTGATGCAGCAGATTTGTGTGAGGGAGAAGACATGATATTGAATCAATACAAAGATTTTTTTAGGTAAAATTGAATATTAACCCACTAATTCATCATACCAAATCATAAAATTAGATTTTAAGGCTCCACTTAAAAGATAATCTCATGGAATCCACTTCTCAAATGAGAATCGCTAAGGTTGTCTTCCATGGTTCCCTTATGCTCAGCACCTCCTTAGGTTAGGCCTTCCACTTTACCCTCTTGACATAAATAGTAAAAAACTGTACCAATCTTGATTTCTAAATTGTTATTCTTGGCTTGTGTACAATATCATTTGATTTCTAGTTAATAAATGTCCACATTTTTTACATCTGAAAATAATACAACATAATTTTCCAATAATAAAATCCCTTCAAAATTCATAAATAAATACAACTATTTTTTATTTTTTGAAAATAATTTTTAAAATGTTAATAACACAAAAATGAAATAAATCAAATAAATTTTTTTGAAAATTTATCAATTAAATTAAAGAATTAATGAAACTAAATTATTAAAAAGTATGGATAAAATAAAGAAATTAAATCCCCAACACTTAAACTGATACTTCTTCTCAAGAATATTTCTCAACACAAATTAAATAATACTATATTACCATTATATAAATTATGAAGATAGAAAACTAAATAATTATCATTGGGAATAATAAATTTCATGCTTTAAAAAAATGATACCAATTCAATCCTTTTCTTTTCATGGAAATAAATTAATTGTGAATTTTACTTTTACCCCTTGAAATTTATGGGTCTCATCCTAAATAAAATTTAAGATTCTTAGTCTAATATTATAAATCTTGAAACATTTCCATATACCTTACATAAACTATTTTCACTCATTACTCAATGTTATAATGTAATGGAGTTATTCACATACCTTGAAGAAATTATTCTTACCATAGGGTTGCATTGGATATCAAATATATACCATGTAAAGAAAAAGATCACATATAATCATCATATCTTCATATTAATATCAAATGAATATTAGGTTTTGGGTAGGTAGGTAAATGATTATAAACAAAATAATCTTGAAAATGAGCAATTCTTTTAAGTGAAATGTATGATAGATGTAACATCCCCTGATTAGGAACTCTCCCACATGGACAAGTCAGGTTGGTTACTATACCTCAACCACGCCTCTCCATTTTTTAGAGGCATCCAACTAGAATTATGGGTGTAGAGAACATAATTGGGATACTATACCCCTGGAACATAATTTTAATTTAATATATAAAAAAATACTAGAGTAATGGATATAGTGGAAATAATACATCATACAACCAAAGGATAAAGAATGAACCAAGTAAACCAAATAACAATGAACCATATAATGTTAGGATGGAATGTAACTAAATTACATTCTTAATTTCATATGGATAAAAGATGAAGATGGAAAAAAATAAACACAAAATATTCCAGTCTTGAATCCCTGGTTAGTCCCATCTCCATGTTTCAACCCATCCATTAATAAATAATCAAAAAACATTTATGTTTACCTTTTCCAAACATATATCCATGTAATATTATTTGGAACAAAATTAAGGCCTTAATGGGTTCTAAATAAAACTCAATAGTTCAACACCATCGTGTCTCAGGGCATGTAATAAAGAGATAAAAATGTGTATTAATTAATCAGTTATTACGATACAATAATCAACTTGATTCACCACCATGCCAGAATATCTCTAAGAATATATCATAAAAATGAAACTGTAACCACACATCCATGAAATAATCACATAACCAGGGAAAATCCATCAATATAATCATTTTAGTATAACTGGGTTAATCCCTCTATATAGACATTTTAACAAAACTCGGTCAATCCCTATAGGAATTACAATATAACTGGTACAAGCCCTCAATATAACCATTCTATCATAACTCGACCAAGCCCTATAAGAATTACAACATGAATCACAACATAAGTCATAACATTGGGAATAAAACAACATAATATAACACCATAGCCCACAATGGTCAAATCTATCCAATTACCATTTGTATTTTAATTATGTTTTCATTCACCAATTCATATGTTAAGCTATTATTATGCCAACATAGATACCCACCTCAAATCAAATTATCATCATCCATTTCAATAAAAATTTATTCCATTTTACAAGGTCAATATATCACAATAAATCACCTGATGTCTCACATCATGCTAAAATATATTTGAATCCATTAGCTAGTTCATTTTTTTCATGGTAGGCTCACCATACAGGTAGCTGCAAGATAGGCCTCAACACTATAGGATCCCAAAGGATCCAAGGATTACTCAAAACTCATGATTATAATATCCCATTATTTTGTTAATTAATACATACATTGAGTTAAAAAATCACATAATACTACCCAAAATAAAAAAATTTAAACAAACTATATGGAATTGTTTTAGAGAAGAAAAATTTATGTGGAATTAAAATCAATGCTTTCAATTGGTAACACCAAAAAATAATGAAGGTGATGGTGATGAAAAGGAAAACCTATGTCACAAAAACATCAAGATAAAAACTTGATTCAATAATGGTCAAGATATCACACCATTATAATGGAGGATAGTGTAATAAATGGGAAATCCAAAGAAAATCAACTCATTAGAGATTAAACACTAGAAAAAGATGTTTGGAAGGGAATTAATTTCCCTAAAATCTGTTATAGTTATCCTAGGGTTCATGATAGATGGATGCATAATGGATGAAAAATAAATATTATGCATAATGTGATTTAAACCCACTAATACCTAGATATTCACATTATGAACCCCTTTTACATCATGAATTTATCGATTTATGAGATACGCTAAAAAACCCAGCACCTCGAGTTAAAATAAACCTAATAAACCTTTTCACAACGTGAACCAGTTTTATAGTGTGAAACCATTTCACACTCTGAACCAGTTCACAACAACTACCTAGAAACATGTTGACGTCATGTAAATGATTCACATAGTGAAAGTGTCTAGTAGACAACTTTCAACTTAAATCCTACAGAAAGAACCCAAACCACCACTGAAGCTTTCCAATCCCAAGAAGAACTCTCTTATTACCTTGGACATATTTATACATAGAATCCATTAATAAAAAAGCATACATCCCTGAACTTTAGATAATTTTCCCTGCTAAAATCTCTCCACTCCCCAAGAAAAATCTCTACCACCAAGGTTTTAATAAGAAATTAAAACCCAACTAAAATAGGTTTAACCAAAACTCAAGAGAGACAGACCTAAAAAATATGGGATATTAAAACCACCCCACTATATAAAATATTTTCCATGAGCTTATCCAACCATAATTATGTGGTCTTAGAAAACAATTATGATCACTATTCTCACATATTAAATTTACACTCCCTAGTATCCTCTTGAACACACCCATGATGCCACTTCACTTGAACTATAGGTATAGTCTTTCCCCGAAGATACTTCTCACTACGATCCAAAATATGTATCAGATACTCCTCAAATAATGTATCTACCCTAAGATTGATGTTATCAACATATACCACATGAGAAGGGTCTGGATGATATCTCTAAATCTTAGATTTTTGTAACACATCATTCATGGAATACTATTGATATGGAATTCCAAATCAATATACATTGGACCAACTCTTTCCACTATCTCAAATGGCTTGAAAAATATGGGCATTGACTCCATCTTTTTTCTGATACAACATTTCCCCAAATTTGGAAACATCTGAAGGAAAACATGACAACTAACCTTAAACACAAAAGGTCATCTTTGAAGGTCAGCATAAGATTTATGTCTACTCTACGCAGTCACCGGCCTCTTATGGATCAATTGAACTTGCTCAGATGTCTCCTATATGAGACTAGGTCTAACAAGAACTTACTCACCAACCTATAAACAATAAAGAGGAAAATGCAATGTCCTACTAAAAAATGCTTCAAAAGGTTCCATTTATATCAATACCTTAAGGATTTTATTATATGCGAACTCCATGAGTATAAAATGCACCTCCAATAAAACATCAAAATCCAAATCATTGGCTCATAGCATATCCACAAAAATTTCAATAGTTTGTTTAGATTAGCTATAATTCTATGGATGATAGGGTATTATCAAAATAACATGTGATACCATAGCCTTCGAAAGACCCTTACTAAACTGATATGTAAAAAAGGATATTTATCAGAAATGATACCCCTCAGAACTCTATGAAAATATACTATCTTCCACATGCAAAGTCTACCTCGATAATCAACAATGAAGGTCTCCCTAATAGAAAAGAATTGGTTTAACTTCATCAGTTGATCTACAATCACCCATTCTATATCGCACTTGATAGGTTTCTTGGGTAATCTTGTCACAAGATCCATAGTGACATTATCCAATTTCCACTCTAGAATGGGAAAAGGCAACAATATCCCAACAAGACTTTGATTATCATCTTTCACCTTATAACAAGAAAATCATCACTCCATGAACCCACTACCACTTTCATTCCTATCCACCAAAAATACCTATGGATATCACAATACAACTTTGTTATACCTCAGTGTACCTCCCATATAGAATATTGAAACTCTCTCATAATCTCTTTATGAAAGCTTATAGGAACCCATATTCATCTATGGATAATAAATACATATTCACTACCAAGAGATCATCCTAGGGGTGGATCCCCACCATATAAGTCATCCCTCAAAGGTAATACCTTCAGGATCAGATAACTACTATGTATTGATCCGGTTAAGAAACATGAGTATGAAAGATGTTGAAGTTATAGATACTCATCACTAGGACTCTTGAAAATCCTAATGCATGTTTATAAATAGTTCCATCATCTTTCACTCATTGCAAGACTCCCACACTACCTCCTTATGTATCTTTATACACAAGTAATAAGAAATGATGATACCCTTTACTAGTGTATAATTATAAGACCAGTTTGTAATACGCCTAACACTAAGAGGGGGGATCAATGTTGGGGACTTTTTAAACCAATTTTAACTTTTTTATCCCTTTAACTCTTAGACCTATTAGGATCTTGATTCTATTATTCTATTTTACCTATCACATGCAATTATATGAAAGTAGTAACGATATCACACAATATTTTTACAAGGTTCACTTCTAAATAAGACTAGCTATGTACTTGGTATGGTTTGGAAACAAACCAATACCACACAATCTATGAGAAAATAATCCTTTTGCATGGAATAAAATAATTATGTTATTCTGTTACACTCATGTGGCACTACGTAAAAAATCCAATAGTTCATTCATGTAGAACTTTGAAAACAATCCAATAGTGGGTTTGTATAACACTTTGTAAAAAACCAATAGTGCATGTTTTACAAAACAGGGATAGATATTTTTACTACCTTTCAAGAAAATATTATCCTTTTTGATAAGGGTTCATATCACCAAGAAATTCCTTCACTTGTTGAGTCCCATATGATTTCACGTTTCTTCTTTTTTCTTCCACAACCTTCTTCTTCACTTTATTACTTTCACAACATCACGCAATAAACACTTCTTACTTCTTCCAAGAAGAAATCTTGATAGCTTCCCTATCTTCTTATTCTTCTTCTATCATTCATAATAATATGAATGTTTTGTGGACAAATTAATACTTAATTCTATCTTACCCAAAATTATGATGAGTTGATATCAATTTGGTCACCAAATATTATTCTCTTCTTTTTTCATTTCTTCTTCCATTAAAGACCAACTGCACTGATATATCTTCTTCTTCTTCTTTCTAAAATCACAAAAATACTATTTTATTATTAAACCAATGTAGATAGGCTCAACTTAGCATCATCAAAATTAATATTCCATAAATAATAATCAATCCTTAAGTGGGAACACTTTATTTTTCCTGGAAACAAAATAATGTGAAATTATGTAACAAGTGTATTATTACTTTTATTCAATACTAAATACTAAAAAATGAGTGTATCAGTTTACTTATATTATCCCCTTTTCAAATAGGAACTTAGGTGCATGTCTAGTAATTATTCACTCCAAAAAACTATGTGTGATTTCTCTTCTCCATCAGTTGTGTATCAACCGGGTACACACACGGTTTTACTTTACAAAACATAGTGGGGGTATTATACCCAAGAACTGGATCACATAAACATTCTCTGAGAATCACTAAAATTGCATATGATTAACATGTGTCTAGTTTCCTTCGATCATCTTCTTCACAAAGAATGATGAGGGTGTAAATAGCTATTGTGTGCATGTGGTATTTGTCCTTCACGGATTGTCATGTATCCTCTGCAAACTTCCTTAAATCCTATGCATACTACGTTACACCACATGGAGTGAGTGATTCACAAAAAACTACCCATTACATAGAAAAAAATCCTTCTATTAACATCCTATACTTCCGTGGACCACCTAGACTTCAGCGGACCACATTTTTTCCCAGATATCTGATTCCCCACAAACAACCTATTCTTTGTGGATTGGCTCACCTTTACTTCACGGACCGCCTCTGGTTCATGGATGGTTTATGACTCTGAAAACTACTAATTATTCATGGACCCTTTTTATTTGCGATCTACCAAGCCAAAAAAATCATTCTATAGGCAACTTTTATCTTCATGGAATCTTTCCAATGTAAACTACTTGCCTTCACAGAATTCTCTCTCATAAACTTCTTCGAACTTCCCCAAAATTCTTATAGTGATGATATTTTCTAATGAAATTTTATACTACTTATGATATTATTAGGGTTATTTATATAGAAAAATAGGATCTATAAAACCCTATATCTGATTTACCCAAAATTTCGATGCTGTAAAGCTTCACCGCAAACTATACTATGCAGTTTGTATAGCAGCATTATCCTTTTCAGCATCTGATGTATTATGAAAACAATAACCCTTTGAGGAAGCTTAAATCACTACCCCAGTCTACAGACTACATGTCTCCTTTGAACTACAAACCTCTCATGAACTATGATCCTCCCATGAACTATTTTTCGCAACGCAGTCTGCATACTGCGCTTTGTGGTCTGCATAGTGCTGCTATGTGGAAATCCTTCCTTTGTCAATTTTTCTTTTCAATTATGCGTATATTTTATGTATTCCATGAACTATGCTTCATGGTCCACAAACTATTATTCATGAAATTCTTTTTATAAAACCTTCATTTTACTAAAAAATAAACTCCCAATTTCAAGGAATTTTTTTTTTGGAAAACACTTAGAACTAAGACACATTAGAATCTACTTCGGCAACACCAGCCATATTAACTCACAGTCATATGGCTTTGTCAACAAAAAAATTGATCCATCATTAAGGATTAAACCTTCTTCAACTATAATTCACTTCATTCTAAAACCACTCTATTTCTTTCATCATGAACCCCATCTATCATGATATTTATACTTTGATTGATCACTTTTAGCATCATCATATTTTCCAAGGAAAGTATTGTAACTTTTATATGTTCTAGAACCATATCTCTTTCCAATAAAACCTGAATATTATTGGAAAAATCTTTTCCCCCTTTCCTTCATAAGGCTTATGTCACAAGTTCTCCAAACAACTTACGATATTTTTGAAATAATAATCTATAATGAATCTTCATATTTTAACTAGGTTAATTTTACAACCATGAAATCCAATTCCATCTAATAAATCCACAACAATTCTCCAAGAATCACCATAAAAATAAAAGTATTCAAACCATTCATATGTTTCTTGGAATATCAATACTTGAAGACTTTATCCAAGATCCATTAACATAGGAACATCTTCATCATATTGACATCAATTTAAGCTCCCTATTGCATTGATAATCATTGTCCACCAATGAAAATAATTTGAAAAAAATACAATCCATAAACAAAGTGGATTCTTCAATTTCCCCTATGTATTTTTTGAAAATATCTCTAAAGTTCTTTCCAAATGAATGTGTCAATATGTAGAACTATTATCTTCTCTCCCCCTTTACTTTTCAAAATTTCATTTCAATTTCTCTCCCCCTTATTTATAAGAAATACATAGTTCATGGGAAAAGGGTATCAATTCAAACTTAAGCAATTTTCCATGCATCATTTTACACTAAGTCTACTTGAGATTTTCTTAGTCTAGAAAACAAGATGATTTGATTTATATAGAAAAGTTGTCCAATACCAACTGATCATGATACATTAAGAAATGATAACTCAAACACTTGTCTTCATAGATTATTCACTTCATTCTAGGATAAAATTACTAAATGTGAGATAAATATTTTTAAGAGAAATCAACCTAAAACTCTTGCACTCACTTCAAAAAATAGATCAAAAACATTCAAGTGAATTAGGAAGGATAATTGCCCTTGGGGAACTTCCATTCTTCTTATGTTGTTGAATAATTCAATTTCCCCCCATTTGTAAAAAGTTTGTTTTTTTATAACCAAGGTTGAGAGATTAAGAGATACATACCTTTTCCAATGACATGATCTTAAAGTAATTTCCATAATAATCATATTTGATACTAATTTAAATAAAAATTCTGGCATCTTCTTTCTTTGTCTCCCCCTCAAGGGAAACACTTCTCATCATCTGAAAAATGGTGAATATCATCAAGAATTTATTTAAATAAATTTTAATATAGGGAATAAACCAGAATGGGTCTTCAACTTGTGATAGTTCATATTTTAAAACTTTTACAAAATCATCGAGGATGATCTTTTAGAAAATTTTTTCTTTAGAATACCAAGAAATAATATCAATCACAGATGGAATCTTCTTTATCCAAGATTTACAAAATAGAACATAATATTATTCATCTTCATAAAATATGTTACTTCATCATATTTATATTTGAATATCAATTGAGGAATCATTTAAGGATGGTAACTTCTTCATTTTTTCTATCACCAATTGAGAACACTCACTACTTCTCAGGTTCTCCCCCTAAGAACTTGCTTCACCTTAAATTATCTATAATATAAACACAAATACAATACAAAAAACATTAAGGGAAGAAGGTGGATACTCCTTGCTTCATTAATATGAACAACAAGGTTGAGATGTTTTTCTTAACAAAATTTCTCTATTTACTCTAGACTTCATGCTTGCACATCTGAACATCTATTGTGATTTATGTTGAGGCACCATGGATCTCTTCACATCATCTTCTGCTTTGTGTGGAGAATTTTTCTTCTTAATAGTCTTCATGGATGACACATTACTACTCCTCTTGAGAAATTATTATTGTTTTGTTAGTAAGGTTAAATAAACTTTTAGAATGTGACCATATTTCTTTCATCTCTCAAATAGAACTTCTTTAACACAAGAGTTTCCTTTTCTTGAAAAACCCTCATGCAGTTTGTCTTTATCATGTGGAATCATTTCTTACCCTTTTTCACTAGATTTAGCTTGTTCATCATCCACTTTTCTCATTCTTTCCAAATATTTAGGCCAAATAAATAGAATGTAATTAGGAACTATGCAGAAGATTTTGATCTTTTACATGGGTTATTCTGATTGTTGTAAAACCCCAAGCTTCTACGGTACGCTTCTCTTTGAATAATGCAATAGCGTGTGTTGTACGCAACATCGAGTTCTAACACACCACAACCAATCAAACTATCTGTTATGAATAGTAATACCCACCTTTTGAAATTTATAAATTTTATTTTTCAAAATGGACTACATTTTTGGATTTGGAATATCGAAATTATCCTAGGGTGAATTTTTGGTATTTTTCTGAAAAACTTCATTTTTTGATGAATAGTGAAACCACTAAGTGGTAGTTAAAAAACTGAATTTTTCATAAAACTTAATTTTACTGCTTCTGTGAGTGGAATTTCGAAAATCCGAGAAACATGGTTAATATCAAGGAGTAAAATGTGGTTCAATGAGATGAAAATAATTTTTAGTGAATAGTAACTTTTTACTTTTATTTACCACGGTTAAAAGTAAATTGGGTAATTAAGGGTAAAAATGATATTAATATTACCCTAACACATGTCCTAATTCTATTGGACAAGTGTATATCGACCAAAAACAACATTAGGAATAACATATTATCATTTAGGTCCACTTGGATTAGATTAGGACATTTATTATTATTTAATTCAAAGAAGATTTAAAAGAGTTAAAATCAAAGTTTACTTACTAAAACATTTTTAATATAGGGTTATACATAAGTTAAATTAGATTTTAAATATTATTTAGAAAGATAAAAATATTTCCTACATAATTATATTTTATTTATAATTTTTAGATAATAAATAATTTAATTTATTTAGGACACAATGATGATGCATTAATTACCATAATAGTGAAAAATTAATCTATAATTGATATTATAAATACCCAAATAAATATAATTTGAGGCTTTTTATGAATTAAAATAATTTTATAGGTTAATATGACATGTTAGGATTGATTTAACTAACTTTGTTCTAAGTAAAAATTCTGTTATGATTTTCACAAAAATCAATTTTCCAAATAGTCTCAAAATTGACATAAAAGAGTTTTTAAAACAAATATTATAATATTAATTGATATTCAATTACTAAAAATCTAAGGTTCGGCCAAGAGACTTATATAATGATATGTGTATCATTAATGAACCACTTGGGGGTTTCTTGAAATTATATAGTAAGTTTATTAACTATATAATATAAAAATACAAAATGACATGGTAAGTGTCAAACTAATTAATTAAGAGTTAAAACTAAAAGACAAGTTTACTATAATGACTCAAACCTGTCTAAATTATATTGGTTGAGTGGTTTTTGAACCCTCACCACCTTAACCTTTAAATAATCCACTTTTGAGCCATTATAAACCGAATATGAATTTATTATAAAATAATATTTCTAGCTTTTCCAAAGGTGCCCCTCACCCCTCTTATAAAAGGGCACTCTCCCTTCTCATTAATTTACACATTCAAAGCATTTTGGTTCGGCCAAACCCTACCCAAATACTCTC
Source organism: Viscum album (assembly GCA_963277665.1). Lineage (NCBI taxonomy): Eukaryota > Viridiplantae > Streptophyta > Magnoliopsida > Santalales > Viscaceae > Viscum > Viscum album. Next base: position 2,034,448,120 of record OY728164.1, read on the forward strand.
TAAAATTCCCTCAATTCATCTTATAGTCCTTCCTTTAGTCAGAAAGCCAACCTAAGGAGCCCTTTTGATCAAATCAAAAGGAAGAACCCGAAGAAGAGGTAATGATTTCACCACCCTTTTTCAAGTTCCTTTCTTCTTCCACTTCTTCTTTCTTTGTTATTACCATTCTAAAATAATAACTCCAGTATATTATATATACTTTTATGTTATTATAAACATGGTACAACCATATTTCAGTATTCTATCCATCCTTTTAATGACATTTCACCATACGTGTGTATGTACGACTTACCGTCTCCACGTCGTGGTGTAATTGTTATTCAAAACATTATTATTTGGATGGTTATAATAATGATGTTTAATTCATGTAAATAATAAATATAACATGATAATTATTCTGTATATATGATATAACATCCAATTAAATATTTTTTTTTATCAAAAGAATGATATTGCCGCTCGTGCGTACGTACGGACTACCGTCTCCACGAACACGATGAGATTCATTCTCTATCGTATCCATTAAAGTATAATTATCATTTGATGATTTAAAAATAATGTTTAAGGACTTGATATAATTCTGGATATGAATAAGATATAACCTATCCATGAAAAACATGGCTTACGTAACAAAACATATAAAATAAAATGAGTAAGTTAACACCCGAAACGACAATAATATTAAGATATTATTAACAAAGCAATGTTAAAAGATCATATATGATATCATATTAATGTACATGATTCTTGTATAATTTAATAACAATTATTTCACCATTATACAGGAGTTTAACCTACCCCCAACCAAGGAAAAGTACAAGGTAAGGGTTTATTTCACAATCTCTTCATTATCCGAGGTTGTTTATACGTAATAATCTACTGGGACTTCTTTATCATCCACATCCATGTTTCTTAAAAATGTATTTCAATTTTTTTTACTATTTACTAGAATATGGGTTAAATTCATTTATACCCTTGTTGACTTTTATAAGTGGTTTATAAAGGAATCTTTTCGTCGTTTTCCAAACAAGGTCATTTTTAACCTTTTCGACAGAATTAATGTAAGAATGTTTTTTTAACTTATACGGTGGGTGTGGCTATTTTCAGCCGTTATAAAATCGTCAAAGCTTAAATTAAAAGCTTATAAGAATATTTTCAAATAAAATTTTTTAATTTATAGATATATGACACTTAAATGATTTCAAAATAGAAAGAGATATTTCTCTAAAAAGTGTATTTATTTCATCTATGTCAACATCCTTTGATGGATTTTAAGCTTATTTGAAGTTGATTTATTATGATACAAAACTTCTATATTGTATTGAAGGTTTTGTGATTTTTTTGACTGTGGATGTGTTATTTTTACACCATTCATGGTTTATGGATAAAGTATTGACATTTCGTATGCTAGTTTTAATACGAATGTTTATGTTATGTTTAAACCTGTTCATATGAGGAATGAATTGGATTTAATATGTGACGAGTGGAGCCTGCTATAGCTCCTCGATGCATCTGTAGGTCTCATGAGACAATCTAGTGTATTGGCGCAAGGCCTTGACAAAATCTTATTTGTAGTCTTTGCACGGGGCCTTGGCTATGTGGTTATGATAATATGGCATTATGCATTCCATCATTATGAAAGTGGTATTGATATTGCATGTGAATATTCGATTAGTAGAATATACATGTGAATAAGTAAATAGAATTATTTCATTTTATTTTTTCCATACTATGTTGAAGTTCAAGTTTAAAAGGATTTTGTTTTAGTTATACATTGCGTTAAATGTTTATTCTTATTTATGAAAGTTTCCTCTATATTTTTATCCTTACTGGGCATTTGAGCTCACCCCTTTTCAATGTTTTATTTTTTCCAGGATGTGAAGAAGTAATTTATGAATGACCTGCAGGGATAGTATGAGGGGATAAGAGTGTAGAATATGGAGACTATATTGTTTTATTTTTCATTTTATGATGTAATGTAAACTTTATTAATGTATCTAGTTATTCCAAGGATACTAAACTAATCGGTCTTTCGAGATTTGATCCTTCTTGTGATCATGCCAATGTTATGTAATAGTGCACCGACTCTGGGTAACTGGGGTCGAGGTGTTACAGTTGGTATCAGAGGAAGTTTAGTACAGACCTTGGAAGCTAGATTTAGATAAACTTTGATTAGAGCACGTAGATTTTAGATGGAAATTGAGGATTAGTATAGAAGAACTTCCTAGAATTTTTTTATTGTAGAGATTTTATGAGTTTTCCAAGCAATACATACCTGTCTGGATACAAGCAGGTATAGGCGGATCTGGCACAGATGTACCTAGGGGTAAAACCCGAAAACGTAGCTTTGATCTAGACTCGAACAGGAACTGGTGCACGACAATGGGCCTTGCTGCACTCTTGGTTATGACACTCTCGGGGGATATGCTTAGGATAACTCTCATTTTATTTACAAATCATTATGAAGGGTTTATGAGTATATACTTCCTCAAATAATTTTTTTTATGATTATGGATTATATCCATAAATATTTCAATTTATGTTAAGTGTTTTATAAGTATGAAATTATGTATTTTGATCCATAAACTAATCTAGTTTATGCCATTGTTTATAAATGGCGCATAGTGGAAGAAATGGAAACCGTATCAATGCATGCACTCCATGTAGGGATTTCCCTCCTGCTCAAGATAATTATAGTGGAGCTGGTGATGGAACTGGTGCCGATCAGCTAATCACCATACTGGAACAACTAACTCAGGTTATGAATAATAACCTTACCCGTATGGAGAACCCTGATCCGCAGCGTGGAGGATCAATGTTAGATTGCTTCATGAGGAAAAAACCACCAATGTTTAATGGGAGTAAAAATCCATTGGTAGCTGAGCAATGGATAAGTTCCCTAGAGAAAATATTTCAGGCTTTGGGAATTAGTGAAAGGGAAAAAGTTATCATGGCAGTTTACCGACTCACTGGAGATGCTGATCAATGGTGGTCATTGATTAAAAACACAAAGGAAGATGATGAAATATCAAATATGTAATGGAGGGAGTTCAAAGATATGTTTTTAGAAAAATACATTCCTCATGACCATCGAGCATATATGGAAAGAAAATTTCTGAGTCTGAGACAAAATGAGGATGAGAATGTCCCAAAGTATGAGGCTAACTTTACAAGGTTAACAAGGTATGCTGAAGATTATATACACAACCCAAGAAGTAATATTGATCGTTTATTTTATGGGTTAAAACCATTTCTTCGTCGAGAATTAGTGTCACAATCCTTCTCATCGTACGAAGATATTGTCTCATGTGCTATCAAGATAGAAAAGGAATTCTCTAAGTCATATGAATTTAAAGCAAAGCAAGAGAAGAAGAGATCTGCTGATCAATCTGGGAATGGAAATAAAGGGAAGAAGGGAAAAGTTGAATATCCATCCTGTAGTAAATGTGGGAAGAAACACCCCGGTACTTGCTTAAAAGGAACGAGAGTCTGTTACAAGTGTGGTGAAAAAGACCACCAAGCTCGTGATTGCAAGGGGAAGAAGGAAGCTACCGATGTCCAATGCTACAATTGCAGGGAGATGGGACATTATGCAAATGAATGTCCTAAGCGTCAGGGGAACTTACCTCAGAAAAGGCCAAGGGATCAAGGCCAAGCTTATGCTATCACTACTGTTGAGGTAGAAGCTCCGAAAGACGTGGTGGCAGGTAATTTAATGGTTTCCTCAAGTTTATAAAATGCATTATTTGATTCCGGATCATCGCATTGTTTCATATCTTCCCAGTTTTCTAAGAAAATTAGATATTTCCAATTTGATTTAACAAGGGAGTTGTCAGTTAAAACTCCTAAGGGAAGTATCATTGCAACAAAGTTTTGTGAATCAGTCCCCATTAAGGCAGATAAATGTTCTTTATCTGCTGATCTCATCGTCATGCCTATGATTGAATTTGATATAATCCTCGGCATGGACTGGCTTTCAGACCATGATGCGAAGATTTATTGTAAGAATAAGGAGGTTACGATTCTTGATGATGATGATAAGGAACACCTTATCTTTAGAGAAGAATCGTTGCCACCTAATTCTTATATAGATCCACCCCCAGTAGCTCAACTAAATTCAATTATTGGGGAGGAAGATAATGAAATGACTATGGGTGAGGAAAGGAATGTTCAAATAGAGGATGTACCTATTGTGAAAGAATATGTAGATGTGTTTCCAGAAGATCTACCTGGACATCCTCTAGAACAAGAAGTTGAGTTTTCCATTGATTTAATTCCTGGATCAAGACCTATATCGAAGACCCCTTATAGAATAGCCACTATAGAATTAGTTTAACTAAAGAAACAACTATATGAATTGAGTAATAAGGGATTTATTCGCCCTAGTGTTTCTCCATGGGGAGCCCCTGTTCTTTTTGTTAAAAAGAAAGATGGATCTATGATGTTATGTATTGACTATAGGGAGATCAATGTTATAACAATAAAGAACAAGTATCCCCTACCTCGCATTGATGATTTATTTGACCAACTACATGGAGCTCAATACTTTTCAAAGATTGAACTTCGATCTGGATACCATCAGTTGTGTGTGAAGAAGGAAGACATTCCGAAGACTGCATTTTGAACCAGGTATGGGCATTACGAGTTTACAGTAATGCCTTTTGGATTGACTAATGCACCCTATGTATTCATGGATCTGATGAATAGAGTTTTAAAGTAATATCTCGATGAATTTTTCATGGTATTTATTGATGATATCTTTTTATACTCCAAAAGCTACAAATATCATGAAAATCACTTGCACATTATATTGAAGACTCTTAGAAGACATGAATTATATGGGAAGTTTAGCAAGTGTGAATTCTTGCTTCAGGAGATTTCTTTTCTTGGCCATATTGTCTCTAAGGATGGAATTTCCGTTGATCCTTCTAAGACCAAGGCAATCCATGAATGGCCTACACTGGTGAGTATAACTGAGTTACATAGTTTTATTGGTTTAGCAGGTTATTATCGACGTTTCGTCTAGAATTTTGGGCGGTTGGCTAACCCATTAACAAAGCTCACACGTAAAGGGGTTAAATTTGTTTGGACAAAAGAGTGTGAAGAATGTTTTGAAGAACTGAAGAGAAGATTATTCAATGCTCCTATATTGACTCTACCATCGGGGAATGATGGGTTCGTTATTTATAGTGATGCATCGAAGAAAGGACTTGGTTATGTCCTTATACAGAATGATTGGGTTATTGCCTATGCATCACGATAGTTGAAAATTCATGAACAAAACTATCCCACTCATGATCTCGAGTTAGTAGTTATGATCTTTGCTTTGAAGATATGGAGGCACTACCTCTATGGTGAAAAATGTGATATTTATACTGATCACAAGAGTTTTAAGTATATTTTTTCACAAAAAGAACTCAACATGAGGCAAAGGAGATGGCTTGAATTACTCAAGGATTATGATTGTACGATACACTACCACCCGGGGAAGGCAAACAAGGTGGAAGATGATTTGAGTAGAAAAGATCATGGAGTTTTGAATGTGATGAGAATTGAAAGGGATCCTATTTTCATGGATCTAGTGAATATGGATATGGGAATCACCATGGAAGGTGAAACATCAATGCTTTTTCAAATGGTTGCCAAACCATCTTTACTTGAAAGGATTAAGAGTTCTCAGACCGATGATGAAGAATTTCAAAAGAAGATTAAAGCTATGAACGATGAGAGATTAAGAGAATTTGTGTGTGAATATGGAATTTTGAAATTTGGGAAGAGACTTTGTGTTACCGATGTACCTGATCTAAAAAGGAAATTGCTGGATGATGCTCATAGTTCCAATTTCTCTATACACCTTGGGAGCACCAAAATGTATAGATACTTGAAGGAACATTTTTGGTGGGACAACATGAAGAGGGAGATTGCTGATTTTGTGTCAAGATGTATGGTTTTTCAACAAGTGAAAGCTGGAAGGCAACAACCTGGAGGAGTCGTGCAACCTCTTCGCATACCGGAGTGGAAATGGGACAATATTACGATGGACTTTGTCATGGGACTACCAAAGACTCCTAGAAGGAATGATGCAATATGGGTTATTGTTGATCGTCTTACCAAGTCAGCACATTTCATTTATATAAGAGAAGATCTACCACTGGAACGTCTAGCAAGACAATATATTGATGAAGTTGTGAGACTTCATGGAGTACCCCTATCGATTGTTTCTGATCGTGATCCCCGTTTTACTTCAATATTCTGGAAAAGTCTTCAGAAAGCCTTGGATACTGAACTTCATTTGAGCACTGCCTACCACCCTCAAACAGATGGACAATCAAAACGAACTATTCAAACATTAGAAGACATGTTGATATCCTGCTCACTTGACTTTTAGGGAATGTGGGATCAATATTTACCTCTGGTAGAATTTTCCTATAACAATAGCTTCCATTCGAGTATTCAGATGGCACCATATGAAACGTTATACGGAAAGAGATGTTGCACACCAACCTGTTGGGATGAGGTTGGTGAAAGAAAACTTGTAGGCCCAGAACTGGTGGAGGAAACGATGGAAAAGGTGAAGGTAATCCAAAACCATATCAAAGCATCTCAAAGTAGGCAGAAGAACTATGCCGATAATCGAAGGAAGGATTTGGAATTTCAAGTCGGTGATCATGTTTTCCTGAAGGTATCTCCATGGAAGGGAGTCATAAGTTTTGGTAAGAAAGGTAAATTGGTCCCAGGTACACCAGACCTTTCAAAATTCTAGAACGAATTGGGGTTGTAGCTTACCGTTTGGAAATGCCGCCAAATCTCTCCAAAGTTCACGATGTGTTCCACGTATCACTATTGAAGAAATACATGCCTGACCCAACGCATGTACTCACCTATAAGGAATTAGAACTGGAACCCGATCTTTCTTATTGCGAAGAGCCCGTCAAGATTCTTGATACGAGAGAACAAGTACTGAGAAACCGGACGACTCGTTTGGTAAAAATCTTGTGGAGAAACCATAAGATGGAAGAGGCAACATGGGAACCCGAGGAACTTATTATGAAGAACCACCCGAGTCTTTTCATGCGGTAGTATTCTAGAAATTTCGAGGACGAAATTATTTGAAGGAGGGGAGAATGTAACACCCCAAGCTTCTATGGTACGCTTCTCTTTGAATAATGCAATAACATGTGTTGTATGCAACATCGAGTTCTAAAACACCACAACCAATCAAACTAGCCATTATGAATAGTAATAACCACTTTTTAAAATTTATAAATTTTATTTTTCTAAATGGACTTCATTTTTGGATTCGGAATATCGAAATTAGCCTAGGGTTAATTTTTGGTATTTTTCTGAAAAACTTCATTTTTTGATGAATAGTGAAACCACTAAGTGGTAGTTAAAAAACTGAATTTTTCATAAAACTTAATTTTACCGCTTCTGTGAGTGGAATTTTGAAAATCCGAGAGACACAATTAATATCAAGGAGTAAAATGTGGTTCAATGAGATGAAAAGAACTTTCGGTGAATAGTAACTTTTTTACTTTTATTTACCACGGTTAAAAGTAAATAGGGTAATTAAGGGTAAAAATGATATTAATATTATCCTAACACATGTCCTAATTCCATTGGACAAGTGTATCTAGACCAAAAACAACCTTAGGAATAAAATATTATCATTTAGGACCACTTGGATTAGATTAGGGCACTTATTATTATTTAATTCAAAGAAGAGTTAAAAGAGTTAAAATCAAATTTTATTTACTAAAACATTTTTAATATAGGGTTATACATTAGGTAACTTCGATTGTAAATATTCATTATAAAGATAAAAAGATTTCCTACATAATTATATTTTATTTATAACTTTTAGACCATAAATAATGTAATTTATTTATGACACAATGATGATGCAGTAATTACCATAACAGTGAAAAATTAAAATAATTGATATTATAAATAAACTAATAAATATAATTTGAGGCTTTTTATGAATTACACTAATTTTCTAGGTTAATATGACATGTTAGGATTTATTTAATTAACTTTTTTATAAGTAATCATTCTATTATGATTTTTACAAAAATCTATTTTCCAAATAGTGTCAAAATTGACATAAAAGAGTTTTTTAAAAAAATATTATATTATTAATTGATATTCAATTCTTAAAAATCTAAGGTTCGGCCAAGAGACTTATATAATGATAGGTGTATCATTAATGGACCACTTGGGGGTCTCTTGTAATTATATAGTAAGTTTATTAACTATATAATATAAAAATACAAAATGACATGGTAAGTGTCAAACTAATTAACTAAGAGTTAAAACTAAAAGATAAGTTTAATATAATGACCCAAACCTGTCTAAACTCTATTGGTTGAGTGGTTTTCGACCCATACACACCTTAAACTTTAAATAATACACTTTGGAGCCATTATAAACTGAATATGAATTTATTATAAAATAATATTTCTAGCTTTTCCAAAGGTGCCCCTCACCCCTCTTATAAAAAGACACTCCCCCTTCTCATTAATTCACACCTTCAAATCCTTTTGGTTCGGAAAAACCCTTCCAAAATAATCTCTAAACTTACATCAATTTATCCTAGAGTCCTTCCTTTAGTTATAAAGACAACCTAAGGAGCCCTTTTGATCAAATCAAAAGGAAGAACCTGAAGAAGAGGTAATGATTTCACCACCCTTTTTCAAGTCCTTTCTTCTTCCACTTCTTCTTTCTTTGTTATTACCATTCTAAAATAATAACTCCAGTATATTATATATAATTTGATGTTATTATAAACATGTTAAAACCATAATTTAGTATTCTATCCATCCTATGAATGACATGTCACTATACGTGTGTACGTACGACTTACCGTCTCCACGTCGTGGTGTAATTGTTATTCAAAACATTATTATTTAGATGGTTATAATAATGATGTGTAATTCATGTAAATAATAAATATAACATGATAATTATTCTGTATATATTATATAAAATCCAATTAAATATTATTTTAATATCAAAAGAATGATATTGTCGCTCGTGGGTACGTACGGACTACCGTCTCCACGAACGCGATGAGATTCATTCTCCATCGTATCCATTCAAGTATAATTATCATTTTATGATTTAAAAATAATGTTTAAGGACTTGATATAATTCTGTATATGAATAATATGCAACTTATCCATGACAAACAAGGCTTATGTAACAAAACATATAAAAGAAAACGAGTAAGTTAACACCCGAAACGACAATAATATTAAGATATTATTAACAAATCAATGTTAAAAGATCATATATGATATCATATTAATGTATATGATTATTGTATAATTTAATAACAATTATTTCACCATTATACAGGAGTTTAACCTACCCCCAACCAAGAAAAAGTACAATGTAAGGGTTTATTTCGCAATCTCTTCATTATCTGAGGTTGTTTATACGTAATGATCTACTGGGACTTCTTTATCATCCACATACATGTTTCTTAAAAATGTATTTCAAAACATTTTTTTACTATTTAATAGAATATGGGTTAACGTCATTTATACCCTTGTTGACTTTTATAAGTGGTTTATAATGTAATATTTTCGTCGTTTTCCAAACAAGGTCATTTTTAACCTTTTTGACAAAATTAATGTAAGAATGTTTTTTTAACTTATACGGCGGGTGTGGCTATTTTCTGCCATTATAAAATCGTCGAAGCTTCACTTACAAGCTTATAAGAATATTTTCAAATAAAATGTTTTATTTTATATATATATGACTTTTAAATGATTTCAAAATAGAAAGAGATATTTCTATAAAAAAGAGTTTTGATTTCATCTATGTCAACATCCTTTGATGGATTTTAAGCTTATTTGAAGTTGATTTATTATGATACAAAACTTCCATATTTTATTGAAGGTTTTTTGATTTGTTTGACTATGGATGTGTTATTTTTATACCATTCATGGTTTATGGAGAAAGTATTGACATTTCGTATGCTAGTTTTAATACGAATTTTTATGTTATGTTTAAACCTGTTCATATGAGGAATGCATTGGACTTAATATGTGACGGGTGGAGCCCGCTATAGCTCCTCGATGCATCGGTATGTCTCATGAGACAAACTAGTGTCTTGGCACAAGTCTTTGACAAAATATTATTTGTATTCTTGGCACGAGGTCGTGGCTATGTGGTTATGATAGTCTATCATTATGCATTCCATCATTATGAAAGTGGTTATTGATATTGCATGTGAATATTTGATTAGTAGAATATCCATGTGAATAAGTAAATAGCATTATTTCATTTTATTTTTTCCATACTATGTTGAAGTTCAAGTTTAAAAGGCCTTTGTTTTAGTTATACATTGCCTTAAATGTTTATTCTTATTTATGAAAGTTTCCGCTATATTGTTATCCTTACTGGGCATTTGAGATCTCCCCTTTTCTATGTTTTATTTTTTCCAGGATGTGAAGAAGTAATTTATGAATGACCTGCAGGGATAGTATGAGGAGATAAGAGTGTGGACTATGGAGACTATATTGTTGTAGTTTCCATTTTATATTGTAATGTAAACTTTATTAATGTATCTAGTTATTCTAAGGCTACTAAACTAATCGGTCTTTCGAGATTTGATCCTTCTTGTGATCATGACAATGTTATGTAATAATGCACCGACTCTAGGTAACTAGGGTCAGGGCATTACAATTGTCATCCATTTTAGTATTTCTTTTGGATGAACTACCCTTCAACTTCTTGGATTTAGAATCCCTGTTTTTCTCACTATTCTTCTTCAGTACATTCCTAGGAGAATATTTGTTCACAACATTATTCTGATATCTTCCCAAGGTTACTTCTTCATTCCAAGTCATATTTTGTGATCTTATTTTCTTGTCAACTTTGGATAAATGTTGAGATAAGCATATAACAACACCGTGACCACTACCATTGCATACATCCCAGATGTAATCAAACATTCCAAATATATTTATAGTATATAGATTCTTGTAGAACTATTAATGTTTCTTATTATTATATGTATTTATCCCCCCTTGAGATAAGATTTTTTTGTGCTTTTACATTTTGAGTATTATACTAAAAATTTAACTCAAAGTTCCCAAATCTATTATAGCACCAACATTGACCCACAAATCTTGATTTCTTGATATTTTTTGTATCAGATTATTTGATATTCTTCATGATTTATTGTGCTTTCTATGGGGAATAAACTTCCATATTAATTTTTATGTCTGACCTAGTAATAATGGTAGGATTCTAATTACATTTATTTATCCATACATGTTCATAGTTTGTTTTAAAACAAACATTGTTCTTGATAATACATTTAGTAACATTTGTACAAGGTGGTATGGATGGTAAATTTTCCTTCTTAGATGCTTTTTATAGATCTTTGAATGAATTAATGGTGTTATGATCCCTTTTAGAAGTTATTTTGATAGTATAATCCTCCATTAATCCTTGATTACTAGAAATAATTGTTTCATTATTTTGTGATGTCTCAATATGCGTCTTCTCAAAATTGGCTAACTGAGCTTCCAAATCTAGAAATTTTTCATTGAGGATTATTTTATGATATTTAATCATTATCATCTTCTTTTCATATGTATTATTCATTATTTCAACTTCATATTCATGCATCATAACTTTATTCTTAATTAAAGAGTGAAGTTCCATGATCTTCTTGGATATTTCTTCCAATTGTAAACCATTCACAACAGTTATATTATTCAATTTTTCTTCAAGTTAATGGATCTTTTCTTCTAGAGTATTTTTAACTTCATATTTCTCTTGAACTTATTTGATCCATTTTGAGGACTATATTTCAAGTTCCCCTTTGTTTATTCAAAGGTTCTGACCTATCTAGATATCTTTAGACATTTAACATTTTTTTTGCAAGATCTTCTCCAAAACATTAGCTTCTTCTCCTAGCTGGGTGATCTCTTCCTTTATAAATTGAAAGAATACACATACAAAGTATTATATTTATTTATGAATACCATACATAATAACTCTTAATATATGAACTAATAATTCTTGAGAAGTTGTAGATTGATCATGATCAGCACTTGTTCTAGCATTTTATTCTTGAGAAATATTTTCAAATTTATTGAAACATATCTATAGACCACTATAGGTACGAAGGTTATCCATATACCTAGTGAAAAAATGATACTCCTACTCCTTACATTACATGTATAATACATATTCATTTTTAGCAGGGTATGGAGAATCATATACTTACTCTTCTTTAGATAATAAGGACTTATTTTTCAACTTTCACTTCTCCTTATTTTTACTGTTCATCATGGTCTCGGTATATATAGATTTCTTATTAGAGGTAACTAAATTTTCACCAAAACTAAAGATTATTTTTTGACTCAAGAAATAAAGTCATGTCTTCAAAAGGGAATAGATTCAATGTAGAGAATCTAATAGAGGTGAACCTAACCACTGATGCTAATTGATAGGACCAGTTTGGGATATTCCTAACATAGAGTGGGAGGGGGGATGATTTGGTGTTGGGGATGTTTTACACCAATTGTAAATTTTTATCATTTTACCTCTTAGAAATGTTATGATATTGATTATCTTATTATCTTTTTCCTGTAGCATGCAAGTATATGAAAGTAGTAAAGATAGAGCATAATATTTTTATAAGTTCCACTACTCAATAAGAGTATCTACGTCCTTTTTATGTTTTAGAAATAATCAAATACCACAAAAAACACTATAAAATAATATATATTTTTCTAGAATACAATGAGTAGGACATTCACTTACATGGGTGTGTCATTATGTACACAATCCAATAGTTTATTCATGTAGCACTTTGAAAAAAATCTAATAGTGTATGGTTTACAATACTTTCTTGGATCTTTATATTGCCTCTCAAGACATTCATCTTCTAATCGATAAGGGTTTGTAATACCAAGAAAGTACTCCACCTGTTGAGTCCTATCTGATGTCCCAGTTATGCTTTGTTCTTCCATAACCTTCTTATAAACTTTATTAATTTCCTAACATCATGTAAGAAACTCCTCTTACTTATTCCTAGTAAAAAAATATGATATTTGAACTATCTTATTATTCTATCACTCACAATAATATTAATGTGTTGTGGACCAATGAATATGAAATTCCGTATGACCTAAATTATAATCAGATGATATCAATTTGATCACCAAATCTTCTTCTCTTCTTTTTTACATTCTTCTTTAGTAAAAGAACAACTACACTGAGATCTCTTCTTATTCTTATTGATAAAAACACAAAATTAATTTTTGATTATTAAATCAATAAATATCAGATAAACTTTGTATCATCACAATTAATCTTACCTTAATAATAATAATCAATCATTAAGTGGGCACGCTCTATTCTTCCTGGACACAAAATAATGTTCAATTGTGTATCATGTGTCTTATTATATTTCTTCAATAATCAATACCAACTCATACGTGTATCAATTTATCTATATTATTCCTTTATCAAATATGAACTTAGGTGCACGTCTGGTTATTCTTCACAAGAAAAACTATACGTGATTTCCCTTATCTTTCCATTGTGTATCAACCAGGCACACACCTGGTTTTACTTTGCAAAATGAATTGGGGGTATTATACCCAAGAACTGGTTTATAGAAATGTTCTTTGAGAATCACTACAAGTGTGTGATTTTAACTTATGTTGAGTGTCCTTAGATCATCTTCTTAACAAATCATAATGAGGGTGTAAACACCTATCATGTGTATATTTTATTTCTCCTTCGTGAATTGTTCTATATCCTACAAAAACTTCCTTGAATCATTCACTTACTACATTGCTTTGTGTGGAATGAGTGGTTTATGGGTAGTGTTTTCTTATGTGGATATAATTTCCTTTTGCGGACAACCTATCCTTCTACAGACCACATCTGCTTCTGCAGACTGCCTCTTCTTCATGGATGGAAAATGAACCACGAACTGCCTATGATTTGAAGACTACCTTTCCTTCACAGAATACTTTTTTTTGTGGACTACCTCAACTTCATGGATGGATAATGCCTCCAAAAACCACTTATGATTTTTGGCCCCTTTTTCTTTGTGAGCTACCAAGCCACCCAAAATCCTTATACAGAAAACTTCTTCCATCACAAAATCTCTCCTCTATGAACTACTTCTATTCACTAAATTCTACCTCATGAACTTCTTCAAACTTCCCCAAATTACTTCTAGCTATGATATTTTATAATTAAATTCACTATTAATTATGATTTTATTAGAGGTTATATAGGAAAATAGGATCCGTAAAACCGGATAATCTCGTTTACCCACCTCGATGTGGCACATCCTTCACTAAAAACTGTGCTATGTGGTCTGCATAACACCATTATCATTTTCAACAGCTGTTGTCTTCCACAAAAATCAACCCTTTTCAGAAGCCTAAATCTCCACCTAATTCCATAGACAACATGTCTCTCATGAAATACAAACCTTCTGTGAACTGCGATCTTCCCATGAACTATTTTTTGCTACGCGGTCCATATACTGTACTTCATAGTTTGTATAATGATGCTATGAGGAAATCCGTCCTTTTCCTATTTTCATTCACCATTACTCATATCTCTTATGTTTTCTATAAACTATGATTTGGCAAGGCCAACCATATTGAATCTAAGCAATCTGCCTTTTTCAAAAAAGATAAATTGATACATCATTAAATCTTAAACCATCTTAAACTACAATTCACTTCATTCCAAAACCACTCAATTTCTTTTTTCACAAACCCCAGCAGTCATGATATTTATACTTTTATCGATCACATTTAGTATCATCAAATTTTCTAATGAATTTATTGTAACTTCCCTATCTTCCAATACCATATTTCTTTCCAATCAAACTAGAATATGATTGTAAACATATTTCTCTATTTTCCTTCATATGGATTGCATCACAAGTTCTCCAAATTACTTATGATATTTATGAAATATAGATTTGCAAAGCAACATCATATTTTAACTATTCGAATAATTCAACCATGAAATCCAATTTAATCTCATAAATCCATAAAAATTCTCTAGCAGTCACCATGAAACTAAAATTCTTCAAACCATTCACATGTTTCTTGGAATATCAAGACTTGAGGTATTTATCCAAGCCCCATTAACATTGTAACTTCTTCATCATATTGACATCAATGTAAGTTATCTATTGTGTTGATCATAATTTCACACCAATGAAATTAATTTGAGAAAAAATAAAATCCATACACAAAGTGGGATCTTCATATAATCCACATCAATGTTTAAAGAATGTATATACTCAACCCACCTCCTATACTAAAGGTTCAGTTCTCACTGATAAAATATGTACCTGATCCTCCTGTGGTTCATGTATGCCACGAACCTATCTCCCCAAAATAGCATCTACAACATCTTTAAGAATATTAAAAACACTTCTAATTATTATTTTTGATGGATAATAAAAGAGATTTTGGTTTTGGAGACAATCAATTAATGGATTCATGCCAATAATAGAAGATCTTTGTTTTATTCACTTAGTGAAGTAAAAGTGATTTTGATTCAACGAGTGATGTTTTTAGGATTATTTCAATGTGGATCCTAGACTAGGCAGCCACTAACTATACTGTAAATAATATTTTCTCCTCTCAAGTACTTATTTTAATCAATAAGTAGGTAACCCAAAACACTTTAAACATAACTTCCCCAACCCATACAATGGTAAATAAGTGAGAATAATAATATAGTAAATTCATTATAAATATTACCCTCCCCTAGATATAATGGTCATGCATGAGAAAAGAGGGATAATAATGAGAAAAATTCAATGAATAAATAAATCCAACTCATTCTGATAAAAAATAAATCACTTCACTAAGTAAAATCAACATTTGATATATATACTAGAACTATAAAGACTCACACACACATGTTATTCATAAGGGAGTGTAAAAAAGTAAAAGAGAGAACATGGTATATTCACTCCAAGTAAATCCTCTTCTAGCCTTGACACTCCAACATTTTCCTAAAAATATTAATTATAAGATTTCCACTCATAGTACATGATATCCCTGTATTCATAGGAAAATAATAATCAAATATATGTCTGCTTATATCTATTATATTATCTATGTCTTATCTCATTTATTTTATTCTATTTGAATTAGAAACATCATCCACATGTGATATCATATTCATATCCTTTTGAATTATATTTAAAGTTGTATCTTGGAGATAGATGTTCTAATGGGAATGTATCTTCTTTATTTCCTTCACATATGTATCTGGATCTTATATATGTTGGTTGTATCTTCACCTGAATCTTAATCTAATCTCTAATTTTTGTGATGCAATTAAACACATAAAATGTAATAAAGGACCCACATGGATGGATCCCTCAAAATATATATTCAAATTTATAGGGTGCGTTTTCCAAAAAAAATTATATCTTGGAAATATAGGTTATATAGTATGGGAAATGTCTTGTGGTTCATCACAAACTACTTAAATCTATGTTAAGACTTGGAGCTAATACTATGAAGTAGTGAAACTCCTCATCTAAAATTTATGCAAATAGAAAATCTGACATCTCCCTGGTTTCACTAAAACCCAACATATCAATCCTCACTTCATGAATTAATCATATTTCTTATATGTTCTTCCCTAGTGTAACTCCTTTCATCATGTTGTGGATCCCTATATCAATCAAACCTGAATTCATCACTTCTGTTCTTATATGGTGCAACTATGATCCTACACTATAGTGGTCTTTAAGAATCTAAACCCTTATCCCTATAAATTATAGGACCCCTACATTGTAGCCACAACCCTTAATTAGAACACTCCAAAATAGTCCATATACGAGCTCCACCAATGATACAAAATAGTGGTATTCATCATGGTCTCATTACTTTTCTCCTAGATTACATGAATTCATGGTTGGATAATCTCACATCTTTCATTTTATATTGATTAATTGTCTAGAACATGCCTAATAGTATAATAATATTCCTACATGAAATGAATTTCGAGTTTAAAATGGTGTGGTCATGGAATTCTAAGCTTCCCATAGGCCTTCTAAGGTGGTTTTGGTCATTATAGAGGTGAGATCAGGAACCCCTACACTCAGAATTAGTGGAACTCTTGTGGATCATAGTATATCTAGGATGAATTTAGTGAAATAGATTTCTTCAAGTAATAAGGAGTTATACATTATCAATATGATAGTGTTTCTATAAAATTAAATAGTTCTCCACTAATTGATCGTCTCATATTATAAAACCATATGTTTGATCTAAAATTAAAAAACAATCCCATAACATCCACTTCGTAGATGAGCACTTCCAATACCGCATGGCTTGGTTCCCTCATTCCTAGAGCCTCGTCACATTGGTACTTCCTCTTGACCCTCTTGACATGCCTGGTGCCAACCCATTCAAGGATTTATTTCTCCCTAATTCCTCTTGGATCAAATATAGCCTCCATTGGAATCCAATTGACAAAAGGAAACATTTATTTCATCTAAAAATAAATCAATATAATATTCCAAAAATAAAATCTCTTCAAAATTCATAAAACCATCACTTCATTTCTTTTATTATTTATAAATAAGTTTTAAAATGATAATTACCCAAAAATGGGAAAAATCAACAAAAAGTTTGGAAAATTAATTAATTAAATTATGTAATTAATGAAATTAAATTTTTAAAAAAAGTATGAATAAAATAAATTGATCATATGAGGAACTAATTTAGTGCACTCGAATAAAGGTTCACTCTACTACATGACCTTTATCGAAAATATGGTATAAAAAGTTTTGGTGTACTTAATTAAGCACAAGTTTGGTGTCATTGAAGATTTTTTTGGTGCAGGGGAATGGTGTAAAATGTGACCAAAAAAATTTCAGGATTCTTACTGTTATAAAATATTATAGAGTATAAAATTTGAGAGTTTAGAAGATTTTACTGGAAGTAAGAGATTTAGTTTGAGAAGACCATATTAGGCACTCTTGACTACAAAACAGTTGAAAATAGGGTGAACTAGATACTGGTGGAGAAGTATAAGAGAACAGAGATTCATTCATGATTCCCTAAGGTGTTTTGGGGGAAAGAGGTAAACTATGCTGCTTAATTGGTCAACCTAATTATATCATCTCCAACGGGACAATAACTTCCATAGATATGTTTCTCTAAAAGGAAGATTGACTTAAACATGAATATTTGGAGGATAAGTATTGATCATGTTACTTTTATGGATATAGAGATGAATAATTTTTGTTTTTTACTTTCATAAAATGACTCTTGAGAGATCATAAAAAGTCAAAAATTGATCTTTAATGAAGATATATTGTAGAAGGATCAGAACCAACTAGATAATTCTGGTAAGAGAAAAGTATCATCATAAGTTGAGGTTATATTGGATAGATATTTGTAACTTTAAATGTTCCATAGGATTTATTGAGCATTAAAGTACTAAAAACACTAGAAAATTTGGTGGATTTATTGAAAGGAGTTTAGAATTTGATGGTGTTTCCAAGGATAGATGTACCAGAGAGTCCAAAGACCACAAAAGCTGAAGCGAGAAAGTTACATCTCTAGATGTTTCAATTACAAAGGGATAAAATTCATATTGTAAACTACAAAGATATAATAGGGTTAAATTCCCAATTTAAAGGTATGGTGATTATTTCCTCTATATTATTTTAATTAACGGTGAAGAGAATGATATCTTAGAAAATAAATGGAGTTTGAAAGACTCAAAATAGTGGGAATTATCATGAGGGATGAACTTAATTCCATTTATGTATCCAGAACATGGGATATGAAATAACAATACACTAGGAAATGAGTTTTTAAAAAATGGGTTTATTGGCTAAATGAAGAAGAAGATGGTAGGAAGAGGTACAAGGAAATTCTATTCATTATGAGGATTCAACAAAAAGAAGGTATATATTTCTATAATATTTTTTTCACTAGTATTAAAGAACATGAATATCTAAATTGTGTTAAGTATGGTTGAATATGAATAAATTCATCTTGATTAGTTGTATGTGAAGACATCATTCTTTCATGGGGGTATAAATGATTAAATTTACATGGTTAAATTAGATGGGTTCAAGGATCACCAGAAATGAGTTCTTGTGTTCAGAAAAAATCATATACATTAAGGTTTGAAAAAACAACCATGAAATTGGAACTATATGTTCAATAATATAATAGTTGATAAGATTTATTTTTGGATAAATTTAGATCATTTTTTTACTAGAAGGTGTTTGATGGAGGGAGTTTCATTTTCCTTATCCTTTAAGGTGATGATGTGTCGATTGTGGGTCTTGTTAAGGTAATAATAAATTAGTTGAAATATGAGTTGTTTAGAAGTATTGATATGAATTATATCAATCTAATAAAATGGATTTTATGGGTGAGGATAATGATATATCTATGTTTTTGGTACTTTGTGATTGACTCTTCAGATTACATTTGGAAGGTGGTAGAGTTATTCATAATTAGTCTAGAAAAACTAGTGCCATACCCCTAGACATGCACTTCATGATAAGTAAGTAAGATAAAAAATGAACTTAAGAAGAGGTTGATTACATTTTAATGGTTCCATATGAATAAGATATGAAAATTTTGATGCATGAAATGACTTGTAGTCCTCTAGATATCTCTCAAGCAGTGGGAGTTTTCAACAAGTTTATATCGAACCTTGTATGAAAGAATTGGGTGCACTTGAAGTGGATTGTCTAAAACATGAAGAGTTATAAAGAATTTTAAATTTTCTTTAGAATATATTAGTCATGAAAAGGATTTACAAACTCATAATTTAATGGAGATTCAAACACATAAAATAGAACATCCAGATACATGTTTAATTTTAATGGAATGGTGATCTGCTGGATATTAAAACTTCAACCAATCTCAATAATGGACAAAGAGAACATCACTTTGATAGAAGTGATATAGGATATGGTTTGGATAAAGGTTTTTACTAGAGGCTTTAGGAATGATTAAATGAGTTAGAGTGTTATTATATGATTCACATAGTGAAAATAAATTTTCTATAACCACGATGTTTCATTACCAAATTAAGCACATTCAACTAAAGTACCAAATAATCTAGATTCTATTGGAAGATGAATTATTGTATCTATAGAAGATTTAAGGATCTTATAATCCAGTGAAAATGTAGACATATGTTGTTTCCTATGATTAACATTAGGGTTATATTTAAAAAAATCGCAGTTATGGAACCACAATGCTGTTTCAAAAATTTGGAGGATGGAAGGAGAATTTATGAAAACTAATAGTGGATGTAGAGGTGAGGTTAGAAAATTATTCTCAAGTGGGAGATTTTTTATCTTGGATGTGAAAAATATTTTCTGACTAGGATACTAGAACTAACAAAAGGTGGATACCTAACCGAATTATTTCTAATGACTTAATGGATTTGGTGGGAGAAATGAAAGTTAATATTTGGAGGTCTGGAAGTTTTTTATCTGAATTAAGTGGCAAGAAGTTACACTAGAAGATGAAAAATTACAATCCTCTTAGTGAATGAAGTTTAGTGTACATTAAGGAGTTGATATATTTATATAAGAATAAACTTTTCTCCTGTTAAGAAATATTTGGTTTTGGAGACACATGAAAAAATAGACTATTTTCCATGAAGGTCGGTCGAAGTGAATTCTTATCCTCAAATATAAAATGGTGAAAATAACTAGAAGCACTTGATAGGCCTTCTTTATAATAGTTGTAAGATTTACCTTTTTATTTATTATTGTAGAATTTGACACTGTAATTATCCTTTGTTCCTATTGAAAAATTTAAAGCAACATTCCACCCAAGGAGTAGATTGTTATTTTGAACCACGTAAAACACTATATTGTTCTTATGCCTTTGAGTTTTCTTCTAATTGTTGCTACTAGTAATATTGTTTTTTCTTGTTGGATTGGTTTGTTTTTTTGATTTATTGACTTGGGTTCATGTTTTTCTTCCAAGTTATAGGAATAATATCATGGGTTTATTTTAAATATTTTTTCCACTTAGAATTTTTGGTGGTATAGCTTCCAGTGGTGTTACAAAAATATGGTCATAGACCCAAAAGAAAAAAATTTGGTTTTCATAACTATAAAAGGTTATCATTTTTGGGATCAAAATGATTTGGTTAGCTGGCCACTATGTTGTGGATAGAGCCACCATGAGGACCAACTATGCAGTTATGAATATTGATTCAACATAGTTCATGGTGAGACAAATGAACTAGAACAAAATGTTGTTTTAAATTATTTCATGGTCCAAAATGGTTTATACTATGTGAACATGTTGTGGTAGAAATTTTTGGTCTTCATAAAACTATAAACAATTTTATTCTCAAAAACATTATCATCATCGACATGTCAAAAGTGGTTTTTATTATTATGTTTTTCTAAAGTAGTAATATCTCATAATAAATAATTGAATTATTCATTTATTTATGAAATACCTATTCAAATATTAATGTATATAAATTTTTTATATGATTTGAATATTTTATGTTCTAGTTTAAAATTTCTAAAATGATTCATATATGTTGTCACACCATTTATATAAGAGTCAAATGAAAGTTGAAACAATATAAGATTTAGTTTTATTCTAACTTGAATTTGATCTCTTATATAGTTATGATCTTGAATTTAGAGGTTAATTATAGTTTACACATATTTTGAGTTGAACTTATCATGTTATTATAATCTATATTAAGTAATGAACCATGTGTAGTGGGACTCTAGGTCAAACTACTCACTGGCCAGGGGGCTTATCCCTTGTATACAAAAGTTGTGGTTATCTCTATGTCACATCATGCAAACTATTGGATGAATTATTGAAAATATTTATGAGTTGTTTAAATATTTACATAACAATATGGTTTGAACATCTTAACTATGTAGAAGGAACTAAAATTCCAAAACTAAATTTATAGAAACATGAATCCATTTTTAGTGATTGTACCCTAAAGTTAGTGAATTTTTCATGAAACTCTCCCCACAAAAGTACCCTTCCAAATCCAGCAATTAGAGGAGGGAGAGGGTGACCACCTATGCCCCGCCTCCATTAGGGCTCAATTATGCGACTAGAATGGAGGGTATATCATACATGTAAACAGATGGCATTAACCTCTAAAAAACATGTGAAAGAGAAAAATAAAATAGATAAACTGATAAAATCTTGAAAATATTTTTATAATAAATCCAAAGTACATATGTGTACTGTCATAAAAAACTAAACAACTAGAAAAAATACAATTACCAAAAGAGTAAAATCAGCAGTGACCACAAATCCAAAAAAATACTTTCAAAACGTGATTATGTAATATCTATCTCAATACCCATAAATCTCCTACTGACTTGAAAGACTGTTTATATATATGTATGTTGATAATAACAAGTATACATAGTAGGATCCTTCTCAAAACATCTTATAAAAAAGATAAATAAATCATATTAAATATTAGTGAAAAACCAGTGAAACTAAATCATAACCTAAAAAAACATACTACATTACAACCTCACCATGGATATCTCGCACCAAGAAATGAATATAAGAGATCTTATAAAACATTATCACCATTAAATAATTCTTGGTATTGTAGGGAACAATCCTAAGCTAACAACGAAAGAGATATATAACCAAACATGTACAACTACCTCAGGAAGTGGGGAAAGGAATGAAGGTAAACAAGAAAATAAAATAACCATACCTATAAAAAGATTAATCATATATAAATAATTGAATTTAAGAACAATAATGGCTAATCCCATCTTCTACTTGTTCCAACCATTCTGTTTCCATCCCCGACACCCTCACGAATAACACCATGCATCTCACCATCGTAGGCGTCAAATTTTTCCATGTTATATAGGCCTCCCCACCTATATCATAGTCTATCCTAGGCTCACATTACATCACATATCAAGGATCACATATAAATAAAATTCAAGGAAGAAACAAAAAAACATAGTCAATAGAGAAACAGGGCCCAAAAACAAGGCATCCAACCATCACATGAAAACAGGCTTTCACGACCCCCAAAACACGGAATGCAGCCTTTATAAACAATGGTCACTCTTGGTCCCATACATTAATCATTATCAAACAACCCATTTTTATTACATCTTGAATTAACTGATTCATTTATCATAGGTTACATCCATATGTAACCTAAGGCATAAGTTATACAAAGGTATTAAAGTATTTAAACATGCTCTCTATCATTTTCTAGTTGCAATAAACTTTAAAGAATGGAAATTATTATTTAACATGAATTTTATTATTATTATCATAAAAAATTATCCCATCATTAAGTTATTTATTCAATTACATTAACACATAGAATAAAATATTTAATTAAACATTCATACTTGCATCAATTTAATTACCATCAAATTATAAGAAACGCAAGATTTATTAAACATACATATTATTTAATTATTTAGGAAAACAAAATATTTTTATTGAATTTATGCTCACTTTTTGAATTCATTAATTAAACATGATAAAATAAGAATAATAACACGCTATAAAAATCATTGTATAAATAATAAATTATCTAGAAAAAAGAGGCAAATCATTATCATGATGGAAGATCAATAACACATGATGGATAAACATGAACCAATTTCATTTAATATGTTTTAATAGTTATTAGGTTAATTAAAAATTTATCTTAAGGGATAAAATGGGGTCAATTTATGATTTGATGTAAATAAATAAGAGAATAAATGAATCCCCAACCATAAACTTATGACATTATTAAAAGGGGAATGGAACACAGACATAGATCTAAAATCACCTCTCCCATAAGGAAGCTATGATCCCTCAAGGAAAAAAGCCCCAAAACACTAAAAATCTAGAAGGAATACTCTCTTATAATGATGGATATCAAATTTCATCACATGGAAACAATGATGGGAGAAAAAAATATTTAATGGAGAGAAACCACTACAAAAGGGAGGAAGAACCAACCTTTGATCATCGCAGATTGATCTCTAGAATATTTGAATTGATTCATACTGAAATTAAGCTTAGAAATTCATATAGAATCACTTCAGGGAAACTAGGATTCAAGTGAGAAGTTTGGGAGAAAACTCGGTTCTAATGCCTTGGGGATTTTTATAGGTAGACATATTTTTATAGGACCATGACATGTCCCCTAAGACCATGCTGCATACCACCAAGACCATGACACAGTGGGAGGAGTGTATACTGATGCCCCTGGTCAAACCCATTACATTGATCCATGGATATAACCATAGTGAAGATCCTATTTAGCAAAGGGAGAGACTACAATACTTCCTATATCCCATGCCATGGCCATACCTAATTTGGAAGTAGACCCAAAATCACTATGACAGATCCACCTTGATCCACGCTATAGTTCTCGACACCAAGGAAAGGCTTGTGTTGAAACCATCCACCACAGTGTAGCCAAACCTATATAAGAATTAACCGCAACATTCTTCCTCTAATCCTTCTTATAATACATCCATGAGACAATATCATATAATCTTTCCTTACAACCCAACCAAAGGATCCACATCACATCATCATCTCAAATAGTAGTGGAACCCCCCTTTTACCCCATTTACCTTCCAAACTCCATGAAACCTCCTATTAGTTCCTCCAACACCCAAAAAACATAAATAGAAGGGCCACTAAGTTCTGTTACATTACATTAGATACCTCTCAAACCATTATCTTCTTTTATAATTCAAAACTATAC
Organism: Viscum album; assembly: GCA_963277665.1. NCBI lineage: Eukaryota > Viridiplantae > Streptophyta > Magnoliopsida > Santalales > Viscaceae > Viscum > Viscum album. The sequence continues at coordinate 2,034,472,885 of OY728164.1, forward strand.
CCCTAGATAATGAAGGAAAAATGGTTTTCCAAGAACCTCCCCATGAGATAACTCTCAAGGATCTAACCATCAATAGAGTTAAACCATATCACTCAGAGGAAAAAAAACAAAACCACAAAACAACAATGAAAAAAAAACAACAACAACCAACTGCACGATGATCTCATGGGGGTGATACCTCTCAAATTAGAGAAAATCCACAACAAGGAAACAATATAGAAACCATTTCATAGACATTAAATGGAAAACATCCACAACAAGAAATACAATAAGATAAGAGATAAACAACAACCCGATATAGGTACAAAGTGTTTATTTGAGAATAATGTTCCTAGGTACACTCCTCTGCACAAAAGTGTCTCCATAAGACATGAAGTAAGGGAATAATATTCCCACACAACTTATTTTGGTAGTGCTGAATATCTATAGGTCACGCCTTGAAGGTCACATAATCCTCAATATTAATCTCACCTTAATCAATACCGTGTTAGTCATCATGAAGGCAGAGAATAATATGTTACACATGGAAGACATAGTTTATCTAGCTCATCTTTTGGGAAAGTGTTATTCGATATGACACAACTTCTTCATGATCCAACACTTTGAAAGGCCCAAAAATGTAGGCATAAATATTAATTTTATGATAAACCCTAACTTCACATGATAAAGAGTCACCTTCATGAACACATGATCTACAATTTTGAACTCTATATGTCTTCTTCTATGATCAACATAGTACTTTTGACAATATTATGCTACTTTCAACCTTTCAAAAATCACCTGAACCATATTTATTGAATTCTAAACTAGCTTCAACCTGAGAATCATTTAAACTCTGATCCTAGTCTTTCACAATGAAGAACAAAAATTTTGGCCATACAAAAATTCAAATGATATCATTCTTTTAGTTGAGTGGAAAATATTTTTTAATGAAAATTCAACCAAAGGTAGTTTCCTCATCCATGAACCTCCATAATCTAGGACACAAGAACACAACATGCCCTCAAGAGTATGGATATTATTCTTTGTTTGTCCATCCATCTGTGTATACAAAGAAATTATAAGTGATAACTGAGATCCAAATCAAACTGAATACCTTTCCAGACACTGGAGGTAAAATAAAAAATATGATTATAGATGATCATCCTATGGACTATGTTGCATCTCACCACCTTTTCTAGATACTTCCTTAAAAAAATATTTATTCATCTTGACCCCCTACTCACTATAAACTAGGATGATTTCATCAAATGATCCACTATCACCCATATAGCATCTAAGACTCCATGATATCAAGGTAAACCATGAATTAAGTGTGTCAAGATGTCCTACCACTTCTAATGAGGTACATCTAATGGCTGGAAGAAACCACTGGGAACATGGTTATCATCCTACACCTACCAGAAGACCAAACATCAAGATACAAAACCTACAACTACATGTTTCAACTAAGGCCAAAACCAATTCCATTTCAGATCTTGGTACATCATTGTCACATCAGGATGTACAACCAAGGTTGAGCTATGTAATTCATGGTGAAACATATCACAAAACATCCAAGGGATGAAAATACTTACCTAGAACAACACAAGGTTTTATTAATAAACAATCCAACCATCATGGGAATCACCAAATACAACTTGATCTCTTCATACCTCAACCTAAAAGTCCCCCAACAGGGACTCCACCACTTACTACACCAAATAAAACTGCACTACCATCTAAAAAAACCTATGCCTCCAACCTATCTCATATCATGATGCATCACTAAGATAGATTCCTTCACTCTCTTGGAATTTCTATATTCATTCACATCATATCAATGTGACTTTTCACTCATCGCATTAGCCACAACATTTCCCTATACTAGTGTATACAAAATCTTTTAGTTGAAATAATTCAAGAATTACATCCACCATATTTTTTAAAAATATAATTCACATTGGGAGAATACATACTCAGGTTCTTAGAATAAAAAAATATAAAACACTCCTCAAAGAGGTTTTTTCACTACAACATCAAGAAAATAACAACTGCTAATAACTTGAGATCACGGGTCGAATAGTTACAGTAATAAGGATGAAACTATTGAAAACCATAAGAAAAATTATCTATAATAGATCATAACATAACCTAAACTAAGAAAAAATGATTCATAGAAAACCTTAAACCAAACCCCCTATAATGGAAAATAAAGGACATGATCACTAACCAACATATTCCATAAGTAATCTAAATATTCTTAAAAATATCTAATACACAAGAATTTCTGAAAATTTTAGACAAGGATATCAGAGGAGTTTTATCCCAATATAAATTAGTTACGAACCTCCTTTAATATCCTTCAAGGCCATAAAAAGTTTGTACCTATACAATAGTCGTACGGTCTTCCCAAGAAACCACTACCACTATATTCAAAGGTTCTACATATACTATTTGTATAGATACAACATTTCCTAAGAAAAAAACTTCATGAGACCATAAATAAAACTTTTAAAGATTCCTAAATTGCAAACAATGATGAAGAACTCAAAAAATGGCACATAGATACTCTGTATTCTCTTACTTAGATGCGGATACCTAAGGATATTACTGAAGAAAACCACCCAAAACCTATCAATGAAATCTCTGAACACTACATTCATTAAACCCATTAAAAATTATGGATAATTCATCACACTAAATGACATCACAAAAAACTCATAATTACCATGATGACATAAAAAATGGTCTTATGAATATCCTTAGCCTTCACCTGCATCTGATTATATCTTAACCACAAATAAATATTTGAGAACCAACTAGATCCTTTCAACTAATTGAATAAATCCTTAATCCATAGAATATGATAGTGGTTATTCACTGATGCCTTGTTCAAGAAATTATAATCCATATAGAGACACAAACTTCCATTTACCTTCTTTATAAAACAAATTAGTACACCCCATGGTGACACACTTGGCTGAAGAAACCCCTTCTTTAACAGATCATTGAGCACTACCCATATCTCTTGTAAATCATAAGGTTTTATCCTATATGGATACATTGAGATTGGGGAAATAATAAATTGTATATTAATACCAAACATGATCTCATGTAAATGGGGTAACACCATAACCTCCTCAGAAAATACATCAGGGTACACTTCCACAACCTAGGAAAACAATGATGGGTGAACCTCCAACAAACTCAGCATCAACTCGACCATCAAATAAGGTAAGGATTGAATCAATGTCTGACTCATTTGAGGGTTTTTCTCACCAACAAAGACTTATAGAAGCCTACCAAAATAATATAACACAACCTAACTCTTGAATTAATCCACATTATCTTGTACCAAATATAGAAAATTCATATTGAGGATGATGTCATATGGATATATCTGTAAGCATAGGAAACCTCCCAAAGATATGTTTTATCCCAGTACTAGAATATAGTCTCTACATACATAATATAGATAAGATCAAACTCTAGCTATCATTATCAGTATTGAGGGAACCAATAGCCTCTCCACCTTAGGTCCCAAATCATGGACTAGGGAAGGTGATATGAAGGAGTGTATGGATTCTAAATCAAATAAAGCATGCACCAAAGTAGCAAAAAATAAGAAAAGGGTACCTAAAATAATGTTTGGATCACCTAGATATAGAAAATATAGATCATAAAGTTGACCATGACAAGATCAAATTCCTCTCTAAACCTAATGAAGACAACCACCATGAAAACCCTCTACACTTGGAGGATGGGGAGTATCTTAGGGTTTTCCTCTACCTACATCATCTCCTCACTGGTGATCCCATGATGGAGCATCTTTCCACTTCCTCATCTGAAACTGACTCAATAGAGGAACCTAATTTAGAAAACCTAGTGCATGATTACTAATTATAAAGGTTGTGAATTCTCACCATTGATGAACCAAACTCCATAATGAAAAAAATATGATCCTTTGGAAAAATTCTGAGAGCATCCACCCCTAGAGAAATGAGATGATGAGGTTTGGGACCTACCCCCAGTTGACTGAATTCTCTTATATCTAGGAAACTATGAACCACATACCACATATATAGTTCTTGGAGAGTCATAATGACTCCCCACTCATGATGATCCAGTTCTCGCCAGTGTCCTCTCAACAACCTATGATCTCACAAGTACCTTGAGATATGTAAAAAATATGAAATAGGTGACCCGAAACTAGATATATGGATTCAAATATTCCTAAAAATTCATCACCCTAGAAACTTCAACTATAAACAGGTTTAGAGAATATCTGATAAGGGTCCCAAAATGGATCTAGAACTCCCAATCACTAGAACTCCCCAATCGAAGGGTAAATAGATCTTGGTGACTAGTCGACTTCACATTTAAATAAATAAAATCTACTTAGAACTAGTCCCTAAACTTCTCATAGGAGACCATTGACTCCTTGTGATCCCCAAGGAACTATATCCATAATTGCCTCACTAATCCATGAAAAAATCATCACAACCAACAAAACCTAGTGCACCTACTGAGAATATATTAAACTGAAAGCTATCTAAAACTCCTATAACCAATACTATAATACTAATTCTGAAATGTACCCCTCGTACTTATTAATACCTTATCACTAAAACTCTCAAAGTTTCCTCTTACAAGTGTCATCATTGTTATCCATTACTCTGTGATGATCTGCTCGAACATCCTACCGAACAACTTCAGCATGAACCTAATGAGGATGTTCACCTAGAGTCATACCTAAAAGAGAACAAATGGTTAGAATCCTAAACCAAGAATATGTAAAATTTAATATTTATCCATTAATTATTAATTTATTTAAGATTTAACCTATACCAAGGTCTACCAATTTCAAACTCAGGAACAAAAAATAATGATGTATGATCCTTTTCTATTTCTATACCATGAAATCTGTATCACTTTGTTTTATAGTCTTAGTAAACTTAATGGTCAATGAATCAGATCATAGGGGTCTTAAATACCCATTTCTCAGTTGGTATATTGTATTTACATCGTTTAATAAACTTAGTTGACATTGTTTCCCTACCAACCCAAGTAATTTTCACCTGTGATTAACTCCAAGCTCCATCATATCCATCAACATGAACCTTTGATAATGGTCTATCATGGAATCCCACAAAGAGTATCCCTCTTGGGATGATATTGAGGGGAGGGATATGGTGATCACCTGAGTCCCACCTCTAGTAGGAATCAAGCTGGTGACTGGCACTTAAGTAATATCATACATGAAAATGGGGGGTATTTCCCTCTAAAAAACATATGAAAAATAGAGATAAGACATTTGAACCAATTAACGTATTCAAAAATATAAAAAAAACTCAATTAAATACATGTAACTTCATAAAAAACTAAAAAACTAGAAAAGAAAGTACAAGTACCAAAAAGGTAAACTCGATAGTGACCACAAAACCCAAACGACTCCTACCCAACCACAGGATATTAATATCTAGCCAGATCTCTAGCCTAATCCTATTAAATTTAATTTTTATTTATATACATGTAGGGTGAGAATAAAAGTTATATAGGATCCTACCTATAACCTCTTATATAAAAGATAAAGAAATCATATTAAAGCCTTGTGAGAAACAAGTGAAACTAACTCATCACCCAAACATGTATTTTATGTTCCTAGAATCACTATGGATATCTTTCACCATGTAATTCAAAACAGTTATCTTATAATATAATATCAATAATGGGTTCATGTGTACAATTTCCCCACTAGTTTTCTTCTCTTCCCCAATGTTATACATCATGATCCATGCAACAACCCAAACTTTTATCAATGGAATTTCTCCCTTCTAATAGTAATGTCATCACTTATAGACCATAATAAAAACTTCATAGACTAAGAATTAATGAAATAACAAGTATTTCAAGAAGTTAAGGAACTAATACAGATGAAATAGTAACTTGACCTTAGGAATAGTAATATGACCCTTTTGAATAGTAAACTAGACAAATGAAGAGTAAACGCACCCATTAAAGTAAAAATAAAATTTAGGCATCTTATAAATGAAAGTATTATATAATTGTATCATATTTTCAGTGAATAAATGTTTTAAAAATTATTATTTAAGTGTTGACATTTTTATAAGTCATAAATATTTAATTAAATTTTAATTATTTAAATAATAAATTAAAATAAAATTCATTTTCATAAAATGTATTAATGAATTGATATTTTAATTTCTTATGATTTTATGATAATTTTATGAGACCTTAAGTAATTTTTCAAAGTTTTATGAAATTAGTTGAAATTTTAAAATCTTTATTTTCCAAGAAAATACTAATTTTAATTATAAATTAAATTACTCATATTTAGAAGATTATTTTGATAAAATGGAGTTCATTTTTGAAATCTACACATCTAAAAATGGTTATGGTCTGTTTTTGAGATTTTTTTGAAATACTTGAATTTTCAGTGAATAGTAAAATACAGTAATTTATAGTATATATACATTATAAGTTAAATACACTATTAATTGAGTCATTGATGATGTAAAAAACATAATATCGAACTTCAATTAATTATTTTAATATATGTAGTGATAATACTCAAACTATTTATAGTCTTGATCCAAAATAATAAACTAATGAATATAATAATAAGAAAAAACTTCTCTCCTCCAATATAAATACCACTCCTAACACCTCTTCTCTTTATACCTCTCATTCCATGAACCTTGTAAAAATTCTCACCAAAAATATCCCAAATACCATATCTCATGTCCAAGATCTCTTGGTATCATAAAAATACCACAACCTTTTCCCTAATGAGGTTCTCAAGGATGAAAAATCCAAGAGGTAAAATCCTCTTCCTTTTTCTTTTAATTTATTTTCAATTTCATTTATTTACTTCTATTCTCCTCACCATATACTATCCAAATTACATGATAAATCCACTATATTTGATATAATATTATAATATCATTTTATTAGAACATCCATAATTAAAATCCTCCCTATCTCTTTTATTTTAAAAATGAAATCATCTCCCGAGATGTGTCAATTTACCGACATCATGGATGATGCATTTACATTTTCCTTTAACTCCTTATAGGATATTAATAAAACCATTAAATAGTTTTAAAATGATTTTAAATCGTATTTTTTGAACCTTTTATGTTCTGAAACTAACTTATATACATAATACTAAATGATTAAACAAAATGAGATCCTTGTGATCGAAAAACTGACAAAATTAACTTAAAAAGATCATCATTAACTTTTATCTAATGATTCAACCTCATACCATATAAAAAATTATTTATAAGATAATTTATTCTTATTTATGTTCAATAATAACATATAATAACAATTTCAAATATTTTTATTCATTTTACATGAACTTCCATTAATGTATACAAGAAAACCAATCACGTGAACCATGAAAATGAATACTCCTGAATGATGAAATCAAAATTTATAACTCATCGAAAAGCCCATAAATGATTTTAATAAAACCATAATGAATAAAATTCATGTATAAAAGTTTTTTTTTATTTTTTTTTATTTATGAATTTAATGTGATTATGTAGGATATTAAAGTGAATAATTCATTCATACATAAGGTAAGGGGGATTCTCAAACCCAACTCTCTTTCTTTGGGTTTTCCATCTTTCAAATAATTTTTAGTATAGATATTCCTTAAATATAATTTATTCATTATATTAAATTGTCTAGGATATACATTTTTTCTACTTGGTTTTAGGAAAAACACAATGATTTTCGAATGAACTCTTCTTTCAAAAAAACACAGCTTTTACTTCTTTAGATTTTTTCTTCTTCACTCAAGGTTGGCGATTCTTAAATAAAGTTTGTTATTCCCTCTTTCATTTGGGATCCCATAGTTTAGGAATGTATTCTTTATGAAATCAAACCCATTCCTTTTCATGGGTTATTTTATGTCCAATATTGATATACGTTCTATGTGGAACTCCTAATTATGTAAATGTTATGATGTGACAGGTGCACCCAGAATTATATAGCACAATTTAAATGTTACAATGTGACGGTCACACCCAGAATTATATAGAGCTTCAATTCATTGGGTAGTGTGATGTATCTCATGATAATAGTAAAAAATTCATGAAAATGATGCTAGATGTGTTCACACCTATGTGTGGTAGTTTACCACAAAGTCACGATGTTTCATTTTTATGCATTGCCACATTCCATGCATTTATTTAATTACTCTTCTCATGATTATGATGATGATGTGATAATTATGATGACCTCGAGTTATATTGATTAATGTTTTTATCTACTATATTATTGGGATTTTAGATCACCCTTTTCTTTGATAGGCGATTACATGTACTAAGGAGAACAAAAGGGCTAATAAGAAGCTAGAGAAGATGGAATTAAATAAATGTTTATGTTTTATTTTGTAAATGTTATGTATGGTCCAAATTTTCCCAAGACACTAAACCTTTATATCCTATTTGTGTAATTATTTTATGTTTTTTATCATTAAAATGATGTAATATAAATGTAAAAAAACTAGGTTTTCTATAGTTGGTATCAGAGAATGGTTTAGTTAATTTGGGAATTAGGATTAGATAACCTTAGTGAAAACCCTTAGTATGAGACTAAGTATAAGTAAGAACCCAATAATATTTGTTTTAGAAAATTATAAAGATAGGGACCCCACACGATATTCCTTTAGATTTAATTGAACAAGGTAATAGATTATTTATTCATGAATTTTTGACTTATGTTATAGCCTTTTATATTTTAGAAAATGGATTGGACCAGGAGAAACTAGGACAACAACCTATGCAAGGGACAATGCAGTGATTACTCGAATGACAAACCCAATGACTTGGGAGATGGAGTTCAAAATTTCCTGATGATGCATACCCAACTGTCTCATGTTATAAATAATAACCTGAATAATTTGGAATGTCTTCCTTCACCTAAGAGGGAGAAACTGGAAATCGTGTGTTTTATACGGCAATTTCCATCGATGTTTAGTGAAAATTTTGATCTACTAGTCATGGAATAGTGGGTCAACTCAATGGAGAAGATATTTTTTTTCATCACTATTCTGAGAGAGAGAAGGTGAATCTAACCATTTAATATTTAGATATAGAGGCTGATCAATGGTGGGATTTGATTAAGATCACCAAGCCAAATGACTAAATTCAATAGATGGAGTGGGAAGACATTAAGATAATGTTTCTTAACAATTATTTCCCTAAAAATATTAATAAATAGACAGAGAGAGAGTTCATAGAGATGAAGAAATAGTTTGGAGAATTTCTTGTTACCTATGAATCAAATTTCAAAAGGCTTTCAAGGTATGCTTCAAGTTTTGTTATCAACAATGGTAGAAAAATTGATAGATTATTTAGTGTATTAAAACCAAAACTTAAGAAGGATAAAGATATTAGAGAATTTTGGAGTTATGAAGATGTTTTTATATGTGATCTCAAAGTGGAGATGGAGTTTGAATAATGGCCCCATGGCTATGGTGATAAGAAAGGTGGAATGAAATATCAACCACACTCAAATAAAAAATGTGGAAAGAAGAATCATGGGAAATACCTCAAATGGATGGGGAAATTCTTCAAGTATGGAAGAGAAGTCCCCCATGCCCCTGAATGTCTAAAATATATAAGGAAACAAGACAATGTGGGGGAAGAAAGGAGAGCCCCACCCATGGTTCAATGCTTTAACTATAGGGAGCAAGGGCTCTATGCAATCCAGTGCACTAAACCATGAGTACTCAAGATTAATCAATGTTATTAGTCACCAAATAAAAATGATAAAGGAAAAAATTATTCTATCACAACTACTAAAGTGGAGAAAGAAAATGAATTCATAAAAGGTAAACTACCTATTCACTAAATAAGGGAAAAAAATTATTTGATTCTGGTTCAATGCATTCCTTTATATCTTACAAGTATGCTATAACTATTCAATCGAACACCCAAAACCCTAAAGTAGAGATATATGTACAAACATGAACTGGTGTAATCATTACAACCCAAGTGTTGAACTCTTATCCTGTTGGAATATGTGGGAATATTCTTCCAATGAATCTCATGATACATCCCTTGGTGAAATTTGATGCTATAATGGGAATGTATTGGCTCTTGTTATACCGAGAAAATATATTTTTTCAAGAAAAGGAAATATATTTTCATATTTTGAACCATCCCATGCTCCTATACAACTACAAAGAAGATCAAAAATATCCTTTGGAAAATCCTTCAACGGTGTGGGTGTTGATTCATTATGAAGAAACATATCTCTCTTAGATGGTTGAGTCATAGGAAGGTATCAAACTAGGGAAAATTCCCATTATTAAAAAATACAATGATGTATTTCTTGAAGAGTTACCCAAAATTCCCTTAGATCATGAGGTATAGTTCTCAATATAACTCATACCTATATCTAATCCTATCTCAAAGTTTCCCTAAAGGATGACTCCTATCAAACTATAGAAGTTAAAGAAGTAACTTCAAGAGAATTTGGAAAAATGGTCCGTACACCCTATTACATCATTTAAGGTGTTCCAGTGATCTTATTCAAGAAGAATGATAGATCAATGTGACTGTGTATCAATTATCAGGAACTTAATAAGATCACTATAAGGAATAAGTATCCTCTTCCAAGGATTGAAAACTTATTCAATCAGTTATGAGGAGCTCAGTACTTCTCAAAGGTGGATATCTATTCTGGATATCATCATCTAATGGTGTAGAAGGAAGATATTCAGAAGACTGCATTCTGTATAAGGTATAGGCACTATGAGTTTTTGATGATTCCCTTTGGAATTACTAATTCCCCTAAAATCTTCATGGATTTTATGAACAAAGTCTTTAAACACTAACTCAAAAAAATTTGGTAGTGTTTATTGATGATATTTTCATCTACTCAAAGAGTAAGGAGGAACATGAAGACCATCTAAGGCTTATGTTGGCGACATTAAGAAGGAGAAATTGTACACCAAGTTTAGAAAGTGTGACTTTTGGATGTAGTAAGTCACATTCTTGGGAAATGTTATCACAAGTGAGGGAATTTATGTGTACCCTTAAAAAGGAAATTTAGGAATGGATGTGACCCTCTAGTGTCATGGAAATCTGCCATTTACTTGGATTAGCTGTATGCTAACTACGTTTTGTGAGAAATTTCTCACGGTTGTCTAGCCTGCTAACTAAGTTAACAAGAAAATGAGTAAAGTATATCTTGATATAAAAATGTTTGGGAAAGTTTCAAGGAGCTAAAGAGAAGGCAAGATCACTACACCTCTACTCACATTACCAAAATGTGGAGAATTTTTTGTGATATACGATGATGCTTCAAGGAAAGTATTGGGTTGTGTACTCATGAAAAATGATAATTTGATAGCCTACGCCTCATTATAGTGGAAGATTCATGAGAAAAACAACTAGGCGCATAATATGGAGTCAACAGTTGTGAATTTTTATTTGTGAATCTGGAAAGAATATCTCTATGGAGAGAAGTGTGACTTATATACCGATCAAAAGAGCCTAAATATATTTTCACCAAAAAGGACCTCAACATGCTTTAAAGGAGATAGTTATATGAAATCAAATATTTCGATTTATCTATTCACTATCATCCTAACAAGGAAAACAAGGTAGTTGATTCTCTTGGAAGAAAATAACCTGCTACTCTATCCATGTTGTGGATTGTGAAAGACCCAATCTTTATTGATATGAAAAGGATGGATTTGGAAATCATAATGGCAGGGAATACATCCTACCTTGCCTAAATGATTTCCAAACCATCAATCCAAGATAATATTAAGGAGGCATAAAAGGATGATCTAGAGTTACAAAACAAGGTGAATGCACTAAAGGAAAGGGAAGCTGTAATTGTTCCATATCAATGATGAGGGTTTGATTTATTCTGGAATGAGGCTTTGTGTGCCTTCATCAACTAGGATAAAGAAGGAGATATTGGATAATGAACATAACTCAAATTCCTCTATTCATCCTGGTTGTATCAAGATGTACTATTATCTATGAGAACACTTATGGTGGTACAATGTGAAGAAGAATATTTCAAAATATATATCAAGGTACTTGATATGTCATCAAGTTAAAGTAGATCAGAAATCGTTCAAAGGGATTATACAACTATTACCTTTACCCATGTAGAAATAGGATAATGTCAGTATAGACTTTGTCATAGGTCTCTTGAAGAGATCTAAAGGAAATAATGTGATATGGGCTGTGGTGGACAGACTCACCAAGACTACCCACTTTATCTCTATTTGGGAAGATATCTTGCTTGAAAAAATTGCTAAGATTTATGTGAAGGAAGTGGTGATACTGCATGGGATTCCACTCTCTATTGTATTTGATCATGTCTCAGGTTCACATATAAATTTTAGAGGGTTCTTCAACATGATTTGAGTACTTATTTAAGATTCAGCTTGACATATCACCCCTAAATTGATGACCAATCGAAAAGAACTATTTAGACGCTCGAATATATGCTAAGAATTAGCTCTTTAGAATTTAATGGTGGATGTGATTAACACCCCCCATTAGTTGAGTTATCAAATAATAATTGCTTCCACTAAATTATTTAGATGGATCCATATGAATCTTTGTATGGAAAGTGATCTAGAACTCCAACCTGTTGGAATGAAGTTGGTGAAAGAAATCTACTTGGACCTGCTCTTCCTAAAGAGATGATAGAGAAGTTTCAATCCATCCAGCAACATATCAAAGGTGCTCAGAGTTGTAAAACAAGAGATTTTGAAAACCGTTGAAGGGATTTAGAGTTTGATGTATGAGATAAACTATTACTTCTAATATTACTATGGAAGTGAGTCATGCAGCTTAGAAATAAAGGGAAGATAAGGCCAAGGTACATTGTCCCCTTTGAGATCATTGATCGCATAGGAGTCATGGACTATCATCTTGCACTTCCATAGAATATGGAAAAATTTAATGATTTGTTCGACATATCAATCCTGATGAAGTAAATACAAGATCCATCACATGTACTAAAATAAGAGGTGGTACAGTTGGAAGATGATCTCTCTTATCAAGAGTATTTAGTAATGATTATGGACTAGAGAGATAAGGTTCTGCACCATAAGTCAACCCACCTGGTCAAAGTGTTGTGGAGGAACCATAATTCTGAAGAAGAAACTTGGGAACCATAGGATGTGATGCATTAGAAGTACCCTAACCCATTTTTTAAAACAAAATTTTGAGGCTGAAATTTTAGAAGGGGTGAAAAATATAATGACCCAAACTTTTATCAATGAAATTTCTCCCTTATTATGGTAATTTAATCACTTATATACCATAATAAAAACTTTATATACAAAGAATTAATGAAATAATAAGTATTTCTAGAAGTTAAGGAACCAATACCGATGAAATAGTAATTTGACCTTAGGAATAGTAATTTGGCCCTTGTGAATAGTAAACCAACCAAATGAATAGTAACATCACCCATTAAAGTGTAAATAAAATTTAGGCATCTTATAAATGAAAGTATGATATAATTATATCATATTTTAAGTTAATAAATGTTTTAAAAATTATTATTTAAGTGTTAGCATTTTTGTAAGTCATAAATATTTAATTACATTTTAATGATTAATTAAATAATTTAAAAGAAAATTTATTTTATTAAAATGTATTCATAAATTAATATTTTTATGTATTAATATTTTAATATAACTTTATGAGAGCTTAAATAATTTTCAAAGTGTTATAAAATCTGTTATAATTTTGAAATCTGTATTTTCCAAGTAAATTATGGTTTTAATTAAAAATTAAATTAATCATAAGTAGAAAATTATTTTCATAAAATGGAGTTCAATTTTCAATTATACATGTTGAAAAATGTTTATGGTAAATTTTTGGGATTTTTCTGAAATACATGAATTTTTGGTGAATAGTAAAACATGGTAATTTATCGTATATATACATTATAAGTTAAATATAGTATTCATTGATTCATCGCTGTTATAAGAACCATAATATCAAACTTCTATTAATTATTTTAATATATTTAGTGATAATTATCAAACTATTCATAGTCTTGATCCAAAATAATAAACTAATGAATATGATAATGAGAAAATACCCCTATCCTCCACTATAAATACCACCCCTTGCCTCCTCTTCTCCTCACACCTCTAAATTCGTAAGTCTTATCCAAGTTCTACCTAAAACTCTACCCAAACCCTATCCCAAATCTAGGATCTCTTAGTCTCATCAAAATACCAAAACATTTTCCCTAAGGAGGTTTTCAAGCAGGAAAAATCCAAGAGGTAAAATCGCCTTCCCTTTTCTTTTAATTTCTTTTCAATTTCATTAATTTTTTATCTTATCCTCAAATTCTATTATCCAAATGTAATTATTACTATAGTGTGTTTGATATAATGGTATAGTACCATGTTAATATAATATCCATCATTAAACTCCTCCCTCCCACTCTTTTATTTTAAAAATGAAACCATTGCTTATGTTGTGCCAATTTACCGACATCATGGACGATGTGATTTCATTTTACGTTAACACATTAAAGGATATTAATAAAAACATTAAATGGATGAAAAAATATTTTAATTTGTATTTTATGACCCTTTTTTTTGGGACTAACTTATATAAATAATACTAAATGATAAAACAAAATGATTTCTTTGTGATAAAAAAAATCGACAAAAATAACATAAAATAATCATCATTAACTTTTATCTAATGATTCATCCTCATACCATATAACCAAAATTATTTATAATATAATTTAATCTTCTAGAATATCAATAATAAATGTAATATAAATTCTATATATTTATCCACATTTTACATGAACTTCCATTTAGGCATACAAGCAAACCAATCATGCAAACCATGAAAACGAATGATCATGAATGGTGAAATTAAAATATAAAACTCATAGAAAATACCATAAATGAACTTAATAAAACCATAATGAAAAAATTCAGGTATAAAAGGTTCTTTATTTGTTAATTAATGAATCTAATGTGATTATAAAGGATATTAAAATGAATAAATCATTGAGACATATGGTAAAGGAAATTCTCAAACCCAACTCTCTTTCTTCAAGTTTTCCCTATTTCACCCCATTTTCAATATGGATATTACTTAAATGTAATTTATTTTCTATCTTACTATTTTTGATATATATGTTTTCTAATTGATTTTATTAAAAACATAATTTTTCCAAAATAACTCTTCTTTCAAAAAAACACACCTTTTACTTATTGATATTTTTTCTTCTTCAATCAAGGTTAATGATTCTAATATCAAGTATGTTATTCCCTATTTCATTTGGGAACCCAAATTTTATGAATTAATTATTTATTAAATGAAACCCATTCCTTTACATGGGTTAATTAATGTCCAAGATTGATATATGTTCTATGTCTCATGCATGATAATGTAACTGTTATAATGTGATGGGTGCGCCCAGAATTATATAGCACAATGTAAATGTTATGATGTGAAAGGTGTGCCCAGAATTATATACAACTAAAATTAATTGGAAAATATGATTTATCTCATAAGAAAATTTAAATACACATTGACATGATCCTATATTTTTTCACAACTATTTTTGGTAGTTTACCACTAAGACATGATGTTTCATTTTTATGCATTGCCACATTCCATGACTTTATCTAATGCCTCTTCTCATGATTATGATGATGATGTTATGATTATTATTAACCCATGTTATATTGATTCATGTTATTATATATCTTTTTATTGATATTTTAGATCTCCCTTTTCATTGATTTATATCCTCAGGTGATTACTTGTACTAAGGAGAACATGAGGGCCAACAAGAAAATAGGGAGAACATAATTAAATAAATTTTTATGTTTTATTTTGTAAATGTTATATATGGTCATATTTCCCAAGAAAATAAACTTTTATATCATGGATGTTTAATGATTTTATGTTGTTTATTATTAAAATGATGTAATAGTAATGTAAGAAAAATAAGGCTTACTATAAGACATCTCTATCCAAAAGAAGACTGCTTATAGACACCTAGGATATGTATCACATCATGCATCTTGTGCATCACATCATCTCAACGTCCAATTATATATCACCATATTATAACCAAGTAGTTTTTAGGATCCACCATAGTTGGTATGGAATGTATTATACATCAAGTACCTCACACTACCACATCCCATAAACTATATAATATACATCAAGCCATCATGACCCATAAAAATCATACTTATAGTAGAACTTTGGATACAATATCTAAAGATACATGTGTTTGAAATATCAAAATTCCATTATATTATTATACACACATATATGTGAAATAAAAAACTATACGTACCAACACATAATACTACCAAGAGAAGAGAGCAGGGCTAAAGGGGTTGGTTATCCATCCATCCTCCATATTGGGATAATATGGAAGACACCCTCTTGGAGTCCACTGAGTGCCATTCACCCCTTCGGCATGGGTGTGGTAGCACATGAAATCAGAAAATGTACTTGATATAATATATCTAAACCCCAAACTATGAGAAATAACCTAGTACCAATATCAACTATACCTATTGTCACTCAGAAACTTTGCTTCTATTATTAGAGACTAGATATCTTGTTAGCACATAATATTTTAAAGGAGAAACATTAAATTACCTATTTTATTTTTATAGTTGACTTTATGGTATTTTTTTCATTAGCCATTAATTAATATCATATAAACCACATTTCATTAACCATCATTTAATCTATTTTAAACCAAAAATTATTATCCATTATCAAGTTTCGTTCCCTCTAGGCATAATCCAATCAAGTATACTATTTTTCAAGATTAACATCATTTCTGCATTCCATCCAGAACCAACCCCATGGGTTAAAAAGCTTATTAAACATTCTTAGAATTTCATAATTATAGATTTTATAGAGAAACATCTTAATATAACAAGAAATGAGATGCATAAACAAGAACATGTAGATGCCTAAAGCAGTGAGGAAATGAATTCAAGTAAATAAGAAACTAAGACATCTATCCCTTTAAACAGATTCATCATCAAGCAAGAATAAAGATTTTGAACAAAAAAGGGTAATCATAGATTCATACTCTTTAAACCATCCCAATGGCTCCCCGATACATGTATCTCCATGCATCTCATTGTCACAAGAGTAAACTAATGCCATGTCGCCCAAACCTCCCCAACCATATCATCAACCATCCCAGGCTCACATCACAATGTATAACAAGACTCAAATATTGAAAACATAGAAGTAATAAGAAAAGGATATAGTCAACGGGTAAAATTTTACCTAAAAATAAGGCATTCAACCTTCACATGAAAATGGGATCGCACACCCCCCACCCAACACATGGCATCCCACCTTTATAAATAATAGGCACTCTAAACACCAAGAATTTATCTTTATCAAACAACCTTATTTTATTCCATCCTGAATTAACCAATTAATTTATCATATGCTGCATACACTGTTAAGAAGATTTTAAATTATTTAACATGATCTCTATAATTTTCAAGCTCCAAAAAAAATTAAAAAAAATATAAATAACTACTGGAATTTTGGCGTTTTGTGATGGGGTATTTGCGATGGGATCCCGTCGCAAAAACCCTTTTGCGACGGGGTCCCGTCGCAAATAGCCCTTCGCAGAAAAAAGTGTCACAACTAGTATTTTTTGTGACGAGAAGCGGGATTGTTGAAAATAGATTTCCGATTAAATACATTATATATACAAGAACTTTTCACGATGGGACCGTCACAAATAGATGTCCGAATAAATGTATTTTATATACCAAAACCTTTCACAATGTTCCCATCGCAAAAAGTTTATACAATGGGACACTGGCCCGTCGCAAATAGCTTATAAGTTATAAACCTGTTGTGAAGGGCGCATCACAACAAAGTTATTGGGACAGTAAATCAAACCATCGCAAAAAACTTTTAAAAAAATATATATAATCTATTTTCGATGGGCCCCCCATCGCAAAAGGCCCCATCACAATTACTTAATAAAAAAAATAATTTTAATATTATTAAAAAAATAAAAAATAAAAAATATTAAAATTCTCAATATTTAAAAATACTTAATAAAATAAAAAAAATAAAAAAATCAAGATAAATGAAAACAATAATATTAATATTATTAAAATAATAAAAAAATATTAAAATTCCTAATATTCAGAAAAAAAATATAAAAAATCATAAAATATTATTATTATTATTATTATTAAAATAAAAAAACATTAAAAATATAATACTAATAATAAATAATAAAATATTTAAATATTAAAAAAATATACAATATTCGCATCAATATAAAAGACAAAAATTATAAATAGTTCATATTACAACAAATTTTCAATTCAAATGTTTTAAATAGAACAAAAAAATCACTGGGGGGATAGTCTTCTAGAGGAGCTGGAGGAGCTGGAGGAGATGGTGGATGAAACTCTATCCCTAAATTATGAGTCAGATGACGCATATACTCCATCTGATCATGTTGCTGCTATTGCCATCGACACATTTCCTCCTCATGCAGCTGCTACTACTACCATCAACAGATGTCCTCCTCATGTTGCTACTATTGTTGCTGCTGATGCCATCGACACATGTCCTCCTTGTGCTACTGCTATTGCTGCTGACGCATCTCTTCCTACTACTTCTGCAAGCTATCTATAAGCTCAATTTGAACTCGTAACTGCTCCTGATACTATGATCCATAAGATGATGCCTCTCCACAAGCTCCTCTCAAGATGGACACTGACATCTTAACAGTACCATAATAAGTCCCAAGGTTCAAATGAGAGATGATACAAACTACCCGGCCCTTCTCGAAGGCATACTGGGTCGCCTTCATCTGTGCCACCTCATCGAAATGGTGAGCACTAGTCTGATCAGTCATCTCAGCCTGACTCTCAACCCGTGTCTAAGACGTTACAACCTCATATGAATCTTTCAGTTTCAATTTGAAATTAAAATAGTGAAAATATTATATGTAGTTAATTTTCAAAGTGAAAAAGAAATAATACTATCCACAATATGACACTAGCGATCACCTTTAATCTTTCCAGTGGCTGGATCACTGTACATCCTCCGATAAACGTTGTACTTCATAATATCGCGATGCTTGACTACCTATATGAATATAAAATAAACTATTTATATGTAATGTTATATAAAATATTTAAAAAAGACACTTACCAGATGCTCTCTATGCGTACTGAATGTACAGGTACCAGCTCGATGTGTCACCTCCTGTCTCCCCCAGTTCTGTCAGCCCAATGAAGATCTCCTATGAAATCTACAACTCAACCAGTGTGAACATAATCCATCCCAAATGTGAGATGAAATGTACTCTATTCGGTGGGCTCTACATGACTCATTATATACTCTTTCTCCTTCTTTCTTAATGGCAGTCCTTCTAAAATTGTGCAAAAACTGACAGAAATGCTCATGGATAAACACCTCCCATGCCTCATGGATAGCGCCATGCATGCTATCATTGATGGGATACCATAAAACCTACAAATAATTTATAATATCAAGTTATTAATGAAATAAATTTCTAAATAAATATTATTTATTTACATCCCATCCAATGATTGAACATTCCAAGCCGCACATCAACGAGAATCTTTTCCCATTTGATCCATGGCTAAGAAAAATAATTGGGCAAGATAGCGCTCCCCTGTCCAACAGCTACATAAAAAAAACTGTGAAAAAAGAAAAAATAATCAAACAATTAGTATATAATTAATTTAATTAAAGATAACTAAAATACACAGGTTATCATACCTTCGCCTGCATGGATCAAAACCAAGATGTGGACGCCGCTCGGGGATAGGGTCAGGAATCATAAGTCACGCAAGACCGCACCCCCTCTGTGTACCCCCTGAACAACCAGTAGCCTAAGGGTCAGATGATCCCAAATTATCCTCATCCAAAGGTAGCTCGACCACCTCCATCTCACGAAACAGATTAGGGTCCATCTAAAAGACAAAATTATTGTTGTTAGCAGATTTTTGAAAATAACTATTACATATAGATATATATTAATTATGATTATAACCAGCATTTAACTATGTCAATGTTCACCTTCATCATCATCTTCATATATTGCAATGTCAATGTCTTCATATTCATCATCGGCGTCATCAATATCTATATGAGTTTCAGTTTCATCATCTCTTTCCATTTCAAATTCATTTGTAACATCATTAACATCATTGTCACCATTGACCATTAATTGTGGGGTGTCATCATCGATATTCATGTCTCTTTGTGAAAAGGATGGATTTTGAGTAGTCTCTTGAAAAATTTCAATTCCTTGTACTTCATTTGAACCACATTCAGTTTGAGTAAACTGATTCTTCTGAGATTTCATTTTTATTATGCTCCACCAATCACTCAGGTCTCTTGAAGTAACATAATACTTTTCATAATATATTTGATGTGCCTATTGTGCCAGTAAAAATGGTTCATTTACTGCAAGAATACCTTTATATTTAATATCAATGATTCCATGAATCGGATGAACATGCAAGCCCCTCCCAGTATCTAACCACCGACATTTAAACATTGTTATGTTATTTTTTCATAGATACCACAGTTCAATAATTTCATCCAGCATGCCGTAAAATTCAAATTCAGTTTCTCTATGATGTGATCCTCTCAAGAAAACTTCATTGTTCATTGTTTTTTTATTCCCCATATGCAAGTGTATGAAATCGAAAATTATTCACCACACATGAATTGTAAGATTTAAATATTTTGGATGGTGGGATACTCAATATACACAATTGCTTATCAATTTTATCAGCATGTTGAGACACCTGAAAATTTGTAAAAAATTTATCAATATAATAAATAATAAACTGAATTGATATGTTAAACCATCAATAGTTTATGTTACCAGTTTTTTGGAACCATTGTGAAATTTTTTTTCTGTCAGTGTTCTTCAAGAGAAGCTGCTGTAATTTGTGGAAGCTATTTCTTGATATGATTATCATATAACCTACACATAAAATAATTTTACTTACTATAACATAAATTTTAGAATAAGTGATAGAATCACTCACAGTACAAATGATTTCATTTTTTCACATTTGAGCAGAACATATGTATGAGCTCTGTGATGTTCATCATCTGAAATCCATCGTTCATGAACTGCACCGAAGCCAAGCTCTTCCTGATTAAAAACTGATAATTGATTGTCCATTTCATCATCATAATTCCCCTCGTTCCTTCCCATGTATTTGTGTATTGAGGGATATTAAGATTCAAAATAATGAGAGCAGAAAAAAGCAATTACCTCTTCTAAATAAGCTTTAACAATGGAGCCTTCAACTGATGCCTTGTTACGTAATTTTTTTCTTCAATTTATGCATGCATCTCTTGAATGGGTACATCCATCGAAACTGTACCGGACCTCCAAATTTATCTTCATGTGGAAAATGTAATATCACATGTGCCATTGAGTCAAAAAAATCTAGTGGGAAGATTTTTTCTAGTTTGTATATAATGAAAACAACATTTTCTTCCAGTTTACTTAGTGCATCATAGTCTGTTTTCACCACACAAATGTCTCAAAAATAATATGATATTTCTGTTATAGAATCCGAAATCATAGAATTCAACAAACCAATGAATCCAATCGGTATAAGTCTTTCCATTATAACATGAAAATCATGACTTTTAATCCGGTAATATGACTATTCTTAACACATATTCCCAAATTAGATGCATAGCCATCTGGAAGTCTCAAATCTGAAATCCACTGACAAAATAATAAGAGAATTTCTTTGTAAAGCGTATAAGCTACCTTTGGATTCATTAACATCTGTGATCTGGCATTTTGAAACAGTTCAAGTTCTGGTTTTCTGTAAATTTGGGCAAGATCTAATCATGCCTTTACATTATCTTTGGTCTCATCTCTTGTATCCAAAACTGTATGAAATAAATTATCAAAACAGTTCTTCTCAAAATTCATGATATACAATATGTGTTGGACCAACAAATCAGACCAATATGTAAGATCCTAAAAAATGCTCCGTTTTATCCAATTATGTTCTTTCCCAAAGCCATGAATTTTTTGTTGGTTTACTGTTGGCCCAAAATGTGATTGGAGGTAATGAAAATACAATGGATTTTAACTCTGTATCGGAGATCATTTATAGAGGTTCATCCCTTTCAATTGCTCCTTTTCTGAAATGAGATTTGTTCCTCTGAAAAGGATGATCAGTTGGAAGAAATCTGCGATGACATTCAAAATAGAAAGGTTTTTTTCCCATTGACGAGAATAAAGGATTTTTTGTCTTTCATATAATAAAGACATGATTTCGGACCATGTGTATTCTAGACAGATAACATACCATATACTGGGAAGTCACTAATCATCCACATCAATACAACTTTTAATATGAAATTTTGTTTCACAGTAACATCATATGTACTAACACCATTACTCCACAATGAATTTAACTAATCAATCAATGGTTTCAAATAAACATCAATATTCTTTTTGGATGTCCTGAGATTAATATTGTCAAAAATATATAGGGATCCTTCATCAACATCTATGGAGGTAAATTTTACAGAGTTATAAAGACAAGTCAACATGAATACAGACTACCATAAGAACCAAAGAGACATAAATCATCAGTAGAAAGACTCAATCACACGTTTCGGGATTCTAAAGGAAAAGACGGATGCAGCTGCTCAAAATGTTTCCATGAATCACCATTAGATGGATGATTCAAGATTTTATCAGTTGAAATCCTGATTTTGTTCCATGAAATCATTGATGCTATGTTCTGAGACATAAACAAACGCTACAACCTAGGTGTAAGGGGAAATATCTCAACTGTTTCATAGGAATCGATCAAGACTTCCCTAGTTGAGATTCTTTATACCTCGATTGTCCACATATGGGAAAACTATCCAATGACTCATTTTCACTAGAATATAAGATGCAATCATTTTCACATGCATGAATATTCTGATAACTAAGGCCCAGATTACGAACTAGCCTATTGATCATATAGTAATTTATAGGAAACACATTTCCTTCAGTTTACAGTGTTTTAACCAAAGAAAATATCTAATCAAAATAGTTGTTTGACATTGCATTATCTGATTTAATAGTCATAAATTTTTCAAAAGCTTCTACTTTTCTTATCTTGAAAACAGGATATAATGCATCCTTAGCAGGCCTCAACGACTCATAAAATTTAGATAGTGCCAACTCAGGAGTTCAATCAATAGTATCATGAGTTTTAGTTTGTTGAACAGATGGACCTACAATGTAAAGACCCAAGAATTTCCATGTAATTTTTTTTAAATATATGGGAATTTTACGAGTCCGTGAAAAATGATGGTACGTGATTCTGAGCCCCGAAGTGCTCGGAATTAATTTCTAAACTTTTTTCAGAAAAGTTCAGTAAACGTGCGAGCAGGTTTTTCTATCTTTTGAATCGGTGCTCAAAATTGAAATTTGAGGGCACCGTTGAACTCGCAGCGCCGATATTTGCTTAACATGACTTTCACCTCGATGACAATTGGTCGAGGTTGAAAGTTAGTTTTTGGGTTTTTTGTGTAAGAGTAAAATAAAAATAAAAGTGTATGACATTCTTTTATTTGAAAACCCATGTGGGTGTTGGGAGGTGGGTTCCATCAAAACTAAACCTCCATGTAGAAGTTGAGGTGTGGGGACCACCAGACCTTAACCTCTCGTGAGAGGTTATGGTGGTGGGGACCACCCGATCTATAACCTCCCATGAGACGTTATGGTGGTGGGGACAACCCGGGACTAAACCCCCTTTTTATTGAGAGAAACTCTCAACCCCCCTCATTAATGTGGAGGAGCCTCTTGACTTACTCCACATTAATAATGCCAACACACATACCCTTAATTGTTCCAACCCTTCTCTTGATTAATTATGCCACCCACCATAATTAATTTAGCTTTTTGAATTCTTGCCAATAAAATAATAGATGGCTTAATCTATTATTTTGGCACCACTTTACATTTTGGTTGATCCATGGGAGAAAATCTCTCCAACTAAGAATGCGTTCTTCCAACGAAAAACGTCAATGAAGAATGCCAACCCCGACTTCGACCTTCTTCCTCGAGACTTCCTCCGACGTAGGACGTCTTCGACTATGACGAACCAACATCCGTATTTTCCCAAAAATTCTTCTTCTTCCCCGCAACTCTGTCAACGTATCAACCAGAGGTAGGGGGTTTATTTTCTAGATAATACTTACCTTGTTTTCTTTTACAGTCTGGGAATGAATCGTTGCAGAGGTTGTAAAATTTGAAGTTCATCATTCTTCTTTTTTGTTGATCCAAATGATACCACCCTAAATGGGGAGGGTGTGGGCCAAACCTACATGGCCTGACCCCTCCTCCGTTCTTATTTGATGTGTACTTCGAAATGAAGGAAGGCGATAAAGGCAACGAAGCTCCACCACCCACGACCTCCGCGCCCCGCTGCGATCCACTATCCACAGCCTCGCCCCATCGCCATGTGTCACCCGCAACCTCCGCTGCTCCACGCCACCATCGAACTGCTGTCGTGCCGAGCTGAACCGGCCCACGCCCCACACGGCGCCCCGGTCGAACCGTCCCGCACCCCTGGTGGCACCCTAGCCAAACCCGCCAGTGCCCCTCATGGTGCAATGGACAAATCGATCAAGCACCCCTGCAGCGCCTCGGCCGAACCGGCCCCGCACCCTCACGGCACCCCCACGACCGAGCCGCCCTATGACACATGTGGGTTCCACGACCCCTCGTGTCCCTCGCGGCCTGCTGGACCTCCCAGTGGACCAGGCCGCATCACCGGGCTGGGCCTGATGCGGCGGGTCAGGCCGGGTCGACCTGAACCAGGACGACCCATGCCAGGTCGGGCTGGGTCAGAATGGACCCGGGCCCACTACGACCCTTTATGATATTTTGGACATAACTTTGGCACCAGACATCCATTTGACAAACCGTCAATAGCACTAGAAATCTAGGATTTAGATGTTCCCTTTGAGTATACTCCACTGGATTTTTGGATTGACATGGGAAATGGTCAGGTTAGATCGAGCACAAATTCAATCGGGCTCCCGGGACAAAAAGGCTAATAACTCACTGACCGGGCGTCCGATTGACGCGCCGTCTATTATGTTGAGACCCCTATGACATGAAGGACCTTTGAGATACTTTTTCTTGGGAATTTGTTACAGTTGGAGTATTGAGCAGTAGCTCGTGGAGCGGATCCTCCCGGAGACGAGCGAGCGTAGTACAGAGATCTAGTAACTGGCTAAGACCTGACGACTACAGACCGTTACGACTTATAGTGACTCGACTAGGCCAGTGGGGAGATCCTTGGTGTCAGGGCAGACACACAGTGGGGAGAACCTTGGTGTCACGGTAGACCCACGGTACTCGAAAGGAGGAGTATCTCAGCACACTACGAGGCAGAGCGCGCTTGGTGACGTGGCAGACCCACGGTGGGTAGCGCACTTGGTGACGTGGCAGATCCATGGTACTCGACCAGAGGAGTACCTCTACAGGTTAAGGTTAGTGGGAAGCAAGCTTGGTGTTGCGGAAGGCCCACTGTACTCGATAGAGGAGGAGTTATCCAGCAGTTGAGGTTTCAACAATGTGACTGGGGATGTTACTTGAGACTACCCCTAGAATAAAATCTTGGTTGAGTTGAGTCAGTTTTTCTATGTTTTCCTCATGATTGAGATGAATTACTTGATAACTTAGGTATATGTATGGTCATATTCTTAAGTAAGGTTTTTTTTTGATTTCATACTTTTTGGTTTATCCTTGATGGATTTTGTGAGAACTTGAGGGTCTTGGGGTCCCTACTAAGTATCGTTATACTCACCCCTACACAGGCTCTGCCCACACCTTGTTGTGTTGTATGCAGACGACAGACAGCGCTGATTGAGGCTGAGAGTACCAGGACTGGATGGTACCTGGAGGTGGACCATACGGTGGATCGGTACATTGAGGAGACATACAAATGAGGAGTGTTGAGGAGGCAATCTGTACCTACCTTTTAGGTAGGAACCTCGGAGGAGGACCCAACAACTTACTTTCCCTTTTCTTCAGTTGCATTGTATCACAGTTGTACTTGTATTTTCCAGTTGGGCTTGTATTCTGGCCCTTTTTTCTTTCATCACTATTTTTTTATATAGTTTACTTGGTGTTTCGTATCCAACTATGTTATTTCTTGTGCGTGTGTTTACAGGTTATAAAGGCACTGCCTTCCTAGTTTTAGAGAATTACTCATTTAGTTCTAGTCACTAGCCCATGGAAGGTGGGCTTGGGGTAGTCACGACACGGGCCCTGGGGGACGGGTCGTGACATGCAACATCATGTA
The DNA here is from genome assembly GCA_963277665.1 of Viscum album. Lineage (NCBI taxonomy): Eukaryota > Viridiplantae > Streptophyta > Magnoliopsida > Santalales > Viscaceae > Viscum > Viscum album. The sequence continues at coordinate 2,034,499,280 of OY728164.1, forward strand.
CTAAATTTTGAAACCGTGATGGATCCGGAATCAATTTATTTGTATCTTCTTTGGAACTACGTTCACCGTGTTGATCCCGAAAAACATAATCTGCTTGAAAACCAAACCGCAAGAAATGTCCCCCAACCTTGTCAAATGTGTCAAACGTTCTCAGAGCACCTTTTTTACAAGGAAACTAAATTGTGCCTTCTGAAACAAATTCTGGTTTTGATGATGCAAATGATAAGAAAGATTTAACACCCTCAATATATACAAGATTTAACCCAGAACAATTTGGATTTCTGCGTTGATTTATCCAAGAGCGATCATCTAATAATGACTATTGTTGACTTCCTTGTTCCATATTTTTCTAAAAAATATAAAATCATCACTGCTTTTGAATAATTTGAAATTATAAAAACACTATCCAAAAAAAGAAGATAAACAATTACAACTACTTCTTAATAATTTCCATTAATTACGGGTGACACAATTTCCAGTGGATTGACGGATACTCTTTTGTCTGACGACTCATTTACTTACAACTTTCTCACACTCAAATCACAACGAAGAATCTGCTCGAAGGCACGCTTATTCATTCTCGTGCATATGAGAATGCATAAGCGTACCTCCGAGTAGATTCTTCTTTGTCATTTCAGTGTGACAAAGATGCAAGTAAATGATTCTTCAGACAAAAGAGCCCCCTTTTCATCGATAAATCTTCTTATTGAAACTGTCACTGCCTGAAAACATTATGAAAAATGTGGTCCTACGAATGCATATTCAAACCCCTTCATACGAGATTGGATATGCATACATATAAGCATACATTTTATAATGTTTTGAGTCAGTGAGGGTTGAAAGGAGAAGATTTATCGAGCAAAAGGAGTGTTGTCAATCCACTGAAATTTGTACCAAGTTATTTTAATTTATTACAATTGATTTTATTGCTAATTATTGATAATTATTGCTAATTATTGCTATTTATTTCTATTTATTGCTAATTATTTCTATTTATTTCTATTTATTTCTATTAATTAGTATCAATTCCTAATTATTGCTATTTATTGCTAATTATTGTTAATTATTGGTATTTATTGCTAATTATTGCTAATTATTGCTAGTTATTGCTAATTATTTCTAATTATTGCTAATTATTGCTAATTATTTCTAATTATTACTAATTATTGCTAATTATTGCAAATTATTGCTAATTATTGCAATTTATTGCAAATTATTGTTAATTATTGCTAATTATTTCTAATTATTGCTAATTAGTGCTCATTATTGCTAATTATTGCTATTTATTTCTATGTATTTCTATTTATTTCTATTTATTGCTATTTATTAATATTCATTGCTATTTATTGCTATTTATTGCTTGTTATTACTATTTATTCGTATTTATTGCCATTTATTGCTAATTATTGCTATTTATTTCTATTTAATCACATTTATTTCTATTTATTTTTTGTTATTACTAATTATTACTATTTATTCTTATTTATTACTATTTATTCCTATTTATTACAATTTGTTTCTATTTATTACAATTAATTAAAATTTATTAAAATTTATTACAATTTATTACTAATTATAAGTATTTATTAGTATTTATTACAAATTATTAATATTTAATAGTATTTATTAGTATTTATTAGTATTTATTAGTATTTATTAGTATTTATTAGTATTTATTACTATTTATTACTAATTATTACTAATTATTACTAATTAATACTAATTATTACTAATTATTACTAATTATTACTAATTATTACTAATTAATACTAATTATTACTAATTATTACTAATTATTACTAATTATTACTAATTATTACTAATTATTACTAATTATTACTAATTATTCATAATTATTACTATTTATTGCTAATTATTGCTAATTATTCCTAATTATTGCTAATTATTGCTATTTATTGCTATTTATTACTATTTATTACTAATTATTGCAATTTATTCGTATTTATTGGAATTTATTCTTAATTATTTCTATTTATTTCTATTTATTCGTATTTGTTTCTACTTATTCGTATTTATTACTAATTATTACTAATTATTTCTGTTTATTACTATTTATTCCTATTTATACCTATTTATTACAATTTATTTCTGTTTATTTCTATTTATTACAATTTATTACAATTTATTACAATTTATTACAATTTATTACAATTTATTACAATTTATTACAATTTATTAGTATTTATTAGTATTTATTACTATTTATTAGTATTTATTATTATTTATTACAATTTATTACTATTTATTACTATTTATTACTATTAATTACTAATTATTACTAATTATTACTAATTAATCATAATTATCAGTATTTATTACTATTTATTACTATTTATTACTATTTATTACTATTTATTACTATTTATTACTATTTATTACTAATTATTACTAATTATTACTAATTATTACTAATTGTTACTAATTATTACTAATTATTACTAATTATTACTAATTATTATTAATTATTAGTAATTATTAATGATTGTTACTAATTATTACTAATAATGATCTGTCGAAGTTTTGTTAAGCTTTAATTAGCGCGCGTAAGCAGTTTTCCTGAAAAAGCGGAATTACTTTTAAACGGTTTCCTGTATATGAAATCCAAGGGCACTGTTCCGATCAGGATGGAGGGTTTACCCTAGGCGCGACTTAAGTTTAGTCGGCGCATGCCTCCTGTGAGAAAACCCGAAAATGGCATAAATGTGAATAAAATAATTAAATAAAGTCATTTTTTTCAAATGCTTATAACTGACGAATGGTAACTCAAATTAAAAAATCTGAGACCACCGCTAAAATAGAGAGGGTATGCTTTCTTTAGGAAGATACTAAGATTGGATGGCGCGGGCCACCAGTGGAAGTTATTTTTTGACCGTAAATAAAATAATTAAGTGAAAATTAATTTATTGTACAATCCATAACTTCTAAACGATAACTTGGATTGGAAATCCAAGAGTATTGTTGGGTTCTTTTGGGTGTGTTTCACTTAGGTAGAGCCTAACCTTGACTGGCGTGGGTCGAGGGTGACTATTAATAATTTTATGAACTTTTTTTTTCAGGCACATTCAGTAAATGCGTGAGAGGTGTTTTCTATCTTTTGAACCGGTGCTCAGATTAAAAATCTGAGGGCACCATTGAATCTACAACGCCGAGATTCGCTTAAGGGATGATTTACTTTGACCGCAGTAGATCGGGTGAAAAATTTATTTTTGTGGACTTTGTAAATATTAATAAAATAACATGTTTTGTTATTTTATATTCTTTCTTTACTCCAACGGACGAACGATGCTGGCGGGACCGACAGCGTGTCAAGCCAATAAGTGGCTTGACTTTTCTTTTCCCGTAACCGCACCGTTGGGAATTTGGGAGGTTCTTTAATTAAATAAACCTCATTAATTCCCCAAGCATTGCACACTCTTTCTCCTCTCCTATTTATATGAAGCTCAGGGAGGGGTGTTGGCATGACTTCACCAAGTGATGATGAGCATGAAAAGTACCACGACGCCAACCACCTAGAGGATGAGACTGGTTCCAGAAACCTGTGATGAGTGCCACCGAGTCACAGACCGATGACAACGATGAAGGAGGTTCCGTCGACCGTCTTCAGTGAAAATATCTTCCAGGTAGGGGGGTTATTTCTTTTTCATTCATGTGTTTTTGATTCTCTCTTCCCGTTATTGAAATTACATGAATAACGTGGGTCAACCAACTAACGGGTTGACCTGATATTCATTCATCTTTGCGGGAGGTTATTGTGGGTAATCTTGTGGGGTTAATTTTGCGTTTAACACAATAGTTTATTCAACCCCATAACATCCTTCCTATTATGAGCTAACGTAGAGGGAGCGGGCCTAACGAACCCGGCCAGAACCCTCTGCTCCATTCCTATCCTTGCACCACCATGGAAGACCACGATCATGTCGACGCACGCTGCAAGAGGAAGGTCGCGGCTCGTTAGCTGCAACGAACGGAGGAGGCAGCTGACATGACGGTCAGCCACGGGAAGGAAGGCGACGTGACCGCCACGTCACTGGTGAATGGAATCCACGGCTGAAGACGCGGTGGAGGCCGAACCCGCCTCCTGCGGGTTCTGCGGCGACCGAGCGGTGCCCACATGGCGTCACTGCCTCACCAACCGAATGACCTTCGGGCCATTTGGGAATCTGGGAGACCGGGGGGTTACACCCCCCCCCCCATGTCGGATCGGACCAGGCCACCACCCTCAGAGATGGGCCACCACCATCACGCAGGCCGCTTCCCTCACGCAGGCTGCCGCCCACGAGCTGGGCCGCCAACCTCAGACTAGGTCGCCGCCCTTGGACCGGGCCGCCGCACTTGGAGCAGGCCTCTACCCACGGACTGGACCGCCACCCTTGGAGTGGGCCTCCGCACTCGTACTGGGCCGCTTCCCTTGGATCAGGCCACTGCCCTCGGACCGGGCCGCCACCCCCAGACCGGGCCGCCACCCTAGCAAGCTGCTGCCCCACGCGGGCCAGGCCGCCCCTTTGTGGGCCTCCCTATTCTGGATGTTCCCTCCTTGCAAGTCACCCCTCTTACAGGCCTAACCAGACATCAGCCCAGCCTAGACCAGGTTGGGCCAGGTCGGTCTGACTGGGTCGGACCACACCCGGGCCCTATCAGGCCCAGAAACACTCAAATAACCTTATCATGATAACCGATCATCTGTTTGACGAATATTCTACGGTAAATAAGTCCTTAAATCGAGATAGACCTTTTGGTATACTCCACTTGAGTTTTGGAAATAGTTGGAGTATGGCCAGGTCGGATCGAACCCGAATCCAACTGGGCCCTCAGAACTACAAAGCTTATAACTCGCAAATTGAGCGTCTGATTGACGCACCGTCTGTCATTTTGGAACACTTACGACATGGAATTTTTTTGGGTTACTCCTTTGTGGATATTAGTGGTGGTCGAGGTATAACTGATATCTCGAGGGTAGATTCAACGAAACTCGAGCGCACCGGGTGCGAGGAATCCTATGGCTGGATGCAACGTGAAGAAAGAACATTAATCCTGTGTGGGTCAGCATCTCTTAGATCCTGTGTGGGTCAGCACTTAGCGATCCTGTGTGGGTCATCGCATTCCGATCCTATGTGGGTTAGATCTTGTGTGAGTCAGCGCTTAGTGATCCTGTGTGGGTCAACGCATACCGATCCTGTTTTGGTCAGATCCTATGTGGGTTAGTGGGGGTTAGTTACCTATCGATCATGTGTGGGTCAGAAGCAGTGCTACTTAACAGAATAATATGATCTAGCCTTACGTCTAATCATATATACTTATGTACTTAAGTTATATCTATTTTTGATCTGAGCCTTTTACCTGTGTGGTACTTCTAGCTTCGTAGTGTTACTTGTGTGGTACTTCTACCTTTGTGGTATCGTCTTCGTGGTGTTACCTATGTGGTACTACTATCTTCATGGTGTTACCTTTGTGGTACTTCTATCTTCATGGTGTTACCTTTTTGGTACTTCTAGCTTCATGGTGTTACCTGTGTGGTACTTCTACCTTTGTGGTATCATCTTCGTGGTGTTACATTTGTGGTACTTCTATCTTTGCAGTGTTACCTGTGTGGTACTTCTATCTCCGTGGTGTTACCTGTGTGGTACTTCTTCCTTTGCGGTATTTTCTTCCTGGTGTTACCTATGTGGTACTTCTATCTTTGTGGTGTTACCCGTGTTGTAATTTTACCTTCATGGATTTACCTTCGTGGCATCATCTTTGTGGTGTTACCTGTGGGGTACTTTTACATTCGTGGTGTCACCTATGTGGTGTCCTTCCCTCATGTATGAGATGAGTATATCTTGATAATAGAGGTATATGTATGGGCATATACCTAAGTATAGTTGATGTCTTGCTTTTTAGTTTTTCCTTTGTGGAACTCTAGGAGACCTACGGGGGTCTTGGGGTCCCTACTGAGTATTGTTATACTCACCCCAGCACGGGCTTTGCCCACACCTTGTAGTGTCTGGTGTAGACGACGTACAACATTGATCGAGGTTGAGGGAGCTAGGACCGGACGGTGCTTGGAGGTGGACCATTCAGTGTATTGTGACGTAGAGGAGACTAATGGACGTGGAGTGTTGAGGAGGCGATATATACCAACCCTACAGATAGGATCCTCAGAGGATGACCCAGTATATGTTTTTTCCTTTTTTAATTGTATTTTTCTTTCAGTTGTACTTTTACTCTTATAGTTGGGCTTGTATACCGGCCCCTTTTACTTTCAGCACTCTTTTACTACAAAAGTTTACTTCACAGTTGCTACTTGTTGTGTTCTTGGACCATGTGTTTGTACAGGGTAAAGGCAATGCCTTCCAATTTTAGGGAATACGCCTTTCAGTGCTAGTCACCAACCCCTCGCCTATGGAATGCGGGCTTGGGTTAGTAATGGCACGGGCCCCAGAGGACGGGTCATGATAGTATGCCTTGTATTTAAATTAATCTAGTGTTTATATTAGATAATTTCTTATATAGGGTGGTTTTGTGTTCTCTGATAGTTCTAGGTATCTAATATTATATATGAAAAACTACCTGATTCATGGTTTTGAGTTAGGTATAGTAGTGCATGTATTGATATTTTTGTGTCACTGACTTTTGGGTTAGAGGTTTTTGGTCTATATTGACCATAAGATCCTCGATTATATCTCTTAACAAAATTAATCTAACCATATATATAGAATGCAGGTATATTATATCAAGTATTATAATGTTGAGATGGTGTATACCCCTTGGAAAGTGAATGTAGTAGTTTATGTGATGATAAAGTAGACTCAGGTTTAGGTTGTGTGTGAGTTTAGTAGTGAGTGGTGGATGATGATACTCTTTGATGAGATACACCTAAATGTGGAAGAGTGTTAAGGAAACACTACCACCATATCTTTGAGAAATAATTCCTCACTTCTTGAGAGAGAGTAGAGTTAACTATCATACTCATACCATCAGGTTATGGGAGACAATATTTTAGGTGGGAAGACTCCACCATATTAAGCCCAAGATAATGATGGGATATTTTATTTATGAGGTTGATTTTTGGTGCCTTCAATCATGATTCATAAACTTACATTAGATCCACATGCCTCAATATAGTTTATACGCTTAGTGCTGACCAAGCTGTATTATGGAATCTACAATCGGTATTAGTGGCCTAGGATGAAGATTCTCATTATAATGTTTTCTTCATAATGCTTCTGCCATCATTGGCTGAAGGATTTGCATTATATACCCATAATCCTTCTTAAAACATTACCTATTACCAATTTTAAATGGGTAAAATGATTTAAATAGAATCCTAAAATCTAATCATAGTGAAAGAACACTCCAAAACCTAGATAAACTTGGAATATATATACATATAGAATGAATATAAATGAAGAAAAATATTAATGATATATATTACACCAATTGATCTAAAATATAAAATATTTTCACAATATTTTGATCAATGTCACAGAGAATCATCTAAATAACTCCTCCATTTAGTTGTATCCATGGATTGTGGGAATCCCTTAATGGTCAGTTTGGATCACTCTCTATTTATGGTGTAATAGAATCTTGTCTTTAAGGAATAAAGAGAACCCATGGAGTGATATAACCGGTTTTAAGGAGTTAAAATTGTATAAATGAGTCTCATACTCACATCCTTATATATAAGGATCAAAATAGGTTTATATAGTCCTCTAATAATGCTAAAAATCAGCATACATTCTTAATAAATTTCATAAATATATCTCATTGTTACAACTCTTTTTAACATTTATCTCGATCCTCCATAAATTTTTTTTAATGTTTATAAAAAAATTAAATTTATTGAAACTCCTTATTTTCATAATAATATTTTGATTATAACTAATAATGATATCTGGTTTGAATGTTGAAAACAAAATTAGGGATTAATATATAGTAGATAATCCCAAAAACAACCACCATGACATAGTGTCTCACACTATGTTACGGTCTGCATAAAGATGGACCATGGCATGGTCTAAACCACCATGTTTGGGCCAACCATTTAGTGCAAATGTCTTTTAGTCTCCCAATTTCATTTAAATTATTATGGAAATAGATAAATTTCATCAAAATTCATATCATTTGGAACAAATCATGAAACCATATACAAAACTCATTTTGTAAAATCTATCATTGATGTTCACCACATGTTATATAACATATAACAACTGGTGAGAAAATATCAATTTTTATCTATATCTCCTCCAAAAAACCTATGGGGATGCTCTAAAAGTTTTATAATATAGACCTCTATTCACCTAGCCATAAATTTTAACCCCACAAGCCCTTCTAGAATTGATAAAAAAACAAAAATCAAAAAATAAAAAAAAGTTTTCAAAGGAAAACCTCTAAAAAAGTGTCAAACCTACTCAAAATATAATGGATATAGTTTTATCTTCATCAGAAAAATGCATATCTATACATATTTTCACTAGATACATCAAATAATATTATGGGTTCTCATGTGATTATTTTTTCCAAGACAATGAGTAACTATAGTACATGGAGTAAGTCAATATCATATAGCTAATAATGTGTTCTCAATTCTCCTAGTATAGACTGAATATGTTGATGAATACATCACATTTCATTTATATAAGTGGATGAGAATATCACATTACTCATATAAAAATAGATAAGAATATCATAAATTCTATATAGGTTTGAATGTATAATTCCCATTCTATCTTAATCAATGATCTAAATGTCATACTCATCACATGGGAAGAAAATTCCAATCTTGGTTAATATTGAATCAACGACATGATAAAAAACATTCCCAACCACTCCTGATTAGCTAAGAATCAAGTTTGGTATAAGAAACATATCAAAGTATAAATGTTATCATGCTAGGTATCTCACTAACCTTAGGTATGGGGGAATAAAAATATGAAATATACACCCATAATATACTAAATACATAGTGTATGGCACTCCATGTTGTATATTAGGGGTGTTATCTAGTAGAAAAAACTCATTTTATATCCCATGAGAATATTTTATATCTCTATATTAAATCATACCCATGAAAACCATAACATTTCATCAAAACCTATAATACTCAATGACGATCATTGGTCAGGGATAACTCAAAGTTTTACTTTGAGAGGTAAATTATCATCACACTTCATGAAATATATTCAACCCACATAAAATATGATAATATGATGTTTCCCTTTTATAGAACATGATACATTTTATTTTCTTTAATGCCTTTAATATTACTTAACAAAAACATACATAAGTTTCTATTTAACTTTTCATATATGATAAACTACCAGATGAACCTTAAGTTTATTGTACTTTCATTTTTTATTAAACTCATTAAATATCTAATTAATTCCTACAAAATCTCTATGTAACCACCTGATAAAACCCTCCCACTAAACTCATTTAGGGATTAACATCTATAAAATCTATTTTCTGAATATTGCAGAGATTTAGGAACTGTACACCTACTCAACTCTTTTGAAAAATAATTCAAACTTATTTACTTTATAATGTAACAACCCCATCCCAGGAGCCACCTAAAGGGTTCTCTGAGCCGGGTTGGCCACATGACCTCAAACACATCTCCTCAAATGCTAGAAGCTTCTGAATAGTAGCGAGGGCCTTTTTAATGTGTCTGTGGGGGAGAGTATGACCTCATAGGTAATAGGTAATATGCAGTGGAAGAAAAAAAATTTATAACAAGTAGAAAAATAATATAAATAATCAAACTGCAATAGAAGAAATTAAATAATCCCCATTTAATATATTAAAAGTGTGGAAGCAAATAAATCAAACCAACTACACAATGATGTCGGGATATGATGTTTGTACTAAAATAAAAGTATGGAAAGTAAGAATACAAGCATTCTACCAAATAGTAATAAAAATTTCACAAATTGAAACAACAAAATCTTAAAAAATAGCTAGGTCATATGCCCCCAATCTTCATCCTATGTAGCAAGAAATGCTCAAGTATTGGAATCAGCATGATTCACTTTGACACCACTTTGTAACATCCCCATCCTGGGAGCCACTGGAAGGGTGCTCTAATCTAGTTTTTCCACATGACCTCAAGCGCATCTCCTTGAATGCCAGAGCCTACTAACTAGTAGAGAGGGTATTTTTAATGTGTCTTCAGGGGTAGACTATTCCCTCATAGATAATAGGTAATATACATTAGAAGAAAAAAATTATAACAAGTAGTGTAAGCATATAAATAATCAAACTACAACAGAAAAAATAAAATAATCCCAATTGAATAAATGAAAAGTACAGAAGCTGATGAATCAAACCAGCTATATAATGATGTCATGCTATGATGAATGTACTTAAATAAAATTACGAAAAGCAAGAATACAAGAATACTATCAAACTATAAAGAAAATGACACAAACTAAAACAATAGAATCTCGAGCAATAGATCAGTCCTCTACCCCTAATATCCATCCTAAGAAGTGATCAAAACTCAAGCATCATAAGTAGAACGCTTCCCTTTATCCATAACTATGAGCATAAATTCTACTTGGGTACCAAATGGTGACCAAGCAGGGTGTGAGATAAAATCCCATTAGGAAGACACCCACGGTGTCTAAACCTTTCCATTTCATGCTATAAAAAAATGCAGTGTGCCAATTTATGATAAATATAAAAAATTAAATAAACAAAATAAAATAAGTATAAATTGGTATGGGTTCTCAATGGCACCCGTCCCTTATCACCTGCTTCGGCCTAAGCTATAGCATCCCGCCTCTTTATCACATAAACTTTCATTACATTTTACAAAACCGAGGATCTTTAAGGTTTAGTGTCTTGGAAACCAGGAACTTTAAACATGAAAACATAAAACATTATTCTAAAACACTTGAAAGGCTTCTCCTCAAGTTCATCCTAGGTTCATTACTGCATCACATAACCTGGGAGCATACATCAAAAGAAAGGGTGAGCAAAAAGCCCAGTAAGGAAAACAAGAGAAACATTTTACATGTGAACTTGAGATACTTCAATAAGGTCATGAAAAAGAACTTTAAGGCATGAGAATGAAATAAGGAGGCATATCATAATAAAAATAACATTTTTCATAACTTGAAAATGTGGCTACATCATTTAACATAGAAAATCATGAACATATCACCAAGGTCCATCCCCAAGGTGTCATTTGAAAATTACCAAGGTTATTCACCAAGGTATCGTGAAAATTGTAATCTCTAGTGGTTACATCATTACCCAATGCATTGGAGCGCTATCAGGGCGCACCCTTAAATTTTCCTTTATTATCATGTGATCCACATATATCATCATCAAAAATTTCATAAATAACCCATATAGCATAAAATAAATGGGTTTCATTTCATAATCACAACATTTTGAAAACTGCTTTAAAGACATGATCTTTACGTCACTTTAAAACCCACAGAAAAGGAAGGTGGGTATCATGTATGTAAATCCCAGAATTTAAAATAGAAAATTTTGTTATATATGTGAATACCCCTTTAGAAGAAATATCTTTGAGTATTAACTTAATAATATAAAATAACTTTAGAAAAAGAGAGAGACATTTTGAGACGGAAATTCTGCAGCATAACGGCTATGTTACGAGGTTTTAGAAGACATTAAAAAGAGAGGGAAAATGGGTCAAACAATCATAAATGACCCATAAAACAGTATATGGAAAGAATAAGAAGGATACATGATCATGGTAATGAAATTTCAAGGACATACCTATTGAAATGAAAAACATAGAAGGAAGACAAAAATTAGATTTCTCTTATGAAAGTTCGGCAGCCTAACGGCGTTACTTAAACTTCAACAAAAATGATTTGAAAAGATCAAATAGGGTCTCTCATAATGTGAACATAAGAGTTCAGTAAGATAGATATAGATATAATGCCCCATCATAATTAAAAAGGAACTTGAAAGACTTGACATGAAAGTAGAACTTTGAAAAGAATGAGAAGGGTGAAAGAATCCCCTAAAAATTTCGGCAGCCTAACGGCGCCACTTAAAACTTCAAAATACTGAATTGAAGAGATCAAATGGGGTCTCTTATCATATGAACATAAGAGTCCAGTATGATAGATATAGAGATCATACCCCAACATAACAAAAATTAACTTGAAATAATTGACATGAAAGTTGAACTTCAAAACGAGAAGGGTGAAGAACCACTTAAAAATTCGGCAGCCTAACGGCGCCACTTAAAACTTCAAAATACTGAATTGAAGAGATCAAATGGGGTCTCTCATCATATGATCATAAAAGATCAGTATGATAAATTTAGAGATCATACCCCAACATAATAAAAAGGAACTTGAAATACTTTACATGAAAATAGATCTTGAAAAATGAGAAGGGAGAAAGAATCCGTTACAAAAATTTCGGCAGCCTAATGGTGCCACTTAAAACTTCATAAAATGAAATAATGAGAGTAAGAGGGGATCTCTCATTATATGAACATGAAAAGGGAAGTAAGAGGAGTATAAAAGAACATCCCCCAACATAAGAACATGGAGCATAAAAGGAATGACATAAAAGAGATTACTTGAAATGAAAGAGAGAGGTCGGATCCCTTACCTTAAAACATAACTCTTGAAACTCAAAGGTTGGGACCTTGAGGGCTTGGGGGAACTATGGGAGGACTCCTTGGGAGGAAATCAGACCAGAACTTCGTTGGGGGAGAGTGGGGAGTCGAATGGATGAGAGGATGGCTTGGTATTTATAGGGAAAGTGAGGGGACAAGGCATTAATGGCAAAGGGACACCTCATACCTTATCTCACTATTCATAATTCGAACATATTGATTACAAACTTAATACATCATTTAATGATGTCATTAAACACTCGTAACTTAAAAACTGTATTTTCACTATTCATCGAAAATTCAACTTTCTCAGAATAATCCCAAAATTTCACCTTAACTAAATATCAACGCTCTGACTACAAATATGAACTCCATTTTATAAAAATATTTTTCTAAATATTTTTAATTTAATTTTTAAATAAAAACACTATTCACCTAAAATTCATTTTTTTTCAGAAAAAACCCCAAAAATTACCATAGCATAATATCGGTGCTCTGAGTTCAAAAATGAAATCCGTTTTATAAAAATAATTATCTAAATATTTTTAATTAAATTTTTAAATAAAAAACACTATTCACCTGAAAAAACTAATACTTGAATAATAATTTATGAAACCGTTATTTAACCATTTTATTGAATCACATTACATAATCAAGGTGCCTAGATTATATTAATACTTTCTTTAAGTGAGATTATTAATCCATTTGGACACATTACTAATACTAATCATAAAATCACTATTCATAATTTACTATTCATAAAAAATTAAGTTGATCTTATTAGACTCTAAATTTCGTACTGAACATAATTGTAGAAGACCATTTTTTGAAAATCATTACAAATTTTTAATTATTTAAGGTTTACACAACCATTTTTAAAATATCCTTTTTCTAAAATTCATCAAAAATATGCATACTATATTTATCCGGTCATTTGAAAATTCATAAACTTCATCATAAGAAGAAATACCAATTGTTATTTAAAACAAAGGATTACACAAGGCAGTTATGGTCTCCTTACATAGCCCCTTATCACACCAGCATAGGACCTAAGTGTAAGGTGTGCTAAGGTGAGAGAATCTGAGGGAATCTCGACCAACATCGCACGATTAGTAATTTCTATCAGTTTGAACTTCTCGCGAAGGCGATCCCGTTCTAGCTTTATACGATGAAGTTCAGCTTGGGTTTGTTCCAGAGCAAAGCCCAGTGGTGCTACCTCCTTCCCAAGTTCTGTTAGATGGGCTTCGATTGGTCCAAGACTACTGGGTGAGGCCATCGAATCTTCTTTCTATATTAATTAACCAAGATTACTTGTATTTAGAGACAATAATCAAAACGTTTAGTTTCTAGTGGTCATATTGACCAATGGTCATATAACAGTCAAAAACCAACAGTATCATTTTAATTATACTCATGTTATCAAATGAAACATTTTTGTTGAGTATAATAAATAAAATAACACATAAAATTAGGAAACAAGATTTATTCAAAATTTCGGGTTGTTACAATCTTCCCCCCTTAAGAAATTGCGTCCTCGCAATTTTTTTTAAAATTAGGTTTTGAAATTTCATTGAAATTCCCACATCGGAAAAGGAGTCAGTAAAACTATTACTTTAAAAGAAAGAAAGGGAAGTACGAAGGTCACCCGAGTTATCCCACACTAGGATTCCATGTAGGAAAACATGGACATGGAGGAGAAAACAAAGGGTAAAGTTCTGAGGGAGAGTGACAGAGAACATGATTAGGATAAAGTTAACCATAAGAAAATCCCAAACTTATGATGTGTGTAAACGATCTTTGATTACCTAGTAGGAAACATAAACCAAAAACGTTTTTGTTTTACGTTCCTTTTCATAATTTTGAGGAATTCATTTACAACATAGAACAAAAACATAAGGAAATATATCTACCTTCATGTAGAGTTTCACCATTTAATAAGTTTCTACCAAAATTAATCTTTTCTCCCAAACGATGAGCATTCAAAACTACTTGGTCTCATCAAAACACAAGAATCATCTTCTAGAGAATCACATAATCCACAAAAGATTAACTATCTATTTCTTCTATCTTTAAACATTATCTCAAAAACAAAAAGGGTAAGGTTAAACAACTCTTCAAAAAGGAAGAATCCCATAGGAATGGAAACAAATTTTAAATCTTCAATGTTCCATGGTAATACTCAAAGTTCATCATAGACCATCCCATAAATAACGGTCCTTAAAATTCCTCAAAATAAACCAAACTAAGATTGAAACCCAAATACAAGAAGGATTTGATAACATAGTCTTCCAAAATAAACTTCATTGTTCATCTCCAAACAACATCAACCACTCCTAACATCTTATAACAAAATTATCTAAACTAAACATATTTTACCCAAGATAGGTTAATCATTCCCATAAGTAGCCTAAATTACTATAATTCCACCATAAATTCATCGATTCTTCAAAATATAAGTCAACCTTACTCCTCAATGAAAATACCATAGTAATCTATTTACCTCGATCATATAGGGTCCCTAAAATAGTGAACGTATTCCAAAATAATAATCATCTTTTAATCCCCTAATCACCTCTGTCATATTAATATGACAATCGTCGCATTTCCTATCACATTGGTTTTTGGGACATGTTCTTCCATTTCCCGCCATTAACTAAGAAAAGAAACTATAATTAGGGGCTTATTTACTTAGCTAATAATCATGAAAAGGAAACATTAAGCATAAAAGGATAAACATGTAGAATAAAAGTATATCCTAACTTGTGATCCCCTAGGTTCCAATCTAGGTTATCCATGATCATATATTCTTATGTGAATCTTTATTTTGTTTTATCCTTGTTCCTTTAATAATGGTTCATACTAAGCTTATGGATTTACCAAAGCATATCCCTCGGGAGTGTCGTAACCAAGAGTGCAGCAAGGCCCGTTGTCGTGTACCAGTTCCCGTTCGAGTCTAGCTCAAAGCGGTGTTTTCAGGTTTTACCCCTATGTACATCTGTGCCAGAGCCACCTCTACCTGCTTGTATCCAGACAGGGATGTATTTTCTTGGAAACCCCTTACTCAATACTCACCAAAATACCAGGAAGATTTCCTATATTTAAACTTTTCTATAGGGTTCTTCCTAGATTTTTCATATCCTAATTTCCACAAATAACTAAACAATCCTTTGATACCAACTATAGCATCCCGCCTCTTTATCACATAAACTTTCATTACATTTTACAAAACCGAGGATCTTTAAGGTTTAGTGTCTTGGAAACCAGGAACTTTAAACATGAAAACATAAAACATTCTTCTAAAACACTTGAAAGGCTTCTCCTCAAGTTCATCCTAGGTTCATTACTGCATCACATAACCTGGGAGCATACATCAAAAGAAAGGGTGAGCAAAAATCCCAGAAAGGAAAACAAGAGAAACATTTTACATGTGAACTTGAGATACTTCAATAAGGTCATGAAAAAGAACTTTAAGGCATGAGAATGAAATAAGGAGGCATATCATAATAAAAATAACATTTTTCATAACTTGAAAATGTGGCTACATCATTTAACATAGACAATCATGAACATATCACCAAGGTCCATCCCCAAGGTGTCATTTGAAAATTACCAAGGTTATTCACCAAGGTATCGTGAAAATTGTAATCTCTAGTGGTTACATCATTACCCAATGCATTGGAGCGCTATCAGGGCACACCCTTAAATTTTACTTTATTATCATGTGATCCACATATATCATCATCAAAGATTTCATAAATAACCCATATAGCATAAAATAAATGGGTTTCATTTCATAATCACAACATTTTGAAAACTGCTTTAAAGACATGATCTTTACGTCACTTTAAAACCCACAAAAAAGGAAGGTGGGTATCATGTATGTAAATCCCAGAATTTAAAATAGAAAATTTTGGTATATATGTGAATACCCCTTTAGAAGAAAGAGCTTTGAGTATTCACTTAATAATATAAAATAACTTTAGAAAAAAAAAGAGACATTTTGAGACGGAAATTCTGCAGCATAACGGCTATGTTACGAGGTTTTAGAAGACATTAAAAAGAGAGGGAAAATGGGTCAAACAATCATAAATGACCCATAAAACAGTAGATGGAAAGAATAAGAAGGATACATGATCATGGTAATGAAATTTCAAGGACATACCTATTGAAATGAAAAACATAGAAGGAAGAAAAAAATTAGATTTCTCTTATGAAAGTTCGGCAGCCTAACGGCGTTACTTAAACTTCAACAAAAATGATTTGAAAAGATCAAATAGGGTCTCTCATCATGTGAACATAAGAGTTCAGTATGATAGATATAGATATAATGCCCCATCATAATTAAAAAGGAACTTGAAAGACTTGACATGAAAGTAGAACTTTGAAAAGAATGAGAAGGGTGAAAGAATCCCCTAAAAATTTCGGCAGCCTAACGACACCACTTAAAACTTAAAAATACTGAATTGAAGAGATCAAATGGGTTCTATAATCATATGAACATAAGAGTCCAGTATGATAGATATAGAGATCATACCCCAACATAACAAAAAGTAACTTGAAAGAATTGACATGAAAGTAGAACTTCAAAACGAGAAGGGTGAAGAACCACTTAAAAATTCGGCAGCCTAACGGCGCCACTTAAAACTTCAAAATACTGAATTGAAGAGATCAAATGGGGTCTCTCATCATATGATCATAAAAGATCAGTATGATAAATTTAGAGATCATACCCCAACATAATAAAAAGGAACTTGAAATACTTTACATGAAAATAGATCTTGAAAAATGAGAAAGGAGAAAGAATCCGTTACAAAAATTTCGGCAGCCTAACAGCGCCACTTAAAACTTCATAAAACGAAATAATGAGAGTAAGAGGGGATCTCTCATTATATGAACATGAAAAGGGCAGTAAGAGGAGTATAAAAGAACATCCTCCAACATAAGAACATGGAGCATAAAAGGAATGACATAAAAGAGATTACTTGAAATGAAAGAGAGAGGTGGGATCCCTTACCTTAAAACATAACTCTTAAAACTCAAAGGTTGGGACCTTGAGGGCTTGGGGCACTATGGGAGGACTCCTTAGGAGGAAATGAGACCAGAACTTTGTTGGGGGAGAGTGGGGAGTCGAATGGATGAGAGGATGACTTGGTATTTATAGGGAAAGTGAGGGGACAAGGCATTAATGGCAAAGGGACACCTCATTAGTGGTTTTGGAAAAACCATGGGCTTGCCCATGGTATTTGCCCATGGTATTGGCCACTTGGGACACCTCATACCTTATCTCAGTATTCATAATTCGAACATATTGATTACAAACTTAATACATCATTTAATGATGTCATTAAACACTCGTAACTTAAAAACTGTATTTTCACTATTCATCGAAAATTCAACTTTCTCAGAATAATCCCAAAATTTCACCTTAACTAAATATCAACGCTCTGATTAAAAATATGAACTCCATTTTATAAAAATAATTTTCTAAATATTTTTAATTTAATTTTTAAATAAAAACACTATTCACCGAAAATTCATTTTTTTCAGAAAAAACCCCAAAAATTACCATAGCATAATATCGGTGCTCTGAGTTCAAAAATGAAATCCGTTTTATAAAAATAATTATCTAAATATTTTTAATTAAATTTTTAAATAAAAAACACTATTCACCTGAAAAAACTAATACTTGAATAATAATTTATGAAACCGTTATTTAACCATTTTATTGAATCACATTACTTAATCAAGGTGCCTAGATTATATTAATACTTTCTTTAAGTGAGATTACTAATCCATTTTGACACATTACTAATCCTAATCATAAAATCACTATTCATAATTTACTATTCATCAAAAATTAAGTTGATCTTATTAGACTCTAAATTTCGTACTGAACATAATTGTAGAAGACCATTTTTCGAAAATCATTACACATTTTTAATTATTTAAGGTTTACACAACCATTTTTAAAATATCCTTTTTCTAAAATTCATCAAAAATATTCATACTATATTTATACGGTCATTTTAAAATTCATAAACTTCATCATAAGAAGAAATACCAATTGTTATTTAAAACAAAGGATTACACAAGTCAGTTACGGTCTCCTTACATAGCCCCTTATCACACCAGCATAGGACCTAAGTGTAAGGTGTGCTAAGGTGAGAGAATCCGAGGGAGGCTCGACCAACATCGCACGAGTAGTAATTTCTATCAGTTTGAACTTCTCGCGAAGGCGATCCCGTTCTAGCTTTATACGATGAAGTTCATCTTGGGTTTGGTCCAGAGCAAAGCCCAGTGGTGCTACCTCCTTCCCAAGTTCTGTTAGATGGGCTTCGATTGGTCCAAGACTACTGGGTGAGGCCATCGAATCTTCTTTCTATATTAATTAACCAATATTACTTGTATTTAGAGACAATAATTAAAACGTTTAGTTTCTAGTGGTCATATTGACCAATGGTCATATAACAGTCAAAAACCAACAGTATCATTTTAATTATACTCATGTTATCAAATGAAACATTTTTGTTGAGTATAATAAATAAAATAACACATAAAATTAGGAAACAGGATTTATTCAAAATTTCGGGTTGTTACATAAGCCAAGAATCAAAATAATGTACCTCTAATAAGAAGGATGTATATATATATATAATGGCTATAAAAATAGAAGGCAAACAAAAAGGAACCTACCCCCAAGCTTGTGCTTTATCTTGAGTCTAATTTATGTTTCAATAAAGTGTACCTCAAGGCACCATATAAGTATCAAAATTCACAAGTAAACCAAATATGCATAAAATTAAACCTTCTAGGAATGATCATCATTATTATATTAAAGTTTAGTGTTGGATTATGAGCCTATACCAAAGTTATCGCTATGGTACATCCTTCAATTTATTCAATACCACCATGCTCATCCAATGAAATCTTCTGAAAGACCATGTATCTCTCGATGCATGGATTTATCATGAGTCTCTCCCAGTTATCACACATCATGGGTCAAGTATCACCCGAGGCATGACAGAGCCAGTTTTTCAATGGGTCAATACTCAATTTTCCCTTAGAAAACTAGTATCCTCATGAGTATATAGAAAACCTAGGGAATCCCTCGTTTGGAAAATCCTAAGACATCGCCTCCCCAATACATAGTGTAGTATCCAATTAGAAATAGAGACTCCAGGTGTGGTCCTTAATATGGAACCTATGTTGTCTCACCACCCTGAATTTAATTAGATTTCAGGGAAGTATATATCACAAAGCATGAATTTATAATTTCAATAAAAATTTTAAGTTACAAAGAGCCACTACTTCCTAATCATTCAAGCCAAAAAGTCAAACACTTTATAAAAAAAAACAAAAAAATGAACTTTTCTCTTTTATAATAGAATAGCATGGTAAGAATTTTAAACAAGTAAATAATTAGGCCTAAACAAATCAACAAAACCCCAAGATTCAAGGTTCATAACTATCCTGAATAATTTATTTAATTTAAATATCAACCAACGCAATGCATAAAATTAATAAAATTAATTATTTAGGACCAATGGAAATTAGACCCATTATGTCGGAACACCCAAAGGGGTTTTCAAAAATGTTGAAACAATTTAAATAAGATAGTTTATCTAAAAAAATGGTGCAATAGTCATGTCAAGTAGTTTAATTAAATTAGAAAAGGTGAAATTAAATATCACCAGTAGGCACCAACGATCAACACAACATGAAATATAAGATACACTATGAAATAAAGTGAAAGAGTTTAAACACCCTACATGATAACCATAGAGGATCCTACGCTCTGTGATGATATTTTATTTGACATAAAATGGATGAAATCCGATGTTTTTTGAAAAACCCCAATTTTCATGCAAAACATTTCATGGTATAATGCATGACATATTGGTGATGAGATCCTACAATTCTTGGTGTGTAATTTTATCCTTACTAAGAGATTTACTACACACCTGATGATGAAGAAAATAGAGGAGGAACAAAGTCATAGTAGGCTTCTGAAGGATGAGGAGGAGGCGCACCAAAGGGGGAGCTATAGGGGGTGCCACACCAAGGGAGAGGGATGAGAGAAAGAGAGAAAAATAAAATAATAGAAATAAATAAAATGGAAGAGAATAAAATAAAAGTAAAAATAAAAAAAAATAAAAAGGAAAATAAATAAAATGAAAAAAATAGAATAATAAAAATAAAAATGGAGGTTGAAAGGAAAATAATTAATAAAATGGGTTAACCCATTTTAATTATTTCCACTCCTCTCCAACCGCTTTTATTCTATTGTCTATTTTTATCCCCTTTTTCATTTTTTTTATTTCCTTAAAATTAGTTTTATTATTTTTTAATCCATTTATAATAAATTTTAACCCAAACATTGCACTAGGGAATGATGTAATATTTTACATAAAACCCATGAAATTATTTAAATAATTTTAATAGCTACCCGGGACCTACAATAGGGTGCACAGATATTCCCCTTGGTCACTTTAAGGATTTGGACTAAATATTTAAACAATCTATACCTTGATTAATGTCGGGACGTTACAACCTCCCCTCTTAAGACAACTTATCCCCGAGTTTCCCTTATGAGGGTAGTGGAACGTTGTCTGTGAAAAGCTTCAGCCATTGATTATGCACATCAGCCTGCCTCTCCAAGGTCTTGTCCTGAACATGTCCATAATGCCATAGCACCTAGACCATTGGAATTTATATACCCAAGAGAACCGTTATGCTATGGTCCATGATAAGGATCAGACACCCCTCAAATGATGCATCCACTTCGAGCATGATTTCAACTTGACTAAATGAATGAGATGGGTCGGGATGATATTATTGAAGCTGAGATACCTGGAAGTTGTCATTCATGGTGTTGTACCTCTGAGGTAACAGTAACCGATAGGCTACTAGTCCAACTCTATCCACTATCTCGAACGACCTAACATATCTCAGTGACAACTTCCCCTATTTCTTGATCCTCCTATAACCCAACCTTAGAGAAACACACAGAAAGAATCGATGTCCCACCTCGAACTCGAGAGGTTTGTGGAAATGATCAGTATCAGATTTATGTCTGTACTAAGCTATATTCACATGATTTCGAATCATCCAAACATTATCAGAAGTCTCCTGGATGAGGCGAGGACCCAACAGAGGTGCCTCACTTACTTTGAGCCAGCATAAATTTGAACTACACGATCTACCATAGAGGGACTCATAAGGATCCCTTTAAATTATCCCCTAAAAGATTTTATTATAGGTAAATTTAACAAGAGAAATATGTTTCCCCTCGTAACCTCCAAAATCAAGGATACAAGCCCGTAGCATATCTCTAACACTCGTATGGTCTACTCAAGCTACCCATCGATTTGAGGGTGATATGCAGTACTCAAGAGTAATTGCAAACCCATCTATTTCTGTAACCCTTGTAAGAACCGTGAAGTAAAGTGGGTGTCTCTATCTGAGACAATAGAATGAGGTACGCTATGAAGTCACACTCTCTCCTGGATATACAACTTTCCCAACTCATCAATAGAGAAGATCTCTTGGATAGGATGGAAGTTCCCAGCTTCGGTCAATCTATTTAAAATCACCCATACTTCATCGCTACCTTGAGGAGATATTTTGAATACTATAATGAAATCCATGGTAATGTCAATCCATTTGAACTCAAGAATGTATAGATGTTGTAGAATTCCAATAGGTTGTTGGTGCTCTACCTTCACCTGCTGATAGGGGGAGCACCGAGTGATGAAACCTGATATCTACTTCTTTATACCCTAGCACTAGTACTGACGACACATTTCTTTGTACATCATGGTAAGTCTAGGATGAACTACCCAAAATGGGGTATGATATTCCTTCATCAGTTCTTCTCAAAAATCTAATGGTACCCATACATGACCACGATAGCATAAGATTTCACTGTCATCAACAACCAAACCAGGTGGAACGTTCTCTCCTATGATTATTACGCTCAAAATGAGTTCTTATGGATCAGATAACTGTCACATATGGGCTCAATTCAAAATAGAGGATGTCACTATAAGAGCAATTAGAACTAGTTGCTCGCACTGTTTCTAAACCTCCAGATGCATCTCAGAAAATAAATCCATCATCTGCCACTCAATTCTGGCTACCTGGATGGCTTGTGTCTACATTTTCAGCTCAAAGCATCATCCAAATTATTTCCCTTACTAGGGGTATAATCAAGCATAAAATCAAATTATTGTAGGTATTCGACCCACCTAAACTACCTCAAATTTAAGTTTTGTTGTGTGGAGATATATTTTATGTTTTATGATCTGTGTAAACAATGAACCTATCACCCAACAAGTAGTCTCTCCAACAACATAAAGCATGTACCACAACTACTAATAGAAGGTAATGTATAGGATAGTTCCGCTCATGAGGTCTTAGTTGGTAGGATTCATAATCCATAACTCAATCTACTTACATCAAAACTACACCCAATCTAATTCCTAAATCATCATAGTAAATAATATAGCTTCTTCCTAGATTAGGTAGAATCAGGATCGGAGCTGAGGTTAGTTTTCCATTTAACTCTTGAAAATATTTTTCACAAGATTATAAATAGATGAATTGTACACCCTTATTAGTCAGGGTCATAAGAGGACCTACTAAGTGGGATAATTCCTTGATTAAATGCATGTAATAGCCAGCAAGCCCCAAGAAACTGCATATACTGAAATCATTCTTGGGATGCTCCCATGATAAAATGGATCTCACCTTTTTTGGGACAACTAATATTATTGCCTTAGATATTATATGACCCAATAAGTGAACCTTATCAATCCATAAGTGGAATTGAGGAGCTTTTCATATAGATGGTGCTCTCTCAGTGCACTCAGTACAATCTTAAGATGGGTCGCATGGTGGTGTATTGAATGGGAATACACTAAGATGTATTCAAGAAAGACCACCAAAAAGGAATCAAGGTACGAGTGAAAAAACTGATTCATCAAATCCATGAACACTTACGGCACATTCATGAGGGTAAATGGAATAAGAAGATAATCATAAAAGACATACCTTCTCTCTAACATCACATGTGGTATGTTAGATGGTCGTACATGCACCTGGTGATATCCCGACATCACATCGATCTTAGAGAAAATAGTTTCTCCTTAGAGCTGGTCGAAGAGGTCATCTATAAGAGGCAATAAATATAAATTATTTACCATAATATGGTTGAGTCGATGATAATCCACACACAATCTGAGGGTTTTTTTTCACCTTATTGGTGGAAAGAACTTGTGAACCCCACAACGATGTTCTAGGTCTAATAAAACCTTTAACCTTGAGGTCTTCAAGGTTATTTTTGAGTTCATGTAGCTATGTAGGTTCCATTTTATAAGGAGTAATAGACACTGGTGACACACCTATCACTAGATTGATAGTGAATTCCACATCCCTCATGGGAGGTAAGACAGAGAAGTATTTAGGGAAGACATCCCTGAAATGATCCGTAATGGGAGGTAAGTCCACTAGTTTCATTCCTTGAACACTCATGAAGAAAAATTCTAATTGATTTGTTACTATTCCTAGTCTCTTAAATTTAATTATAGTTCAATCTTCTTTCATATCCCATTCTCGTTTATGTAGATATGTGTCGCCCTTAAGGGATGTGAAGGAAACTCGATGGAAATAACAATCTAGTTGGGCCTGATCAGCCAGTAGAAAATGAACTTTTAGCCTATTCTGGAGTCATAGATACCATACTGAATAGAGGCGCTAGTATGGATCCTCTTCCACTAGATACTGATGAGAAAGAATGGAAGAAAAGATGAAGGTGGCCCATCTTTCTGCAAGATCCACACTCTATTGGGTTCTTTACTCTCTGGCACTTCTTATGGATGAACCTATCGCAATGATGCCATACGATAGTGTTTTCATTATGTGTTATCTAATTGGAATTTTCGCCATGTGCATCCTTGAAGCGGTGCTTCCTACTACCTGAAGAACTATCACCCTATCTCAGAACAGAACCACCCTGGATCATAGGTTTAGCTTCCCTAAAATTTTGTTTTGAAATTAGGGTTTGATTCATGATCTCTGTAACTATTTTCAAATGAAAAGCATTCACCTGTGAGCGGATGGTATATCTCAGTTCGTCCTCAAAGCATCTCACAGTTATCTGTGTGTCATCAGTCATAGATGGACCAAAATTATGAAGTTCCATGAAATGATTAGAATACTCTAACACTATCATAGATCCTTGTTGAATATATAAGAATTCCCTAGCATGACCATCACTCAGATTATATGGAAACAAGTGATTGTAGAAATATTTTTGGTTGTCTTCCCAAACTATGTCTCTGGTCAGCTCTGCATGAGAAATAACATCCCACCAATGCTTCACAAAATCACAAAGTATGTAGACTACAAGTTTTACCCTCTGCTATGATATTATCTCAATATGGTTGAAGATATAATTCATGGATTCTATCCATGACTTTGCAGTTTATATACCACCACTCACTAAGAAGGTGGGAGGGTGCTACTGTAGAAAGTCTCATGTAAGTTATCCCATAAATGGGGCAGGTCTGGGAAAATTATAAACTGACTATATAAACATGAGGATATTATCCCTGAACTGAGCATTAGATACAATCATAATATCAGTAGGAAGTGGTACCATAGGACGCACCACAGGTGGTACACATGTAACACTACAAGATGCACTATAAGAGGCACTTTTGGTGGTTTGGGACCCACTCTATCTGAAATGTGCGCATCTGTTATGACTAATTTTGAAATGCTTGGCAATCGGGTTCAAAGTGCCAATTTTTGGGGAAATCTAGAATGGGAATCAGCTACAGGAGAAGACGAATCTTGTATGGGTTACAGGGATGATTGTGGTTATTATGATGTTTAATTCTATATTGGTTTAGGTTGTTTGTGGTTTTGGTTACTATTGTACTGGATTGGCGTTGTATGTTGGGCATTGGTCACCCATAATCTGTATTTTATAAAACTATAAAAAAATGATTGGCATATAGCATAAGAGTAAGAAAGATAAAGGTTAAATAAAGAGGGAAGGTACATAGCCTTCCTCTGAGTACTACATAATAGATTGCCCACTCCAAAATTCAGGGCTAGATAGGAAGAGAAAACATAGAAGGATCACTAAAATGAGGCCTACAACCTATTTCCAAGGTAAATTCAAGTTAACATCTAAAAAACTACCAGAAATTTATATTTAACAAATAGGCACTTTAAAATTTTATAACTAGGAACAACAACACTCACATGCAAATAGGAAGATAAGTAAATATGGCATGGAAATATGTATTTCATTTTAATCCCTATTGTTCCTAATATTATGCATGTAAATTTATTTCCCTAATATAATTGGGATGTAATGGTAAAAACCATTCTCTCAATAATATCAATTTCATTGACATTAAAAAATAAGTTTGTCACCCAACTGTGCAATCATATCAATAATAATTGGCATAATCAATAATTGCAATCCCAACCCTGAAATTTGGGTTTCCCATGTACATGGGTTAGCTACATCCAAGCTAGGGTACATTCCAAATTCTAATATCCTTGACTTCTATCTAACGCAAATAGGAAGACAAAAGGAAAAAATAACCATATCTAATACCACTTTGTAACATCCCTATCCTGGGAGACACTTGAAGGGTGCTCCGAGCCGGGTTGGCCACGTGACCTCAAGCGCATTTCCCCGAATAACAGAGGCTACCAACTAGTAGCGAGGGAATTTTTAATGTGTCTGTGGGGGAGACTATGACCTTATATGTAATAGGTAATATACAGCAGAAGAAAAAAAATTATAACAAGTAGTGGAAGCATATAAATAATCAAACCATAGAAAAAGAAATTAAATAATAACAATTGAATAATTGAAAAGTGCAGAAGCTGATAAATCCAATCAGCTACACAATTATGTTATGCTATGATGTCTGTACTAAAATAAAAGTATAGAAAAAAGAATACAATAATTCTATCAAACTTTAATGAAAATGACAGAAAGTGAAAAAACAGCATTTCGAGAAAAGTCTCGATCCTCTACCCCCAATATCCATCCTCAGAAGAAAGAAACACTCAAGAATTGTAAGCAACATGCTTCTCATTTGATATCAATTTGTAACATCCCTATACTGGGAGCCACTAGAAGGGTGCTCCAAGCCAGGATGGACACATGACCTCAAGCGCATCTCCCTGAATGCCAGAGGCTACCGACTAGCAGTAAGGGCCTTTTTAATGTGTCTGTGGGGGAGACTATGCTCTAATAGATAATAGATAATATGAAATGGAAGAAAAACAATTTATAACAAGTAATGGAACCATATAAATAATAAAACAACAACATAAAAAAATTAAATAATCCCAACTAAATAAATGAAAAGTGTGTGTGGTGATAAATCAAATCAGCAACACAATGATGTCATACTGTGATGTCTGTACTAAAATAAAAGTACAGAAATCAAGAATACAATCATGATATCAAACTGTAATGAAAAAAAAGTGAAACAAAATCATGTCGGGAAAAGGCTCGGTCCTCTACCACTAATCTTCATCCAAAGAAACAAGCAACACTCAATAATCAGAAGTAGAACACTTCCCTTTATCCATACATATGTGAATAAAGTCTACTTGGGTACCAAACGGTGCCCGAGTAGAGTGTGAGATAAAATTTCAGTAGGCCAACACCCACAGTGTCTAAAAATTTACATTTCATGCTATAATAAAAAGTAGTGTTCCAATTTATGATAAAGTCACGAAATTAAATAAACAAACTAAAATTAGTATAACCTGGTCTAGGTTCTCAACGGCACCCGTTCCCCCTCACCTACTTTAGGCTAATCCAAGAATCTGAATAAAGTACATGTAACAAGTAGGATATATATATATATATATATAAAGTCTAGAAAATAGAATCTAGAAAAAAAAGAAACATGCACCCAAGCTTGTGCTTTAGCTTGGGTCTAATTTATGTGTCAATAAATTGTGCATCAAGACACCAGAAAAGTATTAAAATTCACAAGTAACCCAAAGCTACATCAAATAAAAACTTCCGCACATCATCATTATTATTATATTAAATTTTAGAGTTGGATTCTGAGCCTGTCCCAAAGGTATCTCTATGGTATCCTTAAATTTATCTAATACCACCGAGCCTATCCAAGGAAATCTTTCGAAAGACCAAGTATTGCTCAAGGCATGAATTTATCTGGAGTCTATCTCGAGTATCACACATCAGGGGTTAAGTATCACCTAAGTAATGGCACGGACACTTCTCCAATAGGTCCATCCACAATTTTTCCTTAGGGAACTTATTTCACTCATGAGTATATAGAAAACCTATGGAAACCATCGTTTAGAAAAGTCGAAGATATCACCTCTCCGACGTGTAGTGTAGTAACCAATCAGGAAAGAAGAGTCCACGTGTGGTCCTTAGTATGGAACCCATGTCATCTCATTTCCTCCAATTTAATTGGATTTCAAGGAAGTAGATATCACAGATTATGCATTTATATTTGCAACAAAAAAATTTAAGCAACAAAGAGCCATTTACTTACTAATCATTCAATCCAAACAGTCATAGTTAAAACACTTTATCATCAAAAGAAGAAAAATGCACATTTATCTTTTATAATAGAATAGCATGGTAAGAATTTAAAACAAGGAAAACATTAGGCACAAAAAAACCAACAAAACCCCAAAATTCATGGTTCATAACTATCCTGAATAATTTATTTAATTGAAATCTCAACCAAGAGGGGTCACGCAATACATGCAATTTATAAAATTAATTATTCAGGGCTAACATAAATTAGATAAGTTATTCAAAGACACCCAAAGGGGTATCCAATTATGTTTCAATAATTTAAATTTCTTTTTCATCTCAAACAAGGGTGCAATAGTCATGTCGAGTAGTTTAATTAAATTATAAAATGTGAAATTAAATATCACCGGTAGGCATCGAAAATCGGCACAATGTGAAATCTAAAAGACAAAATGAAATGAAGGGAAAGAAATTAGATGCCCCGCCTCATGACCATATTAGATCCCGCACTCTATAAGGATCTTTGATTTGAACCAAAATGGAATAAATCAAATGATTTTTGAAAAACCCTAATTTTTGGGTAAAAACATTCTATGACAGATTGGGAAACGGATTGTGGATGAGATCCCATGATTCTTGGTGTGTAACATTATCCTTACCAAGATCTTTACTTCTCATCTGATGGAAAAAAAACAATATAGGAACGGAGTTGTAGTAGACATATAAAGGAGGAGGAGGAGGCGCACTAAAGGGGGTGCTATAGTGGGAAACACACCAAGAGAGAGGGAGTAGAGAAAGAAAGAAAAAGCAAAGAAAATAAAGAAAGAAAAATTGAAAGGAAAAAAATAAAAGGTAAAATAAAGAAAAAGGATAATAAATAAAATGAAATAAAATAAAATAGTTAAAATAAAAAGGGATGGAGAAAGTAAATTAATTAATAAAATGGGTTAACCCATTTTAATTATTTTCACTCTTCTCCAACCGCTTTTATTATATTATTTATTTGTGTCCCCCTTTTAATTTATTTTTATTTCCTTAAAATTATTTTGATTCCTTTTTAATCCCTTTATAATTATTTTTAACCCAAATTTTGTGGTAGGGAACAATGTAATATTTTAGATAAAACCCGTGAAAACATTTAAATAATTTTAATATCTACCCAGGACCAGCAACAAGGTGCGAAAGCATGTTCCATGGGTCGCTTTAATGATTTGGAATAAAAATTTAAATAGTCAATACCTTGATTAATGCTGGTACATTAAATACAACATCTAATGTTATGATAATAATAACTTCAATTATCTATATAGAACTCTTTATATGTATGTAATTTTAAAGACCTTGACCCTAGTATCACAAAGATGGTTCTTACTTTATTAATTTTTTATTAGATACAATGAATCATATCTTAAAAGACTCAATAGTTTTTTAGTCTTAATAAACTAGATACATATTTGAATCTCACATTAAATATGAAAACATAAAATAAAAATCATTATTGAATTATATATTCCACACCCTTGAACTAATTAAATGATTTATTCATATTATCTTAGGGAAAGGATACCCAAATAGGGTTAACTCAAATTCTTAGTAAGGGTTATGTATAGTGGAAGCTATAAGAAATAAAAAGAGCATAATCAATATGGCATAGTGAATAATTAAAAACACATTCCATTTAATCAATAAATTTAGAACAAAGAATAATATCAAAGTAATAAATCAAGATCAAATAAATCCATATAAATAATCACATGATCTTGAGGATTATACATGGATATCGTAACTATTCAAATAATCACATTGACATTAATAAATAATATAATAATGTTGGATTACATAATGTTAGACATTATCAACATATCATCAAGGCTTCATACCAAGAAATCTTATATAAATGAGAAAGGCCTCGACCAAATACCCAAATTATTTTGTATCATCAGACCTACTAATTCATTGAGGGCAAATATTGAGTCCCTCCCATCACTTACTATGTTCAATAAATTCATCATATGAAAGAGGAAAATATAAATTCAATATATAATAAACATAAACACTCATATTAGAAAACTAGAATTTGAAATATTAATATTTTCCCATTAAAACAAATCACAAGACATTAAAAAGAAATAATAAGGATGGTATCATTGCAACATATTCTTATTGGGGAATAAGTAAAATAAAGTGTTTTTTGATGAATTTGAATTCCATAAAAATATCATTTAAATCAATATTGAGGAAAAATTCATTTTCAATTTGGAAATCATTTTTAAAAACTATACATTTATAGTATATTATAAAAAAAATTTATTTTAAACTAATAATGGAAACTTGTAATGTATAATTCAAATAATTGAGAATTCATGATTGTTTGAAATACCATTCATGTCGAATAACTAAAAAACACTCCTTTTACATATTCCTAAAAAAGGAAAAAAGTGCCTCGTTTGGAAGATGATAAGAAGATTCCTTTTATTTTTTTTATGAAATTTAAAGATTCTTAAAAAATTATTTAATAAATAATTTTATAATGGTAAAAATATTCTTTAAAACATTTTAAGGGAATTATAGATATGGAAAAAAAATATTCCAAACCAATTAGAAAAGAAAATTTAGGTTTCCTTAAAAACATGATTGGAGTATCTTGAGTATTTTTTGAGTGTAAAATGAAAGGAAAATATATAATTTAAATAAATAAATAAATGATAAAATAATATATATTTTAAGATAGAAAAATCATGTAATTCCCCCAATGAAGACATAAACATAAACAGTCTTCAATAATGATGAGATTGTAAGATAAAATGATATTGTTTTGGTAAGATTTGAATCATAATCCCCATGAAAGAAATAACTTGAAATTAATATTTAAATACCATGAATGTAAAGGGATTAGTTATATAAATTATAAAATGGGTAATTAACACACCTAATAAAATATTATAGGTTTATAAAATAAAAAAAGTTCTAAAGAAGGAAATTTGATATGAAGAACTCTTACAATGATCATAATTTTGAAGTGAGAATTCATCAATGATGTGATTATGTGTAACAAATATAAATACTCCCAAAATAAATTTTAATGAAACATAAATAAAAAAAAGTAAATTTCACACATAATCTTGATATAATATAATTAATTAAGAAGTGAAATACCCAAATGAAATAAAATTAAGTTATGAAGCACTTACCAATTGGTAACATTCATGTCAAATCCCCTTGGATGAAATTATTTTAATTAAAACTAAAAATAACATGAGGTATGAAGGATTCTTGATTAAAAAGGTAAATGGGTGGTATATAGACCATATAAAAGAAATTTGGTATGTAATAATAAAATATTCCTCAAGGAATGAAAATTGAGATGAAATCCCTTACCTCAGTGCTGACTCATCATTTAAGTTCTTTATCTTCCTAAATAATAAAATTATATTAATTAAATAATTTCTTAAGAAAATTTTTCAAGATTATTATTCCTTTTATTTTATTTAATACCATTTTATATTTAATTACTTAATCAATTAATCTCATGTCATATGTTTCGATGATATTCAGTTAAATGTCCAAAATTACTTCGTTAATTTGAATATGATAAAAATGGTCATTATTCTATAATATCCAGAATAATAATAATGAAATAATTATAATTTTTATAAATCAATTATACTGTTTACACCATCCATGAATTATTATTAGAAAAAATAAACTACTTTACAATCTTGGAGATGGTAAGTCATATGTACCCATGAGGGATGTTTCAAGTTTCCAATGATCATGATGGAAATAACATAAGTATTATTTTATATTTATAGAATGTTCACTATACCATAAAAATAATTTTATTTCATTAAATATAATTACATATACCAGTCATGTGATTTGGTTATGAGAAACTAATCACATCACTTATTGGAGGTGGTAATTCACACATACACATAAATGATATTATCATTTTTAAATGAATGGAAAAATACTAAATTATGTGTTATATTATATTTATATAATGATAAATATTTCAATAATATAATATATATATATATATATATTAAATAAATCAATAAAACTATCCCAGAACATTGGTGATGGAAAATGAATTACATCAGTTTATGAGGCAGTAGTTCGTCGTGCACATAAACAACAGTTTCATTTCCCATTTGATGAAAGTGGATATGGATATAGGGAATGAAATTTTCATAAAAACATATCAGTATATATTATAAATTTATTTTATTATAAAAACTTGGTTGAATAATATTTTATGGATGTGGAAGAAGAAATAAAAGAAAAATGCTCAGTTAAGAACGTTGCCTCTTCTTAGAACAACCTCTTTAGGTTTGCACCAAAAGCCTTACTAGGAGGGTTTTATAATCATAAAAAGGCCTCTATAAAGTATCAAGGTATGTAAGTAATATATTTTTCCATGTATTTATAGAAAAAAAACTCTTTTTAAGTGTGGGGAAAAGAGGAGAGAGATTCTATTTTATAAGAGAGGGGAGAGGAACTCAGGGAATTTCTTAAAGTATTAAATTAATATAAATTAATTTTCATATTAAAATGTATAAAATTTTTAATATTTGAATAAAAGACAAATATGGGTCCAAATAATCTCATATAATTAAAATTGGGAATGTTTTGGTGATATTTTCACCCTAATCTTTTTTCTTTAATACATTCAGCCATTTTGTCTATTATTGATGTATCAAAGTTTTTAAACATTATAGATCAATGAAGGATTCTATAAAAGAAAATCAACCCTTAAATGTACCATTTTTGATATTATCAACCATTTAATATTACATTGGATGAATTTTATTTTTTAGGAATTTAAAATAATTTACAAAAATATTTTTTTTATAAAATATTATTAATGTCAATTTTGACATTATTCATTTTATTTGACTTTAAAAAACATCAAAACAAGTATGGAATTTGAATCTATAAATTAAAAAATTCACTATAATGATATATATTTCTAAAATAATTTTTGAACCAAATAATTTATTCAAATTATTTTACATATAATATCTTTAAAATAATTTCTTTATTCCCTTTTTTATTTAATAATTATTGCATTAGCGTTGCATAAGAAATTAAGGTTATTAATTTTTTAACATAAATTAGAAATAAATTACCTTGATAAAAAATAATATATATTTATAATTAATATTTACAATAAATCATAGGTTATTTTTATCCCTACCAAAAAATATTATAGTAATTAAAAGGAAGAAAGTGACATTTTTTGCTTTTCTTTACATAATGTATTATAAAGGTCACAATCTTGTCTATATGGATTCGAAATGGTAAATTTACATAACTTAATTGAAAAAGGGTCTAAATATGTCAATAAACTAGAGATTAGATAATTTTTTAGGCCATTAAAACCCTTTTCTCTTTAGTTTAACCCCTAATAAACATGTTTTACCCCTAACCGTGGTATCAAATTTTAATATTTTTACTATTCATTATGATAAAAAAATAATTTAATATTATGAGATAAAATTAATAAATACAATTATGAATATGTAATTAATTTTATCAAAATAAATTCACATAATTTTTAGAGTTTAATTTAAAAATAAACCTGCAAGCATGATAAAAAGTGTGCTGTCAAAAAATACATTTTCTCAGAAAATGAGGACTTTAATTAAATATATGACTTTTAATCCTCATTATATGAATTTAAATTAATATATATATATATATAATATATGAATTTATATTCAATCAATAATAATTTGGGTTTGTTTTAATAAATCAATATGGATAAAATTTATGCATTTAAAAACAGTATTCAGAAAATTGTGTTTTTGTGGATAAAAATAAACTTAAAAAAATATCCTTAAAATTTATGATTTAAATGAAATTAATTAGATTATTATAAATAAAATTATTTTTATATAACTTTATGACCAAATAGAAAATATGATGGGACATTTAAATTAATTTATTTAATGAATACAAATGAAAATATTTGAAAAATCAATAATTTTAACTATTTAATGAAAAATAAATTATTTCATAAAATTCACAAAATTTAACCCAATGTTAATTTTTATTTGAATATTTTAAAAAAATTAATTTTATAATAAAATTTGTTCAAAATTTATAGAGATTAATTATAATATTTTTTCATAAAAAGTAACAAAAAAAAGTTTGATTAAAAAAACATTCAAAAGAATAAAATGACTTTACAAAAATTTGAGTGATTATTTACTAAGATATTATTAATAAATTTATTATGGGTGGGAAAATTTTATATATTTTATAAATTATTTAACTTGATTTATACTCACAAATTTTATGGCTAGGTTATAATCATCATATTTATATAATAATATTTTTGGGTCATTTAATCTTAGTGTTGCATGTTGTATATGCTATCAAACATAATTTCATTCTTTTGAAATATCTGGTTGTTACATTATACCAAATTTAGAAAACATTCATCCTCACAATATGCAATTTAACTTATAAATAAATGGTTTGATATTTGAAAATACCATTTTTGAAAACCCACAGTGTAAAAAGGGTTAATAAAACTTCCTCTTAAAATAGGTAAAGGGGAATATGAAGGTCACATAAAAAAATTTCCAAATAGGATAATATTAGTGTGAAGTTAAAATATGGGAATATAAAAGAAAGGAAATGTCCAAATAATGATGTTTATTGATAGATAACATGGATTACAAGAAGGTGAATAATCATTAGAATGTTAATGACCCCAAAACTGTAAACCTAAGAGATGTTAAAAAGACCATCGACTCATTATAAATGAAGGTAATAGGATTTTTTTGTTTCAAGATAATTTTCCAAGAGTTGAGGAATTACTTTACCATATAGACTAAGAGCATTATGAAATATACTTACTTAACAATTATATTATTATCCTTTAATCAATTTCCACAACAATGACATATTTTTATCCAAATGATTAATATTAAAGATATTATTTCTTTAATCTAGAAGCACTAAAATTACCTTTTAATGGATCAAATTATCCCTAAAATAGTGTCAAGCCTTTTCATCTATCTTTAAATATTTTTCAAAAGAAAAATTGTTAGTACAAGTTATGCAGTAGAACACTTTAATCTCTAAAACCTCTATAGTGACACAAAAAGTTCAACTTAATCCATTCTATAACTATTTATCCATAAATAGTTTGATTAAAAACATTGTTATATTAACCAGGACATCACATATGAATGTGGTAGGCATTTCAACCTTATCATCCTTAAGTTGTGGGTTTAATCCTTGTGGCCTTACTAGATGTAATAGGTTGTCACCCGGCATACAAATTTTCCTTTTTCTAAACCACGTTAATATAATTCCTATAAAATTCCTTAAAATATGATGAAAATCATAAAAAATTATATTAATCCTACTATCACTTTTTAACCACTAAGGTTTTCTATATATCTTATTCTTATCCACAAAACTAGATAAACTTAATTGACTATTATTACCTTAACATCAATGATCATTCTAACCCTAAACTTTATGAACACCTTTAATCATATTTTCACAAAATATAATATAATTATTCATCAAATAACTTTTTCCATAAACCCCACAAAAATCCCAAGGGTTATATTTCCTAAAATGTATCCAAAAGTAATATTAATCATCCTGTACTTACATCACTTAAAACCTGAAAAGGGGTATCTATGCCTTTAAACTTATGGTCAATACTAGACTGATAAAGTGATGACAATTTAGGTTTATACCATTTCACTATGGAATATTATATGATTCAATAGGTTTTATTCTCTCATTAACCATAATATTTCATACAGAAAATATGACTTAACCCATGCATATCTCCTGATAGTGTCATACCAAGTGTGAAGTAAGGAAACACTCACCCTGCATCAAAATGATATATATACTCAAACCAAATATTTTCCTATTTACTACCTCAAGATTTATTTGTACCAAAACAACACCCACTTGTAGTATCTAGAAAAAGATTTACTACTAGTAAAACCACATAACCTCTACCTTAACAAAATTTTAAGGTGTTACCCTATACATAGATGTAATTTTGGTCATAGGTTTATAATCCCTAATCTATATTTTTCTGAATCTAGTTCCCAATGATTCTATTAAACATCCTATGATACAAACTATAAAGACTCCAATCCAAGTCGCATATATTATATGGTTACTTTATTAAATTGGTATTAGATGCATGGAATAATATCTTGAAGGACTAAATAGTTTATTAGTCTTAGTATACTCGATACATACTTTAATATCATATTACTTTCAAAAAAATAAAATACAAAACACTGTGAAAGTAAATAATATTTATCCTTAAAATCGTTCAAATATTCCTTAATAATATATTAGGTAAAGGAAACAAAATTAGGATGAGATTATATGATCCAAAATGTTTACTAATAGTGGAATATATCATGAATAAAGTAGTCATGGTCAATATTACATAGTGAATAACTAGAAATTCCTTTCATTTAATCAATAACTTGATCAAAAATAATAATATAGTAGGAAAAAATTATTATCAAATAATTACATATAAATAATCACATGAGCTTGATAATTTTCCATGGATATCATTACTACTGAAACAATCAAATTGACTTTAATAAATAATAAAATAATGATGGTATTAATAATTACAAACATCATTAACATACCATCAAGACCACATTTCAGGACATATTTTATAAATGGGAAAATCCTTGACCAAATACCCAAACTAGTTTGTATCATTCGGCTTATTGATATATATAGGGGCTATAGCGGGCCTCTCTCGTCACTTACTAAGTCCAATGCATTCATCATATTAAAGGGGAGAATGAAAATTCAAAACATAATAGATATGAACATTCTTATTGGAAAACTGGGACCTGAAATGTTAATAATTCCATAGCCAAACTGATCATAAACCATCTAGAGAATGAATAAAGATGATAGTATTACAACATTTTCCTAATTTAGTATAAGGGAAATAAAGTTTATTTTCATTGATTAATATTAATTCTATAAGAATATCCTTAAAATAATTTTTATGGAAAATAACATTTTCACTTTGGAAATAAATTTTAAAAACATAAAATTTCCATAATATTAGTAAAGCAATTTCTTGGAAAATAATAAAATAAAATTTTAATGGAATCTATAAATCATTGAGTGTTCATGATGGTGAGAAATATTTTTCATGCTGAAAAAGTTAAAAGAAAATACTCCTTTCAAACTTTCATAAAAAAGGAAAAAAGTATTTCATTCAAAAAATGATAAGAATATTCCATTTAAACTATTTTCTAAATGTAAAACATGGGAAAAATTCCTTTAATAATTCATTAGATAATGGTAAAAATATTATTTAAAACATTTTAATAAGTATATGAATTTTGTGGAAAAATATTCCCAACCAAGTAGAAACGCAAACTCAATTTTTCTTAAAAACATGATTTTCATATATTGAGTAATTAAGGAGTATAAAATAAAAGAAAAACATATAATTTGAACAAATAACCATTGGATAAGAAAAAAATAATAATATAAAATGATCATATAAATCTCCAAATAGAGACTCAAACATAAACAATCCCGAATAATAATGAGATTGTGATATAAACACTTACTGGTTTGGTATTTTTTGAATCATAATCCCCATGAAGTAAATAAAATTAAATGAAGCTTTAAATTCAATTAATATAAATGGATTCATGATATATCTTATAAAATGGAAAATAAATACATCTCATAAAATAATATGGGTGTGTAACATAACAAATTTCCCAAAAAGGATAATTTGTGATGAAGAACCCTTGCAATGATAATAATGTTGAAGTGAGAATTCATAAATGAATTAATTATGTGTAGAAAATTTAAATCCAAAAAACAAATTATAAATAAATTATAAATCAATAAAATCAATTTTATATATTATATTGAGAAAATATAATTAATGAAGAGGTGACATAACTCAATTAAAGAGAATTGAGTTATGAAATACTTACCACTTGGTAAAATTCAAGTTAGATCCCCTTGAATAAATTAGTTTATTGGAAACCAAAAATAACATTAGTTATTAAGGATTAATTATTTAACATTTAAAGGTGTATTATATACATCATATAAAATATATTATGTGAATAATAATAAAATATGTCTTAATGAAGCAAAATTGAGACAAAATCCTTTACCTCGGGTCTGGCTCATCATTACGTTATTCATAATAATGAATAATAAAATTATGTTAATTGTTTTTTTATTAATTAAATTTCTCATATTTATTATTATTTATATTTGTTTAATACAATGTTATACTTTATTACTCAATCAATTAAGTTTATGTCGATTGTTTTGGCGATATTCAGTTCATATGTCCAAAATGAATTCATTAATTTAAAATTGGTAAAATAGGTATTAATCAATCATATCAAGAATAATAATCATGAAAAAATTATAATTTTTATACATAAATTATAATTTCTAAACCAACCATTAATTATGGTTATGAAAAATGAAAAATATTTCAATCATAGAGATGATAAGTAGTACGTAGGCATGACTAACATTTCCATTTTTCAATGATCATGATGAAAATAAAATATGTATTATTTTATATTTATGGAATGAAAATTTAAACAAAAATATAATATTATTTAATTAAATACACTTATATATACCATTCATGTGACATGGTTATGAAAAAAGAATCACATCGCTCCGTGGAGGGGTAATCTACATGCACACACAAACAACGTTGCCATTTTCAAGTGAATGGGAATGTAATAAATTATATAATATATTATATTTTCATAATGATAAATATTTAATTAATATAATATATATAATAAAATCAATCATTAAACCCATATATGAGTGGTTGTGGTGGAGAACGGATTACATCAGTTTATGAGGAAGTAGTTTTTCTTACACATGAATGACAATTTTGTTTCTCATTTAATGGAAGAGGAGATGGAAATAGGGAATGAAACAAACATAAAAATATTTTATTATATATAAGATACTGATTTTATTATATCATAATGTTTTAAAAATATTTTATGGAGGGGGAATAAGAAATAAATGAAGAATGCTCTGTTAAGAACACTACCTTTTCTTTAGACAACCTCCTCAGGTTTAGACCAAAATCATTCTTAGGAGGGTTTTCTTATCAAACCAAGGCCTATAGAACATGTTAAGGGAATTAATTAATAAATTTAGTTAGATATTGGTAGAACCAAAAGTCTTTTTAAGTGTGAAGAATAGGGTAGAGGAGGTTCCCTTTTATAAGAGGGGGGACGAGCACTCATGGAATTTATTAAAGTACTAAATCAATATAAATTAATTTTCATTTTAAAATGGATCAAAATTAATAATATTTTAATATAAGATTAATTTGGTAATAAATAATTTCATATATTTAATATTGGTCATGTTTAGGTGATTTTTTCACCCTTATCTTTTTGTTTTAATCCATTTTAACCATTTTGACAATTATTGTGGTATCAATGTTTTTAATTTATAGGGGACAAGTAAATTTGTTTAAAAAGAAAAATGGAAAATAAATGTAAAATTATTGATCTAATCATAAATTTCTTATTCCACTAGCTGAATATGAGTTTTTATTAATTTTAAATCATTTAATAAATTAGTATTTATTATAAAATATCATTAATGTCAATTTTGACACTATTCATTTAATTTTAATTTAAATAACATCAATAAAAATATTTAATCTGAATATATACCTTTGAAACTTCCTTAACTAGTTATAATTATCTAAATAAAATTTTAACATAATAATATATTCAAATTATATTACTTTTTATATTTTTAAAATCATTTATTATATTCTCCCTTTAATTTTACAATTACTACATCGACATTGCGTTCACATTTAATGAAATTATTTCATTACTAAAAATTAGAAATAGACTAACACGATAAAAAATATTTTATATTTATAATTTTTATTTATAATTAAACATAATTTGTTTTTATCCCCATCAAAAAATATTATAGTTATTAAAATCATGAAAGTGATATTTTTGGATATTCATTACATAAAATATTATAAAAGTTACAATCATGTCCATATGACTTCAAAATGGAAAATTTTGAGAAATTAAATGATATTGGTTTGAAATATTTCAATCTAATAGAAATTAGACAAGTTTTTAGGTTATTATAAACCTTATATATTTAGTTTAACCCCCGGTAAACATGTTTTACTCTTAACCGTGGTAGAATATTTTTAATGTTTGTATTTTTCATTAGGATAAAAAATTAAGTTTAACATGTAAAATACTATTAATTATTATTATTAAAAATATTTTATCTATTTTATCATATTAAATTCACATAATTGGTAAAATTTAATTTAAAAATAAACCCACAAGCATGATGAAAAGCGGCTTTTTGAGAAATTCATTTTTCAAGGAAATGATGATTCTAAATTAACTCGATGACTAATAATATTCAGAATATGAATTTAAATTAATATATATAAATAGATATATAATATATAAATTTAATTTAAATAATTCATAATTAGGGGTATTTTTAATTAATTAAAATAGAAAAACTTTATACACATAAAAATAATTTTCAGAAACCTAGGTTTTTAAGAATAAAGATAAAATTATACCAAAATCCTAAAAATTTCTGATAGAAATGAAATTAATCATATTATTATAAATAAAATTATTCATGTGTTACTTTAATTCAAAAATAAAAATATAATTCTATTTTTACATTACTTTATTTGATGAAAATAAATGACAGTATTTGAAAAATCGGTAATATTCACTATTCACTAAAAATCAATGAATTAGAAAAGTCCCCAAATTTACCCATAAGTTAATTTTTATATAATGATTTCTAAAATGATTTTAGTTTTATAAAATTACATTTAAAAAATTTCCAAAAATTAATTATAACGTTTCCTAACAAAAATTAATAAATACCATTTTTGAAGAAAACCTATTTTCGAAAAAGAAAAAGACTTCACTAAAATTTTAGTGGTTATTTACTAAGAATTTATTAATACATTTATTTTTTTATAACCTTTATATATATTTCATAAATAATTTCATCCTAATAATACCCACCAATTTAACGTTTAGGTTATAATGGTCATTTTTAAATAATAATATTTTAAGGGTCATTTATGCTCGGTGTTGCGTATCGTATACATTATTGATCATAATATTATTATTTTAAAATAACTGGTTGTTACATTCTCCCTAACTTCAATAAATTGCATCCTCACAAT
This sequence comes from Viscum album, assembly GCA_963277665.1. Lineage (NCBI taxonomy): Eukaryota > Viridiplantae > Streptophyta > Magnoliopsida > Santalales > Viscaceae > Viscum > Viscum album. The sequence continues at coordinate 2,034,540,707 of OY728164.1, forward strand.
TTAAAATTTTTCTTAGAAAACAAGTTACTGATATTTGAAAATACCTTTTTTGAAAACCCACATCATAAAAAGGGTTAATAAAACTTCCTCTCAAAAAAGGAAAAGGAAAATAATAAGGTCACATTTCAAGATTTAAAAATTGGATAATATTATTAAGGAGTGAAATTATGTTCTTGGATTATAAAATAAATTCCCAAATAATTACGGATAGTGAGAGAGAACATTGATCAGAAGAAAGAGAATGATCATGAGAAATTTTATGGCCACAAGAACATAAGCCCAAGAGATGTGAAAAAATTATTAATTCATATGAAAAGATGGTACAAGGATAAAAAATTTTAAGGTTCCTTTTACCAGAGTTAAATAATTAATTTACCATATGGACTAAGAATATATGAAAATATAATTACATTAAAATTTGAATTTTATCCTTTAATCAATTTCCACAACAATATCATCTTTTTCTTTATACAAGGAGTAATAAAGATATTTATTTCATGTCTGAATCATTAAAATTTTCTTTTAACGGATCATAAGATCCATAAAAGTGTGAAAAGTCTTTTCATATGTCTTTAAATATTTACTAAAACTAAAATGGTTAGCACAAGTTATCGAATATAATAAATTAATCTCTAAAACCTCATCCATAACACCTAATGTTCAAATCAATCCATTTCATAAGTATTTATCCATCAAATTTTCAAGTAAGAACATTGTTATATTAACTAGTTCATCACATAGGATAGTGTTTGGTGTTGCAACTATGTCACTCTTTGTTTAAGGGTTCAAGCGATGTGGCCTTATAGGATGTAACAGATTATCTCCTGCAATACAGGTTATAATTTTTATAAAACCATATTAATATAATTCCTATAACATTCATCAAAATATGATGAACATCCTTAAAAATAACATTAATAATTAAATCACGTTTTAAACACTAAGTGTTTATATACATATTTTCCCCTTAAAAACCAGATAAACTTAATTGACTAATATTACTTTAACATCATTGATCATATTTAAAATAATGTTTATGAATATAGTTAAAATTATGTTTATAAAATGTAATGTAATTATTCCTCAAATAACCATTTCACTAAAACCCATACGAATCCTAAGGGTTATATTACCATAAATGTGTCCCAAAATAATCCTAATCATATTTTACATCCATCACTTAAAACCTAAAAAGGGGTATCTATTCCATTAAACATATAATCAACCTTATAATTAACAACCCATGAAACTTTTGGATCATCCCATATCATTATGGAATATCATAGGTTCTTATAGGTTTTATTCTCTCATTCATCATAATGGTTTACAAATAAAATGTAAATTAACCCAAGCATATCCCTCAAGAGTTCCAAACTAGGTGCGTAGTAAAGGCACACTCATTATGAACCAGAATAATAGTCAAGATATACCAAAAAAATTATTTTAGTGTTTTTACTTCTAGATACATCTGAAATAAAATAACATGCACATAAAGTATCTATAAATTGATTTATTACTAGGAAAACCACATAATATCTATATTAAAAAAATATTAGGATATTGTACTATACATATACATAAATTCACTGATAGGGTTTTATTACTTAATATATGTTTTCCTAAATCTAGTTCCCCATGTATCTATTAAACTCTATATGATATCAACTATAATGACCTTGACCCTTGTTTCCTAGAGCCATTTATTACATTATTAAATTAAAGCTATATACAAGGAATCATATCCCGGAGGACCGAATAGTTTAGTAGTCTTGGTCAACTATATTGATACTTGAATCTCACATTATATTTGAAAAAATAAAATAAAAAACATTGTTAAAGTAAATATGATGAATCCTTGATTTCATTCAAATATTAATTATTTATTTGATAGGGAAAGGAAAAAAATGGTTATCTCATATTCTTAGTAAGTTTTACATACAATGGAAGCTATCATTAATAAATAAGGCATAATCAATATGGAATAGTGAATAACTAAAAAAAATTCCATTTAATCAATAACTTGAACACAAAGAATAAAATGATAGGAATAAGTAATGATCAACTAATGTAAAATAAATAGTCACATGATCTTAAAACTTATCCATAGATATCATAACTATTTAAATAATCACATGGACATTAATAACTAATCGTATAATGATGGAATTCATAAATCTAGACATCATAAAAATATTACTATGACCTCAATCCAAGACATCTTACATAAATGGGTAAGTCCTTGACCAAATAACCAAATTATTTTGTCTCATTAGATCTATAAATTCTTTAAGGGGGTATTGAAGGCCTCACCCATCACTTAATAAGCCTGAATAATTCATCATATGAAAGGGTAGAAAAATAATTCAATACATAATAGACATAAACATTCATATTGGAAAACTAGAATATGAAATACTAATATTTCCCAAGTAAAACTGATCATAAACCATCCAAATAAATAATAAGTTTGGTATCACTACAACATATCCCTAGTGGAGAAAAAGTTAAATAATTTTTTGTCCTTGATGAATAATTACATACAAATATCGTTAAAATCAATCTTGAGGAAAATACCATTTTCACTTTGGAAATAAATTTTAAAAAATAATTTTTTTGAGAATATTAGGAAAAAAAATATGTTAAAAGAATCATGGAATTTTTTAAAATATTATTCAAATAATTGATACGCCATGATGTTATGAAATAACATTCATTCCGAATAAGTTAAAATAAAACACTCCTTTCACACTTTCGTAAGAAAAGAAAAAAAGTACCTCATTCAGAAAATGAAAAGAATATTCCTTTTAAACCATTTTTTAAAATTCAAATATGGGTAAAAATTTCTTTAATAAATCATTGTAGAAAATTAAAAATAATTTTTAAAACATTATAAAGAAAACATGGATATTGAAGAAAATATTTCCTGACTGAGTATAAAAGAAAATTTGGTTTTCCTTAAAAACATTATTTTAGTATCTTGAGTATTTAAGGAGTGGAAAATGAAAGGAAAACATATAATTTCTAGAATTAATCATAGGATAATAACATATTATTGGTTTAAGATAAAAATAATACAATTCTTATAATGGACAATAAGATATAAACAATCTTGAATAATGATGAGATTGTTAGATAAACCCTTATGTATTTGGTAACTTTTGAATCATAATCCACTTTAATGAAATAAATTCAAATAAATATTTAAATATTGTAGATATAAATTTATTTTTTATATATATTATAAAATGGGAAATATATACATCTCATTAATTTAGGTGTATAACATAGAAAATTTCCCAATGAATAAAATTTGAGAAGAAGAACCCTAATGATGATCATAATGTTGAAGAAATAATTCATTAATTAAGTGATTTATGTGTAAAAAATGTAAATAAAAAAGTTGAAATAAAAAATAATTCAAACAAAGTCCATTTCACACATAATCTTAACATAATATAATCAATAATGAACTAAAATATCCAAATGAAAGAAAATTTATTTATGAAACACTTACCACTTGGTAACATTCAAGTAAAATACTATTGGATGAAATAAATTAAATTGAAACATAAAATACCATTAAATATTGATGATTAATTATTTAACATTTATAAGGGTAGTATATACACCATATAAATTAAATTAGGTGTATAAAAATAAAATATGACTCAATAAAGTAAAATTATGACAAAATACCTTACCTCAGGTTCAAATAATCTCCTATGTTCTTTATCATACTGAATAATAAAATTATATTAATTATTTAAAATCTAAATAAAAATTTCCATATTTATTATTCCTTATATTTTATTTAATACCATTTAATATTTAATTACTTAATCAAATAAGTTTTTGTCAGACGTTTTGAGAATATTGAGTTCATATATCCAAAATTACTTCTGTAATTTGAATATTGTAAAAGAGTTCATTGATCCATAATAACCAAAATATTAATAATTACATAATTAAAACTTTTATACTCTAATTATTATTTTTAAAGCAAACATTAAGTATGGTTATGAAAATTGTGCTATTTTGCAATCATGGAGATGGTAATCCATACATACTCATGAGTAATGTTTCTATTTTTCAATGATAATGATGAAAAGAACATAAGTATTATTTTATATATCCATAATTATAATTATAACATAAATATAATATTATTTTTTTAAATACATTTTAAATACTATTCATGTGATTTGGTTATAAAAAACGAATCACATCGCTTCTTAGAGGTGGTAATTCACACATACTCACGAACAATGTTATCATTTTTAAATGAATGAAAATGTAAGAAATTATATGGTATATTATAATTTTATAATTATAATTATTTTATTAATATCATGTATATATAAAATCCATCATACAAAATATTTTTTATTGGTGGTTATGGAAAAATAATCACATTAGTTCGCAAGGCCGTAGTCCGTGATTCTCATGAATGACAATTTCATTTCCCATTTGATTGAAGAGAATATATACATAAGGCATTAAATTAATATAACAATGTATAGTTATATTATAGATACCGATTTTATTAAACCATATTGGGTTAATAATATTTAAAGGAGGTTAAATAATAAATAAAATATAAATACTCAGTTAATATAGATACCTCTTATTCAGACAACATCATTAGGTTTACACCAAAATCATTTCTAGGACGGTTTTCTAATCAAAGAAACGCCAATAATAAAATTAAAATAGATGTGAGTAAGGTATTTGGGTAGATATTTGTAGAACTAAAAGTATTTTTATGTGTCAATAAAAGTGGAGTAGATTTTCCCTTTTATAGGAGAGAGGAGGCACACTCTTGGAATTTATTAATGTATTAAATTAATATAAATTAATTTTAATAATTAAATGGGTAAATATTTTTTTAATATAAATGATTTTGTGTTGATATAATCTCATATAATAATAATTTGGAAAGTTTATATGATGTTTTCACCCTTAAAATTTTGTTTTAATTGGTTTTATCACTTTTTGAAAATTACTATGGTATCGATGTTTTTACTCATTAGTAGTCAAGGAAAATTCCTGAAAAAGAAAAAACAAAGAATAAATTGAAATTTTTTGATATAATAAACCATGTACCATTCAAATGAATAAAGATAACATTTTTTTTAGGAATTATAAATCATTTAATAAAACTTTTTTTTAATATAAAATATTATTAATGTCAATTTTAAGACAATTCATTTAATCTCACTTAAAAAACATCAATAAAAATATGAAATTAGAATATATTCCTTTAAAACATCCTTAAAAAGTTATAATTATCTAAAATATTTGTGTAACATAATAATTTATTCAACTTATATTACTTTTAATATTTTTAATATCATTTAATTTGTTATCCTTTTAATTAAATAATTATTGTGTCGGTGTTTCCCAACAATTTATGTTAATTAATTGATTAATAAAAATTAGTAATAAAATTAAATGATAAAAAATTAATTTATATTTCATATTTCTATTTATAACCAAATATAGGTTGTTTTTATCTCAGTCATAAAATATTATATCCATTAAAAGCTAGAAAGTAACATTTTGGGTTTTTCTTTACATAAAGTATTATAAAGGTCATAATCATGTCCATGTGAATTAAAATTGGTAAATTTCAAGAACATAGATGATTTAAGGTTAAAATATTTATAGTAAATATAAATTATAAAAAATATTTCATTATAACTCTTATTTCTTAAGTTTGATCCATGGTAAACTTGTTTTACCTTTAACCATCGTAACAAATTTTACTTTTTTTACTATTAATTATGACCCAAAATTAAGTTGACATTATCAAATAATATTAATTATATTGATTAAAAATAAGGATTTCATTTTATCAAATCCAATTCATATAAAAATAAACCTGTGAGTGTGACAAAAAGTGGTTTCTAAAAAAATGAATTTTTCAAGGAAAAGATTATTTTCCATCAACTCTATGAGTATTAATCTTCATTATATGAATTGAAATTAATATATATAGATATCTAATCTGTAAATTTAATTTATTTATTTATTAATTAAGGTTTTTTTAATTAACTAAAATGGATAAATTTACGCACGTGAAAAGGTTTTTACAAAACTATGTTTTAAGCATAAAAATATACTTATAGAAAAATCATGAAAATTAAAGTTTCAAATATAATTAAATATATTATTATAAATAAAATCTTTTATATTTCACTTCGTGCCCAAATAAAAAATATATCATACTTTTTAATTACATTATTTAATGAAACTAAATGGCAGTATTTAAAAGATCAGTAATTTTCACTATTCACAGAAAAATAAATCATTTTAAAAAATAATAAAATTTAGTCTAAAGTTAATTTTGATACAATGATTCAAAAAATGGTGTTAATTTTATAAAATGACATTTATAATGTTATAGAAATTAATTACAATAATTTCTCACAAAAATTAATGAAAACTGTTTTTGAAGAAAACGTGTTTTGAAAGAATAAAAGGACATTACATAAATTTGAGTGTCTATTCACTAATAATTTATCAATATATTTATATTTAGTAGAAAATTAGTATATATTTTATAAAATATTGAATCTTATTCATAATTACCAATTTAACGGCTATTTTATAACTATCATATTTTAATAATTATATTTTTCAGGTCATTTAAGATCGGTGTTATGTGTTCTATACAATATCAAACATAATGTTATTCTTTTAAAATATCTCGGTGTTGTAGTAGTCATAATAATTTTTGGAAAAATTCCATCAAAATATTTTTTTGAGATCATTTTGGTAAAAATTTATCATTTATCATTATTTCTTTAACTACAAACTTAATCTCCCATAGGATATAAAGTGAAATTCACATCACTACTATAACTAAATGAAAATATTTACATCTTTTTTTTTCAAAATTCCCCAAACTCTTTTAGGATATTAAGTCTCATTCACATTCAATTCTGACTAGTTTAATATGTTATTTTTTGTATTTTAGATTCTCTAAGTTTAATCATGTTCCCACTAGCCTCTTAGAAACTATATTCTCTTTAGAATATCATGTTATAATATAAACACATATTTGAATTTAGGAAAAAAATTATTTATTTTATAGGGAATATTTAAAAAATAAACTATTATATCCATATCATATATGGTGTTCTATGTTTTTGGGGAAACATTCTTAAATGAAGATTTTATTCTATAAAATATAACACTGATGGGTGGTGGGAACCCTTTCCCAAATATCTTAGACAATTTAATTAGATAAACCCTTTTATCCAATTTAAAAAAAAATTACCTGATCTTATTATGAAATTTGTAGGAGAATTTGATATATTTATAACAATGTGAAAAGAGCATACTAATTCACGAGTGAGAAAACAGAAAAACTGACAACACCTATGATTCAACAAACAAATCAAAAACTAACCAATCACATCCTCACCATGGAACTCTATCCAAATAATGCATCCAATCATAGTAACATAATAAGAATCATATGAATAAAAGGGGTACCCCACACCACTTTCCCCCTGGTGTGTCACACTCACAACCCAACATCATATTCCCTATAACTCCCATCTATTTCATAAAATCCCTCCCTAAGACACCTTGGTCATCACATCACATCTCTTCTAAAGATACCAGAGACATTATATCACATCTTGCATGAGGACTCTAGAGACGTCATGTCATATCTCACCCAAATACACTTGGGATATCACATCAGATATCAACCACAAGAATAACCATAATATTAGGGTACAATGAACATAAAGGACCTCAACCTCGTTCCCTCCTCTTACCATGCATGACCCACACTATAGACATCTCATCATCTCATCAATCCAAACCAAAATCTCACTTTTTAATTCTTGTAATCACAGCTCGTACATATAAAACTCATCTAGAAGAGAGAGTGGGGGATAAGGTGTAGTAATCCATATATACTCACCATCAGGATGTTGTAAAAACCCCCCTTAAAATATTTGGGTGTCATAACATAGTGCTCAATGTTGGGGGGATGCATATATAAATTACAAAAAGTATGAAATATATATTATAACCACACACAAGATGAACCTCTATGTTAACAATAAGAGTACTATCCCAACTCATAACATGACCACAATGATTCCCAACCTCCTCCACTTTCACTTCCATAACTAAATACATGACACCACATATTAAAACAACACCACAAGCCACATTTTTCCTGACCTTTCAAGTTAATACAAAAATTCTTATTTTCCCATTACCAACCAATTTCATTTATCCAGACAATTTAATGTATATTAAATCATCAACCACTTCCAACCACAGTTCCTATTTTAATTCAAGAATTCATTTACCCAATCCAACACATTATCCAATCTAGTTCAACATTAACATTTTATTTAATTTCCACTAGGAAACTATCATATCTCCACATAATATAATGATAACCCATATTTATCATGCCAAAAATCCCCATAATACAGCCATCATATATCAAAACCACCTCCTCATCACAACAAAAAAATACCACACCCACATCTCATCAAAACCACCCCACACATCATAACCAATTTTCACACCATTCACATATCTTATTTCAAATTTATATAATGTCATTATCATCACATTTACATTAATATTCAAGGGAATTCTCACAAAAACCAAAATTTCATGGAAAAACAATTCATTAGTTGGATATATGTTATTATACAATTTTATTCAAGGTGATATTAGAAAACCAAAAAAAGGTTCCACAACAATATAAATTTAATCATAAACAAGGCTCTAAACAACCATGTTTTTCAACAAGTCATCAAGTATTTATAATCTCAATAAAAATACATAAAGTTGTAAAACATGTGATTCATTACCCTTCCCCTAAAATTTTAATTAATCCCATTAATTATATTCATCATGAACATTTATAATATCTTTCAAATGGATAAAAAAATTATGATCCCACATGCATGTGCAATAAGAAGAAAGTCAAAGGATCCTCTATCTCAGACAAATATTTTTGAACTATTGGCAAAGGTTGGAACAAGAGGAAGACAATCACTGAGCACCAAAATCATGGGAATCACGCTAATCAACCTATAAAAAATGGAACTTATCATTCTCTAACCAAAAAATCTCTAAAAATTGTTGTACCCCTGACTAAGGCCTTCTCTGGATGAAGAACTAGGAGAAAATAGGGAAGAGGAAAGAATAAACTCACATTGAACCACCAAGGATTATTCTCCCAAGGTTTGGGATGAAATACAATGTAAAGTAGATGAAAAAGCTCATAGGGACACACTTGTGACACCCATTAATGGATAAAATATCTGGAAGAAAGGTATGGTTCAAGGGGGTTTGAGATTATATAGGTGTTCTAAAAAATATAAGACCATGGTGTAATACTACTCACCATGGTGCTTAACTATGGAAAATGGAAAATACCATAGTGAAAGGTAAGATACCACACCATAGTGGGGATGGTTAGAGTTGAATATGATAAACATGGTAATCTCTATGCTAAAGATATGAAAAACCCGGGAAGAGACTAGAAACAGGAGGAACGACCATGCCATAGTACCCAACAACCAATAAAGAGACCACACCAGAGTCTAGATCCATGTCATAGATACCCTGGAATAAAAATGACAACAAAAATATTCCTCATGGAGTCCACATCATAGAAATACTATCTACATCAAAACCTTTCTAGAAATTGTAGAACCACCAAAATCCACCCGGATGCTTAATGTTGTAGCCTCTCTATCCACACCGTATCTATGGGGAAAAAATTTAGAATCATTGAATCTTCTTATCCAAGCCTCTATGGAATATCCAAAATATCCACATCATATTTACCCCCCTCTATAGTGTATCTCTGGTCTCCACACTACATAGTACTTCTCAGCTAAATTTCATAGCTACAACTGCACCACTTAAATCGCAACTCCCTCAAAACCTCTTTCAGACACCTCCACCACTAGAATTTTCACAAAGTAATGGGTTGGAAGGTCCAAAACATTCCATAAAATACATATCAAACCATTTTTACTTAATAATAAATAAAAAACCCAAAAATGATAAAGTAAAATAGGTCTAAATAACCATCCCATGAGATAACTCTCAAGGACCTCGTTATGCCCCAAATGCGACCACATCACCACAACATTTCACACCATCCTCAAGACACTTTTCTCACCAAAGAACATAATTTTACATTAACCACAAGACACAACCATTTTAGATAACCATATTAACCACCATCTCAACCTCTACATATACCAAGACAACAACTACCACAACTATCACACAACAAGTCTGCAATAACACAAATCATGTAAATCTAATTTATATAACAAGATATTATCCTCTTTGGGAGGCACTGACTCACCTACACAAGGCCGGTCCGATAGTAAAATAATTATTTGTAAGTCGATAAATAATTATTTAACTAGTTGGAACAAATTAAAATAATGTTACTATTATTTTGTGATGCAGAGTTTTATTTATAATTCTGTTTTGCACAAGTTATCACACCATAAATAATGATGTGATATTATCATTAATAACATTTGTTTTCTCTAAGGTTATTAATGTATTTAATTGTTTTTATGCAATTAAATATTGTAACTGAAGCCTCATTTCAACAAATAGACACATACTTCTATTGTTTCATGTACCTAACCACACACTTGGTGAATTGAGAATTGTTGAGCTAAACAATTTCTCTCTCGAATCCTCTTCCAGTCCCTCTTAAGAATGACAGACGTTCTTCAAGGATGAAGAAAAAGTGATCAATAACGACAGACACAAGACACTCAATTCACCACACTAGCACCTGGAGAACAATCAGTGTCGATCAGAGGCCATCAGAGCACATGTGAATCACCAGTAGAGGGATTCTAGTTTGGATCCTTACGAGCATAAAAAGATAATTCAGAAGGGTCATTCCGGACGATCAACATCATCAATGAAGAAAATACCAAATATCCAGGTATTTGTTTCTTTAAGAAATTAATTAAATTAATTATAAACATTATGTGTAAGATCCTCTCTAAAGGTTTCAGGATTCTTCCTTCTTTATCTAAATTTTTTATTTTATTATGTGCAGATTGGCGTTTATCTTCGTATTGATCCCAGAATAATCATTTATCATGGTAAAAATCAAAGTTGGGTGCCAGCCCAACCAAGATTTCAATGCACCTGGAACATACAAGTGGTATCAGAGCAGTTACATCATAGTTTATAATTATTTAAATATTTCATTGATGATTTATGTATTTACTAATTTAGTTGTTTAAATTCAAGTTAATCATTCTGCAAATCTGAATCTCAAGATTTGTTCCTCCTCTTTTGTTTCTTTTTCACCTTAAATAAGCAATCTTTTATTTTAATTTTGATTAAAATAAAACAAAGAATCTCATTTTGAGGTGCCAAATCTTCCTGGTCGTACAACACCACAACACATGGCGTGTATTTGGCAGTACACACCATGTAGTCAAGATTCAACGCATCAGACTGATCTGCCAAACCAAGTCATGTGTTGGAGTCTTTCTAAGTCTTAAATGACTCCATGTGTTGACTAGGAATAGGTGGCACACGTTTTATAGATTACACATCATGTAGCCCACTAGACACAATGTGTAGTCCCTTAAGGTTAGGGTTAGACCGTGTACCCTGTACACGACTTACCCAACTGGAAACCATGTAATGCAGATACTATATGGAGTGTGTCCCACTGAACATGCCATGTACTCTAAAGATTTCTGAAGTACATCTACACGCCATGTCCTCGGGCGTGTACTTCGGATGGATGGTGAATGATAGTAAACACCATGTAGTCAGAACTACACACCGTGTACTCATCCAAATTATGTAGATTTATTAAAATTTATTATTATATTATAAAAAACCTTGAGATGTGTACCATCATGTGGGAGTAAAGATGAGGCATAACACGTGATAGGTGTTTTATATATATGTGTCTAATTTTAATATCTGTGTAATGGTCATTTATACTCATTGGGTAGTTAGGAATAAGAATTCACCGGGTTACCTCCAAGGTACAAGTTATGTACAAAGATAATTTTAAATGAATTTATTTGTTTAAAATTATGATTGATTAGAATCTCAAGGAAATTTAAAAAAGTGTTTAAGATAAAATGATTGATTAATTAAAGTTGATAATTAATTGATTTCAGCATGATTTATCTTAAACAAGAATGATTAAAGAATTGAATGCTAGTTTTATTTATGCGTAAATATCGTTGCATGTATAGATGATCATGAGCTAGACCAAGACATTTGTATGTGTATGGTTTCTTTTAATTTATTTATTAAAATTAAATTTTTTGTCCTACAAGCCTTCTCCTCATTAATATGTAGGGCCTATGTGCCCAAGGTTTATTTTATGTATAACCCATTTTACACCTCACCTGCATGTGAGTTAAAAAAAGGAATATGTAATAGTGGAGGCGGTTCAAGTTGGAGCCAAGACAAAATCAATCCCAGGAGATATAGAGGTGGACCAGTGGAAAGCTATAAACACAAACCCAAAAGGTTCAAGGTGTGTCTCCCCTAGGTTAGGGTTACTTTATCAACAGCTAGATAAACTAACCATCAGAAAATCTCATGATCATTCCCTTTGATATATTTTATTTCTGTTAGATGCATGGTTTATCATTATGGATGTGTTGTCACGATCACATAATTAATGAATTAAATAAGCATGCAATATGGAACTAAAATAAACCAGAATTATGAATAAATATTATCAAGACATGGTTAATCACTTAAGTAAGTTCCACTTAATATTAACAATCATGTGATAATGATAATAAGAAAATTCACGCATAAGAGATAAAAATAACTCAAATAAGATATTAAGTCAGACAAAGCCTTCTGTTACTTGATTAAGTAAAAAAATCAATAAAACTATTTGTTTGACCAACCCTTGTTGGGATAATTACTTTTATACATGGATCCCTTATGAAAGGTTGTGGGTTGACTTAACCATATTACATCTAGAGGAGTAGCCCTTGCTAGACTTGGTGTAATATTGGAGGCAAGAGTTGAGGAAATCCAAAGTCATGATTTCATGATTGGGGAGTCCACTCAACAGATCAGGGAGCTACAAGCCCATAGTTGGCAAAGATCTTCTTAACTAAATACCTTCTAATAGCTTGATCAACCCTTGTTGGGGTTATGCGATGGGGAATATGGATCCTTGCCACTATAATGTCCTGGAAACTGGACATTCCAAGTTCAATGGTGAGGTCCATTGGGATTTGATAAAATAGTGGGAGACTTAATTTATTATTTCTTATAAAAATGTAATCAAGAAAGTAAAATGATATGTTCTTTTAATTGTAGAATAAAAAATGAAAAGCTCGTTAAACACACTATATATGTGATCAATTCTGGATAAAGGCAACATCCTCTCCATTAGTAACTTCTAGGAATGGTTTAGATGCCTTCGGGTTATTCTATGATATGAATGGAGGTCTTACATGTTGGAGTCAATATTACCTGATCTTCCTGCCAAAGAGGTGAGTGATGATGATTTTATATTCTATGAGAAACATATGAATGACACAGTCGACATTCAATGTTTGATGCTATCATCAATGTCTAGTGAGCTCATGAAGTCTCATGAAAACATGGATGCTTATAGCATGCTTAAGCACCTTTGTGGTCTTTTCCAGGAGAGAGAAAGTTATTAAAGGTTTGAGATCTCTAAGGCACTCTTTCAGAGTAATCTTGGAGAAGGTTCCCCAACTGGGCCTCATGTAGTCAAGATCATTGGTTACATTGAGCGCCTGGAGGTACTAGGGTCTAAACTCCCTAAAGAACTGGGCACCGATCTCATTTTTGCATCACTACCTCAGATATTATCAAAATTTGTTGTCAATTTCAATATGAACAACATTGAGAAGTCTCTATCTAATATTCTTAGCCTCATTCACCAAGTGGAAAAATATATGATGTGGGAAAATCCTTCTGTCCTTATGGTGAATAAGAGGAAAGGGAAGGAAAATAGATTTAAGACCAAAGATTATTTATGGGCTTCCAAGAAAATTAAGATCAAAAGGGAGGTAAGGGAACAAGAAGATGTTTTTTTGCATGTGACAAGAAGGGCCACTGGAAGAAGAATTGAAGACAGCCTAAGAAGCAAGGGGAAGCTTCAGGTACATTTGTTATCAAATGAGATATATCTATTTATGAAAATTGGATATTAGATACAGATTTTGGTGCTCACATATGTATCCAAATTTAGGAACCAATTAGATTTAGGAATACTGACCGAGGGGAGGTAGATCTATGAGCAGCCAACATAGTCAGACTTATTGCTGTAGCTGTCAAGGAATACCACTTCACATTGCTAATTGGGATGATCTTAGTGTTAAAGGGTTTTTATTTTGTGTTGTATGTTACTAAAAACATTATTTCTATATCCAGATTAGATACAAAGGTATTTGTTTTCAAGTTTGGAAATGAATTTTTCTTCTTTTAAAAAGATACCAATTGTTTTGGTAGGGCACATTTATACAACAGTCTTTATGTGTTGTATTACACAAACCAAGTAATGGAAATCGATAACAAAGATACTTCACATGACTCATAACACACACAACTTTGGCATCACCAGCTAGATCATGTAAATGAGAAACGCTTGAAAAAATTACATCAAGATGGATATTTAGATTCCTTCAAACTAAAACCACTCGGCGTATGTCATACATGTTTACAAGTAAAAATAACCAAAGCCCCATTTAGTGGGAAAGGATAAAGGGCTAAAGAACTTCTTGAATTTGTTCATACTGATATTTGTGGACCATTTCCAGTTGAATTAAGGGAAGGGTACACATACTTCATAACTTTTTCTGATGATTTTAGTAGATATGGATATATCTACTTAATGAGGTATAAGTCATATTATTTTGATAAGTTAAAAGAATACAAGAATGAAGTTGAGAAACAGCTTGTTAAGATGATTAAGAAAATCCACTCAGACCGAGGTGTAGAATATCTTAATCAAGACATCATTGATTACTTACGGGAGTTTGGGATCCTATCCCAACTAACTCCTCCTTACACACCCCAGTGGAATGGTGTGAGCAAAAGGAGAAATCACACCTTTTTGGATATGGTGATATCAATGATGAGTCATGTGAGTCTTTCATTATCCTTCTGGGGATATGCATTAAAAATAGTGGTGCACACACTAAACCAAGTACCAACTAAATCGATAAATGGTAACCATATGAGTTTTGGAGTGGAAAGAAAGCCATGTTATCGAATTTACATATGTGGATAAGCAATTCATTTGTTAAGACCTCTTCAGGTAACAAACTTTCACCCTGAGGCACAAAGTGTACCTTTATAGGATACCCCAAGGAAATAAGGGGATATTACCTATACAACCCTTCAAAAAAAGGTTTTAGTGGAACAGCATGCCATATTCCTTGAGAGGGAGAACATCTCCAAAAGAGATAGTGGGATAAAGATATATTTCGATGAAGTTGAGGCTCAAGGTACACAAGAGTTGTTAAAAGAACAGATTCCACAAATCCCCGTGGAAGAAAGAACTATTCCAGAGACACAAGGGCTTCATAGGAGTAAAAGAGAGGTTAGAGAATCGGAATGGTACAGTTTTCTAGTTATCGAGGATGGTGACTCATTATTAGTTGATAATAATGATCCTCTAACCTACAAGGAAGCAGTAAGTGGCACAGATGTTGCCAAGTGGCAAGAAGCCATGAATTCTGAAATGGATTCCATGTACCAAAACCAAGTTTGGATTTTGGTAGATCCTCTAGTTGATTTAAATCCTGTTGGTTGAAAATGGATATTCAAGAAGAAACTGGACATGGAAGGAGAATTCAACACCTATAAGGCATGGATGGTTTTAAAAGGGTTCAAACAGCGTCAAGGCATTGAATATGACGAAACCTTTTCACCAGTTGCAATGTACAAATCCATCATAATTCTATTAGCCATTGCTACTTACCATGACTATGAGATTTGGAAAATGGATGTCAAAATAGCCTTCCTTAATAGGAACCTTCATGAAGATGTCTACATGACACAACCTGAAGTATTTATGACTCCAAAGGATGATAATAAGGTATAAAAGTTGTAGAAATCCATTTATGGATTAAAGTAAGAATCTGGGTCATGGAACATTCATTTGGATGAAGCCATAACAAAATTTAGTTTTATCAAGAACAAATGTGAGCCTTGTGTCTACAAACGATTTAGTGGGAGTGCAGTCATTTTCCTAATAGTATATGTTGATGACATTTTACTTATTGGAAACGAGATACTTGTCTTACAGTCTGTTAAGGCATAGTTAAATCAATGCTTCTCCATGAAGGAATTGGGAGAGGAATCATATATTATTGGGATCAAGATCCATCATGATATATCCAAAAGATTGTTGGGCCTAAGTCAATGTACATACATTGATAAGATACTAAAGATATTTAGTATGGATGAATCCAATAAGGGATTGTTTCTAGAATCAAATGGTATCCATCTTTACAAGAAAATATATCCTTAAACACATGAGGAATGAAAGATAATGGAAAAGACTCCATATGCATCATCGATTTGGTCAGTCATTTATGTCTTGCTATGTACTAGTCTATTTGTCGCCTATGCATTGAGTGCGGTAGGTAGATATCAAGATGACCTAGGAGGCTGCCATTAGATGGAAGTCAAGACTACCCTAAAGTATCTGAGGCATACTAAGGATTCGTTCCTAGTTTATGGAGGAGATGAGGAACTAGTCAACAAAGGAGACGTAGATGCTAGTTTTTAGACTGATCAGTATGACATGAAGTTGAAAATGAGATACATATTCACTTTGAATGGAGGTGCAGTGAGATGGAAGAGATCAAAGAAGAGTGTGGTTACATATTATATTGAATGAGTATATCACAGCTTCTGGGGCAGCTAAAGAAGCAGTTTGGATGCAAAGCTTTGTCTAGGAGATGGATGTGATACCTAGAAATAAAGATCCCATCACACTATACTGTGTTAATATTGTAGCGGTGGCTCTCGCAAAAGAGCCAAGGTCACATCAACGGATGAAGCACATACTTCAGAAGTATCATCTCTTAATAGATTTTTCTCAGAGAGGTGGAGTTGTAGTGAGTATTATTTCCACATAAGACAACTTAGTGGACCCCTTAACTAAAGCCTTGACTCTGTAGAAACATGATCACCATGTGAGGTCTAGAGGACTAAAATTCATAGGCAGTTGGCTCTAGTCCAAGTGGGAGTTTTTAAGAGTTGGTGTCCTAGAACCAACTATTTGTACTTTAATTACATGGATATTTAATATATTTAAATATTAAACATCTTATTACATATTTTTCCTTGTTCTTCATGACAATGACGTAATAATGTTCTAGAATATTTTTTGAATTGATAAGGTCATCGAAGTTCCCCAATATGATGAGAACCTTGAAATGATATAAAATTATTCTTAAATATAGTTCTACGGTTGGATGAAATACTATGATGGGTCACACAGCATGAAGACCATCAAGTGTGAGTACTCGTAATCAGATAAAACTTCCTCTCATGAAGTTCACACTTGGTAATCTCCAAAACAAGAGATTATGAGAATAGACCCGCCGGTAGAAATTCTTCATGTTCTGGTGTCATTGGATATTTCTATCTACGAGTGTGTGTAATGATCCTTAGACTTTAATATTATCATTAATATGTGTCATGACTCACACAATTTGATTTACTGACAAAAACCATCACGCAGACAGTTGGCGAGAAGTAGGGTATGTTGGGTGCGTCACGAGTGACATATTATTAATGGATAAGTCGATGAATGATTTTCCCTTCCATTTACAGAAGTTTATATCTCATCCCTTTGATTGAAATAGAACCATCGTGCGAAACTCCATGGACATGGTGTAATGATGATTTTATTTCTAGTAGTCAAAGAACGATGTATCAAGAATAAAAGTTTATGACACTATCATGAAACCTACTTGATGAGATATTGCAACAAAGGGATTATATTACACAGTGAGCGTTTGTATGTGGATGTCATTTTTGCAACATTGAGTTATTTCTCTTGGGTGCCTTAACTCGTTTCTAGATAGCAATCTTGGACTTTAGGCAAGCCCACCTAATCCCAACGAGAGAGAATCCTAGAGGGTCACACGCTATGTGTTTCTGGTGGTCTCGGTTAAATTATTTTTTAATTTAATTAATAAATATTATTCTAAAGATAGTGGAATAATTTTATTCAAGTTAAAATGATTTCATAAATTAAATAAATATTTATTCACCGGATTATGGGTAAAATAAATTTATTTATTTTTTTGAACATTTAATAAATATTTATTTACTAGTTTGTAAATAAAATATTTTTTAAGAGATTAAATTATTTATTTATTTATTAGGGTGTTCATTAAATGGAAGTGGAGTTCTAGTGGACCAAGGCTGGTCTGATAGTAAAATAATTATTTGTAAGATGATAAATAATTATTTAACTAGTTGGAACAAATTAAAATAATGCTTTTATGATTTTTTGACGTGGAATTTTATTTATTATTCCATTTTGCACAAGTTGACACACCATAAATAATAACACGGTATTATTATTAATAGCATGAGTTTTCTCTAAGGTTATGAATGTATTTAGTTTTTGTTATGCAATTAAATATTGCAACTGAATCCCTATGTCAATAAATAGACACAT
This sequence comes from Viscum album, assembly GCA_963277665.1. Classification (NCBI taxonomy): domain Eukaryota; kingdom Viridiplantae; phylum Streptophyta; class Magnoliopsida; order Santalales; family Viscaceae; genus Viscum; species Viscum album. Next base: position 2,034,559,416 of record OY728164.1, read on the forward strand.
ACGACTATTGTGTCATGTACCGAACCGCACACCCGGTGAATTGAGAATTGTTGAGCTAAAAAATTTCTCTCTCGAATATTCTTCCCTACCCTCTGAAGAACGAAAGACGTTATTCAAGGCGGAAGAACAAGCGATCAAGAATTACCGACATAAGACACTAGCTTCACCATGCTAGTACCGGGAGAATGAGCGGTGTTGATCAGAGGCCATCAGTGCACGTGTGGATTGCCACTAGAAGGATTCTAGTTTGGATCCTTTCAAGCACAACAAGATAATCCAGAAGGGTCATTCCAGACGATCAAAATCATCAACGAAGAAAATACTGAAGATCCAGGTTTTATTTTCTTTATGAAATTATTTAAATTAATTATAAACATGATGTGAAAGATCATCTCTAAAGGTTTCGGGCCTCTTCCTTCTTTATCTAAATCTTTTATTTTATTCTGTGGAGACTTGCATTCATCGTCGTATTGATCCTGGAATAATTATTTATCATGGTAAAAATCAAAGTTGGTTGTAAGCCTAACTATGCTTCTGTTGCGCCCAAAACCTACACTTATAATGGTGATCTATAAAAATCATGAAGGAATCCCTCTCACATTTCCACCATAATGAAAAAATTCTCCTGAATTAGCAACTGGTTCTAACCATACTCCAAAAAACCATTTAGTGTAACCCATTGGACAACACGTTTACACATCACCTCTGCCTCTATCTATCCCCACTAAGACTCATCCACGTACTGCATTAGGGAAGGTTTTAACATCATCTTAAATAGGAAACCTCCATCATCAACCACCCTTATATCTAATTTTAGGTCTTCCAACTCCTCCATATCCCTCCAAGAATCTCCATAATCATAAAAAACATCCTTCCATGAATTCCTACTCTGAGCATCATCCACAAAATTCCCCTTTCTGGAGCTGTAGGTGATCTCAAAGTCATATTCCTGGAGAAAATTCATCCACCTTTGTTTCTATAGATTTTGGTCACAATGATAAAAGATATACCTAATGATATTATTATCGAAGAAGACCAAAAATCATTCTACGATGAGCTAGTTTCATAATAACTTTAGTGAAAACACAACCACTACTAGCTCCAAATAATGGGTGGTATAATTATGCTAGTTGGGGAATAACTTCAAACACCCATACAATATTACTACATTTTTTTCATCAAGATGTATCCTAAAACCATATGGGAAGCATCATAGAAGCTCATACAACACCCCCTCCTATGGAAACTAAAGTATTATAGCACTAATCAATTTATCCTTCAGGTAGTCGAACACTACCTCACACTGAGCAGTCAAGATAAAATCCTAGTTATTCTTAGTTAGGGTGGTCAATAGGGATAAAATCTATAATGAATCTGATATAAACATCTTGTAATATCCCTAAATACCAAGGAAGTTGTGAACCTCTATCAAATTATTGGGTGATTCCTAAGAAAAAACTACCTAATTATTTTATGGTTCTACGAACACACCCTGATGGTACACCACATACCCAACGAAAATAACCTCACATGACCAAAAATTAAACTTGGACATCATTATATTGAGTTGGTGGCATTGAATAACTTTCATATCCATATAATTATTGACATAATCCTCCCCTAAAATTGAGTAAATCAATATTTTTTCAATGAAAATGATTGTAAACTGGTCCAAGAACTCTCAGAACATGGAGTTAATGATCCCCATGAACACAAATTGTGTTTTCATGAAATATAACAAGATGATCATAAAGTTGATGTTCCCATACCTATATATTAAGGTAGTCATTTGGATATCATCCTTCTTCTCTCATAACAGGTGATATCTAGATCACATATCGATCTTACAAAACCAACTAGATCATCTTAATTGGTCAAGAAGATCATCGATCCTCAGAAGATGGTAGTGATTCTGGATCACTACCAAATTCAACCTATTTTAGTATATAAAAAGCCTCATACTACCATCTTCATTCAAGGAGAATAAAACTAGAGTAACCCATGGTGACTCACTAGGTCGTATGAGACCCTTCTACATTATGTCATCTCTCTAAATCCTCTACTTTCACAATTATGAGAGTTCTAAACTCTACTGAGTAATTGATAATCATTGAATAATCGAGATATAAATCTAACCTAAACTCTATATCATATCAATGGGTAGTGTAACAACCTCCTTAGAAAAAACTTCCCAAAAAACATGGTAACCTTCACCACCCCAGCATCTAGGAATTCCATAGAAAATTCACCCATCATGGAAAGAAAGGGCTCTACATGCCTACTGCCCACCTTACAACCATTATTTCTATTGAAAATCACATGTTGACTATATGTGTCTAAGAAAAAGACACTACACTAGTAGGAATCAATAGCATAATGTGTATAATATAACTAGATGATGTTGAGAATGAAATCATTGGACTATATATGAAGTTTGAATAGATCCCAACATTTATAATGTGGCCCCATTATTAGTCTACGCCCCTAATACTCATAAAAAAATTTATTCTAGACTCTGACTGGTATAGTCAAAACTAATGGTATGGGAAACCCATGTATGTATTTTCCTAGATAACGGACTATATTAGGTGAAAAAAGGAGTGTGATCCTCTGGAATCAAATATGGAATAAACAAGGGTTGTAGATACGATAATCTTACCTCGAACAATATCCGGAACCTCTAATGTTGGCACCACCACAACATGAAATTGACCACACCCGACACCCCTACCTCCCTAATAAAGACCACATAAAAAGACATTCTCAATTTTAGGTACCTGAATATGAAAAACAACTTGAGGTCAAACTTCATCTACCGCAACTTCTCTCTATAAAGAAAATTCTTTCATCCCCTGCAGTAGAAAAGACCTCATCAGTGGCTACTGATGAGGTTGATGCTGAAGCTGACCACCTCCAACATACTGATCTTTGATAAACATGGGGCACTAATTCTAATAATTACCATGTCCCCCCAAAAATGAATCACACTACACCAAGTCCCCTAGTAAAATCATGGAAAAAACTGGCCCTAGAAGGTCAAAAAAGAATTTTTTGGTGTTGAACCCACACTGTTAAAAACCAAAAAGGCCCCAATGATGAATAAATACCACTAAAAACTCCAATCCTTTAGAAAAAATATTGGTTAAACTATTATATTCAACCTACTAAATAGTGAATATGCATAATCACATTCACCTTCTTCTAAACCTCTAAGTATGTTGGAAACAAGAAAGGAGTAACTGCATAATTTATAGAAGGGTGAAGTGCCTACTTAATACATCGTGCATGATACTCCTCATTAGTTACAAGTTCTAGGTTGAAATTAAAAGGACCTTGAACATGATCCCAAGATTCTAAATAGACATAATCCCCTTATAAAGAGAGATCCAATCCTACCTCTTCACTTCCTTCATGATTGATGATAGGAACTCTACTTTGACCTCCTTATAGAGTTCCACCCATGAAACATATGCCTCCTTCCACTCACCAAGATACAATTACCACCATTTATGTGTATCTACTCACATATAAATGACCACCAATAGTACCTAGTACTCTTCCCATACCCATATGAAACTGAATTTGATCTCAATCTCCTCCAATTAGTTCTCTATCTTCAAATCAGAGATTGTTCCTTCATTACTTTCCAAATATTACTCCTAAAAAGAATGCAATATCCTCTATCAATGATCATCCTCCTCAACTTGTTCAAACCTTATCTAGTCAATCAGGTTAGCATCTTAGACCTCACCTACCTAAACTATGCACGAATGATGCCCATGAGTCATAGCTTAAAGGGAAACAAATATTTATTATGCCCAGTAGTATAATTTTTTTTGGACTCATTAATTTCATTTTAACATCCCTAGAACCACAAATTCAAATAATAACACAAGAAATCATGATACTTGTACCATTCCTAGGTTTCTACAATACAATAACAATCATCTCACTTGGTGTTCAATAGGCTTGTAATCCTTTAATTGGGTCATGGGATCTGTAAAATCTCAAGTCCTAGGGGGTCTTACCTAGAATATGTCACACACCAAGATCAACCAAAACTATTTCCCGGCCAACCTGTCCTTGTAGTCCCATACTCCGAAATCAATCCTATATATCAACCAAATCCTTTTATACCACTATATCATTACTACATCCCTCTAAAGTTACCCCTTCTTGTTCGACTTTGAATGAAGACGGATAATGAACCCCAAGTCCTGGCCCTAGTAGGCCCTGGTTTGGTGACTAGCACTGAGGGTGTAAAATTATAACATATGAAAGGAATTACCCTTTATATATAATATAATTTGGAGATAGGATATTTCCAATCAAGAAACTCTATGACCAAATAAAAAATAAAGGAAACAAAAAAAATCCCAAAATGCATGTATAAGGTAAAAAATATAAGAGTCTCCAAATAAATACCCAAAATAAAACCCTAAGGTAGTGAAAAATAACACCCCCATAGTCCAAGGTACTAATGTCTAGTAAAATCCACAGAGTTATCCTAAAAACCCAAAAAATAAAATTGTATACATAGGGTGAGCCTAAAACTACACTCATAAGGATTTCACACCAAGTCTCTCATGCACATGTGAAATGAAAATACTAGTGCACCAATGAGGAAATAGAAGAACTAAAAACACATACATGTAAACTAACTCATTCCATCCTTGAAAATTCATGCTCACCAAATAATTAATATAAGAATAATAACATAATAATAATCATATTGTTAAAATGGGTACCCCACACTACTTTCCCACTAGTGTGCTTCCCTCACAATCCAATGCCATATATCATGGCATTGCTATCTCTTTCATATAATCCTTACCAAATACATCTGGTCCACCACATCACATCCATCTTGAAGATAGATTGACCATCAAATTACATCTTTCCTAAGACACCTAACCATCACATCATATCACACTCAAAGCCACCTAGGTTATCCTATCACTCTACAACCACAACAGTGACCAGAATACTTGGGTATCATGAAAATTAAGGACATCAACCTCATTTCCTCCTCTTAATATACAAAAACCCCACTATAGATATCTTTTAATCTCATCAAAACAATCCACAACTTCACTTTTTAATTTAATCCATCATAGACAGTGCATGTCAAAATTTCCCGGAAGAGAGAGCGGAGAAGAGGGGGGTAGCCAACCATCCATCCTCACCATCGGTATGTTGGAAAAAATTGATAGTATGGGGCACATAGAGGAACCCCCCCAAAAGGTATTTTTAACTTCTTCCACTAATGATCACCATGATCTATTCATCATCGATGAAACGTTTCCTAATTACCACCCGATGATCCCTTATAAGGGATTTTAAGAAAAAAATAAAACCATAAAGACCTGGTTAGATATGAATCCATGATCAACACCTACTCATAATTAGTGATCAATTCTTGAAAAATATGAATATTAATTCCTCTATATCATCCACACATGTTTTAAGAAACTACATGAGATCTGATCATCAGATTATGGGTGATAATGTGGAGATCTAATGATGCCTTCATCACTCCAAGGATCACCACATTTCCTTTCTTACAATGAATGAGAGGGAGTTCAATATAAACTCCTAGATACAAAGACTCTATATCTAGAAATTTGTAGAGAGAATAATAGATAGAGTGAGAGGTAGTGAATAGTGATTTGTGGGTTCCTCTCTTCTTCTATTTATAACATGTTACAGAATTATCCACCATTTCCTCCCTAACCCCCGAATAATTCACACACTATAAATGAAAAATTATGATTATTTTACTATGTAATAAATATTATTATCACTTTATTATAGTATAATAAATATATTAAGTGATAATACTTGAGCCATTAACTCAACTATTCATTCCCATAAATATTAAACGAACCCTGACTATTTTAAACTAATATTTATTCAAATAATATTTTCTATGTATTTACTTTAAAACCTATAAATACATTTAATAAATAAATTCCATAATAATTGTTATTAAGATGAATAATATAAATTTATTTATTACTTTGGTGACCATATATCATTGGAAAAAACCTGAACCCCAGTGGTGGGTCCTACCATGTCTTATATACGTATTCAATTGAATAAGGCTTATTCTTGAATACGCTATTGTGTGTAAACCTTTAGGACCTTAAATCTATAGTAGTGAATACCATTCATAGAGAAAGAACAGCATCAAGAAACACATCATGGACCCTAAAGAGATAATGAATGTTCTAGAAACAACAACCAACCTATGAACACACACTGTGTAATATAATCTCTTTATCTTTAAATATATCATAAAGTAGGATGCACACCATTTTCTACATCCTTCTCTTGTATTATTATTTATTGATCTAACTGGATGGATTTACCCTTGATTACCATGGCCATGAATTTATGAAGGTACGACCATTATTATCAACCAAGCCTAAGATATATTACTTCTTTAACCTGAAAGTGACAAATCCTTTATTGACCATTAAACCAATGTCATACCACCAGTGATACACCCAACACAAGTTACCTCACCATGATTTTATTATCATTTTTTTCCTTTCATCAATTTATGTGATCAAATGGAACACATTGATAATGATCTCAAGTCAAAAGAATATTACACATGTCTATAAATAAGAACTGCCAATGACACTCAAAACATGTGGTGTTCCTATTAGAAGGTATGTCCTCATGATATTAATACTAGAGATCACCAAGTATGAACTTCATGAGAATAATCCTCAATTCTTATGTGTCCCTAGCACCTAATATTCATACATCTACTATTTCCAGTTAGTAAGTTGTATATAGACCTTGGGACATAAATTTAAGATCAATGTCATGTTATCTATAGCTTATAATCATATCCTAGGATCTACTATAACATTTTGATATGAAAATTAATCAAAGGAAGTTACCATTAAATAGTGGATGTAAAAAAGTCTACACGATAATGGTAAGAATACATCACGTACATCTAATTGTATACACGATATGGTAATCAAAAGTACATCATAGTTTGGTCAAGGGAACCCACTATTATAACACTCCCACTTTCACTAGAGTCAACTTGATAATCATACATGTTATCTCTCACATGATTAAAATCATGTTTCTACTAAGTCATGGCTTGATTTGATGGGTCTACCAGATTTCTTCCATGTGGAAATTATGCTATAAGAAACCTCATCACCTTGAGTAAAACTTCTCAAGAGATGGTGTCTCTGAGTATATCAATTTTTTCCACTTTAATAACTTGAAATATTGTCTAGTAAGTATATCATAATTTAAATTATGATAATACTTCACATACTAAGTGTTATTCCAAGAATTTGAACAAATTTTTGAATTTAACAACTTCTTACCTTCCTTTGAAGCTGCAATGTGCACGGTATTTTTAGGTATAACTACAATTGGATTTTATGAGATCGTCACACTCAAAACCTTATCCAAACTATGATATTAGATAACTTGGATATAAGTAATGTTAGTTTGTTTCCCCCCAAAAATATTATCCTTTCTTCTCCACATACTAGTTATATATCCTTTGTACTTTCCAAAGTATAAATGGATAGTTTTTTCTACTTCCCTTATAGTGGTCCTGGATATAATAGATATTTACCTACTATAGCGTATATCTTTACAATATCATTTCTTGTACATATCATGACATGCATGATTGATCCATAACATAAGCGTATAGATTTCCATTAAGAGAGATATATGCCATGCGACACTGGAAGCAATTCTCTTTTGATTTTTTCATGTTTTTATTTTTCAATATTGGTTCACTATAAGTATGGTTGACTATGTACAAAAAATATTTAGATCTACCTCATTTGATCATGTTCCCTAAAACATAATTTGCTACATTAAGTTAATCACTAGATAATATATTTCATCCTGGTCTTAACTAACATTACAACCAATATATATATTTTCTATATGTTTCTAAATATATTTAACATGTAAATCAATGAATTTCCTACTAACCTCTAGTAGAAACATGGAAAACATTAATTCTAAATGAATATTCTAGTATCTAGTTTCTTATTTCAATCCTAAACTGGATTTCAGTAAAATTAAACCTTCATTAGTATTCTATGACATGACCATCCCTTTCTAGTTGCATCATATATACACTTACCATGATTGGTGGTCATGACATTCAATTCTCAATAAAATGATCATATACATTATCCATGACAAGTAAAATTATAATGGATTTAGGCTTAATGACTTTCTATAACCAATCGAGCTATATTGGAAAGCACTTATACCATCCATGTATTATCTCACTTGAATATCCATCACAGTATTCATCATAATAATCCTCATTTCATTTTGATACATGGAATCCATTATCAAATTTTAATTATTTTTTTCAATCTTAGATAATTTCCATATACTAATTACTTGTAGGAATTATCATTCTAACTATATAATGGGTCACCAACCATGGTGAGTATAGAACCATCACAATGGTTTTATCCTTCCTACGTAGTATGTGTATATGGAATATTCATGTTACACATTAACTTGTGGAACACGTTCCTATGAAAAATACATTTGTATATTTGGTATTGATTAATCCCAAGTCAATCCAGCTCCCACTATCTCAAAAGATATGTTCACCCTTTTATGGAAATGTAGTCTATTAATTGACTACCACCTTTTTGTGAAAGGTATTTATATAATATCCTAAGAAACTGTTAGGATAATTACATAGATGCACAATGTGTTTTTCTTGATGCAAGTTTGTTTATATTCTAACAAACTCTATGCATCTAAAAATTTAGTTCTTATGACATAATGAATTTCCATCATATTGCAACTCATATGATATCCATTTTTCATGATATTTGGCATACGATTATGTGATAACTCCATTATTTGCGAGGTATGTCATGAAATATAATGGAATTTACTATATGTTATAACATTGATACTCTTTACATCATGACTCTAATATATAAAATGTTCTTTTAGGAATTTCTACACACTCCATTTTGTTGATCAATGTTAACATGTAAGAATTCATCATCAATCCTCCTCATTAACATCAATTTCTTGATGTAGATAAGGTAATATGATTTTAGGAATCTCTCCACTCTACATAATATTGATCGATGATTTCTTGGTCAAGATATTCTTCGGCATGTTGGCCCGAAGCTACTCAAATCTTTTGACCATGAAAAAACCATACTTCACTTTCATATTCATTAAACACTTACATGAATCTAATGAAGTATGTTTACCACTTGCTTACCATTGAAATAGTTCATTCTCACTTGTTGAAATAATTCTAAAATACTTGTCTCTTACTTTTGTTTATAAATAATACTTTTCCAAAACTAAGTATATATGTCAATAATAGCAATGATTTTTAGCTTGGATGAGTCTAAGTAAAATATAGGGTATATCCTAGATGTCTACTTTTAGTTATTCTTGAAAAAGATTATCTTTCCATAACAGGGTATATAAGTACAACATTTTATAATCATTAAGTATTGCCTATGATTCAAGTATTACTGAACTATTTATTGATTATTAAACACAAAAACAACATTTATTCATGAACATGGAATAATGTCTCTATGTATCTAACAGACACATGAGATAAATTTTTTGGTTATAATAAATTATAGTTTTATGAGAATCATACACTTGGGAATGTAGAAGTCGTGTACTTCTCACCGCCGACTTAGGAATCACTCTTTATTAACCACTTGGAGAATACACCTAACTTTTAGTGACATTTCTATACTTACTTGGTTATTCTATTTCCATACATATGTGATAAGAATATTGTATTTAATAACCAATATGTAAAACCAAAGCATTACATTTTATGTGTTGAATATACCTGAAGGAGAAGCGATAACTTGCTTCTTTTAATTTAGTTTTTTGAGATTAAACTTCCACATTTTTATTTCATGATATGTGAAGAAAATAACCTCATGTTAATACCTCTTTCAATGAAGGATGTTGTGAATGTGCTTCTGAAATTACTTTCCATTGGCCTTTTCACCTTGACTTTCAATATGTTCTCCATAATAATTATGATTAAACTATATTTTTTATTCTTATTTACTTGGAAAAAAATACCTAAATAGGTAATGAAGTGTCTATCTGTTTTGTAAGCTAAAATGATACTAGAATAAATTAGGTGAAAATGATATGAGAAAGGTATCCATTGAAAGATCATGATCCATCATTAAATAGTCACATGTCTAGTGTAAACATCACCTTATTCACATCTTACTTCACTTTCTCCATGAAAACTTCTTGGAGATGAGACTTCATGTTATATCATCCATGTACTAATGTAGTGAAAAAATGGCATCAGACGTTTCTGATATCATAATGAAATAACCATCATATTCTTAACACATGAATCTCCTGTAAGAATTTTTACACCCTCGCTTCCTGAGGTAGCTTAATAGGTATTAGGGACACCAACACCTTGAATTTCCCATACCGTTGTATTGTGCGCAAGTGCCTGTACTACTCTTGAAATTTCATTATAGTGTGGATATTTACTTTTTACATTTAGATATCATAATATTCCTAGAGGTATAACCTTTCAATTTATACAAAAATAAAATTCTTGCAGATTACTACTTTTTATTTTGATTACCGATTTAGACATTTTGATTAATTAATTAAATAATTAAATGTCTCCCGCTATTTTATCAAATTATATGAACCCTTTATGCTATAATAATAATAAAATGTTTCTTGAGTATATTAGTGGAAGGAATCCCTCAACCTTCCCTCATAGTCTATAATATTTGGCTGCACCACTACACGGAGGGTTCGAGGTAGGTGTTTTACTGGCCAACCACATTAACTCGTGATTCCTTGATTTGTTGAGTGGAGTCCCAACTCCTATAATCATAAATTGATTTACTTAATGATTGCCTCTAAAATGATAGAATGTTATATTTGGCTAATCCTTACTACAACTTTAGTTAAGTCATCACACCAATCTCATAAGAACTCCCCAATAGTAAGAGACACTCTCAACTTTGGCTGACGAGCATCCACACCTAGTTTTGTCCAAATTCGAATGATGGAAGGTAACTATGACTTAATATTTCTTTGAGGGTTTTATATTATTATGTGAAAAAATAAATAAATTTCTACCTACTAAGAATGTACTATGTGATCACACTGATAAATAACCATGCAATAAATAGAAAAAAAATTCATCACGTCACATATTTATTTTATATGTCATGATTTTTTATTATTTTATGTGTTCATGCATAAAATGCACATACATAAAATAATAAACCATGAAAAAAAATGAAAACTTGATCATGAGATGATGATAATGCTTGATCCATTGAGTGAAAAATGGATCAACCTAGACCCTAAGGGAAATAACTTGAGTTGTATCATTTGTGACTGAAAATGCAGTACTTGCCCATCCAATGCATCCAACTCCAATCTGGTGTGTCAGCATAGCTGGGCGCAAAGTGCGTCACATTCTCATCTTGTCCTTATACAATAATACTCACTCACTGACGAGGGGAACTGGGGAGTATAAAATAAAACTCTGAAAATGGAAACACATTCCCTTATGCATATAATGAAATTTAGACAACACATAGATCGTCTTTTAGTAACTAATTATTACAAACCTTGCATTACAATAATTAAATAAATAAAATAATAACTACCAGACTTGTATTAGTCTATCTTGGGCTCTTGATCAGTTTAATATGCTTTAAACGTGCATATTAAAATTAAATGTAGAAATTAAAATTAAACTTGAATTAAATTATACTCGAGAGAATTTTTATTTAATTAAAATTCACTCTTATTTTAATTCAATATTTATGTCACTCGATACCATTAATTATTTTAATTTTTAAAAAAAATTAACGTGTAGTAGTAATTTTAAACCAAAAATTTATATTTCATTAGTTTAATTTAAACCCAAAATTAAATTAATTGCTTAAATTAAATTTTGATTATAAAAAATAGTAGGACCTCAAAAAGCCTGGGAAGGGCCTCTGCGAGTCACTAGGAGGCAGCAACAACAGCTGGAGGCGCTGGGTGGTGCCCAATCTGGATGTGTCCAGTTCTGAGGTGTTGTGGTCGGGAGAAGCCAAAAGGAGTGGCAGCGACTGCGTAACTGGTTGGTGGAGCAGGCCGGTAAATAGGAGGTGGCATCATGAATCTAAGGAGGCCCGACCTGGCTCGCATGTGGTGTCCTGCTGTGTGGTGGGCGGGCCAGCGTGGTTGTTGCACGGTGCGGCGCTGGTCTCAGGCAGGTGGGGGGTGTTCAGCTAGCCATGACAGCGGGAGAGCATAGGTGAGGGTGTGGCGCTGGCCTCACCCTCACTTTTTAAATTTTTTAGTTGACGGCTGCTCCAATAATAAGCCACATTTTTTATTTTATTTTATTTTTTCCTCTCACTTGGTCAAGCTGCTCGACCCAATTGTTTTTTTTCTTACTGGCCCGGAAAAAACCAGATTAGTCTTTATTTTTTGATTATTTTTTCACTTTTCCACAATCATGAGGATCAACTATTTATCCAAATAAAAATTTATCTGGGTAAAAAAGTAGTTTTCCATCATGATCCTTGATTGGAAACCTCAATTATTTCAATCCAATCTAAATTTAAAACTTTGGATTTATGGGGTCGTATTTACTCTTGGTTTTGGGTGTTGAGACCCAAATGACGTCCTCTATTATATTTAATGAAATTTTTTTTTTCTTTGCTTAAATTCTTCACACATAGCTCTAATAACAATTTAAGGTATCAGACACACAACAGAAGCCCAAAAAATGGATTTTAATCTTTTTTCACTGGCGATCGACATGAGCCCATCATCATCAGCGATGCATTTCCCAATTACCAAAAGAGGATCCAACGTGAGTGATTTGAAGCACAAAAATAAAACCATAAATATCTAGTTAGATCCAAATCCGTGCTTGATTTCTTCTCGTCATCAGTAATCGCTACTCAAAGAATCCAAAGATGAATTCCTTTAGATCATCTACACGCGCTTCAAGAAACTGAAGGAGTTATGATCATCGAATTCCAAGTGCTAGCATGGAGATCTGACGATACCTTCGATGCTCCAATAATCACCGTATCACCTTTCTTGTCACATGTGAGAGGGAGCTCAATCTGAACTCCTGGATCCAAAGTCTCTCTCTCTCTCTCTATAAAGTGGGAGAGAGAAGAATAGAGAAAGAGGCATTTAATAGTGATTGGTGAGTGCCTCTCTCCTTTTATTTATAGGGTGTTAAAGAATTATCTGGGTTTGCCTTCCTAGACCCCAAATAATTAACACATTATAAATGACATATTATGACTATTGTACTAACTCATAAATATTATTATCACTTTCTTGTAATATAATAAATATATTACGTGATAATACAAGCCATTAACTTGACACTTCAATCTCAAAAATAATAAATGAAACAAATATTCGTTTAAATAAAATATTGCATGTATTTACTTTAAAACCTGTAAATAAATTTAACAATTAAACTCAATATCAATTATTTTGAACTTGAATAATATGAATTTATTTATTAATTTGGTGATCATATCTCCTTAGACAATATATGAATCGTAATGGTGGGTCCGATCATGCCCTATATACCTATTCAACTGAATATGAAATATTCTTGAATACACTATTGGGTGTGACCCTCTAGGCCCTTATCTCGATAGTAGTGAATACAATTCACAGAAAAAGAGTGAGATCTAGAAACCCATAATAGCCCCTAAGGAGATAAGGAAAGTCATAACAATGACATCCAACCTACGAACACATACTGTGTAGTGTAATCTCTTTGTCTTTAAATATCTCATAAAACAGGATGTCCACCTTGTCATCATCCTTTTATTGCTCTATTATTTATTGATCTAACTAGAAAGATTTACCCTTGACTACCATGACCATAGAATTATGATGGTAATACCATCCTGATCAAACAATCTTGTCACGACCTGTCCTCGGGGCCCGTGCTGTGACTACCACAAGCCCGCCTTCCATAGGCCAGGGGCTGGCGACTAGCACCAAGGCGTAAATCCCGGTAAAAAGGGAAGGCATTTCCTTTGTAAAGTAAACAAGCACCTCAGAGTAAGCAAGCGGAAAAAGTAAACACTAAGTAAAAACTGGTACAACAGTAAGTGCGGAAAAGTAAATGGGCCAGTATACAAACCCAAACTGAAAGTAAAGTAAAACTCGAAAGGGAAAACAGCAACTGGAAAGTAAAAGCCGCTACGCTGAGCTATCCACTGGAAATCCCACCTGAAGGGTGAGTACAGATAGCTCCACTGCTCCTCGGGTCCCGTCGTCCGCTCCGAGTATGTCCCGCCCAGTGGTCCACCTCCAGGTACCGTCCTGCTCCACAAGCCCCCACCACGATCAGCGCTGTCCGTCGTCTGCAACCAACACAATGTAGTGCGGGCATAGCCCGTGCAAGGGTGAGTATAAGCTACTCAGTAGGGACCCCGAGACCCCCGAAGGTCTCCCAAAATCCACAAAGGATAAACCACAAAGGAAAGATACAATCACGAAGTAACAACCGACACTGCTTAGGTATATACCCATACATATATCTGAGTCATCAATTTCAATACGCTCCAACCTCCGAGCCCAAGTATAACCTAGTCCACACAGGAATGTAAACGTATTCCACACAGGAGAGCAAAACGTAATCCACACAGGATAGCACAATACAATCCACATAGGAAAGAAAATAGGTTTCAGCTCACATAGGTATACTTCTTCGGATGACGATAGAGATGATCACTGATCCATCTAAGTCGTCGGACCCACAAAGGATCGATAGGTACTAACCCCCGCAATGACCTACACAAGATCGGTAGGAAACTAACCCCCGCAATGACCCACACAGGATCGGGCCCACACAGGACCTGTAGGCGCTGGCTCACACAGAACCGCTGAGCGCTGACCCACACAGGATCGGACCCATACAGGATCGGTAGCACTGATCCAAATAGGATCGCTGAGTGCTGTAGTCATCGCCGTCGAATCCACTGAGGATCTCTGTACAGTCGTCATCGCAGTCACAGTAGCAGTCGCAGCCACCACTAGGGTTCCCGCACACAGCAAGCTCATTCGGGAGGATCCGCTCCACGAGCTGAGAGGCTGATAAATCAACTGATAGTCCATAGTTGATGTATCCAAAAGTTCTGTATCGTCAACAGGAACTCAACATCGCAGACGGCGCGTCAATCGGACGCCGGGTCTGTGAGTTATTGGATTTTTCGTCCCAGGGGCCCGGTTGGTTTTTAAGGCAAAACCAACCCGACCGTACTCCACCTGTGTCCAAACCTCGGGCGGAGTATGCCAAAAGATTCGTCTCACTAAGAGGAACTCAACCAAGTCGACGGCACATCAATCGGACGTCCGGAGTTCAAGATATGAGCATTTCCGCTCCGAGGGCCTAGTTGGTTTCGTGTACGAACCAACCCGGCCGAACTCAAAGTATTCCGAAATGTTGAGTGAGATATGTCGAAACGACCGTCTCGTTCCAAGGATCGTGTCACCACTGACGGCGCATCGATCGGAGGTTCGTAGCCCGAGTTATGAGCATTTGAACGGAAAAGTCTGAGTATGGGGGGTCTGAGCCTGGCCCGGCCCGGCCCAGTACCCCCTGGGCCGACCCGGCCGGCGGCACGGCCCAGCCGGCGGCGCGGTGGTGCAGCCAGCGCGGCGGCGCGGCGATGCGGCCCGCGCGGCCTTTGCACCGCACGTGCGCCAAGGGAGGGGTGTTGCCCCTCCTTTAAGAAAATGGCGGCCCCCATTAAGGGGATCGCGCCTTGTAACACCGGGGGGTGTAACCCCCCCTATTTCTACCAGTAACGGCCAGCCAGCGCGGGGCCGGCCGGTTTCTCGCCGCGGAACCCCGCGGTCCCACGTCTTCCGGTGCCGGCGGCCAGGGTTCCGGCCGCCTCCTTCGTGTTCTCCGGCGGGTGGTTTTTCTGGCCGCTACTTCCAGGATGGCTGCAAATTCTTCCGGCGCGGCGTGACGACGCCGCGTCCTTCCGCCACGGCCTGACTCCGTCCGCGGCCTTGTTTGTACCCTCGACGTAGCGCGACGACGTCGCGTTTCTTCGTCGTGGCCCACATCGTTCACGTCTCCTTTTTCTCAAGCACGGTGCAACGATGCATTACGTCTTCGCTAATCAAAACGAAGAATAGCAAAAGGGGGAGGGGTATCGGCCGTGTTTGTGCGAACCGATCCCCTCCCGTTATATCGATAGCAGTTGGCTGAAACGTAAAACATTTAACCTTCACAATTTTTTATTTAAATAAAAATTGGAACATGGCCGTCAGATTTATCTTTCATATTTGAAGGAAAGAATCACCAACTTAAAATAGTCGAACCCCTACCTTGGTTTCAGGAACGGTGTACGTCAACGAGCAGCGGAAGACGAGCGTCACGGAAGTCGGGCGTCGCGGAAGTCAAACGTCGATTCCATTGTCGTTGAGGTGCGTTTGAAGAGGAAACGTCCTTGGAAGAAGACGCCACGTTCTTCGGCGGAGATGTTCTTCGTTGAAGAACGGTGTTCTTCGTCGGAGTCCGAGGTGTTCTTCACGTTCTTCGTCGAGGTTGAAGAAGAAGAAGACTTCACACTTCCCAAACCTCTCAATGTGGGAAAAACTCTAACAATAATAAAATAAGACCAAGTCTTAATTTTATTAACACAACCTAACTATTTGAGTTTCAAGAGTTTGAAATTAAGTAACTCACCTTATTAATTATAACAAGTTGTCAAAACAATTAATGAAAGTGAGTTAATGGGGAGTTAGGAAGGTGAAGGGTTAAGAGGAGTTAGGGAGTTAAGGGATTTGAAGAGGTGGGGGGGATCGTGAGGGTCCCACCCTACCTTATCCTCTCAAGGTCGGTTATCACAAGTGGGTCCCACCCCCAACATCCTTACTTAGGATAAAACTACCAAGTGGGAAAAATAAAAATTGTTAAATTTTTATTTTCAACTACCACAATAATTAATAACTCCCCTCGTGTAAACACAACTCTGAAACAGAAGTTCCTAAGCAATTACCGGCACTGCGATTCCATCGGTGCCCTCGGAATTCGATTCCGGGCACCGGTTCTAAATTTAGAAATTTCCGCTCATTCGTTCATTGAACATACCCAAGCTAAACTTCGGATAGAAATTCCGGGCACACCGGGCCTCGAAATCAAGTGCCGTCTGAAACTGCGTTCTTGTAAAATTCCAAAGAAAATTAAGAAAAAAATTTCCCTTGAATTTTACGGGTCTTTACATTACTCCCACCTCAGGGCTTTACACCCCCATAAAGATACATCGAAAACTATGGAAAAAATGGGGGTACTGAGCACGCATCTGAGCCTCCCGCTCCCAAGTGCTCTCCTGGAGGTTCTCGTGCTGTCATCTGATGCGCACTAGAGGATTCGACCGTCCACGTAGGACCCGAACCTGTCGATCCTCGATCTCAACTGGAACCTCCGTAAAAGTCGCCCCATCGTCAACGTCAAGCTCCCCATGGTCAATGATATGCGTCGGGTCGTGCACGTATCTCCTCAGCTGAGACACATGGAAGACGTCGTGCACCCGGTGCAACTGAGGTGGTAGAGCCAGGCGATAAGCCACCTCGCCAATCCTGTTGAGGACCTGGAATGGTCCGATGAAGCGCGAAGATAACTTGCCGCCTCGGCCCAATCTCCGTATTCCATGTCAAGGTGAGACACGCAAGAAGACATGATCGCCATCCTCGAACTCTAGTGGCCTCCGCCTTCTGTCAGCGTATGACTTCTGCCGGCTCTGAGCTATCCTCATCCATTCCTAGATAACCTGGACCTTCTCTGTTGTGGCCTGGACCATCTCCGGTCCCACAAGTGCTGACTCCCCAGGGTCTGTCTAGCACAAAGGAGATCTGCAAGGTCGGCCGTACAACGCCTCGTATGGTGCCATCCCGATGGTGGAGTGGTAGCTATTGTTGTAGGCGAACTTTACCAAGGGTAGGTGGTCCTCCCAACTACAACCAAAGACGAGGACGCATGCGCGGAGCATGTCCTCGAGAGTCTGAATGGTCCTCTCCGTCTGACCATCCGTCTGAGGGTGAAAGGCGGTGCTCAGACGTAGATGCGTCCCGAACACCTCCTACAACCCCTTCCAAAGCCGGGAATTAGAGCGAGCATCTCGATCGGAGACGATAGATGATGGCACACCGTGAAGCCGCACAATCTTTTGAACGTAAAGTCGTCCCAAGCTCTCCACTGAGCCCTGCTCTCTGATGGGTAGGAAGTGAGCCGACTTGGTGAGTCGGTCGACAACCACCCAAATGGAGTCATGACCTCTGGAAGTGCGTGGAAGTCCGGTCACGAAGTCCATAGATATCCCGTCCCACTTCCACTCCGGGACCTCCAAGGGCTGTACCAAGCCTGCTAGTACCTGGTGCTCAGCCTTCACCTGTTGGCAGGTGAGGCATCGAGAAACGAACTCTGCCACAACCTTCTTCATGCCCGGCCACCAGTGCTGTCGTCTGAGATCCTGTTACATCTTCGCCACTCCAGGATGTACCGCTAAAGGGGAAGTGTGAAACTCTCTCAGCACCTTCTCTCATAAAGAAACTCGTACCAAGGTACGTCCTCTAAAAAGGATGTTGTGCTCTACTCCAAAGGAGAAACCATCAGGTGCCTGTCCTGAGGATATCTGTGCACGTCGTGTCTCACAGTCAGCGTCCCCACACTGTGCCTCACTGACCCACTGCAGTAGTGGAGGAGTGACTTTGAGAGACTGAAGGAAGGCTGCTCCATCTCTATCCACGAAGGATATCTGCAAAGCGGCTAGCTGCTCTGTCGCCTCCTCTAGTAGCTGAATGCCCGTCCTCCTTCTGAGGGCATCAGCTACCACGTTCCCCTTCCCAGGAGTATAGACTATCTCAAAGTCATAGTCCTGGAGGAACTCGAGACATCGCCGCTGTCTCAGGTTCAGGTCCTTCTGAGAGAAGATGTACCTGAGACTCTGATGATCAGAATATACTGTAAAGTGCTCTCCCATCAGATAGTGTCGCCATGTCTTTAGAGCGAAGACCACTAATGCTAAATCCAGGTCATGGGTAGCGTAGTTCTTCTCATGCGGCCTCAACTAACGTGATCCATAGGCGATCACTGCCCGCTCCTGCATCAGGACACATCCGTGTCCGGTCCCTGATGCATCGCAGTAGACTACGTACCCTACTCCCTCCTCAGGAAACCTCAAGATAGGTGCGCTGGTCAATCTCTGTCTCAGCTCCTGGAAGCTCTTCTGACATCTGTCTGACCACACGAAGGGTTTCCCCTTCTTCTTCAAAGCTGAGAGTGGTTCCGTAACTCTAGAGAAGTCTGGCACGAATCTCTGGTAGTATCCAGCTAGTTCCAAGAAACTCCGAACCTCCGTCACGCTCCTGGGTGGCTCCCAAGATAGAACTGCCTCGATCTTCGCAGGATCCACTGCAACTCCCGCCTCAGAGATGACGTGCCCCAAGAAGTGGACCTCACGTATCCAGAACTGACACTTCGAGAGCTTGCTATAAAGCTGGTGCTCTCGGAGTGTGTCTAGTACAACTCGTAAGTGGTAGGCGTGCTCCTCCGCAATCATCGAGTAAATCAAAATGTCGTCGATGAAGACCACGACAAATCGATCGAGGTATGGATGAAAGATCCCGTTCATGAGGGCCATGAACACTACTGGAGCATTGGTTACGCCGAAGGGAATAACCAAGAACTCATAGTGGCCATACCGACATCTGAAGTCCATCTTCTGCACGTCCTCGTCTCGAACTCTGAGCTGATGGTAGCCTGAACTGAGGTCTATCTTCGAGAACCACCGTGCTCCCTTGAGCTGATCGACGATATCATCAATCCTCAGTAGCGGATACTTGTTCCTCACTGTCACCTGGTTCAGGCGACGATAGTCTACACAATGTCGCAAGCTCCTGTCCGCCTTCTTGGCGAACAAAATCGGGGAAGCCCAGGGTGAAACACTGGGTCAGATGAACCCCTTGCCCTACAAGTCCTCCAACAGTACCCGTAGCTCTCGAATCTCAGCGGGGGCCATCCGATACACTGGAGTCGATATCGGGGCTGTCCCAGGGTACATGTCAATATAAAAGTCTACCTCTCTGCGAGGAGGTAACCCTGGAACGTCGTCAGGAAAAATGTCCGCAAACTGATCCACTACTGCAGGAAAACCAGGACTCCTCACGTCAACTGCTCCAAGGATGAGGCTAGCCAACTGATGAGTGATGGGCTGTCCTCTCCTCCGCGGAAGTCCATCCTATGCTGCAAAGGCTCCCTTCTCACCGGTGAAGGTGAACCTGCTCCCATCGGTGCGTACACATCACACCTTGCGCCTAAAACAGTCAATCTGTGCATGGACCGTAGATAACCAATCCATTCCCAAGATGACGTCGTAAGGCCTCGACACCGCTACAAGAAGATCCCAGCCGAAGCTCTCGCCTCCTAGAGTAAGCTCACACTGCCGGCACCAGTGTGTAATCGTCGAGTCTGCTCCCGTAGGAGTCTCTAGCCATAAGGATCGAGCCAATGGCTCTGTCGGAATCTACAAGCTCCGAACAAGGGCAGTGGATATGAAAGAGTGACTCGCTCCTATGTCTATAAGTACTGCAGCAAGGGTGGAATAGACACAGATAGTACCTCGAATCATCTTGGGCACGCCGTGGTCGTAGGCCTCTGCTGCCTGGAGCTATGCCTGTCTCTGCCCGCCAGCTCCCTGTGGTCGGGGTGGACCTCCTGGTGGTGGTGGTGGTAGAGCCTCAAAGCGTCGCCCACCACCTGCTGCTCGGCCAGCTCCTCTGCCTCGTCCGCCTCCTCCCTGCAGACCGCCACGGTCGACCCTCTACCTCTGCCTCGGTGGTCCCTCAACCATCTGCTGCTCCTCGGCATGAAGGGTCGGGCAATCACGAGCCATGTGGCCCTGCTCGCCGCGTGAGTAGCACTGCCTGCCTCTCGAAAGACTGGCTTCGCGCTGTGTGCCCCGCACTGCTGAGCCAGTGTCCTGAGGTCGTCTGCCTGAGGGTCTAGTCTGCCTGGACCCAAGAGTCATCTATCGACTGCCTGCTGCAGAAGACTCTGCTACGTGCCGCCCTGCGGTGGGTCTCGGTGCTGGTGTAGACTCAGTAAGAAAACTCTCGATCAAAAGGGCCTGCTCCAGTACTCCTGTCTGAGTCGGAATGCTGAGGGAGATCAGCGATGCCCTGATCTCGTGTCTCAATCCCTGCTCAAAGGTCCGGGCCCGGAAGAATGGGTCCCGTACTATGTCGGTCGAGTAGCACGAGAGATCGCTAAATCTCTTCGAGTACTGGGTGACCGTCATGCTGCCCTACCGCAGCTGAAGAAGCTCCTGAATGCGCACCGAACGGAGGGTGGCTGGGACAAACTATGAGCGGAAGAGGCTCTCAAAGTCTTTCCAGAGTAGAGATGCCTCATCGTGCACCTGGAGCATGAATATCCACCATCGGCCCACTGCCGCGTGTAGTAGGCTCACTGCGAGGATCACCATGAGGTCTGCTGGTGTCCTCACTAACCGAAAAAATCTCACTACTGCCTCCAGCCAGTCCTTGGCTGCCTGGGGGTCCATCTCCCTGCGGAACCTGGGCGGTCGCTGGAACTGGAACTCGTGCAGAGCTCCAAGGCGACGTGCATCGTCAGCGGTTGTGACGGGGAGCATCGGTGGCTCGGTGGGTAGAGGTACCACCGGTGCCTCTGCTGACAAAGGGCCCTGCACCGAGGCCTCATCGCTCGGTGGGTTGTCGTCACGCTTGACTCTCGGAACCCTAGCTGACTGCCATCGTGGGGCCATCCTGAAAAAGAAACAGGTGCACCACGGTCAGAACAGTATACCTAGTGTGCTGATACAAAGTAATCACAAAGAAAACTTGAAACACACATGAAATCAATGTTTTCGTGCATTAAGTTGGAAATCAGAAGTCAGGGTCCTGGTGTACGGATACGTCGGCCTCCGCACCAACACTGGACTCCCTGGACTGATAACCACACTCAATACGCTAAACACTATTGCTTCACATAGAAAAAGATCAGAGTCAAAAGTTCTACGGTAGAACCGAACTCCTTTGATACCAATTTGTCATGACCCGTCCTCGGGGCCCGTGCCGTGACTACCCCAAGCCCGCCTTCCATAGGGCAGGGGCTGGCGACTAGCACCAAGGCGTAAATCCCGGTAAAAAGGGAAGGCATTTCCTTTGTAAAGTAAACAAGCACCTCAGAGTAAGCAAGCGGAAAAAGTAAACACTAAGTAAAAACTGGTACAACAGTAAGTGCAGAAAAGTAAATGGGCCAGTATACAAACCCAAACTGAAAGTAAAGTACAAATCGAAAGGGAAAACAACAACTGAAAAGTAAAAGCCGCTACGCCGAACTGCCCACTGGAAATCCCACCTGAAGGGTGGGTACAGATAGCTCCACTGCTCCTCGGGTCCCGCCGTCCGCTCCGAGTATGTCCCGCCCAGTGGTCCACCTCCAGGTACCGTCCTTCTCCACAAGCCCCCACCACGATCAGCACTGTCCATCATCTGCAACCAACACAACGTAGTGCGGGCATAGCCCGTGTAGGGGTGAGTATAAGCTACTCAGTAGGGACCCCGAGACCCCCGAAGGTCTCCCAAAATCCACAAAGGATAAACCACAAAGGGAAGATACAATCATGAAGTAACAACCGACACTGATTAGGTATATGCCCATACATATACCTGAGTCATCAATTTCAATACGCTCCAACCTCCGAGCCTAAGTACAACCCAGTCCACACAGGAAAGTAAACGTATTCTACACAGGAAAGCAAAACGTAATCCACACAGGATAGCACAACACAATCCACACAGGAAAGCAAATATGTTTCAGCTCACACAGGTATACTTCTTCGGATGACGATAGAGATGATCACTGATCCATCTAAGTCATCGGACCCACAAAGGATCGATAGGTACTAACCCCCGCAATGACCCACACAGGATCGGTAGGAAACTAATCCCCGCAATGACCCACACAGGATCGGGCCCACACAGGACCTGTAGGCGCTGGCTCACACAGAACCACTGAGCGCTGACCCACACAGGATCGGTAGCATTGATCCACATAGGATCGCTGAGTGTTGTAGTCGTCGCCGTCGAATCCACTGAGGATCTCTGTACAGTCGTCGTCGCAGTCACAATAGCAGTCGCAGCCATCACTAGGGTTCTCGCACACAGCAAGCTTGTTCGGGAGGGTCCGCTCCACGAGCCGAGAGGCTGATACATCAACTGACACATAGTTCGGAGTTGATGTATCCAAAAGTTCCATATCATCAACAGGAACTCAACGTCGCAGACGGCGCGTCAATCGGACGCCCGGTCTGAGAGTTATTGGCTTTTTCGTCCCAGGGGCCTGGTTGGTTTTTAAGGCAAAACCAACCCCACCGTACTCCAACTACGTCCAAACCTCGGGTGGAGTATTACAAAAGATCCGTCTCATTAAGAGGAACTCAACCAAGTCGACGACACGTCAATCAGACGTCCGGAGTTCAAGATATGAGCGTTTCCGCTCCGAGGGCCCGGTTGGTTTCGTGTACGAACCAACCCGGCCGAACACAAAGTATTCCGAAACATTGAGTGCGATATTTCGAAACGACCGTCTCGTTCCAAGGATCGTGTCGCCACTGACGGTGCGTCGATCATAGGTCCATAGCCCGAGTTATGAGCATTTGAACGGAAAAGTCCGAGTACGGGGGGTCTGGGCCTGGCCCGGCCCGGCCCAGTACCCCCTGGGCCGACCCAAACCGGGTCGACCCGGGCCAACGGCCCGACCTAGCCGGCGGCGCGGCCAGCACAGCTAGTGCGCACGGCCAGCGCGACCTTTGCACCGCACATGCGCCAATGGAGGGGTGTTGCCCCTCCTTTAAGAAAACGGCGGCCCCCATTAAGGGGACCGCGCCTTGTAACACCGGGGGGTGTAACCCCCCAGATTTCTGCCAGTAACGGCCGGCCAGTGCGGGGCCGGCCAGTTTCTCGCCGTGGAACCCCGCGGTCCCGCGTCTTCCGGTGCCGGTGGCCGGGGTTCCGGCCGCCTCCTTCGTGTTCTCCGGCGGGTGGTTTTTCCGGCCGCTACTTCCAGGATGGCTGCAAATTCGTCCAGCGCAGCGTGACGACGCCACGTCCTTCCGTCGCGGCCTGACTTCTGCCGCGGCATCGTTCGTACCCTCGACGTAGCGCGATGGCGTCGCGTTTCTTCGTCGTGGCCCGCATCGTTCACATCTCCTTTCACTCAAGCGCAATGCAACGATGCATTACCATCTTCGCTAATCAAAACGAAGAATAGCCAAGGGGGGAGGGGTATCGGCCGTGTTTGTGTGGACCGATCCCCTCCCGTTATATCGATAGCAGTTGGCCGAAACGTAAAACGTTTAACCTTCACAATTTTTAATTTAAATAAAAATTGGAACATGGCTGTCAGATTTATCTTTCATATTCGAAGGAAAGAATCACCAACTTAAAATAGTCCTACCTTGATTTCAGGAACGGTGTACGTCAACGAGCCGCGGAAGTCGAGCATCACGGAAGTCGGGCGTCGAGGAAGTCAAACGTTGATTCCGTTGTCGTCGAGGTGCGTTCGAAGAGGAAACATCCTTGGAAGAAGACGTCGCATTCTTCGGCGGAGATGTTCTTCGTTGAAGAACGGTGTTCTTCGTCGGAGTCCGAGGTGTTCTTCACGTTCTTCGTTGAGGTTGAAGAAGAAGAAGACTTCACGCTTCCCAAACCTCTCAATGTGGAAAAAACTCTAACAATAATAAAATAAGACCAAGTCTTAATTTTAATAACACAACTTAACCATTTGAATTTCAAGAGTTTGAAATTAAGTAACTCACCTTATTAATTATAACAAGTTGTCAAAAAAATTAATGAAAGTGAGTTAATGGGGAGTTAGGAAGGTGAAGGGTTAAGAGGAGTTAGGGAGTAAAGGGATTTGAAGAGGTGGGGGGGCTTGTGTGGGTCCCACCCTACCTTATCCTCTAAAGGTCGGTTATCACAAGTGGGTCCCACCCCCAACATCCTTACATAGGATAAAACTACCAAGTGGGAAAAATAAAAATTGTTAAATTTTTATTTTCAACAACCACAAAAATTAATAACTCCCCTCGTGTAAACGCAACTCCAAAACAGGAGTTCCTAAGCAATTACCGGCGCTGCGGTTCCATCGGTGCCCTCAGAATTTGATTCCGGGCACTGGTTCTAAAGTTAGAAATTCCCGCTCGTTCGTTCACTGAACGTACCCGAGCTAAAATTCGGATAGAAATTTCGGGCACACCGGGCCTCGAAATCAAGTGCCGTCTGAAACTGCGTTCTTGTAAAATTCCAAAGAAAATTAAGAAAAAAATTTCCCTTGAATTTTACGGGTCTTTACAAATCTCAAGATATAACTTCCTTAACTTGGAAGCAACAAATCCTTTCTTGAGCATTCATCCAATCTTATACCACCAATGACACACTCAACACAAGCTACCTCACCACAATTTCATTAACATGTTTTTTCCTTACATCAATGTATGTGATAAAATGAAACACATAGGTAATGATATCAAGTCAGGAGACCATTACACATGTTCATAGATAGGAACTACCAATAACACTTGAAACATGCATTGTTTCTATTGGTGAGTCTGTCCTCATGATCTAACCACTATAGATCACCAAGTGAAAACTTTATGAGAATAAGTCTCAACGCTTATGAGCCCCCAACACAAGATAGTCAGAAATCTACTGTGTACAGTCAGTAAGACGTATCTAGACCATATGATGTTTATTTAAGACTAATGTCATGGTATCTTGAGTTTCTCATTATATCCTAAGATCTTCTACAACCTTTTAATATGATAATTAATCTATGGACATTACAATTAAACAGTGTATGTAGATAATTATACACTATTATAGTAAGAATACATCATGTCTATCTAACTGTATACATGATATGGTAATAAAAAGTATTTCATAGTTGGGTTTAGGGAACCCACTATTACAAAAATAACACCCCCCAAAAAAAATTTGGTGTCAGCACATGGTGCTCAATATCGGTGTGTTTCATATTGAAATAAAAAAGAAAATTAAATGTATATATAATAACCAAATATAAGCCCAACTTATGAGTTGGAAATAAGAGTACTATCCCAACTCACAACATCATAGCGAATCCTTAGAATGTCCACCATGTTCACTACCGCCACTAGATGCACAACACTACATAAGAAAACCACACCACAATCCACATTCTACCTTTATTATCATGTTAATTGAAACATTAATATTTCCCATTACTAACTGATTACATTTATCCTTCCCATTTAGTTCATATTCAACCATTAACCACTTCTAACCAAAATTCCAATTATAAATAATGAATTAATTTACCCATTACAAACCATTATCCATTCAAGTTTCTTCATTAAAATTTAATTCCATTTATACTAGGAAAATAACACAACATCTCATAACATAGAAACAACATATCTTTCTCAAGACAACAAGCCCCAAAATACCACCATTGTGCCTAAAAACCAACCACATCAGCACAAGCACCACATACCACACCAACATATCATCACATCATCCCACACAACACAACCACACATTATAACCACTTTTCAAACATTTCACATTTCTTATTATAGATTTAAACAAGAGAATTCTCATCATATTTACTTTAGTTCTAACGGTAATTACCACACAAACCTGAATTTTCATGGGCAACTAATTCATTATCAAGATATAAGTTCTCATATAATTTCGTTCTAGGTGATATCAAATAACCACACAATAAATGTTCCATAAACATATCAATTTTAACACAAGAAAGGCTCCCAATGGTTGTGACTTTCTTGAATTCATAAATCATGTTTAACCTCAATAATAGTATATAAAAATTTGTAAAACATGAAATTCATTCTCTTCCCCCTTTAATGTAAATTAAACTAATTAATTATCTTCATTTTCCCAATGAATAATATCTTAAAAGGGGATAAGTAAAATCATGATCCCTCCTACATGTGAAACTAGAAGAAAGATGAAGGATCCCCTATATCAAAAAAAATATTTTTAAACCACTGCCAAAGGTTAGAACCAGATGAAGACAACCAAAAAGAACCATAATGAATGAAAACACATTTAACAACCTAGAAAACACCATCCCACATCATTCATTTACCAAAAGACTCCTAAAATAGTATTCCCCTTGGATGTAGCCTTCCTTGGATGAATAACAAAGAGAAAACAAGGAAAGGGAAAGAAGGATCTAACTGAGAATAACCAAGGATAAATATCCCAAGGCCAAGGTTGAATGTCAATGTAAAGGGGATGAAATAATTCATAGGGATTCACTTGGTTATACCATGAATGGAGAGAAAATCCATAACAAATGTTGGGTTTAAGGGGGTTTGTATTTTTTATGTGGTCTAGAAAACATAACACCACAACATATCTCTACTCACTATGGTGTAGAACTGCTGAAAAGGGAAAAGACCATGGAATTATGTAATGGAACAAACCATAGTGGTACTAGACAAATATGACTCTAAGAAACATGGTGAACTCCATACCACATATTTATAAAACTAGGGAAGAGACTATGGTGCTGGAGGAACTACCACACCATAGAACCCAAAAACCAAGTCAGAGACCACGTTCTAACCCATATCTATAGCATAAATACCCCTAAATTGACTGAACCAAAAAAAATCTTCCTCCACGATTACAAGATGAAACCATTCTCTCTATTAGTCATATATATTGAAAATGACAGAACCACAAAAATCAACCTCAAGGCTCCACACTGCAGCCTCTCTCTCCATGTTGTAGCTATTCAAAAATTGATAAAAGTTCCGAAACTCCTCCTATGATCCACTATAACATAGACAACATCTCCATGCCATATCTTCCAACCTCTATAATATAGGTCAAGCCTCCATGCCACAAATTTCTTCTCAACTGAATTTATTAGCTACAAGTCCACCATTTACTCCCCAACTCACATAGAGCCTCCATTGGACACCTCCACCACTATAATTTCCATAAAGTAATAAGCCTAAAGGTTTGGAAAATTTCAATTTAAAACTTAATAAACATAACTTTAATCTCTCAAGAATCACTACAGCACCTGAGCAACTTTTTAGGACTTAATCCATATAAAAAAATATCAACATGAAGGGTTAAAACTCTCAAGATCTCAATTTGAATCTTCATTTTCAAAATGAACCCTAATCGATATTTAAAAATAAAATAAAATTCTCATTGAAATTAAAAACCTGGAAAGGAGTAGGGTTTTACAACCTCTCCATAATAGAAATTATCATCCACAAGAATCCTTATCGCTCTTTCATCCATAATACCTAAACTATCTCAATAATTAATTCACACTCAACACACAATGTTCTATTTTGGAATGTTGAACTAGATTCCACCATGAAAATACAAACATGAGGTGAACCATTCCTCAAAAACTGATCCTCCATGAATCATCATTACCAGATCACTGAGATAGTGTTTACCCATATCCATCTATCTTAAGACCCCATGGTATCATCACCTTATTTATCATAAAAAATGTGGCTCTCCCCATAATAAGGATCAGTTCATAAGGGCTGATTAAGATCCATTGTATTCACCATATTCAGAATCACCTACCAAGACACATTTATAATGGTCCAATAACCCAAACATTGTAGTTTCTACCACACCGAATATAATTATAAAAAAATGAATTATTCAAACCACCTATGGAATAAGTTTCTTAAAAAAATTGGTTTCAGATTCCAAATTGACATCCAATCACATAATCATGATGGTTTAACTCCCAAAGTAATGTCATGATTTTCCAAGAAAGCACACCAAAATCTAAACCCTGAACATGGTGTACAACCATGGTTGTTTCCTTGAATAATTGAATCTACCTCCATGAAAAAACCTCATGAACCAACACACCATCTTTCTGACATAACCATAGATTACATTGACCTCATCATGAGCTTGATGTGAATGCCTGAACTCCATTCAATCCCACATTTGAACTTCAAAACTGGTATTAACCCCATAACTAGATACAAATAGATTTACCTATACCCCATCATCCAATTGTTACCTCATTCATTCAAATATCTTTTCCAACACACCCATGACCCCACCAATATCTGCGTAGTTACCTCACATCCCATTCTTTATCCATTACTACACAAAATGAGTAGATAAGGATCTTCTATTCATATCTAGTTATCATAATGATACCTCAATCACAACATACTCCTAACTCATATGAGTATCATCCATGGCATCAACTAAATTTCCATTCATCAAGTGGATCATTCCATCCAACGACCAAGGGGTCACTCCCCAACATATAGATTTCCACAAATTGATCATCAAATAGAACCTCAATGGGTTACAATATCATACTTGAGTCTCTCCTCTGAAGATATGACCAGCTCCATCAACCTCTTACACTATGCTTACCTGATATTCCATTTCTTGGAACACAATCAGGTTGACCATACCACAACACCCTTACCCATATCTAGAAATGGATACTATTTTAGATACTATAGTAACCCTTCTCAAACTCGCAGGAAATTATACATGCATCAGAACATCCCAATTGAACCTGTTCCATGATCTATTTCATGTGAAATAAGATTATTAATCCATTTTATGAATACATGTGTTCTCATCTAGTCATTCATAATATTAATTTCCTATTTACTTAGCTGACCATGCCCCTTGTATTTCAATCAAATATATCTAGAAGAACCCTTAGTGATATTATTCAAAATTGTCATTGTGCCTATTCCATGGTCTATTATGTGGACACCCACTAACCAAAGAGTAATTCTCTAAAACTAGAAGAACCTACAAACATAATACCCATCTAATATCTAACCATATAGGATCGAAATCCCCTATCTCATTTACAACCAAACCCAAAATAAATAGGTTTAGGTATTCAACTAATCTTATCCTATAAAACAAAGATTCGATTCCAAAACCACCTAAAGTTATTTACATCACAAAACCCAAGGCATATCCTCACCTATACCATATAATTCTTAGAACCTATATTT
This sequence comes from Viscum album, assembly GCA_963277665.1. NCBI lineage: Eukaryota > Viridiplantae > Streptophyta > Magnoliopsida > Santalales > Viscaceae > Viscum > Viscum album. The sequence goes on from OY728164.1 coordinate 2,034,589,559, forward strand.
TTTCTTTCTTAATACCTAAATAATACACCCATTTTTATCATATCTAAAGGCACTCACAAACCCAGGTCAAAACTTTTATTAGGTTACCTTCCTATATATCACATCTTGAACACAACACCTGACTCACAAATATCTTGAGTGGTATCTCAAAATAGTAATATATTCCACTTAAATAATAAATCATATCTCACTATGTACAAACTAATAGATAACACCTCTCTACACCCACCTCAAGCATCACATGAGATCTCACACTCCAAACTAAAAACACTAGGGTCTCATGTGTAAATACTAGGAATCACAAGCCAAATCACCTACCTAATAGGGAATTGATCCTCATTAGTTATCTACATATTGGGAAAAAACCATCAAAAATATGAAATATCATACCAATCCTAATGGGGCCCCTGTATATGAGAGACACCCCCTCAAGAATCACATTCTCATCTAGGTTTTAAAGACCCATGTTTCTCCAAACTATGAAATTTTGTAGAAATTTGAATTTTTTACTTTTAGATGCTCATGAGTGGTAAAATGATATTTTTACCCTATAAACTAATCTTAGATAATTTTTTTAACCATTATTTCGGTCCCATAATAGGGTGTTTACCATAGTATAAGAGTCTGGTGGAATTTCAATCCATTTGAATTTTTTTTAATATTTAATATTTAATATTTAATTTATTAATTATTAATTTATTCACATGTGTCTATTCAGATATATCTTTTGAATAGAGAGACATATTGAGATTTTTTCTCCTCTGTTGATTCTTAAATATGAAGTTTTTTCTTAGATGAGGCTTAAAATCCTGTTAGGCACCAGGGATGGGATCATGCCCCATTTTTTATTTTTTTTCCCTCCATTTTCATTTCCCATTTTATTTTATCATTTTATTATGTGGATTCTTTCTCACACCTCCTATGGATTTTTTTCACCATGACTAAGATATTAGAGGGAGAGAAGAAGGTAGGTGGTGCCACAGATCTTGGGGGATGTCGTATCATTGTGCAGTAGTGGTGGAACACCAATATGGGAAAAGCATCGACAAATTACACCCAAAGGTAAGATGTTTTTTATTTTTCCCCCTAAATACTAATATATTTAAAAAATTATAGTTTTAAGGGCCTAATATGAATACTAAGGACTCCCATGGGTTTGATTAATTCTTAACTAGTAGAAAATAAAGATTTAGGCAGATTACAAGGGTTTCATTCAGGAAATCCATATCACACAACCTGTGGTTAAATGAACACTTTTCATATACTATTTATATTTGGGGAAGAAGAATTTTAATAAGTACACTCTTTATATTGAGTATAATCATTGTGGAGTGGTACTCAACTATATAGTTGAGTACATAGCCAGATGTAGTTTTCAGGACTACACGCTATGTACTGGTAGTACATGCCATATAGAGGTACTTGTCCATGCAGCCGAGTACATGTCCAGATAGTCTGTATAGGGGCACATGGTTGTTTATTGTAAATGATATGACCACATGATGGTTACACACCATGTAAAATTTCACATCCAGGAAAAATCATGTCTATCCCACGTGAGGTACACAGGATGGTGCCCAATACAGGGTACACAATGTTTACATATTTTACACACCATGTACTTTGGTTTTACATACCAAGTTCATCTTAAGTATGCACCCATGTGGGTATTTGAGAGTATAAATCATTTAATAGGTTATACACACAATTAACTTCTCCCTTTCTACCATTTTAGGATTTTTCATTACTTTATGCCCCAGAGTCAGAATTTGGCATAAGAGAAATACATTATGAGATTTTTTTCACATAGATCGTGATGGTAAAAACCTTAAGGTCATTTCAAGAATCATTAGTGTAACTTTAGGTAAATAAAACTATGATGGAGAGGTTATTCATCCATTAATTTAAAATATATATCTCTCAATATTGATACCTAGGATGAGATCGAATTGAGGGTTATGATAAATGGTTTGTAGACTTGGAGTGGGTTAGTCAAGATCCTCATTTTATGTATCTTGGGATAGTCCCTGGTTAGAAGGACAGAGAAATGACTTGATGATACTAATAGGTTCAATGTTCAAACTAAACTAGAGTGAGACCTTGATTGGATATAGGACATGAACTATCTACCTTTATTGAATCTTATATAGCTTTTACCATGAGGAAGTCTCCCTTGAGAGATGACCCCGTATGGCATAAGAGTTTGTGAGATGTTAGAGATAGGGTTATAGGATGTGTTACCCCAAGACATTAGTTTCTTATGAGGATCCCATCTAGGATGACTCGACTTACTTACTGCTTATGAGACACTTACCTATAATTTTTAAGGATCTTACATAGGAGGCCTCTACTTCCCTACTGTTTATAAGTATACATTATAGGATTCCTCTACTTTCTTACTATTTCTATGGATCCCATGTAGGTTTCCTTTGCTTCCTTATTCTTTATGAGGACCCCATATAGGATTAATATGCATAATCTTTCCAAGGATCCCATTTATAATTCCTCTACTTACTATTTTTGAGGATCTCATATAGGATTCCTACACTTACCCTTTATGAGAATCTCATGTAGGAAGCATCTTCCAGATTACTATTCTGAGGATACCAAGAGGGATGCCTTTTATTACATGATGACTTAGAGGATTCCAAGAGCAATTACTTTGCTTATGTGAGGACTTAGAGAATCCCAAGTAGGATACCTCTCTAGTGTTTTAAATGAGGAAACTAGTGGAATTCCTGACGTTTGACTGACCCTGAGCTAGTGCATTTTAGGTTTAGGTAGAGATGGTAGTGGGTGTCACTATAGAACATGTACTAGACTTGTGATCCCGATAATTTGTGGTAGTAGTGGTGGTCTTAGGTGTTCTTCCAACCTCGTAATTTTATTTATGAACTCACTCTATTAATATTGATGTGGTTATGATATTCAGATGTGTTTCATTGTATTTGGATGATGTTTCTGACATAATGTGATATATGATAGGGATTCCCAATGGTACTACCTGGGATCTAGCTTCTATGCCTTTTTTTATTGATTATTGTATTATTGGGATTCCCATATATATATTGGTATATGTTTTTGAATCCTAATTATTTATTTGGATCCATAGATATAATACCTAGGATTTGGATTTTGATCCATACTTGATAAGATGTTGGGCATGGTGTTCCTCATAACCTATTTGATCATTATTAGACATGGATTCCACATCATTTATTTTATCATAGTGGAAATGGAGTTTTACATATATGATTGTGACTAGTGGGAATGGAGTTCCATAGTGGACATGGTGTTCCATTGTTTTGAAGATACTATATTAAACTGATAGGGATACTTGGATTCCTCATGCGGAATTCTTTTGATGGGCTCCTAGGATAAATGGAATTATTTTATGCTTGATTATCATTATACATGGAATCCTTGGTTATGAACCTCAGTTCTAGATTTTATTTATATAAAGAAAAAGTTCCATATATGAAAGATGTCTAGTTTTTACCTAGAATCTTTCATTATAGTAATTTTAGGCAAGTATGGGTGAACCACGTTCAAGGACATGTATCCCTCTATGATGAAGTATCTTTCTCAAATACATTTCCAGCACTAGCCAAATAAGTTATTGATAATTGGGCTCATGGGACTAAGGATTGACATAATTATACAAAACTTGAGGGGTACATCATCTAGATCAATGCCTTATTCGCATGATATCTAGTTAGTAAATATCATGGTACCAGGGATTATGTGTTGTTTTTATTTATTTATTTATTCCACTTATGTCTAAGCCAGGATGATCATATTTCATTGGCACACACTTATGATAGTATATTATAGGTTCACCATTGGGGGTGGACTATTGAGATCACTTATTACCCCTTTACATGAAACAAGGTTTAAATGAAGACCATATATCTTTTTTTAGGTTGAGAATAGATGTGTGATAGATAGGGATAATGCCTAGGGTTGCATGATTGAGTAAATATGCTTTTGTGGATTCTTATGATCATATTGGAGGATCTCTAATGTGTCTTGGAGATTGGATTTGTGGTTTAGATCAAATTTAGTTTTAGATTGGGGTAATTTTATTTCTATTTCCTTTATTTACTCCTACATATGTGGTTGGTCAAATTGGCGATCAGTGTTGTATGTATACCATTGTTGTTTGGTCCTTTACTAAATTATATTTTATTATAACCTTATTTATATTAATTGCTTCCACACTATGATTATTTACTACTTTAAAATATGGAATTAGTTATTTTAATTTTTTCTTACTCTAATATAAGGGAATTATCTCCTTATAGACACACCCTAGGCCCTCACTACCAGTTTGAAGCCTCTGGAATATGGTTAGGCATGCTTGATACAAAGTCATTAACTGGTTGGGATAAAATTTATAGAGTGAATCAGGTTGGGACGTGACAAAGTGGTGCCCTAGACTTTTATTTTTTAGTTGTATTAATAGTTGGGAAATAGTAGATTGGAGTGTTAGTAATGGGTCAGAACTTGTGATGAATATAAAACTGGGGTATCAAGAACACTTGTTTTGGTAAAAATTCATGGATTCTGGGGTTATGGGATCACTATTCTTGATATTTAGTGTTATAGTTGTATATTATTTTCACATTTAGTGATTTAAATGTTGTGTAGATTTTATGAATTATTATAGATTTATGGATCTTGTCCTATTAGATAGTGGATAGTTAATTATTTTGACTCTTAGTCACCAAAGACAAGAGGCATCTCATGCATCATATTTGGAACTTAGTGTTCACATGTCATAGGCATTCTAGTTTGTGATTTTTCTGATAACATAGGTCATATATTTAAAGTTTCAATAACAACATAAATGTTTTTTCACATATATGTTATTGGTGGACTTTTAATCATTTAGATCGATATGTATATATTACCTTCTGATGTCAGGTCATGTGGATCTATAGTGAGACATTTTATAGTGATACTGATGAATCAGTCCTCATGCACAAGAGGTGTAGTGACCCTAGTAGGTTGATAGGGTATATTTTTACTATTGATAAACTTCTTTTGGGATGTTGTTTCTTATGTTATGTTATTTAATGTTTCAAAAACAACCTATAAGGTGTTTTCCCACATAACATGGAATGAAAATCTACTTAACTAGGGCATTTGAGTGTTGTATGGCATAGATAATTAAGATGATCTCTTGTGTATACTGTTGACCCTCATAGGTCAACATCGGTAGTGATGTCTTTCGGTAGACCATTTTTTGGGTGAATCATTTTTTTTGTGGTTAACTAAAGATCAATAAAAACCTATATAGTGTTTTACCATCTAGTATGCCATGATATTTTACTTAACTGACATTCATTTATAGTTATCTAGTTAGTTCCTATAGTGCGATGTTGATAGGTACAACAATGTTTATAGTAAATTGGAACCTCGAGGGGATTCACTTTATATGGATTTCCTATGAGGATTTGTTTTTCATATTTTTACTTGATATTATAACCCTCTAGGGGGGATTCCTTATGAGGATTCTCAAATAGGATCAGGGCCTAATGGTCTGATGTTTTAAAGGTGATGTTTTTAGAGTAATTTCATTAATGATAATAGTTATCAATTGATTTCAACTAATTGGGTTACCAAATACAAATTAAATAGAGTTTTCCTCTATGGCATGGAAATGAAAACCTATATAATTGACTATATAGTGACTGGTTTTTACCCTAGTGGTTTGATGTTATCTTAAATTCCCTTTGATAGGTTTGGTCATTTTGGGATAGGTGGTTAGACATAGTCAACATGATGCAAGACATGATCGGTAGGGAGAGGTGGGAGACATAGAGGCCCTTTTTTTTGACTCAAACCCTTGTGATTTAGAAAGGGGTTGATTGAGGGGAAACATGCAATAAGGTCTATCCTAGTTTTATTGATGTCTTTTTGGGTAGTAAGTTTCATTATAAGCTCATGTTCTAACCAATACATGAGAGGTGTTGTGTTATTTTGATATATGAATGGTGATTAACTTTATTTTTTGAGGAAGTACATAGGGTTCTTGGTTATTGTGATTGGATTTGATGGGTAAGATTGTTTGGGTGTTAGACCCTATTGAAAAATGGTTGTCTAGTTGGTGCTTTAATTTTGGAAAATGATGTCATGTGATGGGTGATCATAGAATAAATATTGGAATGGTTGTGGTTGTTTATTTTTAAGATGAGTTCAATAGAATCTTATGGATTAATGAGACTAACATTCATTGTATCTTGGTCAACATATCCTTGTGATGTATGATTCATAAGATCATGATTCAGGTGATAATGGTACACATTGGTTACATGTGTTACTATTTAAATCATAAATTTTTGAAAATTTGTATACAATCCAAGGGATGTTGTTCTTAATGAAATTTTGAAAGCATGATTTTCTAGGAGTTGTGATAAAATTAGGAATTCCCCTCTAGGGTAGAGGATACATCGAGAATAAATTGGGTGTCATGAGGTGGTTAACTAGTGGTTGGACTTGGACACACAATTTTGAGAGATGTGGTGTATGAAGTTAGTTAAAGTTAGGTATATCTTGTTTTTATGTGAGCATGGTTTTGGAAGAGATATGCATGCCTGTAGTTGGAATCTTAATCTAATCCTAGTTTAGAGATGATCATTCCTATTATCATGATAACGTACCAAGTACACTAAGAAATAATATTATATACATTACTCTTTTTTAATATATTATCCAGTTTGTCGAATGAACTCATTGGGAGTGTGCTCAAGGATTTTGATAAGGTAAGATAAATTGAAGAGTGTTAATAATTGGTTGTTTGATTATGGTGACCCTCATTATGAGTAAAGATTCATCCCTTTTTATGGGAACTATTCTTAGGAAGTGGGAATGGTATATGTTTTGATGTTTTAGGTTGATTCTTGAGGATGTGAAATTTTGGTCATGCTAGTCATTGTGTTCAGTAATGGAAAAAATCATGGGCCATTGATCTTAGAGTTAATTTATGATGTGATGATAGGGGTATTACTGTGATGTGGATTACCATATCAATTACAGTTGAACATCTTCCTTGATTAGGAGAGTTGTTAACATTGTGGGGTAGGTCATTGGATGGTCAAGATAGGATAGTTGTGCTGATGCTCAGGATGAGATCATGTTCATTGTATGAACACCAAGGCTTATTAGGGATGAGTAGGTTTATCAGGGGTTGGCTGTAAAGAACCATGTTTTTCTGGACTTTGAAATTCAGCAGAAATTTCAATTTTTACTTTTAAATGATCTTGAGGGGTAAAAAGGTCTTATTATTCAAATAGATGATCTCAGATAATTTCCCCCCTCCATTGGTCTCAAAATAGGGTTTTACCCTAGTATAAGAGTTTCAGGGAATTATGATCCATTCAAAATTTCAAGGAGTAATTAATATTTTTTAATTAAATATTAATTTATTCTCACATGTTCATTCATAGATATCTTTTGAACAGAGAAAAAAATTGAGATTATGTATCCACCATTGAATCCATAAGGATGGTTTTTACTAGAGAAGTCATAAACTCATGTAAGTTGATGGGACCGGGCTCAATCCCTATTTTCGTTTTCTATTATTTTTCTTCCTTTTCTTTTCCCCCTTTCTTTCTTTTTTTTCTCTTTTTCTCCCCTATATTCTCATGCATTCCCCATGTTGGATTCCTTTTCTATGACCATGAGAGTATAGGGAGAGTGAGATAGGGGGATAGGGAGAGAAGAATGAAGGTGCCACCGTGGAGCACAAAAGAAGCCATATCATCATGCTATAGTGGTGGAACGTGGTTATGAGAAAATCATTAGTAAATTCCACCCAAAGTTAGGATATTTTTATTTTTTATATATATCCCCATATATTTACTCCTTTTATGTTCTATGTCTCCATTAGAACTACTAAGGACTTCCATAGGGTTTATCTATGCTTAGCTAGGAGAAAACAAGGTTTCAAACCAATTATAGTGGTTTATGTTTGGGAAATCCCAATCACATGACATATGGTTATATAGACACATGCTATGTACTATTTCATTTTAGGGAATATGGAATTTCAGAAGTAAACACCATGTATTTAGTATACATTCCATGTAGTTTTTCTTATCCATGTAGTCGAGTACATGGTCAAATGTAGTTTTCAGGACTACTCGATATGTATTGGTAGTAAACGTCATGTAGTTATACTCAGGCATGTAGCCAAGTACATGGCCAGATAGCCTTTGTAGGGGAACATGGTTTTGTATATTACATGGATAGAACCCATGTGGGTTACATGCCATATAGAATTAAATAATAAGAAAAAACACAAGTCTATGCCATGTGAGGTACACAGGCAGGTACCCCATGTAGGGTAAACACGAATATATATTTTACATGTCGTTTACTTGGGTTTTACTTTCCAATACCAATTGAAGTACACACCCATGTAAGGCTTTGAGACTACACTCTATGTACAAGGGTATACATTCCATGTACTTCTCCCTCGATACCCTTTTTTGTGTTTTCATGGTGTTATGCCATGAAGTAAAAATTAGACAAAATAGAGGTCCATTTTTAGTATTTTCTATGTATATTGTGATGGTATAACCCTTTAGGTGATTTGAGGACTCCTAATAGGTTTTTATGGAGATTAAGCTATGATGGGGAATTTTTTCCTGTAGTAATTTAAACCAGCAATCTCATAACAGTGTTAAGTGGGATGAGATCCAATTGATGGTCGTGATAAATGGTTAATTGACTTGGCATGGGTTTGTAGAGTTCCTCATTTGATGTATCTTAGGATAGCCCCTGGTTAGAAGGACCGAGATGTGACTTTATGAGACTGATGGGTTGGGTTTTTAGACTAACCTGGAGTGATACCTTGATCTGATATGGACCATGAGCCATCTCCATTGGAAAATTCTTACATAGATTTTTCCATGAGTATGTCTCCCTTTTGAGATGTTTCCTTCTAGACCAAGATGCCATGATATTTTAGAGATGGGGTTGTAGGATGTGTTACCCCAAGATATTAGTTATTTCTGAGGATCCCATATAAAATTTCTCTGCTTACTACTTCTAAGGATCCTACGTAGGATGCCTCCACCTCCTTACTATTTCCAAGGATCCTGAGTAGGATGCCTCCACATACTTACTATTTATGAGAATACCATATAGGATTCCTCTACTTCCTTACTCTTTCCAAGATTTTAGTGTTTGATGCTTTTTCTTTCTTACTCTTTCTAAGGATCCCATGTTGGATTCATCCTCATTCACTTTTTAAGGATCCCATGTAGGATTCAACCACTTACTCCTTTTTTGGAACCCATGTAGGATTCCTTAACTTAATATTTTATAGGATCTTGTATATTATGTATCTACTATATTATTATTCTAAGTATCCTAAGAGGTGTTACTTTTATTACATACTGACTTAGAGGATCACAAGATGGATTCCATCTCTTATATATAGACTTTGAGGGTCCCAGATAGATTTCCATCCATTTTTTCACATGATGGATCTAGTGGTGCCCCAATGTTTGACCAACTCGGAGCTAGTATATTATAGGTTTGGGTAGAGATAGTAGTGGGTGCCACATTAGAACACTTACTAGACTTGTTAGGTGTAGATACTATACTAGTATTGATGGGTTTAGGCATTTGGAAACCCTCTCTTTTTTTATTAAATATTTAATTGTGTTGGGGATGTTAAAAAGTGGGTAAAATTGTGATTTTATTAATAAATAAATAAATAATTGAATAAGAATAAAGAAACAACCTTTTTTGGTACTCAGATTCTAACATGACACTTGATATCAACCCAAAACTGTTACAACCATTGTTGGAGTGCCTTTGAGAATCTTATAACCTTTTAAACAAATATCAAGCCCATGGAAAATTCCTAGGATCAATCCATAGGAAAATATATTACATCATACTTAATAATTGATTCTTGGGATCATGTCCTCGATAATACAAATCAATCTCAGAGGCTAACTAAGAGGTTTACATCCCCTACTACTAATTCCAATGATCAAATATAAGGTAATCCTAATAGATATCATGTCTAAATCTAATAAACATGTATAAGTAATTCTAACCATACCACATCAAAATCAAATTATTTTTTCCAAGGCATTCTAGACCATGTCATATCCATATGGGGGGTTTCCTCCCATACCTCAATTCTAAAGACCAAGTCCATGAAAATCATCAGTATCAGGCCCAACAGATAGATTCAATGAGAATTTCCTAGAAAACACATGTATCTCGATTCATTATAGTGGGTATTTTTCTTACTTGAACCATCTCATTTTTCATTATTGATTCTGGTTCTAAGGTTACACCCACAATCATCATTATTGGTTTCTATATGCACCCTCTTAGGAGACATCACATCATTGGGGTACCAACAAATCTCCCCTAGGTCACATCATGGTTTGGAAACCCTAAATATATTATTTTATCTATTTTATATATCTTGGGTTAAGTAAAATCAATTATATGGAATAATATCCCTTGGTTTCATCATAATCATATTAGAGCCTCAATGACCTCATTGACAAAGTCACACAAGGGAGATGACCTCAAGCCCACTCCCTTCCCCAAGTCATTCTAGGTCAATCTGCACACCCAACCTATAAATAAATCTCCATAGGGTATACCCACCCATGTAACCACATATAAGTGGGGGAGGAACACATACCCCATAGACATCCCACTATCCCAGAGGTTTTAATGGTTCTGATGGTTCTCAGACGGCGTGCATGGACCAATTATCCCAATCCACCACTCTCCTTTACATGAATACGTCAAATCTTCCATCACTACTTTAAATTCTTTTTTATTATTTTTCGAACCATAAGTTCCAAGTGTCTCAAGGTATAAAAATACTATCTATTTCATAGACATTGATGGTTAAAGAAATCAATCCAATTCTCATTGGTCCATTATGGACCTTGACACATTGTTCAGACCATCAGTTTAATTTAATTAAAAATAATTCATTTAATTAAAAGAAAAATTAGTGTACCTTGGTGTGCATACCATATATAACATTAAAAACATATAAAAATAAATAAAAATACAATTAGGGTATTCTTAAGTATCCACCTACCTCAAAAACGAAGCTTCCACCCTTTAAAGTAACTCAGACATCCTCACAAAAGACCGCCAAAACTCGGATCACCATCCGGATAAACTATCTGAAGGAAAAACATCAAATAATTTATTATAAATAAATATAATTAATTATTCAATCACTTTTTAAAAATTTATAATTAATTTTAAATTTAATTCAATTAAACATAATGCCCAAAATCTCCCCAGACTCCCTTATCACACAAAAACCATGGCCAACAGAATGAAAGAATCCCTTGGAATGCTCATGACACATCCTAACTCAAAATACCTAACATTTGTAACCGATTAAATATAAATTATCACTTAATTTAATCCAAAACCTAAAAAAATTCATCCGGTGGCATACCTTCAATAAGAATTATGTGCAACAGCATGTAAACATTGTCATAAGACATCATATAGCTATGCCATATATAATATTCATCTTTATCAGCTAATTCCACCTTGATATGAAGGAATCAACACCAAAACCCTAAACTTGAGAAACAAATTATGTTAAAACAATAAAAGGGGGAGAAGGGGGAAGAAAGGGGGAACACACCTTAATCCATAATGAAAACATCCTAAGAATTCAACAAAAATCACTGGGTAAATGAAAAGAAGAAGAGGAATATAGGTTGGATTGTGCACACATGAGGGAGGAGGGGGGTAAGGGACTTCCATTTTAAAATTTGAGAGGGTAAAATTTCCATTTTTGTCCTTTTATAGGGTACCATGTTTAACCAAACCGTGCACCAACCATGCGGCCTCCATTATCCACGACAACCACTCTTTCAAGGTTGGGTTGTACAGTTCACTAAACCATGCACCAACAGTGTGAAACCCTCTACAACTTAGACTTCAGAAATTGAATATTTTAAAATTTGAGAGGGTAAAATAGCCATTTTACCCTTTTAAAGGGTTCTATGTTTAATGATACCATGCACCTACCATGTGGCCTCCACTATCCACGACCACCACTCTTGAAATGTTGGGTTGTACAGTTCACCAAACAACGCACCAACAGTGTGAAACCCTCTACAACATAGACTTCAATCATTGAATATTTTTTCTACAACAGTATGAAATTTTTTCTGTAGTCCCCATGCCAAATACAAGCCACATAGTTTAATCTATAATTATCATAGTTAACCCTTAGTCATACAATAATCATGAAAAATAACTATACACTTTAGAAAATTAGATGGAAATCTCTAGATGCTTAAGGTGATGCATGGTTTCCACTAAATAGTGGAAGCCAAACCATGAACTAAGTAAAAAATCCTCAAAATGTTTGAAACATAACTTAAAGCTCTTGAGACCCACAAAAGCACCTGAGGCACTTCCTGGACCCCAATCCCTATCTAAATATTGCAACTTTAAGTGTTATAACTCTCAGGATCTCAATCTAAAAATTATTTTTCAAAACAACCCATACATGATATTTCAAAGAAATAAAAATATATTTGAAATTAATAACTTGGAATGGAGCATAGTTTTACAATTGATGTAATATCTCAATATAAACAAGTGGGGCCTCACCCACCCTCTGGTTTAAATCTCTCAATCAATGTGTTGTCACCCATGAAAAGTTTAATCTCCTAAGAAATTTTTTTCATCTACCACATGAATGTTGTATCCTCACACAAGTAATATTTTAAATTGGTGATAGAAATTATAAAACAACCCACTCAAAAAATACAATGCAGATACTATTCCATAGGTGAGTGGTCACCCAAGAAACATCCATTTCCCCAAGAACCTATGTGAATTAGTTTATCCATGTGTGAAAAAAATAAGGTTTCATAAGAATATTCCCTAGTACAAGTGGGGCTCTAGTATATGATACCTTCAAATAATATAAGTGAAGTAATTTTTTTTGTGATAAAATTTTAAAATATTAATAATTTTTTAATTCATTTATTTTTTTAAAATCAAAATAATAGGTAAGACTATTTTGTTTTTGGATTACCAACCTCATCCTGTATCTGCACAAGTTCGAACTACATAGGACCACTTTCTAAATGGATTTTTTTAAATCCTTCCTTTCCCCCAAATCCACCCCTTATGTAACACCACAGAATGATAAAGGTTTAAATGACTAAATGATATGACTCATGTCAACAAAGTGTACCTTTCTTTTCAAAAGAATACTTGATTAGAACTCCATAATTAAGCGTGCTTGGCCTGGAGTAGTGATCAGGATGAGTGGCCTATTGGAAAGTTTCTCAGGGTGTGTGTGAGTGAGAAAAAAACAAATTGGAAAGGACATGTGTTGGCCATTGGGGACTTTCATTTGTTAGATGACCCATTCAGGCATGCGCGTGGGCCCCAAGGTGGAGACCATGTGTCTGCGGGGCCACTAGTGGTACATGGAGGGCCAGGACTCGACAACCATGTTAAGGTGGGGTTTCTATGCTGTCACTGGGGCCCAGTTGTTACATTAGGTATCAGAAGAGGAACCCAACTTTAATTACAGTGCACTTCCTGGGTTGAGATATAGGGTCTACAATGAGGACGTTGTGTTCTAAAGGGGGGGGGGGGGGGAGATGTAACACCCCAAAATGATAAAGGGTTAAATGACTAAATGATATGACTCATGTCAACAAGGTTCACTTTCTTTTTCAGGAGCCTACCTGATTAGAACTCCACAGTTAATCATGCATGGCCTGAAGTAGTGAACAAGATGGATGACCTTATGGGAAGTTTCTTAGGGTGTGAGTGAGTGAGGACAAAGCACACTAGAAATGTCACGACCCGTCCTCGGGGCCCGTGCCGTGACTACCCCAAGCCCACCTTCCATAGGCCAGGGGCTGGCTACTAGCACCAAGGCGTAAATCCCGGTAAAAAGGGAAGGCATTGCCTTTGTAAAGTAAACAAACACCACAGAGTAGCAAGCAGTAGAAGTAAACACTACGTAAAAACTGGGTACAACAGTAAGTGCGGAAAAGTAAGTGGGCCAGCATACAAACCCGAACTGAATGTAAAGTACTACTAGAAAGGGAAAACAACAACTGTAAAGTAGAGCCACAGCGTCGAGCCATCCACTGGAAGTCCCACCTGAAGGGTGGCTACAGATAGCCTCCACTGCTCCTTGGGTCTAGCCGACCGCTCCGAGTACGTCTCGTCCAGTGGTCCACCTCCAGGTACCGTCCTGCTCCACAAGCCTCAACCACGATCAGCGCTGTCCGTCGTCTACCACCAACACAACGTAGTGAGGGTATAGCCCGTGAAAGGGTGAGTATAAGCTACTCAGTAGGGACCCCGAGACCCCCGAAGGTCTCCTAGAATCCACAAAGGATAAACCACAAGGAAAGATACAATCACAAAGTAACATTCAACACTGCTTAGGTATATGCCCATACATATACCTAAGTCATCAATTCTAGTTCGGATCCAACATTCGAGCCCAGGTAAAACCCAGTCCACACAGGAAAGCAAAATGTAAATCCACACAGGATAGCACAACACAATCCACATAGGAAGCAAAACAGGATTCAGCTCACACAGGTATACTTCTTCATATGATGATAGAGATGACCAGATGTTTCCACTGATTCATCTAAGTCGTCGGAACCACAAAGGATCGATAGGTACTAACCCCCGCAATGACCCACAAAGGATCTGACCCACAAAGGATCGATAGGTAACTAACCCCCGCAATGACCCACAAAGGATCTGACCCACAAAGGATCGATAGGTAACTAACCCCCGCAAAGACCCACACAGGATCAGACCCACACAGGATCTGTAGGCGCTGGCCCACACAGGACCGTTGAGCGCTGACCCACACAGGATTGGACCCACATAAGATCTGTAACACTGATCCACATATGATCGCTGAGTGCTGTAGTCATCGTCATCGAATCCACTGAGGATCTCTGTACAGTCGTCGTCGTAGTCGCAGTCGCAGTCGCAACCAGCTCTAGGGTTCCCACACACAGCAAGCTCATTCGGGAGGGTCTGCTCCATAAGCCGAGAGGCTGATACATCAACTGACACCTAGTCTAGAGTTGATGTATCCAAAAGTTCCGTATCGTCAACAGGAACTCAACGTCGCATACGGCGCGTCAATCAGACGCCCGGTCTGAGAGTTATTGGCTTTTTCGTCCGAGGGGCCCGGTTGGTTTTTAAGTCAAAACCAACCCAACCATACTCCACCTACATCCAAACCTCGGGCAGAGTAAGCCAAAAGATCCGTCTCACTTAGTGGAATCTATCAAAGTCGACGACACGTCAATCAGACGTCCGGAGCTCAAGTTACAAGCATTTCCGCTCCGAGGGCCCGGTTGGTTTCGTGTACGAACCAACCCGGCCGAACCCAAAGTATTCCGAAACCTTGAGTGCGATATGTCAAAACGACCATCTCGGTCCAAGGATCACATCGACGCTGACATTACGTCGATCGGAGGTCCGTATCCTAAGATATGGGCAAAAGAACAAAAAGGTCCGAAAACGGGGGGTTTGGGCCCGGACCGACCCGGTTGGGTGCGACCCGGCCCGGCCGGCGTGGACCGGCTGGCGCTGGCCGGTTAGCCAGCGGGTCGGCTCGGCCGGTTACGGCCGAGCGGAGCGGGGGGCGCGCTGCCCCCGCCTGAAGGAGCCGCGGCCCCACGTGGGGCCGCCCTTGCCAGCAGACGCGACCGGATGCCGCGTCTCGTCCCCCTCCGGTCCCGTGCGGTCGAGGGACCGCGTCCTGCCGCCGTGGCATCAGCTGCGACAACTCCCTCCGGCGACACACCGGGCACCACCGCCACCTGCCGCCGGCGCCGCCGTGCTGGCGAGGTGCACTGGCGGGCTGCTCCACGGACCACCAGATGAGTTCTGGTGGTCGGACAAATGCGCCGTCTTCACCAATGGACCTCCCGGGGCCCGTCCTTCACTGCGAGGACCTCATATCGCCCGTGCGGCTTGTTTTTTCATCGTCCACCGTTCCGCACACCAAGAACAAAAAGGGAAGTGGGTGCGGACTTGTTCGTTGGCCCGCACCCACCGCGTTAGCGGTTTTAAAAGTCTCACAACAAAAACTTTATCATACACCACGGGTATAAATCACAAAGATTTAAAAGAATCAACCCCTACCTCAACGTTGTCATCGAACGTGAGTTCGTCGCGGAATTGACCATTGCGGAAGAAGAGGATCATCGCGTTGCGGAAGGGGCGTCGCTGTCGTCGCGGTACACGGTGTCGCATAGTCAAACTCCGAGGATTAAAAACACATAGATTTAATTGCACGAATTAACCCCATGTTGGGGATATAATCCACAAAGGAATTAAAAGAACCGCAATCCCCTACCTCAATCGATTGTTGATCGAAGATTGTTGCGGGGAAGGAACGTCGCAGAAGGAGGATCGTCGGCGTCGCGGTACACGGCGTCACGTCTTCGATCTCCGAGGGTTTGGCATTCTTCATCACCTTTCGTCAAAGGTCGGCATTCTTCGCATTCTTCACGTTCTTCGCGTTCTTCGTGTTCTTCGCGAAGAAGGATGAAGATCTCCAAGACTTAGAGCTTCCTCCAAATCCTCTCAACAAGAAACCCTCAAGCAAACATGTGTTGGTCTTATTTTATTCCCATGCCAACGATTTGAAATTCAAAGGTAAGAAACGAACCAATAATTCGATGAATTAATTGTCACGACTTAACTGCCCAATTAATAGGGGCGTTAGAATTTAAGAAAATGCACCAGTTGACTTTATTTAAAAGAGGTTTTCGCGGGTGCGTTATTTAGAGGGAAAGAAACGGTGGGGCTCGTGTGGGCCCCACCTCACAAATATCCTACCAAGTGGGTAGGATATCATGGGTCCCACCTTATCCGCTTAACCTAGATTAAGTGGATTTAAGTGGCTTTAAGTGAAATAAAATAAAGTTGTCGCACCACTTTATTTTATTTCTTAACTTAACCCCAAAAATTAAAAACCACACCCGAGAAAACGCAACTCCGGAAAAAGAATTTCTAAGAAAATACCGGCACTGTGATTCCATTGGTTCCCTCATAATTCGATTCTGAGCACCAGTTCAAAAGTTAGAAAAACCCGCTCATTCATTCACTGAACGTACCCGAGCCAAACTTTGGAAAATGATTTCAGGCACACCGGGCCTCGGAATTAGGAGCCGTCAGAAACTGCATTCTTGTAAAATTCCAAATTAAATTAAGAAAAAAATTTCCTTGAATTTTACGGGTCTTTACATCACTCCCACCTCAGGGCTTTACGTCCCCGTAAAGATACATCATAAACTAGGGAAATAAATGTGGGTACTGAGCACGCATCTGAGACTCCCGCTCCCAAGTGCTCTCCTGGAGGTTCCCGTGCTGCCATCTGATGCGAACAAGAGGAATCGACCATCCACGTAAGACCCGCTCCTATCGATCCTCAATATACACCGGTACCTCCGCAAAAGTCGCCCCATCATCAACGTCCAGCTCCCCATGGTCAATGATGTGCGTCGGGTCATGCACGTATCTCCTCAGCTGAGATACGTGGAAGACGTCGTGCACCCGGTGCAATTGAGGTGGTAGAACCAGGTGATAAGCCACCTTGCCAATCCTTCTGAGGACATGGAATGGTCCGATGAAGCATGGAGACAACTTGCCGCCTCGGAAAAATCTCCGTAATCCACTTCGAGGTGAGACATGCAAGAAGACGTGGTCGCCATCCTCGAACTCTAGTGGCCTCCACCTCCTGTCAGCATAGGACTTCTGCCGGCTCTGAGCTGTCCTCATCCATTCCTGGATGATCTGGACCTTCTCCGTCATGGCCTGGACCATCTCCGGTCCCACAAGTGCAGACTCCCCAGGGTCTGTCTAGCACAAAGGAGATCTGCAAGGTCGGCCGTACAACGCCTCGTATGGTGCCATCCCGATGGTGGAGTGGTATCTATTGTTGTACGCAAACTCCATCAAGGGTAGGTGGTCCTACCAGCTGCAACCAAAGTCGAGGACACATGCGCGGAGCACGTCCTCGAGAGTCTATATGGTTCTCTCCGTCTGGCCATCTGTCTGAGAGTGAAAGGTGGTGCTCAGACGTAGCTGTGTCCCGAACGCCTCCTGCAACCCCTTCCAAAGTCGGGAAGTAAAGCGATCATCTTGATCGAAGACGATATATAATGGCACACCGTGAAGTCGTACAATCTCTTGAATATATAGACGTCCCAAGCTCTCCACTGAGCCCTTCTCTCTGATGGGTAAGAAGTGAGCCGACTTGGTGAGTCGGTCGACAATCACCCAAATAGAGTCGTGACCTCTGGAAGTGCGTGGAAGTCCAGTCACGAAGTCCATAGATATCCCGTCCCACTTCCACTCCGGGACCTCCAAGGGCTGTACCAAGCCTACTGGTACTTGATTCTCTACCTTCACCTGCTGGCAGGTGAGGCATCGAGAAACGAACTCTGCCACAACCTTCTTCGTGCCCGGCCAACAATGCTGTCGTCTGAGGTCCTGGTACATCTTCACCACTCCCGGATGTACTGCCAAAGGGGAAGTGTGAAACTATCTCAACACCTCCTCTCGTAAAGCAACTGGTACCAAGGTACGTCCTCTGAAAAGGATGTCATGCTCCGCTTCAAAGGAGAAACCATCAGGTGCCTTTCCTAAGGATATATGTGCACGCTGCGTCTCACAGTCAGTGTCCCCATGCTGTGCCTCTCTAACCCGCTGCATTAGTGGAGGGGTGACTGTGAGAGACTTAAGGAAGGCTGCCCCATCTCTATCCATGAAGGATATCTGCAAAGCGGCTAGCTTCTCTGTCACCTCCTCAAGTAGCTGAATTCCCGTCCTCCTGCTGAGAGCATCGGCTACTACGTTCCCCTTCCCAGGAGTATAGACTATATCATGGTCATAGTCCTGGAGGAACTAGAGCCATCGCCGTTGTCTCAGGTTCAGGTCCTTCTGAGAGAAGATGTACCTGAGACTCTGATGGTAAGAAAAGACTGTAAAGCGCTCGCCCATCAGGTAGTGTCACCATGTCTTCAGAGCGAAGACCACTACTGCTAACTCCAGGTCATGGGTAGCGTAGTTCTGCTCATGCGGCCTCAACTGATGTGATCCATAGGCGATCACTTCCCGCTCCTGCATCAGGACACATCCGAGTCTAGTCCCTGATGCATCACAGTAGAATATGTACCCTACTCCCTCCTCTAGAAACCTCAAGATAGGTGCGCTGGTCAATCTCTATCTCAGCTCCTAGAAGCTCTTTTGACATTTGTCTGACCACACAAAGGGTTTCCCCTTCTTCTTCAAAGCTGAGAGTGGTGCCGCAACCCTGGATAATTCTGGCACAAATCTTCAGTAGTATCCAGCTAGTCCCAAGAAACTCCGCACCTCCGTCACGCTCCTGGGTGGCTCCCAAGCCAGCACTGCCTCGATCTTCATAGGATCCACCACAACTCCCACCTCAGAGATTACGTGTCCCAAGAAGTGGACCTCACGTATACAGAACTGACACTTCGAGAGTTTTCCATAAAGCTGGTGCTCTCGGAGCGTGTCTAGTATAACCCGCAAGTGGTAGGCGTGCTCCTCCTCAGTCGTCGAGTAAATCAAAATGTCATCGATGAAGACCATGACAAATAGATCGAGGTATGGCTGAAAGATCCTGTTCAAGAGGCCCATGAAAATTGCTGGAGCATTGGTCATGCTGAAAGGTATAACCAAGAAATCATAGTGGCCGTACCGACATCTAAAGGCCTTCTTCTGCACGTCCTCATCCCGAACTCTGAGTTGATGATAGCCAGACCAGAGTTCTATCTCTGAGAACCACCGTGCTCCCTTGAGCTGATCGAAGAGGTCATCAATCGTCGGTAGCGGATACTTGTTCCTCACCATGACCTGGTTCAGGTGACGATAGTCAACACAAAGTCGCAAGCTCCCATCCGCCTTCTTGGCGAACAATATCGGAGAATCCCAGGGTGAAACACTGGGTCATATAAAACCCTTGCCCTGCAAGTCGTCCAACTGTACCCGTAGCTCTCGAAGCTCAGCGGGGGCCATCCGATATGCTGGAGTGGATATCGGAGCTGTCCCGGGGTACAGATCAATATAAAAGTCTACCTCTCTGTAAGGAGGTAGTCCTGGAACGTCGTCGGGGAAGACGTCGCATACTGATCCACCACTATAGGAAAACGAGGACTCTGCACGTCAACTACTCCTAGGATGAGGCTAGCCAACTAATGAGTGATGGGTTGTCCTCTCCTCTGTGGAAGTCCATCCTATGCTGTGAAGGCTCCTTTCTCACCAGTGAAGGTGAAACTGCTCCCGTAGGTGCGTACACATCGCACCTTGCACCTACTACAGTCAATCTGTGGATGGACTATAGATAAGAAATCCATGCCCAAGATGACGTCGTAAGGCCTCGACGCCGCTACAAGAAGATCCCAGCCGAAGCTCTCGCCTCCTAGAGTAAGCTCACACTGCCGGTACTAGTGCGTAATTGTCGAGTCTGCTCCCGTAGGAGTCTCTAGCCATAAGGATCGAGCCAACGGCTCTGTCGGAATCTCCAAGCTCCGAACAAGGGCAGTGGCTATGAAGGAATGACTCGCTCCTGTGTCTATAAGAACTGTAGCAAGGGTGGAATAGACACAGATGGTACCTCGAATCATCTCAGGCACGCCGTGGTCGTAGGTCTCTGATGCCTGGAGCTGTGCCTGTCTCTGCCCGCCAGCTCCCTCTGGTCAGGGTGGACCTCCTGGTGGTGGTGGTGGTAGAGCCTCAAAGCGTTTCCCACCACCTGCTACTCAGCCAGCTCCTCTGCCTCGTCTTCCTACTCTATGTGGATTGCCACTGTCAACCCTCTGCCTCTACCTGGGTGGCCCCTCAACCTTCTGCTGCTCCTCGGCACAGCGGGTCGGGCAGTCACGATCCATGTGGTCCTGCACACCGCATGTGTAGCACTGCCTGCCTCTCGAAAGACTGGCTCCACGCTGTGTGCCTCGCACTACTGAGCCAGTGTCCTGAGGTCGTTTGCCTAAGGGTATGGTCTGCCTGGACCCATGAGTCATCCGTCGAATGCCTGCTGTAGAAGTCTCTGCTACGTGCCGCCCTGCGGTAGGTCTCCCTACTGATGAAGGCTCAGCAAGGAAGATCTCGATCAAAAGGGCTCGCTCCCGTACTCCTTCCTGATTCAGAATGCTGAGGGAGATCAGTGATGCCCTGATCTCATGTCTCAATCCCTGCTCAAAGGTTCAGGCCCGGAAGAATGGGTCCCGTACCATGTCTGTCGAGTAGCGCGAGAGATCGGTAAATCTCGCCGAGTACTGTGCGACCGTCAAGCTGCCCTGCCGCAGCTATAGGAGCTCCTGGATGCACACTGCACGGAGGGTGGCTGGGCGAAATATGAGCGAAAGAGGCTCTCAAAGTCCGTCCAGAGAAGAGATGCCTCATCGTGCACGTAGAGCATAAATCTCCACCATCGGCCCGCTGCCACGTGCAGTAGGATCGCTGCGAGGATCACCATGAGGTCTGCTAGTGTCCTCACTAACCTGAAAACTCGTACCACTGCCTCCAGCTAGTCCTCGGCTACCTGGGGGGTCCATCTCCCCATGGAACCTTGGTGGTTGCTGGTGCTGGAACTCGTGCAGTGCACTAAGGCGACGTGCATCGTCAGCGGCAGGGGATGGAAGCATTGGTGACTCGGCGGGTATAGGTAATGCCGGTGCCTCAGCTGACAAAGGTCCCTGAACTGAGGCCTCGTCACTCGGTGGGCTATCTTCACACACAACTCTCGGAACCCTAGATGGCTGCTGTCGTGGGGCCATCCTGAAAAGAAACAGGTGCACCACGGTCAAACAGTATATCTGGTGAGCTGACATAAAGTAATCACAAAGAAAACTTGAACACACATGAAATCAATGTTTTTGTGCATTAAGTCGGAAATCAGAAGTCAGGGTCCTGGTGTACGGATACGTCGGCCGCCACACCAACACTGGACTCCCTGGACTAATAACCACACTCAATATGCTTAACACTATTGCTTCACATAGAAAAAGATCAGAGTCCAAAGTTCTGTGGTAGAACCAAACTCCTCTGATACCAATTTGTCACGACCCATCCCCGGGGCCCGTGCCGTGACTACCCCAAGCCCGCCTTTCATAGGCCAGGGGCTGGCGACTAGCACCAAGGCGTAAATCCCGGTAAAAAGGGAAGGCATTGCATTTGTAAAGTAAACAAACACCACAGAGCAGCAAGCAGTAGAAGTGAACACTAAGTAAAAACAGGGTACAACAGTAAGTGCGGAAAAGTAAGTGGGCCAGTATACAAACCCAAACTGAAAGTAAAGTACAAATGGAAAGGGAAAAAAACAACTGTAAAGTAGAGCCGTAGCGTCGAGCCATCCACTGGAAGTCCCACCTAAAGGGTGGGTACAAATAGCCTCCACTACTCCTCGGGTCCATCCAACCGCTCCGAGTACGTCTCGTCCAGTGGTCCACCTCCAGGTACCGTCCTGCTCTGCAAGCCTCAACAACGATCAGCGCTGTCCGTCGTCTGCAACCAACACAACGTAGTGCGGGAATAGCCCATGTAGGGGTGAGTATAAACTACTCAATAGGGACCCCGAGACCCCCGATGGTCTCCCAGAATCCAAAAAGTATAAACCACAAGGAAAGAAACAATCACGAAGTAACATTCGACAATTCTTAGGTATATGACCATACATATACCTAAGTCATTAATTCTCGTTCGGATCCAACATCCGAGCCCAGGTACAACCCAGTCCACACAGGAAAGCAAAACATAAATCCACATAGGATAGCACAACACAATCCACATAGGAAAAAATAGGATTCAGCTCACACAGGTATACTTCTTCATATGACAATAGAGATGATCAGACGTTGCCACTGATTCATCTAAGCAGTCGAACCCACAAAGAATCAATAGGTACTAACCCCCGCAATGACCCACAAAGGATCTGAACCACAAAGGATCGATTGGTAACTAACCCCCGCAATGACCCACAAAGGATCTGACCCACAAAGGATCGATAGGTAACTAACCCCTGCAAAGACCCACACAGGATCGGACCCACACAGGATCTGTAGGCGCTGGCCCACACAGGACCGTTGAGCGCAGACCCACACAGGATTGGACCCACAAAGGATCTGTAGCACTGATCCACGTAGGATTGCTTAGTGTTGTAGTCATTGTCGTCGAATCCACTGAGGATCTCTGTACAGTCGTCATCGTAGTCGCAGTCACAGTCACAACCAGCTATAGGGTTCCCGCACACAGCAAGCTCGTTCGGGAGGGTCCGCTCCACGAGCCGAGAGGCTGATACATCAACTGAAACCTAGTCCAGACTTGATTTATCCAAAAGTTCCGTATCGTCAACAAGAACTCAATGTCGCAGACGGCGCGTCAATCGGACGCCCGGTCTGAGAGTTATTGGCGTTTTCGTCCCAGGGGCCCGGTTGGTTTTTAAGTCAAAACCATCCCGACCGTAATCCACCTGCATCCAAACCTCGGGCGGAGTAAGATAAATGATCCGTCTCACTTAGAGGAATACATCAAAGTCGATGGCACGTCAATCAGACGTCTGGAGCTCAAGTTACGAGCGTTTCCGCTCCGAGGGCCCTGTTGGTTTCGTGTCTGAACCAACCCGGCCGAACCCAAAGTATTCCGAAACCTTGAGTGAGATATATCAAAATGACCGTCTCGGTCCAAGGATCGCATCGCCGCTGAAGGTACGTCGATCGGAGGTCAGTCGCCCAAGATATGGGCCAAAGACCGAAAAGGTCCGAAAACGGGGGGGGGGGGGGGTTGGGCCTGGACCGACCCGGACCAACCCCCTCTGGGTCGGCCCGAACCGGGTTTACCCGACCCGGGTCTGGGTCCGACCCGGCTGGGCGTGACCAGGCCCGACCGGCGCGGATTGACCCGGCCCGACCTGGGCGCGACCCGGCTGGCGCTGGCCGGTTGGCCAGCGGGTCGGCTCGGCTGGTTATGGCCGAGCGGAGCTGGGGGCGCGCTGCCCCCGCGTGAAGGAGCCGTGGCCCCACGTGGGGCCGCCCTTGCCAGCGGATGTAGCCGACTACCGCGTCCCGTCCCCCTCCGGTCCCGCGCGGTTGCGGGACCGCGTCCTGCCGCTGCGGCTTCAGCCGCGATGGCTCCTTCCGGTGGCGCGCCGGGCACCGTTGCCACCTGCCGCCGGTGCCGCCGTGCCGGCGAGGCGCGCCGGCGGGCTGCTCCGCGGACCACTGGATGAGTTCCGGTGGTCGGAAAAACGCGCCATCTTCGCCAATGGCCCTCCCGGGGCCCGTCCTTCACTGCAAGGACCTCATATCGCCCGTGCGGCTTGTTTTGTCGTCGTCCGCCATTCCGCACACCAAGAACAAAAAGGGCGGTGAGTTCAGACTTGTTCGTTGGTCCGCACCCACCGCGTTAGCGGTTTTAAAAGTCTCACAACAAAAATTTAATTATACGCCGCGGGTATAAATCACAAAGATTTAAAAGAATCAACCCCTACCTCAACGTTGTCATCGAACGTGAGTTCGTCGTGGAATTGACCGTCGTGGAAGAAGAGGATCATCACGTCGTGGAAGGGGCGTCGCTGTCGTTGCGGTACACAGCATCACGTAGTCAAACTCCTAGGATTAAAAACACACAGATTTAATTGCACCAATTAAACCCATGTTGGGGATATAATCCACAAAGGAATTAAAAGAACCGCAATCCCCTACCTCAATCGGTTGTTGATCGAAGATTTTTGCGGGGATGGAACATCGCGGAAGGAGGATCGTCAGCGTCGCGGTATAGGGCGTCGCGTCGTCAATCTCTGAGGGTTCGGCGTTCTTCGTCTCCTTTTGTTGAAGGCCGGCGTTCTTTGCGTTCTTCGCGTTCTTCATGAAGAAGGATGAAGGTCTCCAAGACTTAGAGCTTCCTTCAATTCCTCGCAACAAGCAACCCTCAAGTAAACACGTGTTGGTCTTATTTTATTCTCATGCCAATGATTTGAAATTCAAAGTTAAGAAACGAACCATTAATTCGATGAATTAATTGTCACGACTTAACTGCCCAATTAATAGGGGCGTTAGAATTTAAGAAAACGCACCGGTTGACTTTATTTAAAAGAGGTTTTCCCGGGTGCGTTACTTAGAGGGAAAGAAATGGTGGGGCTCGTGTGGGCCCCACCTCACAAATATCCTACCAAGTGGGTAGGATATCGTGGGTCCCACCTTATCCGCTTAACCTGGATTAAGTGGATTTAAGTGGCTTTAAGTGAAATAAAATAAAGTTGTCGCACCACTTTATTTTATTTCTTAACTTAACCCCAAAAATTAAAAACCACACCCGAGAAAACGCAACTCCAAAAAAGGCGTTTCTAAGCAAATACCAGCGCTGAGATTCCATCGGTGCCCTCGGAATTCGATTCTGAGAACCGGTTCGAAATTTATAAAAACCCGCTCATTCGTTCACTGAACGCACCCGAGCCAAACTTCGGAAAATTATTCTGGGCACACCGGGCCTCAGAATCAGGTGCCATCAGAAACCGCGTTCTTGTAAAATTCCAAAGAAAATTAAAAAAAAAAATTTCCTTGAATTTTACGGGTCTTTACAAGAAAGGACATGTGTTGTAATGTGAGGACAATCATTAGTCAGATGATTGGTTCGAGCAAGTGGGTGGGTCCTAGGGTGGGTACCACATGTCTACAAGGAAATTGGTGGTACCTAGCAGGCCAGGACCCGACCACCATGTTAAAGCGCTGTTTCTGTGCAGTCACCGGGGCCCAGTTGTTACACCTTACCTACCAAGACCATGGGCCACAGACGAGTTTTATATTTCTTTTTATAATTTATTACAAAATGTATTTTTCAATATTTTTTATTTTATAAAGTGTTTATAAATTATTTAATTATAAAATATTTATAATTAAATAATTAAATATTTTACAAACATTTATTAATCCTTATTACATTAATATTAAGCATTAATTTCACTATCTTTCAACTTAATATGACATACTTACAGTTTGTAAATAAATTTTTTAAATCAAAATTATTATTATAATTTATAAAAGGTTTAGAATTTTCAAAATAATGAAAAATATAAAGTGTTTATATTTAATATTTATGAAATGTTCCCAATATTTAATATGACATGTTCAAATTATAAAGTGGCCTTATTTGGAAATAATTTAAACAACATCAAAAAGGATTTAATAGATGATTTTTTCATAAGGTTTATATTATATTGACATATGATATTTATATTATTTAATGGTGACCTTCTGGGAAGTTTCTTAGGGTGTGAGTGTGTGAGGACAAATCACACTAGAAAGGACATGTGTTAGAATGTGAGGATAGTCATTAGTCAGATGACTCGTTCGAACAAGTGGGTGGGTCCTAGAGTGGGGACCACATGTCTACAGGGAAATTGGTGGTACCTAGAAGGCCAGGACCTGACCACCATGTTAAGGCAGTGTTTCCGTGCAGTCACCGGGGCCCAGTTGTTACACCTTATCTACGAATCCCATGGGCCACAGATAGGTTTTATATTTCTTTTTATAATTAATTACAAAATGTATTTTTGAAAATTTTTTATTTTATAAAGTGTTTATAAATTATTTAATTATAAAATTTTTATAATTAAATAATTAAATATTTTCCAAACATTTATTAATCCTTATTACGTTAATATTAAGTATTAATTTCACCATGTTTCAACTTAATATGACATACTTACAATTTTTAAATAAATTTTTTAAATCAAAATTATTAGTATAATTTATAAAAGGTTTATAAATTTCAAAATAATGAAAAATATAAAGTGTTTATATTTAATAATTATAGAATGTTCCCAATGTTTAATATGACATGTTCAAATTAAAAAGTGACCTTATTTGGAAATAATTTAAACAACATCAAAAAGAATTTAATAAATGATTTTTTTCATAAGGTTTATATTACATTAACATATGATATTTAGATTATTTAAAATGTTTACATAATATAAATGTAAATATAAAATGTTTCTATTTCATGAAATATCCTATTTTTAAGTAAATGTAACATAAAAATTATATAAAGGAGTAAGTATTGGAAATAATTTTTTTTTGAATTTATCTTATTATGGAATGTTCATAATGGATTATAATTTGTTTATATTTTCTTTCATATGATTTTTTTGTAAATATATATCTCATGTTAAGAAAATGAATACATTTTTTATCTGTTTATTTAATTCCTTTTGGATATTCATTTTTTTTTAAATTTCTTATGAATTATGAATTTTATGTGATAAATTGTTTCTTATAAATTATAAAATTATTCATTTCATGATGGGTATGAAGAAGTAATATTTAGTTTACATCCACCTTTATCTAGGTTTTAAATTTAAGTTGTTTGCTTGAATTTTGTTTTTGAATACAATTTGTAGATATTAGGTGTTATAATAATGATGAATTAAATTATCTCTTGAGTAAAGAATCTATAAGTAGAGGGAATTTGGGTTGGATAGAAGATTACACTTTTTTTAGAAAGGTGGCGTTTGGCTATATTTATCTCCAAGATTACTCATATGGAGATTGTGAATTCATATGATTTTAAAACTTTTCATGAAGAGTTCATGTACCATATCCATAGGATACATTTCAGTGTGTATAAATTTGTTTAGATTCTAATTTTGGAAGAGTAAAATATACTATGGGTTGTGTAAAGAGTAATAGATTAATATTTTGAGAATATACTATTTTAACTAAATATATTGAAGTATGCATATAAAGGAACTAAACACAAGATAATAATGATTTCATATGATGCAGTGATTTCCAATTAAATATTTATATGATATATATTAAATTGGTGATACTTTTTAGGAAAACTCTATAAATACTAAGTATGAATTTCCTTCCAAAGTAGTACATGTAAAAATATCAATAAACTAACTAGGATGTTTTTCTTAAAACATGGTTACCATAGATCATCTTTTATAATGAAATATTTTAATGGATATTCCTAAATGTTAGGTAACAAAATCACATAGTGTGGTTAGTGTTACACATAGATGGGAAAACGTAAGAGTTCATATACCAAATTAATAGAGTTGTGTTTATCCATAGTATGGATTGGGAAATGTGTTATCTACTCAACTATATAATAATCATATATGATATGATTTGGGTGATTTTTATAGGATCACTTTGGGATGTTACCACATTAATAGGTGGTGAATTAGTGTGGAGTTACATTTAATCCACATTTACATGTATCCCTTAGTGACCACTTCACTTATTCAATGACCGAATTTCTATCTCTGTATCTCTCCTTTGGTCGGTATGCATATATTTAATAAGATAACACTAGGGTTCATTATTTAGGTTCATATAACTAAGGAATATTACATTCCTAGTGACACATGGTTATTATCTCACATGAAAAACTTCCTTCTAATTATCCTAGAAAGGCTATACAAGGGTATGGCCCTGAACATGTTATACTAAAATGGACCGGGTACACAGTAAGTGATGACATACTATCCCTTTTTTCAAGATAATGGACTTTCACCTCTATGAAGAAATATTATCAATTTTGTATCAATTCCCTCCTAGAATAAATAAATTATCTTTTTTCCTCACTCACAATGGGTAGATGGCTACATCAACATTGCTTAGAATTCTATAGTAGGATATTGTATGATGGATCCCTCTCTTATAACATCAACTTTGAATATGTTAAATTGTAGAACTTATGAACTCTTATTTATTCATAATTATAAAATATGTGATAGATATAGGATGACCTTCTCAAATACTTTAGTATAGATGTGATTAGTAGCAGCTTCTACCATATTCAATTTTCTACTTTCTTAGTGCATCAAAATAGCACCATAAAATAGTCCTTTTTTTCTTTGATACAAAAGATATATTATAGGTTGTTATATAATTTCTTATAATTATTTCTTTTTATCGACATATTGAATGTCCAGTAGTTATCTTTGATAACTTTCTCTTCTTATTTTAACTTTTAGTGCATCTTTGTTGTTTATTTAATAGAGTATCTCATCACTAACATCAAAATACACTCATATATAATTTTTGTAGAATCATAAAATATTTCTCATATTTGACCTCTTAAAAATATCATACATTAATTCATGGAATCATATAGTCAAAGTATCATTAAAATTATTCTTATAAACATGGATAAATACTTGTTTATTTTATGGAATTGATATTTTAATGATCACAGACTTTATCTAAATTCAATTTTTCCATGAAACCTACACCTTTTAGATCACATGATATTTACACATAATAATGGTGAAATAGATCATATAATATGTGGTGTAAAACTCCCTCAGCATTAAATTCTACTATGTCTAGTTTATCCCCTTTGATATTTTCTTGAATCATGATCTATTGTTTGATCATGATGATTGATTCATGAAGATAATTTCACTTACATAATCTAAGATATTTCTTCTTTTATTTATTCAGAATATAAATTCTAGAGTCCAAACTTTTCTTATAGAAACACCATTAGAAATCAATCAAACATTTGAAGCCTTATAGCCAGAATAATGGTTACATTAAGTGCAAAGGATTATGATCCAAAGTCTTAAACTCAAGTAAAATATTTAATTTTTTTATTTTTTCTTTCACACTTTGAATGTCATATGATTATATCAATGTCTTATGGTGTAACTTAAAGTCTTACAATGAAGTTTTATGATGATGAAGCTTTATAATCAAGGACTTATAATTGGCTAAAAGGTTTTTGATGAAGAATTGTTTTCCATGGGTAAAGACTTATGAAAATTTATTTTTTTACTACATCATTCTAAAGTCATATGGTCACTTATAACATTACACTAAAGATCTATATTTATTCTCAAGGTCATATGATCAAGTAATTTTCCATTTTTTTACAGTTTTATCCCCATGTTACAAACTTTCTGCATATTAATTATTGGTATTCTTCAAAGAAACTCCATACCTTATTAATAACTTAAAAACATAATCCGAGTATCCTTCATAGGTTCATTGAAGTTAAACACACCATGGATGGATTCTTTATATCTTTAATTTATTCATCTTCCATTTGGGATAGCTTTCAACATTAAATACTAAATCTCTCATGTTAATACAGAGTATCTAGTTCATAAGATATTTCCAAATTTTTATTAGTTTTGATTACTTTCTCTATCACATGTTATGAATCTATAAAGATAATCATACAAATCATCAAAATTAAATATGTATTCCTAGAAGCTTTCCAACTATATATTCAGGGATAAGAACAACTATTTCCTTTATCATTAGTGATAAGAACCATGAAAATATACTAGGAACACCATTATCGTTATAATTTCTGCATGAACCAAATATATATATGAATCACCACGCATCAACACTTCCAAATCATTAAGACTACTTTTAAATATTTTCTATATAGTAACCCCTATATGATTAATTATGATTATTATTCATTTTAAATATAGATAATTTCATCAATTCTTCCATATTCATATAAATATGATGAAAAAAACTTCTATAGTTATCCATTACATTTCATTTTCTATACAACTAGTGAAGGTAGTGGTACTTCCAATTTACTTCTCAACATGCATGGGTTTAACACTATCTTTCCAAGTTGTTCTTCACCATCACACATTAACATTATATATATGTCCTACTATATTGATAGAAAATACAAATCAAACCCAAAGTGGGTTCATCAATCTCCCTCATTGTATTTTTTGTCAATATATGACTCATTTCATATCTCCCTTTTCCTCATCCTTTCCAACTTTAATTTTCATCTCTCTATCCCTTGTTGAAAATAAATAAAAATCATATGAGAAAGGGTGGTGTCAATTATGCATTTATAAAATTTCTATTAATCATTCCACTATAAGTCTACTTTATCCATGATAGCTATAGAAAACAATTGGGTTTTATTTTGAAATCAATGATATCCATAATCAATATAATATGATACCAACCACTGTCTTTATCAATTCTCTTCCTCAGAGTTTGTTCACTTGTATCTAGGTTGATTTTAATTTTTGATATCCATTGTTTCAAATATTCTTAAAAAAATTAACATGAATTTCCTACACTCACTTAAGACACAAATTAAAAACATTCAAGTGCAATCAGAATGTTTTGGTTTTAGTCGTCCATTTTCCAATAGAAAAACTTCAAATTCATTCATGAAATACCATACTTGTATAAAATGAATGATTCAAGTATAATTCCAATAAAATCCTACCCAAGGGATGAAACACACCTTCACATCATCAAGTGTGATCTCATCATCAAGTAAGATATATGATTCCGGTTGTTGAGATAACACCATGGTGGAAGCATACATTATTTATGCATCAAGTCCTATTCATATATTTAAAACACTTTAAGATATCATTTATTTTCATTCCTTTCAATATAGGCAATTTTATCATCTATATTTTCTAATTTTGACACCATATTCTCCTTTTTTACGGTTAATCTTCTCTCCATATGTTATTTATATTACCATTTTACAAGTCATACCATGATGGTAACTTTTTTAGATCTAGAATAGTTATTCCATATTACTCTATTTCATTACTTCTCAATTCAAGAAAAATAATCACATTCAAATACCTATATGGTTAGCAAAAAAATAAAATATAAATAATATGGGAATTGGATGGAACCTACTTTTTTTATCAATGTGAGAAATTAGATTTAGATTTTTTTCTCAACCATATTTCAATTTTGAATTTAGATCAATTTCTAGATAGACTATTCATGCTTAAACAATCATTTTTAAAGTTGGATTATTCTTTGGGTTTAATGGGTTATTTTTATTTATTCTTTTTTGGAATTTTATTTTCATCTTGATCTATTGAAGCACATGCATCACTTGGTGTAGCATTCATGTTATTAGTAATTTTTTCTTGTATAGGAATAAATGTTACACAATAATTTGAATAGTGTCCATCCAGGTTTCACCTTCCATGTGGTTCCTCATGAGATCTTGAGTTATTTCCTTTTTCCATTCTCTCATGGAATTTGACTTCTCCTTCATGTAGAATCTTATTTTTCTCTTTGGATCTTACATTTTTTGGGCTTCCAATTCTATTTATTTTTCCAAATTAGATGTCCATATTACAAGATATTGTCATGACCCGTCCCCTGGGGTTCGTGCTATGACTATCCCAAGCCCGCCTTCCATAGGCCAGGGGTTGGCGACAAGCATCGAAAAAGTGTATCCCTAAAACGGGAAGGAATTTCCTTTATACATGTACAAACACACAAACCAAGAACACAACAAGATGCAACCACGAAAGAAAACTTCATTAGTAAAGGTGTGTACTGAAAGTAAGGGGCTAAAATACAGGCCCAACTAAAAGGTATAACTACAACTGAAAAATAGAAAATAGATCATGGAATCGTCCGTTGAGGATCATACATGAAGGATAGGTATAACTCTTCTCCACTGCTCTCCATGTTATCCACTCTCCTCCATGTACCGCCTGGTCCTGGCTCCCTCAAGTATCAGCCAAGCTAATCGTCCTCTGCACAAGACACAATAAGGTGCGAGCGAAGCCTGTGCAGAGGTGAGTATACAAATACCCAGTAGGGACCCCAAGAACCCTAAAGGTCTCACAGAATTCCACAAAGGAAAACCATAAAACATGATCTCAATCACAAAGCACAAAGAAATAGACATAACTCAAACTAGGTATAAGTAAATCATAGAAGTACAGATGATTAGTCGAGAAGCTAGATCATCTTACTCTGTCAAGAGGCACTACTACTAACCATACAGAGTCTGACCCACATAGGATTGGTAGGTACTAACCCCCACAAGACCCACACATGATATGACCCACCCAAAGTCGATAGGTACTAACCCTCACTGACCCACATAGGTTCTGACCCACACAAGATCTGTATGCACTGACCCACACAGGATCTGATCCATATAGGATCAATATGATCTTACCCACATAGGATCGCTGAGTGCTAACCCACATAGGATCTGACCCACACAGGATCTGACCCACACCAGATCAGTATGTCTTCGATCCACGACGGGCCACTCTAAGGCTAGTCCTCGTCGGGTCATGCATTGCTGATCCACACAGGATCACTAGGTACTAATCTAGATAGGATCGATCAGTACTAACCATCGTATGATCTGTCTCAAACCTCTGCCTCATTGCCAGCGACTGGATTCCCACTCATTGTATGCTTGATTCTGGGAGACCCGCTCCTCAAACCATCAGTCATATTTCAACCCACATGAAGTCTCATGAAGAAGTAACATTATGATCTGTCATATCATAAGGGTCCCAACATCATAGACGAAGCTTCAACTAGGCGCCCAGTCCGTAAGTTATTGGCATTTTAGTGATGAGGACCCAGTTTTATTTGGAGTCGATCTAACCCATCCATACTCCAACTTTCTCTAAAACTCTCAGGGAGTATCTCAAAAGGAAAATCATTCTTTAAGGATCCCAACGCTGCAGACAGTTTTTCAAACGGACATCCAGTTCGCAAGATACAGCCATTTAAGCGTATTTGGGGCCGAGAGGGTTTCAGGTCTTATCCAACCTAGTAGGACCGACCTAGTCTGGGTTTGACTAGGCTTGGACTGAACCAACCTGGGCTGGGCCACGAATGCTCGACCCGCCGGCTAGTGTGACCCACACGGGTCGCACAATCTGTTGCACTTGAACAATTCAAAGGAGATGTTCAGCTCCTTTATCGGCAACATCAGTTGGCGCCACCTCATCACCCACGAGACCCGAAGGGAGTGGGTCCCTACATCGCTGCGTCTTTGAGACATGGCTCCCTTCAGCGTGGTGTGCGATGGTGCGCTGCCTCCACCTCCGCGGCTGGCTGCTACCGACCGCCTATCCAACCACCACGACACCGCTCTTGCACCACGGTCGGTCGTTACCGGTCGCTGTCCTCGTCCGCCTGTGCTTCTTCTGTGGGACACCTAGTGAGCTCTGGTGGTCCATACTTTCTTCCAGATGCACCTACGGTCCTCTTCGGATGCCTTCATCATTGCGCGCGTCTTGATTCCAAGGTTCTGTCAAGTTGGAACAACCCGCCTCTGAAGAACGCAATAAAAAAAAGCGGCTGAGGGTCCAAGCCTTGTTCGTTTGGCTTATTCCCTCTGTGTTATTATTATAAAAAGTGGTAGTAAATTATACATAAAATTAAAAATAATCATAAACCATGTTCAAAACCCCTGCATCGACACCCCGCAAATTCAAGAATTAGGAGAAGAAACATGAGAATTTCTTGAATTAAATTACAACTTCTTCCTCGTGAACCGTCAGAGGTATCGCAGTCCTTGGAGAAAGGAGAGTCCCCATCAGAGTGAGGTCATCGAAATTTTTCGATCCCAGATCATTGCCGACCAAACTTCTGTCCTCCATCGGTGGAAGATGTCGCGTCAATTCGCCATAGGTTCCTTTCTTGGTGAAGCCGTGTCAAAACTCCACCCTAAGCCTCACTTAAATGGAGGTGGGGGGAAGCGAGTAACACACTGAGGAATTAATGAAGATGATTTAATGAATGAAACTCTTAATTACCCAATGGTGTGATTAAAAATAAAGGATAATCAAGCCATTAATTGGCTTGACAAGTGACCGTTCTCCACCGTCGCCGCTCATCCGCTGGAGAAAAAGAAATGAAATAACATGTTAAGTTATTTTATTATTTTCCTGTGAAGTCCAAAATTTAACTTTTTCTCCCGACCTACTGTAGTTGAAGTGAAGATTCCATTAAGAGAATTTGGTGCTCTATAATCAACGGTGCCCTCATATTTTTAATCCGAGCACTGGTTCAAAAGATAGAAAATGCCACCCATGCGTTTACTGAACGTACCTTAAAAAAAGTTCAGAAATTTATTTCGGGCACACCGGACCTCAGAATCATGCACTATCAATTTTCAAAGACTTGTAATAATCCCAAATAATTTTTAAAAAAATTTACATGGAATTTTATAGTCTTTACATTCTCTCCACCTTAGGGATTTTCGTCCCCAAAAGCTATAACAAAACTAGGGGAACAAATGGGGGTACTGAGCACGAATCTGAGCCTCCCACTCCCATGTGCTCTCCTAGAGATTCCCATGCTGCCAACGAACTCGCACTAGAGTAATCGACCACCCACGAAGGAACTTCTCCTGTCGATCCTTTATCTCCACCAAGAACTCCACAAACATCACCCCATCATTGATGTACAACTCACCCCAGTTGATAACGTGCTATGGATCATGCACGTATCTCCTCAGATACAACATGTAGAAAACATTATTCACGTGGTGCATCTGTGGGGGAAGATCTAGATGGTACACCACCTCTCCTACTCTACTGAGGATCTATAAAGGTCCGATGAACCTAGAAAATAGCTTGCTGCCCTGGCCAAACCTCTGTAATCCTCGTTGGTGTGAGTCCTGTAGGAAGAAATGGTCTCCCACCTCAAACTACAAGGGTCTCTATATCCTGTTGTCATAAGACTTATGCTGGATCTGTGAAGTATTCATCCGCTCCTGGATGATCAGTACCTTTTCTGTGGTAGCTTGTACCAACTATGGACCCATAAGTGCAGACTCCCTTGGGTTTGTCCAAGAGAGAGGTGATCTGCATGGTCACCTAGACAAGGCATCAAACGGTTCCATGCCAATGGTGTAGTGATAACTATGGTTGTATGAAAACTCCACCAGTGATAGGTGGTCCTCCCAACTATGGCCAAAATCGAGGACACAAGCACAAATCATGTCCTCGAGTGTCTGTATAGTTTTCTCCATCCAACCATCTCTCTGAGGGTGAAAGGAAGTGCTCATGCATAGCTGAGTTCTGAATGCCTCCTAAATTCCCTTCCACATGCGGGATGCAAAACGTGTATCACAATCTGAGATGATCATCGATGACACTCCATGAAGTTTCACTATCTCCTACACGTAGTGGCCTCCCAATCCCTCTACTTATCCCTGCTATTAGATGGGTAGGAAGTGGGCCGACTTGGTGAGTTGGTCAACAATCCCCCAGATGGAATCGTGGCCCCTGGAAGTACGTGGTAGCCCTGTCATGAAGTCCATGGAGATACCATCCCACTTCCAATCTAGTACCTCATGTGCCTGAGCTAAGCCCGTTGGTATTTGATGCTTGACCTTCACTTGTTAACAAGTGAGGCATCAGGATACAAGCTATTCCACTGCTTTATTCATCCCTGACCACTAGTACTGATGCCTAAGGTCTTGGTACATCTTCAATACTCCTGGATGTACCGCCAAAGGGGATGTGTGGAACTCCCTCAACACCTCCTCTCGAAGCGTCACTGGTACCATAGTGCATCCTATTAAGAGGACAATATGCTCCCCACCTTAAAAAAATCCATTAGGAGCGTGTCCTGAGGATATTTGAGCACGTCGAGCCTCACAGTCTATGTTCCCAAGCTATGCCTCTCGTGATCAATTAAAAAGTGGGGGAGTGACAGTCATAGACTGGAGGTAAGGTACTTCATCTCTATCCACAAAGGATATCTACAATTCGGTAGCTGCTCTGTCTCCTCACTCAGTATCTGTAGGCCAGACTACTTGCTGAGTGCGTCTGATACTATGTTCTCTTTCCCAAGAGTATATATTTTCTCAAAGTCATAGTCCTAGAGGAACTCTAGCCATCGTCGATGTCTCAGGTTTATGTCCTTTTGTGAGAAGATATACCTGAGACTCTTATGATCAGAGTAAACAGTAAACCATTCACCCATCAAGTAGTGTCACCACATCTTCAGTGAAAAGACCACTACTTATAACTCTAGGTCATGGGAAGCATAGTTATGCTCATGTTGTCTCAACGACCATGATTCGTAGGCGATCATCGCTCACGCCTACAATAGGACACAACCCAGTCTAGTCCCTAATGCATCACAGTAAACTACATACCCAACGACCTCTTCTCGTAGCCTCAAGATGAGTGCACTCATCAGTCTTTGCCTCAGCTCTTGGAAACTCTACTGGAACTTCTCTGTCCACAAGAAAGGCCTACCCTTCTTTTTCAAAGTTGAAAATGGTTCCTATACCCTAGAGAAGTCAGGTACAAATCTCTGGTAGTACCCAGCCTATCCGAAGAAACTCCACACCTCAGTCACACTTCTGGGTGGTTCCCAAGCATTTACTGCCTCTATATTTTCCGGATCCACTGTGACTCCAACCTTCGAGAAAATGTTCCCCAGGAAGTGGACTTCCTATATCCATAAATGAAACTTCTAGATCTTTCCATAAAGATGGTTCTCTCAGAGTGTATCCAGAACTATCTGTAGGTGCATGTCATGCTTTTCCTCTGATGCCGAGTATACCAAGATGTTATTGATGATGACCACCACAAAGAGATCGAGATATGGCTGAAGGATCTTGTTCATGAGCCCCATGAACACTTCCAGAGCATTGGTCATACTGAAAGGAATCACCAATAACTTGTAATGGCCTTACCAATATCTGAATGCTATATTCATTACGTCCTCATCCCGTACTCTGAGCTAATGATAGCTTGATCTGAGGTCTATCTTTGAAAACCAATTATCTCCCTTCAGTTTGTCGAAGAGATCATCAATCCTCGGGAGTGGATACTTGTTCTTCAAAGTCACTTGGTTCAGGTGCTGATAGTCCACACAAAGCCTCAATCTCCAATCTTCCTTCTTGGTGAACGAGATCAGGGATTCCCATGGAGAAACACTGGGTCTTATGCACCCCTTTCCCTACATGTCCTCCTACAATACCTGCAAGCCTCGAAGCTCAACAATAGCCAACTGATATACTATTTTAGATATCCATTCCATCCTGGGGTACAGGTTGATGTAAAAGTATACCTC
Source organism: Viscum album (assembly GCA_963277665.1). Classification (NCBI taxonomy): domain Eukaryota; kingdom Viridiplantae; phylum Streptophyta; class Magnoliopsida; order Santalales; family Viscaceae; genus Viscum; species Viscum album. The sequence continues at coordinate 2,034,627,466 of OY728164.1, forward strand.
TTTGTGTGGAGGTAGTCCTCGAACATCATTAGGAAATACATCAGCATACTAGTACACCACTATAGTATAACTTGGACACCTCACGTCAACTTCTATGAGGGTGAGGCTAGCCAACTGATGAGTAATCAGCTGCACCCTCCTTTGATATATTCCATCCTATACTAAAAAGGTTTCTTTCCCATCAGTGAAGGTAAACCTGATCCCATTATCATAGACACACCGCACTATGTGCCTAAAATAGTCGATCTCAGCATGGACTGTGGATAGCTAGTCCATACCCAAGATGATGTCGTAAGGCCTCGACGCTGCTACTAGGATATCCCAGCTAAAGATCTCACCTTATAGTGTAAGCTCACACTATCATCACCAGTGTGAAATCGTCGAATCCTCTCCAATAAGAGTCTCTTATAATAAGGATTGAGCCAACGACTCCATTAGAATCTCCGAGCTCCGAATGAGTGTCATGGCAATGAAAGAGTGACTGGAACCTATGTCTATAAAAACTGCAACTAGGGTAGAATAGACACAGATCAAAACTCTAATCATATATGGAGCATTGTAGTCATAGGACTCAACTTCCTTAAGATGTGCTTTCCCCTGTCCACATGCTCCCTATGGTCGGGGTGGACCTCCTAGTGATGGTCATGGTAGAACCTCAAATCACCACCCACCGCCTATTGTATGACCTGCTCCTCTACCTCATCCACCACCCTGTGGACCTCCTCACTTGAATCTCTACCTCTAACTTGGTGGTCTTTGACAATCCACTGATCGTCGGTACAGAGGGTTGGGCAGTTGTGATCCATGTGGCCCTTCCCACCACATGCGAAGCATAGTCTACCACTAAGCTAACCTTCTCTGCTTTGCGAGCTCCGAACACCCGAACCTGCGTCTCGGGGTCATCCACCAGTGGTCCTGGCCCACTTGGACCTCTGCTTCATCTGTCTATTTCCTCCTGCAGATGAGTTGGTTACTTGTCGTCCAGTGTTGGGTCTCACCGTCAGTGACTGCTCAACTATGAAGCTCTCCCCCAGTAATGCTCGCTAGAGCACTTCATCCTACATCAGGATATTCAGTGATATCATCAATGGTCTGATCTATCACCAAAGACCCTACTCAAAGGTCTGGGCCCTGAAGAATGGGTCCCTTAACATATCAGTGGAGTAGCATGAGAGGTCATTGAATCTTGCCGAGTACTGGGCCATTGATAAGCTTCCCTACTGTAAGTGTAGCAACTCCTGGATATGCACTGAGCGTAGTGTCGCTAGATCAAAATCCACCCTAAATAGGATCTCAAAGTCCATCCTGATGAGGGTCTCCTCATCATGTGTCTGGAGCGTCAGCCTCCAAAATCTCCCTGATGTGCCCTGGAAAAGCCTAGCAGCTAACATAACCATCTTCTTTACTGGTGTCTCAACCAAGGGAAAAACTCTAGCCATAGCCTCCAGCCAGTCCTCAGCTACCAAGGGATCTCTCTCTTCAAAACCTCAGAGGCCTATGTCTCTATAACTCATGCAACAAGCTCATTTATCATGCATGGTCTGCTGGTGGGGCTGGTGGCATCTGCTGCCCAATAGGTGGTGGTGCTGCTAGTGCACCACCTGAAGGTGCTACCACAGTAAGTGGGCCATGCACCGAAGCCTCATCGCTTCGTGGGCCATCATCATGTACTCTATTGGGAATCCTATCTAGCTGCCCAAGCAGTGGAATACTAAAAATAAATCGGTGTTCCATGTTCAATATGTTATACCTAGTGAGCTGAATCAAAAGAGATCAAAGTAAAAAACATTTCCAAAACACACGGAATCAGTGTTTTCGTGCACCGAGTCAAAAATCAGAATTCAGGGTCCTGGGGTATGGATATGTCGGCCGCCGCACCAACACTAGACTCCCAAACTGAAAACCATACTCAAAACACTTAACACTATTTATCCATTAAGAAGACCATATTCCTAGTTCTTCGGTAGAACCGACTCCTCTGATACCACTTTTCCATGACCTGTCCCCCAGGGCCTATGCCATGACTACCCCAAGGTCGCCTTCTATAGGCCAGGGGTTAAGGACTGGCACCAGAAAGGCATATCCCAAAAACGAGAAGGCATTGACTTTAAACCTGTACAAAAACACAAACCAATAACACAACAAGATGCAACAACAAAGTAAAACTGAACTAGTAAAGGTTTGCACCAAAATTAAAGGGGCTAGAATATAAGCCCAACTGAAAGGTAATACTACAAATGAAAAACAGAAAATAGATCCTGGAATCATCCACTAAGAATCCTACCTGAAGGGTAGGTAAAACATGTCTCCACTGCTATCCACATCAGCCAATCTTCTAGACATTCCACCTGCTCCTGGCTCCCTCAAGTATCATCCAAGGTGCTCATCGTCTGCACAAGACACAACAAGGTGCGGGTGAAGACCGTGCATGGGTATGTATAACAATAAATAGTAAGGACCCCAAGAACCCAAAATCTCTCATAAAATTCTACAAAGGAAACCCACAAAACATAATCTCAATCACAAAGCATAAATCAATAGACATAGATAAAACCAGGTATAAGTAAAGCACAAAAGTAAAGATGATTAGTCGAAAATCTAGATCATTTTACTCTACCGAGAGGCACTGCTGCAGACCATAGGGAGTTTTAACCACAAAGGATCAGTAGGTACTAACCCCCACAAGACCCACACAGGATCCGACCTACCCGGAGTTGATAGGTACTAATCCCCACTGACCCACACAATATCGGTATGCGCTGACCCACATAGGATCGCTGAGCACTGACCCACATAGGATCAACCCACACATGATCAGCATGCACTAACCCACATAGGATCGCTGAGTGCTAAACCACACAGGATTTGAACCACACAGGATCGGTATGTCTCTTAGCCACGACGGGCCGCTCTAAGGCTGTTCCTCATCAGGTCACACACTGCTGATCCACACAGGATCACTAGGTGCTGATTCACATAGGATTGGTTGGTACTAACCTCCGTATGATCTGTCTCCAACCTCCACCTCACTACCAGCCACTGGATTCTTGCTCATAGTACGCTTGATTCTAGGAGAACCGCTCCTCAAACCATCAGTTGTATTTCAAACAACACGAAGTCCCACGAAGAAGTAACCTGATGATATGTTACATCATAAGGGTCCCAATGCAACGAATAGCGCGTCAATAGAATGCCCAGTCTGTAAGTTATTGGCATTTTAGTGTCGTGGGTCCGTTGGATTCAGAGTCGATCCAACCCGTCCATACTCCAAATATCCCCAAAACTCTCTTGGAGTATCTAAAAAGGACAGTGTTTCTCCAAGGATCCCAGCGCCGCAGATGGTTCATCAAACAGACGCCCGGTTCACAAGATATCATCATTTAAGCATATTTGGGCATGAGAGGGGTTCAGGTCCAGTCCGACCTGGCCCGGCCCGAACCATCCTGGGCTGGCCCAGCCCACCCCGGCTGGGTTGGGACACGGCGGCTCGACCTGCCGGCTGGCGCAACCCACGCAGGACGCGTGATCTACTGAACCTGAACGGCTCAAAGGAGCTGTTCAACTCCTTTATTTGTGGCACCAGGTGGTGCTGCCTCGTCATCCACAGGACCCATAGGAAGTGGGTCCCTACATCACTGCGACTTTGATCCATGACTCCCTTCAGCACGGCGTGCTGCCTTCACCTCCACAGCCGGCCGCTGTCGGCCACCTGTCCAACTACCATGGTGCTACTCTTCCACCGCGACAGGCGGTTGCCGGCTACTGCCCTCATCCGCCAGCGCTGGTAGCCAGCACTTCCACGCAGGTGCTTCTTCCGCAGGCCTCTGTGTGAGCTCCGTTGGTCTGTTCTTCCTTCCATATGCACCTATGGTCTTCTCGAGATGTCATCATCATTGCGCACCTCTCGGTTCTAAGTTTCCGTCAAGTTGGAACTACCTGCCTTCAAAGAACAGAATTAAAACAAACGACGGAGGGTTCATGCCTTGTTCTTTTCCCAATGCCCTCCATAGTAGAATTATAAAAAGTTGTTTTAAATTATAGATCATATTAAAAATAATGATAAACCTTTTTCAAATCCCCTACATCGACAACCCACAAATTCAATAATGAGGAGAAGAAATGTGGGAATTTCATGAATTAAATGACAAACCCTACATTGTGAGCTATTAGAGGTATCATGGTCATTGGCAGAAGGAGAGTCCCCATAAGAGTGAGGTCATCACCGTTCGTCGATCCTAGATCGTCTCTACCCAAGATTTTGTCCTCTATCGGTGCAATACGCTACGTCACTTCGATAGAGGTTCCTTTCATAGTAAAGCCATGTCGAAACTCCACTACGATCCTCACTTAAATAGAGGGGGAAAAGGTGAGTAACGCACCAAGGAATTAATGAGGTTCATTTAATGAATGAACCTCTTAATTCCTCAACAGTGCAGTTACATATAAAAAATAGTCAAGCCATTAATTGGCTTAACAAGTCATCGGTCCCCACCACCACCACTCATCCGCTAGTGAAAAAGAAATTAAATAACTTGTTAAGTTATTTTATTATTTTTCTGTAAAGTTCAATATTTAATATTTTCTCTCGACCTACTGCGGTTGAAGTGAAGCTTCTCTTAAGCAAATCCCGGCACTAAAGATTTAACGGTGCCCTCATATTTTTAATCCGAGAAGCGGTTCAAAAGATAGAAAATGCTGCCTGTGCGTTTACTTAACATACCTTAAAAAAGGTTCAGAAATTCATTCCGAGCACACCGGGTCTCAGAATCACGCACCACTGATTTTCACAGACTCATAATAATCTCAAATATTTTTTAAAAAATTACATGGAATTTTCGGGTCTTTAAAGATATACTTTATGAATATGCTAAAACATTTCAGTTTTCTTCATGGAATTTCAGATGTTCTCTCCACCAGTGTAACATCCCAACCCAAACCACCAGTTTTGAGACTGGGTCCCATGTAACCTCATCAAAACATCTCTATATTTAAGTGATTGTTGACTATCCATGAGGTTCTAGGTCATTCATTGGGGAGATGATACCCTCGATATCATTCCATAGGATAGTTATAATAAAGTAAGTGACAACAAATAAATCAAATAATAATAGGGTCCACACTTAGCTTTTAAAAGTGTCATTTGAAAATACCAAAAAACGATTCTGGTAATAAATCAAACAATAATAAATAAATTCATAACCATCAGAGTATCAGAATATAAAAATAATCTGGCCCATGAAGTATCAATATGGAATGTCAAATAAATAAACCAAAATTAAAAAAGGATCCATGGTGTGGGGTAAATCCAAAAAATAAATTTTGCATTAAACATCTCAGTCAACCATTATCCATCAACGTCATCATCCTCAAACTCCACCTACCCAATCGTCCACCATTGGGCCCTTTATCTTTGTCAAATTCCAATTTATGAAATCTAAAAGTGCATTGAAATACTCGAGTATGTTGTGAGTACACAACCAAGTAGGACACCACCAATGGACCTTAAATATTTCATAAGATATACAAGTACATTCCATGAATGTAAACATGGTACAGATATAAACAATAATATATATCACATAAATACAACATATGTTTGGTTCTTAGAGACCGAATCCACCTTATTCATCTCTATGCCAGAAAGAAACATTGTTCATCCACTTGACACATCCCTCTCAATAAGATATCCCCGAGAAAGTAAAAAATCCTATTAGTTGTGAAATCCCAAGTATATATAGACCTAAGTCTTTGTACATCCCTCTATAATAGATACCACATAAATTTTACACATCTTATAGTTAGGATATGAAAAGTACATTCAAATCAAATTCTAGCACATCCCTATTAGAGGATTTTTCAAATAGGCCCAACCTATATGACCTATTAAATAAGGTAGAGATAACACATATGATACAAGAAACATAGGATAGATTAATCATTATATCAAAACAAAAAGTATCATAATAATCACAATCCATGTGAATGCAACACAATAAATGATAAAAGTACACAAACACTCACCTTATATGATCAAGCATCATAAATAAGTTTCTTAGGGAAACAAATATATGCCAAAAATCATTCCAATAACTTGTATAACACATGAACTAAAGTTAAAAGCTCTCCACCTCAATCTCATTTATGAAGAACTACAAGGCTTATCATGTAAAAGTTTCTTAAATCACACCCATGTATATTTAAGCTCAAACTACTTTCCAAGGGTTCTTAAAACCCATTCCAACTATTGTATTTCCAAAAATCAACAAAAACAACACATGTAATAATATATTTTTTCTCTTGGATAATCTAGAATAAACATAGTAATTACAAATTATCCTTCTTGATAATTCTAAATCATCTTTCTTGATAATTGAATTTTATTTCATATAGAATGATTACAATCCCACATGTGATAAAACATTATCTATCTTAGATAATTTTCAAATTATCCATTTAATCCATAACATGGTATAATCAATTTTTTCATTAAAAAATAATTATAATTTCATATGTGATAATTTTATATATCACTAGAATAATCTGAGTTTAGCATGATAGTTATTCTATATCCTACATTCATAATTTTCATATTAGTATCACTTAATAAATATGTATTAAATTCATTTAGAAATATTATGAAAAATTATTTTCAATTAAACGATTAAATAAATAACTTGAATAATATCTCCTTTAGAAAAGCTTCTCTCAAGGAAATAAGTGATAGAGAGTTTATCCATAACTAAGAAATCAAAAAACCAACCTAGTTTGATCACATTGGACTTTATAGATATTTATTTAAGGGTTTTTTTGAATTAAGAAACTTGAGAGGGTCTCAAATAATAAAGAAAACATGGTTAATATATTTTTGATAAGGATAGAACTGTACATGTTTGTACCATTAAGATCCATAAATTAATTAACCATTTAATTTATTTAACCTAATCTTGAATGCAGAGTGTTTGAAATCCATCATAAATAGATTGCCGACATAAAATGAGTCAAATTAATTAATTCCCATGTTTTTTTTGTTTTTAGATTCCTGAAAAAAATTTAGATGAGAAATTTAGGGAGAATAAAATGTAAAAATTGGGGGTTTAATAGTATTTCTCTTAGAAAGGTTGTCGTGTAAGTGTAACATTTTTTACCCATATATAGATCTTATGTGTTCTGTGAGGTACCAGGTTACCCATAAATAACCCTTTGGAAGAATTATTTTCTGTTAAGCCACTAAAATACACCCTTATGCTACCATTGAATGCTCTAGATTACCCTTACGAAGAATATAAGTCACCCTTATACAGCTTTTAGAAACATAGGGCTACCCTTGAAGAGATCCTCTATTACCCTTACACGAGGCACTATTACCCTTATAAAACTATGGAGGTACCCTTATGAAGTTCATGGGAATTTTTTTACCCTTATGAAGCACCTAGGTACCCTTACATAGCCTTTAAAAACTCAAGGATACCCTTATACAACTCAACCCTTACCCTTAAGAAACTCTAGGATAACTTTATACATCTCATATAAACTATAAACTGACTTTACACAAACCATATACAACACACATCACCTTTACATATCCCATATAAGTCCTTTAATACCTTTAAACTACTATTGGGATAAGATGATTTCCATTATGAACCTCAGGAAAACAACACCTACCCTTACACAATATGTGAAAAAATAGATTTACCCTTATAAAACTATTAGAAACAACACTCTTCCCTTATGTCGAGTCTTAAAGATCCATTTTACCCTTATGTAACCATAAAAATACATGATTATGGGTAATGTTTATTTTAAAAAATTACTTTCACATAATAATATTTATAAATAAATAAAAACAGGTTTAAAGATCATTTAAAAAAACTAAGGATGTTATAACTAGCATAGTCCTTTTATTTATACCATGTATTGTTCTTCCATTCTATTATAACCTATTCTTTTAAACTCAAACATTAATGGATTTCTATAAAGATTTCATGATGTGTCCTCCTTTTCCAAAAAATAAATAACTTCTGTTTTTTGGTGAAACATCACTCTTTGACAACTTGGATTTGTCTCCCAAGGATAACACACCAACCTTATTCACTGAGTTCTTGGGAACGTTCTTTTAGAATTTTTCACATGATTCTTTCTTAAGGTAGTATTGTCTCCATTATTCAACTAATTTTTTCTTTTATTATAAATTTTTAGATAAATATTTGAATGGTTTATACTTACACGATTCTTCATTGTAACCACTCATATTCAAAATAAAATAGATATTTCTAATTATTCCAAATCAATTTGATTTTAATATATGTCTACTGTAACACCCGAGACTTTTATGTTATATAAATCATCAAAGGAATCTTTTTCTACACAACACTTGCTTGGCTTGCTTTACACGAAATCGTGACCTTCCTCGATAGCTTGCGTCGTACGCAATACCGAGTTTCACTAAACAACGATATGCTATTAAAATATTATTAAAACTAGCCGTTATGAATAGTAATAACCACTTTTTGAAATTTTATAAATTTTATCTTTCAAAATGGACTTCATTTTTGGATTCGGAATACCAAAATTAGCCTAGGGTGAAATTTTGGTATTTTTCTGAAAACTTTCAATTTTTGATGAATAGTGAAACCACTAAGTGGTAGGTTAAAAACTGAATTTTGCATAAAACTTAATTTTACCGCTTCTGTGAATGGAATTTCAAAAATCCGAGAGACATGGTTAATATCAAGGACTAAAATGTGGTTCAATGAGATGAAAATAATTTTTTGGTGAATAGTAACTTTTTACTTTTTTTACCACGGTTAAAAGTAAATAGGGTAACTAAGGGTAAATATGATATTACTATTACCCTAACACATGTCCTAATTCTATTGGATAAGTGTAATTCGACCAAAAACAACCTTATGAATATAATATGACCATTTAGGTCCACTTGGATTAGATTATGACATTTAATATTATTTTATTTAATGAATAGTTAAAATAGTTAAAATCAAAGTTTAATAACTAAAACATTTTTTAATATGGGGTTACACATAAGATAAATTCGACTATAAATATTCAATAGAAAGCTAAAAAGATTTCCTACATAATGATATTTTATTTTTAATTTTTAGACATTAAATAATTTAATTTATTTATGACACAATGATGATGCAGTAATTATCTTATTAATGAAATATTGACATAATTGATGTTATAAACACCAAAATAAATGTAATTTGAGACTTTTTATGAATTCCACTAATTTTCTAGGTTACTATGATATATTAGTGTTGATTTAATAAATTTGTATCGAACATATAATTCTGTTATGACTTTCACAAAAATCATATATCAAATAGTGTCAAAATTGACACAAAATAGTTTTTAAATCAAATATTATATTACTAATTGTTATTTTATTCCTAAAAATCTAAGGTTCGGCCAAATGACTTAGATAAGGATATATATATTAATAATAAACAATTTGGGGTTCGTTTGGCATGTTATAGTAAGTGTATTAACCATATAGTGTAAGAAAACAAAAAGACACGGTAAAAGTTAAATTATTTAACTTAGAGTTAAATCTAATTGATAAGGTTAAAATAATAACCTAAACTTGTCTAAATCCTATTGGTTGATAGGATTTCGACCCATACCCACTTTAGCTTCGAAATAAGACCCTTTGGAACCATTATAAACCGATTTTGACTTTAATATAAAATAATATTTTGAGATATTCCTAAGGTGCCCCTCTCCTCCCTTATAAAAGGGCACCTCCCCCCCTCCTCCTCACACCAATTTGAGCACTCAAGCTCGGCCAAACCCTGCCATTTTATCCTCTCCACTTCCCTAGAATAATCCTAGAGGTCCTGGTCTTCTTCAAAGACCAATATTAGTTCCCTAAGTGGAGGATTCAAAGAGGCGTTCCAAAGAAGAGGTAATATCCGTTACCGGTCTTTTCAATTTCTTTCTTCTTCAAAGTCTTCTTCTTTAGTTGTTTCATGATAAAGTAATAACATAAGTATTACTTACATACTGATATGTTATTATAAATATGAAACAACCCTAATTCACCCTCTATCCATCCTACGGAAAAAATGAAATCACCGCGCGTGCGTACGTACGGAATACCGTCTCCACGCCATGGTGTACTCTATTTTCCACCATCACCTTACAAGGATGGGTATAATGGTGTAATGAGTAACTATTTATGATTATTATAAAGTAATATTGATACTGAAATAATATATATATACTCCAATACAATTACACGATCATAGGAACGATATCATCACTCGTGCGTACGTACGGAATACTGTCTCCACGATGTGATGCGACTCGTTCTACATGATCATCATTACATAGTAATTATATAAATGAATTGAGTGAATAAATATGATATATGTTACACTAATACCATTCTGGATATAAGGTATCTATAACCTTAAAAGAAGAATAAGAATTTATTCGGCAAAACACGCATAAGAACAAAAGGCAATAAAGACCCGAGTAACAAGTAACAATGAAATATTACTAACAAGAAGCTAAGAATATGACCATATATGATATCATATCAATATGTATGATTATGGAATAAGTCAATAACATTATTTAAACCATTATACAGGAGCTTCGGACACGTGCAAAGCAAATCGGACCTAAGGTAAGGGAAATATCACAATCTCATTTTTATCCGAGATTGTTTATTCGTAAGTAATTACTGGGGTGTATTTTATCATCCACATCCATGTTCCCTCAATATGTAATATTGTTTCCATCAACTTACAATAGTTTAAATCCAATTTTACCCTTCGGTGAGTTTTTAGTAAAGAATATGAAAGGAATCTTTTGTCGTTTTTTCGTACGAGGTACTTTTTGACTTTTCCGACAAAAGTACGAAGAATGTTTTTTTTAACTTATACGGCATGAATGGATTTTTAAAACATTATTTCCAAGAAGCTTCCTTTACAAGTTTTCAAGTTTATTTTTAATCAACTTCTTTTAGTTTATAATTGTATGACATGTTAAGAAAAGAAAAGTGTTTTTGAAGAAGAAAGGATATTTTCCTCAAGAATGGAGTTCAAGTGTTTTATCAAAATTATTTTCCATCTAAGATAATAAAGGGTTCTATTTTTATCCCTATTATTACATTGATTTGATTATGTTGTGAGGGAATTATTTTTATGAATTCCTTTATCTTATATGAATTGTTTTTTTGATGTCATGTTGTTTAAGAATCCCATTTTTATTACATGGGTTACGCTATGATGTATGGTTTATGATTATGTGGCACACATAAGAAAGGATTCATTATAAGATGGGTGGGACCTATATCTCCCTCCAATGCATTGGGTAAAGATTTATATCTCATGAGATAGACATGGCTGGAACGGTAGGTTATACCGGTTCAGTGAAACAGGACTGGAACGAGGGTGACTCGGTTCAGAAAGGGACTTTGTCCACTAAGATAGTCTTGGCAATGAGTCATGACTAACAAGAAATGATTTTCCATGATTATGTGTGCATGCCACAAAGTTTCAAGTTTCATGTTTTGATTATGGGGATCTCATTTTCACTTCTATGATTGGTTCCATGTTAAGATATTATGATCTCTTTTGCAGGTTATGATTTTCAAAAAGATATGATATGATTTTTATTTCCTTTATTTGCCCTTGCTGAGCATTTGAGCTCACCCTTTTATGTTTTCTTTTCCCCAGGTCAGGAAGATGGATATTAAGTAGAATATGCTAAAAGGGACCCTAGATATGATGAAATAAATGGGAGACACTGTAGAAGATTTATGAACCAGTTGTTTATGTTTCCCAGTTTCTAAAGACACTATACCTATACGGTCCTTTGTGGTTTTGTCATATGTTGTAATAAGTGTGCTTCAATTTTGAAGTATTAACAATGTATGTAAAGTATGGGTCGTTATAGTTGGTATCAGAGGAAAGGTATAGTCAACCTTTGGAAACTAGGATGTGAAAGCCTTAGTAAGAACCCTAAGGATAAGTCTAAGCATAGAACACAATCTTAGTGTTTTAGAAATGGCCATGAATAACCTAGGATAAGACCTTAAGCGTGAAAATTTTATTCTTGAATTATGTGGTTTTCCTATTATAATTAGTGTTGCTCACACTATTCTTCTTGGTTTTAGTCAATGGCTGGAACCCGAAGGAACCGTGTTAATGCGGAATGCGATGGGCAATGCAATGATTGTCCCCCTGAGCAACCAAACGATATGGGAGCTGGAATGCAAAATCTTGTAGCCATGCTCACACAACTTTCTCAAGCTATGAATCATGCAGGACTTCCAAACGAGCAAAGGAAGGAGCAACATTCTGTTGAATCCTTCATGAGGCAGCGTCCCCCTTCTTTCAGTGGGTCTACTGATCCATTAGTTTCTGAACAATGGATTAGTACTACTGAAAAGATATTTTCAGTTCTTCAATGTTCTGAACATGATAAAGTCATCCTAGCAGTGTATCGTTTGGAAGGAGATGCTGATCAATGGTGTAATCTTATTAAGAATACGAGGCAGAGGGATGAAATTGAGTCCATGGAATGGGATGAGTTCAAGAACTTATTTTTCAATAAGTACTTCCCTCGTATTCTCTGAACAAAGATGGAGAAAGAGTTTCTTGAACTGAAGCAAAGGGATGATGAATCTGTTGGTACCTATGAAGCAAATTTTACAAGACTTGCAAGGTACGCTTCTGGTATTATTATCCAACCTGAGAGTAAGATCGATCGATTCTTTAGTGGCTTAAAACCAAGTCTTCGAAGGGCGCTAGCCATAAGGGACTTCAATAGCTATGAGGAAATCGTTCGATGTGCTCTCAAAGTCGAGATGGAGATTGGAGTAACCCATCAGTCATATGGGTTTGATAAGAAGAGGAAAATGGAATTCAAAGGAAAATCTAAAGAGCACACTGAAAAGAAGATGAAATTTCCCTTATGCTCAAAGTGTGGAAAGAAACATGGAGGGAGTTGTCTTAAAGGGACAAGTAAATGTTTTAAATGTGGAAAGGAAGGTCATCGGGCATTTGAATGCCGCGATAATGGGAAGAAGATGTCTAATGATGAAAACAAAGGAAGGGATACACAGAGTGAACCTACTACACTTCAATGTTTCAAGTGCAAGGAGATGGGTCATTATGCCAATCAATGCCCAAATCCAAGGGTTGATGATGATGGTCGACGTCAAAAAACTCTTAAGGCTAAAGACAAAGGAAAGTCACATGCAATTTCTATCAGCGATGTGGAGTACGATAACGAAGTGGTGAAAGGTACACTTACCATCCACTCTAAAGTAGAAAATGTTTTATTTGATTCTGGATCCACCCACTCTTTTATTTCTGAAGAATTTTCTAAGGGTATCACCGTATTACCTCAACAATTAGATGTTGAGTTAGCTGTGACATCACCTAATAGCACATCAATCGCATCAAAAGTTTATAATTCTTCTCCAATCGAAGTTTGTGGGAAAGTGCTTCCTGAAAATCTTGTGATCCTTCCTATAGTGGAATTTGATGTGATTCTTGGCATGGATTGGCTTTCTTTATACGGAGCTCATATCAATTGCCAAAGAAGGGAAGTCACATTTCATATTCCAGATCAATCTATAATCGTCTATCAATGCAAGGATGAACATAACCTTCCAGTGGAAATTTCTTCCATTTTATGGGTATTGATTCCACTAAATGAAGGTTATTTATCTCAAATGGTTGGTGAGAAACTCGCGATTAAGAATATGCCCATTGTACGGGAGTTTGATGATGTCTTTCCGGAGGAATTACCGGGTCTTCCACCAAATCGTGAAGTTGAGTTTTCAATAGAACTCGTACCGGGTGCTTTGCCTATTTCAAAGACACCTTATAGAATGGCCCCAATTGAGTTGCAGGAATTGAAGAAGCAACTCCAGGAGAATCTTGATAAGGGATTCATACGCCCTAGTGCGTCACCTTGGGGAGCACCTGTTCTATTTTTTAAGAAGAAAGATGGATCAATGAGACTCTGCATTGATTATCGAGAACTTAACAAGATCACTATCAAGAAAAAATATCCTCTCCCACGCATTGATGACTTATTTGACCAACTACGCGGAGCTCAATACTTTTCCAAGATTGATCTTCGTTCAGGGTATCATCAATTAAGGGTCAAAAGGGAGGATATACCAAAGACGGCTTTCCGTACAAGGCATGGACACTATGAATTTATAGTGATGCCATTTGGTCTTACTAATGCCCCTGCTATCTTCATGGATCTAATGAATAGAGTCTTTAGAGACTATCTTGATCAATTTGTGGTAGTCTTTATAGACGATATTCTTGTCTATTCAAAGAGCAAGGAAGAGCATGAAGATCACTTGAGAATTATATTGAAGACCCTGAGAAAGGAGAAGCTTTATGCCAAATTTACCAAGTGTGAATTTTGGCTTAAAAAAGTTGCATTTTTGGGTCACATAATCTCAAAAGAGGGGATATCTGTGGATCCAGCAAAAACAGAGGTTATCGAAAGATGGTCAAGACCAACAACAGTAACTGAGATCCGAAGTTTTCTTGGTTTGGCTGGATATTATCGACGTTTTGTAAAAGATTTTTCACGATTATCTAATCCACTCACCAAGTTGACTCGGAAAGGAGTTAAGTTTGTTTGGACAGAGGAATGTGAAGAGAATTTCAAGGAGTTGAAAAGAAGGTTATCCAGTGCACCTGTGCTCACACTGCCTTGTAGTGGAGAAAGGTTTGTGATCTACAGTGATGCATCCAAGAAGGGATTGGGGTGTGTTCTTATGCAAAATGATATCGTGATAGCTTATGCCTCACGACAGTTGAAAATCCATGAGCAAAATTACCCAACACATGATTTGGAGTTAGCTGCGGTAATCTTTGCATTAAAGATTTGGAGGAATTACCTTTATGGTGAAAGATGTGATATTTATACTGATCATAAAAGTTTAAAGTATATTTTCACACAAAAGGAGCTAAATATGCGTCAAAGAAGATGGTTGGAGCTGATTAAGGATTATGACTGCTCAATCCATTACCACCCTGGGAAAGCAAACAAGGTGGCAGATGCATTAAGTCGACAAGACCATGCTAGTTTATCCATGATGAGGATCACAAAAGATCCAATATTTATGGATTTACAAAGGATGGATCTTGGAATTATAATGGAAGGGGAAAAATCTTATCTTTCTCAAATGAATGTTCAACCATCTATACATGTGAAGATTAAAGAGGCACAGAAAGAAGATGTCGAGTTACAAAAGAAGGTGAGAAATGTTCCTGAATTCAACCTTGATTGTGATGGGATAATAAAGTTCAGGAATCGGGTTTGTGTTCCTCCCATCCCCGAATTAAAGAAGGAGCTGCTGGATGAGGATCATAGTTCTTCATTCTCTATTCATCCTGGAAGCACGAAGATGTATAGGGACCTGAAAGAGTACTTCTGGTGGGATTGCATGAAAAGAGATGTTGCTGAATATGTCTCTCGATGCTTGGTTTGTCAACAAGTTAAAGCTGAGAGACAAAAGTCTAAGGGGATGTTACAACCATTACCCATACCCGAATGGAAATGGGAAAACATCACTATGGACTTTGTCACAGGACTTCCTAAAACATCCAAAGGCAATAATGCTATTTGGGTCATAGTTGATCGTCTTACAAAGTCTGCACACTTCATTGCTATTAGAGAGGATTTCTCTCTAGATCAGCTTGCCAGGATATATGTAAAGGAAGTGGTAAGATTGCATGGAGTACCACTTTCTATTATATCTGATCGGGATCCGAGATTTACCTCGAAGTTCTGGCGAAGTCTTCAGCATACTCTGGATACAGAGTTGAGTTTCAGCACTGCTTATCATCCCCAGACAGACGGTCAGTCTGAGAGAACAATTCAAACCCTAGAAGATATGTTGAGAGCTTGCTCTAGGGATTTCAAAGGAGGTTGGGATCAACACCTACCTTTGGTGGAATTTTCTTATAATAATAGCTTTCACTCCAGTATTCAGATGGCTCCTTATGAAGCTCTATATGGAAAGAAATGCAGGACTCCAACTTGCTGGGATGAAGTTGGGGAAAGAAATCTATTAGGACCTGATCTCGTTGATGAAATGGCAGAAAAGGTCAGATCTATTCAACAACACATAAGAGCAGCTCAGAGTCGACAGAAATGTTATGCCGACAACCGAAGAAAAGACCTAGAGTTTGAAGTGGGTGATAAAGTGTTCTTACGAATATCTCCCTGGAAGAGGGTTATGAGATTTGGAAAGAAGGGGAAGTTTAGCCCTAGATATATCGGTCCTTTCGAAATACTGGATCGTGTTGGAAAGGTAGCTTACCGATTGGTGCTTCCACCGAATCTCTCTCAAGTTCACGATGTGTTCCATGTATCTCTCCTGAGAAAGTACATACCTGATCCTTCACATGTACTCAGCTCAGAAGTTGTACCGCTGGAGCAAGATCTTTCTTATGAAGAACAACCGATAGAGATTCTGGATCGTAGCGAAAAAGTCCTACGAAACAAGACCACTCGATTGGTGAAAGTTTTATGGAGGAACCACCAACTTGAAGAAGCTACATGGGAGCTTGAGGATATGATGAGGGAGAAGTATCCTCATCTGTTTGTTACAAAGTGACGAATTTCGAGGGCGAAATTCTTTTTAAGGGGGGTAGAATGTAACACCCGAGACTTTTATGTTATATAAATCATCAAAGGAATCTTTTTCTACACAACACTTGCTTGGCTTGCTTTACACGAAATCGTGACCTTCCTTGATAGCTTGCGTCGTACGCAATACCGAGTTTCACTAAACAACGATATGCTATTAAAATATTATTAAAACTAGCCGTTATGAATAGTAATAACCACTTTTTGAAATTTTATAAGTTTTATCTTTCAAAATGGACTTCATTTTTGGATTCGGAATACCAAAATTACCCTAGGGTGAAATTTTGGTATTTTTCTGAAAACTTTCAATTTTTGATGAATAGTGAAACCACTAAGTAGTAGGTTAAAAACTGAATTTTGCATAAAACTTAATTTTACCGCTTCTGTGAATGGAATTTCGAAAATCCGGGAGACACAGTTAATATCAAGGACTAAAATGTGGTTCAATGAGATGAAAATAATTTTTTGGTGAATAGTAACTTTTTACTTTTTTTTACCACGGTTAAAAGTAAATAGGGTAACTAAGGGTAAATATGATATTACTATTACCCTAACACATGTCCTAATTCTATTGGATAAGTGTAATTCGACCAAAAAAAACCTTATGAATATAATATGACCATTTAGGTCCACTTGGATTAGATTATGACATTTAATATTATTTTATTTAATGAATAGTTAAAATAGTTAAAATCAAAGTTTAATAACTAAAACATTTTTTAATATGGGGTTACACATAAGATAAATTCGACTATAAATATTCAATAGAAAGCTAAAAAGATTTCCTACATAATGATATTTTATTTATAATTTTTAGAAATTAAATAATTTAATTTATTTATGACACAATGATGATGCAGTAATTATCTTATTAATGAAATATTGACATAATTGATGTTATAAACACCAAAATCAATGTAATTTGAGACTTTTTATGAATTAAACTAATTTTCTAGGTTACTATGATATATTAGTGTTGATTTAATAAATTTGGATCGAACATATAATTCTGTTATGACTTTCACAAAAATCATATATCAAATAGTGTCAAAATTGACACAAAATAGTTTTTAAATCAAATATTATATTACTAATTTTTATTTTATTCCTAAAAATCTAAGGTTCGGCCAAATGACTTAGATAAGGATATATATATTAATAATAAACAATTTGGGGTTCGTTTGGCATGTTATAGTAAGTGTATTAACCATATAGTGTAAGAAAACAAAAAGACACGGTAAAAGTTAAATTATTTAACTTAG
Organism: Viscum album; assembly: GCA_963277665.1. NCBI lineage: Eukaryota > Viridiplantae > Streptophyta > Magnoliopsida > Santalales > Viscaceae > Viscum > Viscum album. Next base: position 2,034,645,393 of record OY728164.1, read on the forward strand.
AGTTAAATCTAATTGATAAGCTTAAAATAATAACCTAAACTTGTCTAAATCCTATTGGTTGATAGGATTTCGACCCATCCCCACTTTAGCTTCGAAATAAGACCCTTTGGAACCATTATAAACCGATTTTGACTTTAATATAAAATAATATTTTGAGATATTCCTAAGGTGCCCCTCTCCTCCCTTATAAAAGGGAACCTCCTCCCCCTCCTCCTCACACTAATTTGAGCACTCAAGCTCGGCCAACCCCTGCCATTTTCTCCTCTACACTTCCCTAGAATAATCCTAGAGGTTCTGGTCTTCTTCAAAGACCAATCTTAGTTCCCTAAGTGGAGGATTCAAAGAGGCGTTCCAAAGAAGAGGTAATATCCGTTACCGATCTTTTCAATTTCTTTCTTCTTCAACGTCTTCTTCTTTAGTTGTTTCATGATAAAGTAATAACATCAGTATTAGTTACATACTGATATGTTATTATAAATATGAAACAACCCTAATTAACCCTCTATCCATCCTACGGAAAAAATGAAATCACCGCGCGTGCGTACGTACGGAATACCGTCTCCACGCCGTGGTGTACTCTATTTTCCACCATCACCTTACAAGGATGGGTATAATGGTGTAATGAGTAACTATTTATGATTATTATAAATTAATATTGATACTGAAATAATATATATATACTCCAATACAATTCCACGATCATAGGAACGATATCATCACTCGTGCGTACGTACGGAATACCGTCTCCACGATGTGATGCGACTCGTTCTACATGATCATCATTACATAGTAATTATATAAATGAATTGAGTGAATAAATATGATATATGTTACACTAATACCATTCTGGATATAAGGTATCTATAACCTTAAAAGAAGAATAAGAATTTATTCGGCAAAACACGCATAAGAACAAAAGGCAATAAAGACCCGAGTAACAAGTAACAATGAAATATTACTAACAAGAAGCTAGAATATGACCATATATGATATCATATCAATATGTATGATTCTGGAATAAGTCAATAACATTATTTAAACCATTATACAGGAGCTTCGGACACGTGCAAAGCAAATCGGACCTAAGTTAAGGGAAATATCACAATCTCATTTTTATCCGAGATTGTTTATTCGTAAGTAATTACTGGGGTGTATTTTATCATCCACATCCATGTTCCCTCAATATGTAATATTGTTTCCATCCACTTAAAATAGTTTAAATCCAATTTTACCCTTCGGTGAGTTTTTAGTAAAGAATATGAAAGGAATCTTTTGTCGTTTTTTCGTACGAGGTACTTTTTGACTTTTCCGACAAAAGTACGAAGAATGTTTTTTTTAACTTATGCGGCATGAATGGATTTTTAAAACATTATTTCCAAGAAGCTTCCTTTACAAGTTTTCAAGTTTATTTTTAATCAACTTCTTTTAGTTTATAATTGTATGACATGTTAAGAAAAGAAAAGTGTTTTTGAAGAAGAAAGGATATTTTCCTCAAGAATGGAGTTCAAGTGTTTTATCAAAATTATTTTCCATCTAAGATAATAAAGGGTTCTGTTTTTATCCCTATTATTACATTGATTTGATTATGTTGTGAGGGAATTATTTTTATGAATTCCTTTATCTTATATGAATTGTTTTTTTGATGTCATGTTGTTTAAGAATCCCATTTTTATTACATGGGTTACGCTATGATGTATGGTTTATGATTATGTGGCACACATAAGAAAGGATTCATTATAAGATTGGTGGGACCTATATCTCCCTCCAATGCATTGGGTAAAGATTTATATCTCATTAGATAGACATGGCTGGAACGGTAGGTTATACCGGTTCAGTGAAACAGGACTGGAACGAGGGTGACTCGGTTCAGAAAGGGACTTTGTCTACTAAGATAGTCTTGGCAATGAGTCATGACTAACAAGAAATGATTTTCCATGATTATGTGTGCATGCCACAAAGTTTCAAGTTTCATATTTTGATTATGGGGATCTCATTTTCACTTCTATGATTGGTTCCATGTTAAGATATTATGATCTCTTTTGCAGGTTATGATTTTCAAAAAGATATGATATGATTTTTATTTTCTTTATTTGCCTTTGCTGAGAATTTGAGCTCACCCTTTTATGTTTTCTTTTACCCAGGTCAGGAAGATGGATATTAAGTAGAATATGCTAAAAGGGACCCTAGATATGATGAAATAAATGGGAGACACTATAGAAGATTTATGAACCAGTTGTTTATGTTTCCCAGTTTCTAAAGACACTATACCTATACGGTCCTTTGTGGTTTTGTCATATGTTGTAATAAGTGTGCTTCAATTTTGAAGTATTAACAATGTATGTAAAGTATGGGTAGTTATATCTACTCTTAGTTTGTGGATGTTTCTATCTCTAAGCCCCCCCACAAAATGAGATTACTTATTTACTATGAATTGTAAAAAAAATCCAATGCTTTATTTCAAAATATTTTATAGTAAAAAATAAAATAAGAAAAATCATTTGTTTCATTCTTTGAACTTCATGCTATCCATATTTTTTAAAACATGAATCATTCTATTTTTTATTTAAATTGGTTGTTTGGGTTTATTTTAGGGAAAAAAATCTCATAAAAACTACTTTATCCATCCTTGACATGATGGTAGGATTCTCATTAAATTATATCATCCATATTTTTGTAGAGTTTTGTTTTATGTCTACACTATGTATAAAATCATATTTAATAGACTTAATGTTTTTTATTTGGATGGTACTTTTCTTTTTCTAGATACATTAGACTGGTCCTTAAATGGACACACAATATTCTTGCAACTAAATAGATTTTTTCAATATAATATTCCTTCATAGTGGTTTTTGTGTCAGAAACTCTTTTTAAAAATTTTGATGAAGATCAATATTCTATTTTTTATATATTCTTCAATTTAATTTCAATCTCCAATCATTTCAAATTATAGATTCATTTCTAATCCTCTTATGATTTCATATTTTATTCACAATATTTCCTCTTCTTTTCATCAAACTCCTCATGTGTCATGCACCTTTATATTTGTAGATGGTCATTCTATTTAGTCCTATGGGATTTAATTTCTAGTTGAGAATATTTTATATCATTTACTTATTTCATTGCATGGATATTATTATCAAGATCTGCCTTTGCATCTACCTTATCATGAATTATAGTGATACACTCATTTTCAAAAATGGATTTTAGAGAGATTAACATAGATTTCTACCCTTTATTTTAAATCATTCCCCATTATTTAAATATCATATTCATGGTGAGTGATCTCTTCCTACAAACTTCTAAACATTCAACCAATATATGAGATTTTTTTTGGGGAACTTATGTAGTATATCTTTTATAACACTAATTGATTAATCTTGCGAATCCTTAGGATTTTTATCATCCCCATATATAAATTGTTCATCCGTAGGATACTTTTGATAAGAGAGTTTTGGTATCCCTTATTCATGTTGATCTAAAAAATTACATGAGACCATATTTTTTTTCAATTCCTTAATGGTGGATTTGACCAGTAGATGTTTATCTTCAATGCATAATCATTCTCTTTTAGGATTGTTGCATGGAGAAATTGTTTTTAGTCCTCCTTGGATAAGATGTTTTTTATATTCACCATCATATTTAAGTGATAAATTATTAAATTTTTTAATAGAAACACTCTCATTTGGATCACCTTTAAATATTCAAAATTTATATCTCCTTGATGATGATTTTCTTAACTTATTTTAATACCTTTACTTATTTTACTTTAATTTCAAGAAAAATATATCTTCCATGATTTATTTGATGGTGTAAAAAAAGTATTATTCAAATTTTTTTACTTCATATATCCTTTGAAAATAGATATTAATTCCTAAAAAAACATAAACAAGAATATCCCAATAGAGGTGCATCATGGTGCTCTCTAATCAATTGATAGGATCACTTTGAAATATACCCACAATAAGAGGGTTGAATTAGTGTGAAGTATATTTTAATCTAAATTTAATTATACCCTATAGTTACCACTTAAATTATTCATTGATTTGATTTATCTCCATTTATCTCTCCTTTGGTCAGTATGCATATATAGAATAACAAAATGACAGGGTTTTTTTTAATGAAATTCACCTCCCTAAGGATGATTATCTCCCTTATGACACATAGTTATTATAACACAAGCATGGATTCCTTATTATTATTAAGAAAATATTAGTAAAGAGTATGAATTTGAAATTATTATCCTAGAACCAAAGAGTTATATAGAAAGTGAGGGCTTGTTGTCACTTTTTATCAGAGAATGTACTTTAAATTCCTTGAATAAAGATCACTAATTTTGGATCAAGTCCATATTATACTATATTACTGATATTATTACCTTGCTCATGGTCATCATATGGATTCTTCAATGTTCTTCTAGATTATATGGTAGGATGATACAAGCTATCTCTTTCTCTCTCTCTTAGAACATTATCTTTGAATATGTTCTGTAGTAGAGCATTAAAACTCTTCCTTCTCTAGTCTTCAATAGTAAGTGATTTTTTAGGATAACCATATCAAATAATTCAGTCTAGATTTTATCCTCAAGAGGTTTGTCCATATTACTTCTTATTCTTCATTAGTACATCAAAATAGAACTTGGTCACCTAATTATTTTCTTTAATACATAATATCTATAATAGGTTTTTATATCACTTCTTCCCTTTCAGTCATTATTTTAACTTACATAATGTGTAGTAATTAACATAAATAAATTCTTCCTCTTACTATTTTGACATGAATAGTATCTTCATTGTTTACATAGTCCACAATCTCATCACTATCATTAACCAATACATATATAATGTAATGACCAGAACTTTTATAAATGAATTTCCCTTCTAAATTAATAAATTTCTTATTAAGTAATGTAGTTATAGAAGACACCTGCAATAATTTTGTTATTTTTTACCATTATTATAATATTTCAAATATACATAAGAATATTACTTGTTTATTATATATTTGATTTCCTGTGATCAATAAGATTAGCATATATTAAGGGTAATGATAAAGTCTAATTGTCATAGATAGAAGAAGTAATGACCTTAACCATTAGGATTGGATCATATGTATCCCATTATTTGGATATTCCAAGGTAGATGAAATCATTTGGATTTTCCCTTGACTAATCCCAATATGATAATCAACAACTAAAACATGATAGAAACCATTTATTGTATAAGTTCTCAATTTTCAATATCATGACCCAAACCATGTCCACTAAACCACCCCATGAAAGTACCATCATCTCTTACCTTACCCTTAGGTCATACGCCGATGTAATAAGGGGTTGTATATCCTAAAACTAGTAGCATGAATTTTTATATTTTCTATTTAAATAAAATAATGATTATATTTATCTTATTTTATTATTACCTTATATATGATTATATATTGAGTTTGAAAAAAAATCAAATTTTGATATGACAAAATTAAAACAGTATTTTATGGTAAATATATAGTTTCCATTAAGACTGTGTTTGATAATTTTATGATTTTTTGAAATAAATATTATTTTATTAAAATAATATTATTAATTAATATTTATTTAAATATAAATGATAATTTAATTTAATAAAGTTCAATGAAATATTTATAAGGGTTAAAAAGTTGTTAGTATCATAAAAACGAGTATTTTTTATTAAATACATATTATTATTTAACAGTAAAAATTCTCATATTTAGAAAATTATTTTGGAAAAATAAATATTAATTTTTAAATTTTCACATTACAATTAGAAAATGGTTAATTCTTGATAATTTTCAGAGACATCCTACTTTTGGTTAAAAATTAAAAACAGTATAAATATACAGTTTGTATTATGAAATAATAATTGCCTAAAATTGATGTAATAAATGATATAAAAGGTATAAAAAACAAATATATATTTCCCCTTTAAAATAATGTATTATTTATGATATTTTATTAATTTTTTTAACCTTTAATGAATCTTTCAAAACCTATATTATATATTAATGTTTTAAAACCAATTCTTTATAAACATGACTCACTTAGACATAAAAAATTGTACTGTTTTAATATTTTTTGGTTTTTGGGATTAAAAATATTGAACGATTGGCCACTTAGGTAAATTCAATCATAATAAATCATGGAAAGGTTTGTGATTTTGTTTATTTTATTATATAGAGTCCAAATCCTATATTTAGAAATTAATAAAGAATTCCCCTCTCATATGATAAAAATATTCACCCAAAATCCTAATCATATTCACTCAAAAATAATTGAGAATTAAGGTAATATTTATATCACCCTCTAAATCCCTACCAAGGTGTTCCCAAGATTTTAAGAAGCTCCTCCAAATCTTATAGAAGCACCTTCTCAAAGTAAGGGATCCACTTCTCCTTTTTATTCATGCACTCTCTCAATATTATGCCATTTTATTTCAAATTATTAATTTTTGAATATTCTTTTACACACAAATATTTCTATAATTGTTATTTCTAAGTAATTATATATCCCCTTTCACTCTCATTAAACCCTTCCCTAAATATTTATGTACAATCATTGTGCTTCCAAAATTAGCCTACGTTTTTTCAAGCCAAATACTTTTGTAGTGAATACACAACCCCATTTCAACTCAAGGGTATTTAAATATATTTTACTATCCTTATTTTATTGGTTAATTCCCTGAATATAACCCAAAATCCTTAATATTGAGGTTATAGGTGATGAACGTTTTTCATATTTTGTACGATCTATGTTCCATATAAATGAATGTACATGATATAAATGTGACGGGTGGGACTGAAATTATATATTCTGCCAATGTATTGAGTAATTTTTTTTATCTCATGTGATACCATGTATGGTGAACTATAGTTTATCCTAAGAACACTATGTTTTGATCTCTTGATAGTTAGCCTTGATATATTCTTATGATGTCATGTTTTTTGTTACTGTCACATTGCTATATTTCCATGATGTTATCATCTTCTATAAAACTTTGATATTAATTTTTATGATACAAAACACTTTTATGTCAGATTTATATGTCTATTTACTCACATGAATTAATTTCATCATGTTATACTTTTGTTATTATCTTATTATGTTATATAGCTCACCATTTCTTATGTACATCCCCAGGTTATATTATATATTTTTAGATGGGAAATGGAATTTTAAAATCATGCTAATGAGTTTTAAATATTTTTTGTATCCCTATTTTAACTTATTGTTCGATGTATCTAATTTCATATCTAAAATAGGCCTCTCAGACTTTTTGGATTGTATTTATTGTGTATTTATTTAATAAATAATGAGTTAGATTGTATAAAAGACATGGGTTTTTATAGACGGTATCATAGTAAAGTCTAGTTATTTTGGTGATTAGTATTAGAAAACCCTAGTGAAAGGATTAGGGATAAGTCTAAACATATAAAAGAATCTATAAATTTTGGGTAAAGTATATAGTAAGTGGTGTCCAAGCAAAAAAAATCCTTATATGGATACTACAAGTGGATGTATATCTAGCACAATTTTACATAGGGGTAATAACCTTGAAAATGGTGCATTGGGTATTAAATTTATTATTACCTGGTTCATAAAATAAAGGCCTTAAAATACACCAGGTTTGACACTCATGTGGGGATATCATTTGAAAAATTCACAAGTTCCTTATAAACCATTATAAAGTGAAAAATATTCCCATAATATTTTCTTTTAAGAAATATATCATGGAAAAATTATACTGAATCCTAGAAATTCATAGGTTAAGGAATGTATATAATTTATGATTTATCTCATTATTTTTTTACAGTATCCCATTTATGTGTTTAGTATTTTAATAATTCTCACCCCTAATTTTATCGTTATTTTATTCAATGGATAGAAATAAGAGGAACTGAATCAATAACTAATTTGAGGGGTAATATGATGACTTCCAAAATGAGATGGTCAACCTAATGATATAAATAATTTATAATATCTTGAAAACGATTTTCCAATTAAATATTGTTTTGAAAAGAAACATGAATCAAGGGGATCACCCAAATCTCCCTAAAAAAGAGAAAGTATCAATTGAGACCTTTCAATGGAAATGACCTCTAACTTTTATTGGATCTTATGATCTATTAATCAAAGAACAATAGATCAAATCCACTAAAAATATCTTCATTATCCTTCAATTCTATAAGAAATAAATTTTCATACTTGTTGTTTATCATATGGATGGATAATCTGATAAATTATGGATGCTGATAAAAAATATTATGCTGGAAGAGACGATCAAAGGGATGAAGTGAAATGAATTATATAATGTTTTTTCAATAAATATTTTCCTCAAACTCCCTCACAATAGAGAGGGTTTGCCTTATCATTAAGTAAAATGAAAACAAATCCATAAAGTTGTATGTGGTAAAATTTAAAAGGATTTCATGATACACCTCAAACTTTTTCATTGACCCCCAAATTAAAGTTTAGTGTTTGTTTAGTGGGATAAATATGAACCAAAGAAATTATTTGGTGATTAGAGACTTTGAGATCATTGAAGATATTTTCAAATGTTCTCCCATAGTCAAAATGGAGATCGGTGAATCTCAAGGGTATTTTTAGTTAGAATACTTGTATCAAAGAGTGGAATTTAATTATAGTGGAGATAGGGAGAAATATAATGGGGGAAATAATGTATAACATCCCACTTTTCAAAATTATGGGAAGAATAATCTCAGAAATGTTCTACCGGGGATGATTAAATTCTTTAAGTGTGGAAGGAAGGGAAAGAGGATAGTGAATGCTGATAGGAGAAATCCACATATGTGATGGAAGAAAGGAATGATCCAATAAAATCTCATCCAATTGTTCAATTTTTTAATTTAAAGAGGTAAGTTCACTATGTGAATCAATTCACTAAGACAAGGGTTGTAAACTAAAACTACTCGGTTTAAAATTCATGCCCTATGGAGAAAGGGGGATCTTATTCCATCACACCTACTGGGGTGGATCCTAAAAATGATGTGATGATTGGCATACTATTTATTCATCCAAGGATAGAGAATTTAAAATTTGATTCCATTTTTATGAATTTTTTATATAACACAAATTTAGTAGAACTATTCAAACACCACCTTAAAACATGGAATTCAAGTTATTAGTAAAGATATAAAATTGGTCAATTATTGTATCCTAAGTATATAACTCAACCCCTTTAAAAAAAATTTGGGTTGAATTTCTTAGTGACCCTTATGATACTACCTTTAGTGAAATATGATGTAATTTTGGGTATGAATTTACTTTTCTTGTATAGAGGCAACATAAATTATAGGGAAAAGAGAATCATTATACATATTAGAAATCTTCCTCTGATTCTATACAAGTGAAAGAAGGTGGATGATAATCCTTTGGAAACATCATCTCAGAAATGGATATTATTACCTTATGATAAATAATATTTTTCTCAACTGATTGAGACTAAGTAAATGATCATCCTTGATGACATTTCCATTGTGAAGGAATACTCAAATGGGTTTTGTAAAGAATTTTTTGGTCTTCCTCCTAGTTGAGAGGTTGGGTTATCAATCAAACACATACCTAGTTTTTTTCTAATATCCAAGTCTCCCTTTAGAATGTAAACTATTGAAATTTAAGAGATGAAGAAGAAAATATAGAATAATCTAGAAAAATGGTTTATACCCCCCAAGCGCTTCACCTTAGGGTGCACCGGTCCTTTTTATTAAGAATAGGGATAGGTCATTGCCCCTCTATATTGATTATTGTGGGCTCAAAAAGATCACTATAAAGAACAAGTATCATCTATCATGGATATATAACTGGTTCTATCTTATACATGGAGCCCAATACTTCTCCATGGTGGATATTTGGTTGGGATATTATCACGTAAAGGTGAAGATAGAGGATATCACCATGAATACCATTAAAACAAGGTACGTGAAATTCAAGGTCACAGTGATGCCATTTAGTCTCACTAATTCTTTAGTTACCTTCATATAATTTATGAAAATTTTCATTAGGTATTACATCGATAAATTTGTGGTAGTCCTTAAAGATGATAATATTACGTACAGAAAAAGAAAGGAGGAACATGAGTGGAATATTCATATAGTACTAAATACCTTATGAAATGAAAAATTATATGAAAAGTATTGAAAATGAGTGTTTTTTATGGAGAATAAAACATAACTAGAGCGTGTCATCACCATTAAATGGATATATATGGACCCTTTAAAAGTAGATACAATTAAAGTATTTACCATACCAACATCTATAATAGAGATCTATAGATTCCATAGCTAATATAAGTACTATCATCGATTTCTGGGAAAGATATCATGATTTTAAATCTGAATAACCAAGATAACTCTTAAGGGAGTGAAGTTTTTTTGTAATGATAAATGTGAGGAGATATTAGAAGAGTTAAAAAGTGGATAATCACTACATCTATTCTCACATTAACTAGAAGTGGGGAAGGATTTGTGATCAATTATGATGTGTCCAAAATGGGCTTGGGTTTTTTACTCATGAAAGATGAAAAAGTGATAGCCTATGCCTCTAACCAATTAAAGATCCATGAGTATTACTACCTAAACCATGATCTAGAATTGGATATAATGATCTTCACATTAAATATTTGGTGTCATTATATCTACAAAGAGAAGTGTGAGATTTATATAGATCATAAAATACTCAAGTATAAATTTACAAAAATGTATACCAATATGAACCAATTAATGTGGTTAGAGATGATAAATGATTATGATTGTTCAATCCATTACCATCTAGGGAAGGTGATCAAATTGGAAGATTCTATGAGTAGAAAGGATCCTATAACCCTATCCATGAAATGGATTTATAGGAATCTAATATTATTAAAAATTACAAGGATGGATATATGAGTAATAAAAGGATCATTATTCTACCTTACACAAATAAAATCTTAACCATCCATTCTTTAGATGATCATAGAGGCCCAAAAAGATGATGATAATATATATACAAAGGCAGTGAATATTCTAGATTTTAATTTTTATAAATATGGAGTTATAAACATTTGAACCCAACTATGTGTATTATCAAAACAATATCTAAATATAGAAATTATAGATGAATCAAATATCTCATCATTCTCTATTCATCCAGGAAGCATTTATATGTAAAAAGACCTAAAGAAAAACTTATCATGGGATAAGAATAATAGGGGTATTAAAAAAATTATATCTCGATTCTTGGTATGACAACAAGTCAAGTCTAAAAAAAATTCTAAGGTTATGATGGAAACATTTTCTATACTAGTATGGAAATGGGAAAACATAACCATGTATTTTGTCATAGGATACTCCTATAAATCTAAAGGAAATAATTCCATCTGGACTGTTTTTGATCTATTTACAAATTTAGTGAATTTCATTTCAATCAAGTAAGATTTATCTCTGGACTAAATCACCATGATATGAATAATATAAGTGATAAGACGTCACGAAGTGCCACTCTCTATTGTATGTAATTTAGATTTGTGGTTTACCTCAATGTTTTTTAGAATCCTTTAGCAAGAATTGGATACAAAGTTGTGTTTCAGTACTACTTATCACCCTCAGATGGATTGTTAGTCTTAGAGAATAACTCAAAATCTATATGGTATGATGATATCTTATTAAATTAATTTAAAAGGATGTTGGGATCATCACCTTACCCTTGTGTATATGTCATATGAAAAAACTTACCATTATAGTACTCATATGTAGCCTTAAAAGGCTCTGTATTGGATGAGGTGTCAGAATCTGATACGTAGGGATGAATTTTGAGAGAGGAAGATGATGGGACCTAATCTTATCCAAGAGATGATAGATAAGGTTCAAATCATTTAGATTTTTATTAAATCCACACAACGTTATTATAAAATCTATAGATATAATCATTGACGAGCCCTAGGTTTTAAGGTTGGAGATAAAGTGATAATTTGTATATCTTCATGGAATAAATTAATGAGGTTTTGGAAGATTTTAAAGGTTAGTACTTAATATATTTACCCTTTTATATCCACTATCACATTATTGTTGTGTCCTATAAACTATAACTCCTACCTAATCTATATCAAGTACATGATTTGCTCCATGTATCCCTCTCGAGGAAGTAAAATCCAAAACGTACACATGTAAAAAATCTATAACTGGTACCCTTGGAGGATGATCTTTCTTATGAACAACATTCAGAGAATATCTTAGACCATAGAGAAAAAATTCTATGAAACAAGACAACTCACTTGGTCAAAGTACTATGGTGGAACAAAAATTTTAAGGAAGAAACTTAAGAACTAGAAGAGGTGTCAAAATAGAAGTATCAATATTTGTTTTAGTCTATGAAATAAAATTTATAGGGATAAATTTATAAAGGTGTGAATAATCTAATTTCATGAACTTTTGTAAATGAATTTCAATTTTGAATGAATAAATGACCAGTTTAGTAATGTAGTTATAGAAAAAAATGCAAAACCATGGTCATTTTAGACCATTATAGCTTGTTGGGTTTATAAGATTATTAAAAATATTAACCATTAATAATATATCCATTTTATAGTGACTATTAAAATTATAATATGTTAAGGGTTATGATAAATTCTAATTGACAAATATGGAATAAGCGTTGGCCTCGACTAGTAGGATCATAACCTATAAATCCTTTTTAATATAGCTTCCGAGGGAGATAGAATCACTAGGATTTACCCATGGCCAAGCCCAAGCAAAGATCCAACAAATAAAACATGGTTGAAATTGTTTCTGGGATAAGTTCAATATTATCAACATCACATCCAAAACTATGTTCATCAAACAAACCCAAGAAAGTACCACCATCACACACCTTACCCCTAGGGAGTATGTCGGTGTAATAAGGGGTTATGTATCTTGAACCTAGTATTATGAATTTGAATATTTTATTTTTCAATAAAATAATAATTATATTTATTACTTATTATTATTATGTTAAAAATAATTATATAATGAGTTTGATGAAAATTATATTTTCATATGAAGAAATAAAAATTTTATTTTTGGGAATGATATAGTTTCCATTAAGAAACATTTTGATAAATTAATGAATTATTGAAATAAATTTTATTTTAATAAAATTTTCTTATTAAATAATATTTATTTAAATATAAATGATAACATAATTTAATGAAGTCCATTGAAATTTTTATAAGGGACATAATGTTCTTTTTATCATAAAAACTAGTAGTTTCTAGTAAATAATGACTTTTATTGACAAGTGAAAATTATAAAATTTAGAAAATTATTTAGTAAAAATAAATATAATTTTTAAAATCATCACATGAAAATTATATAATGGTAAATTTTTCATAATTTTCTGAGATAGTTGAATTTTTAGCTGAAAATTGAATATGATATAAATATACGTTCAATATTATTACATAATAATATTCCAAAAGTGATGTAATAAATGATATAAAATGTATATACAAAAAAATAAGATTTCCCATTTAAAATAATGAATTTTTTATGTTATTTTATTAATTTTATAATCCTTTAATCAATCCTCCAAAACCTATATTATATTTTAAGGTTTTAAAATCAATTCTTTATGAACATGACCCAATTCCATGTAAACAATGGTATCTTTTTAATATGTTCATTTATTTTATTTATAAAGTATTTAAAATCAATCATATTTGTGTAAAACCAAGAACTATAACCATAATAATGTTTTTGGTTTTGATTATTTCATTATATAGAGTCCAAAAACTATGTCTACAAATTAATAATGAATTCCAGTCTCCTTTACCAAAAACTACCCACCCAAGCTCCCACTCCTCTTCAGTAAAAACCCTTTTATCATAAATTTTATCTCTTTATCCCTCCCTAAATACCTCCCTTGGTATTCTCAGTATCTTAACAAGATCCTCCCAATCTTTTGGAAACACCCTCTCAAGGTAGGGGATCCTCTGCTCCTCCTCTTTATTCAAGCACTTTCTTGGAATTATGCCTTATAATTTGCAATTATTCATGTTGGAATATGATTTTACACAAACCTATTACTGTACTTATGATTTATAAGTAATGGGAGTCCCCCTTTCACTCTCATTAAATACTTTTATGAATCATTAAGTACACCTGTTATGTTGTTAAAATTATCCTGTGATTTTCCATTCCAAACATTTTTATAAGGAATACCCATACCAATTTTGATGCTTGGGTGTTCACATAGTTGTACCAATCATGAATCGATTATTTAATTCTATATATGTAAACCAAAATATTTAATCATGGAATTAAAAGTGATGTGAGATGTTTTTATATTGCATGATCTATGTGGCACACAAATGCTTGCACATGATATGAATGTGACAGTTTTGCCTATAGTAATACATCCCTTCAATGAATTGGGAAGTGTTTTATTAAAATAAGATACTATATTTGGTTTATGGTAAATTATCTTAATCATACTATATTATTATTTATCTAGGATTATCCTTGAATTATTCTTCTTATTTCATGTTTTATATTGTTTCCACATTCCTATGTTGTCTTGATGTTTTCTTATATCATGCTTCAATATTTATTTTTATGATTATCACTTATTTTATGTCATTTTGACATAACTATAAACTCACATTTTTTACTTTCATCATGTTATAATTTGATTATTATCTTATTGGTCTTTATATCTCACCTCTTTATTATGTACTTCCTCGGGTTATCTTGTGCAGTTTTAGAAGGGAAATGGAAATAGAAAGGCATGGTAAGGAGTTTTAAATAATGAAATTATATCCCTACTATATGTTATTGTTTTATGAATCTAATTTATGAAAGAAAATAGGACTTATATATTCTAGTATTGTTTAAAGTGTGTCTTTATGTAATAAATCATGAATTAAAGTGTATAAAAGACATGGGTTGTCATATATTGAATAGTTACAACAGCATAAGTTATTTCTCAGAGTTGAAGTCTATTAATTCCAAGCCTTTAAATCACAGAATCCTTGAGTCAAAGTTCTATTTAAAATATTACTATGAACCATAATGAAGAGTTTATTCTTTTCTAAGCATGATATTTGAATTATCACAATGTTTCTCTAAATTCATATTTTCCCAAAATTCCATGCCTTTTAGTTTTCTTAATATTTCCAAGTGAGTAAAATGACATGGATCCTATAATATATAATTTGTAAAACCTTCAGCATTGGATTATTTTATATCCAGATTATCCCCTTTGATCTCATATTGAATTGTGATCTCTTGTTTGATTATTTTGTTTCATTCATGAAGAACATTTCACTTGAAACATTTGATTTATTTCTTCTTTTATTTCTTCTAAATATATATTCTACAATCTTGAATTTTATTATAGAAATACCCTTAAAAATATATCTAACTATTGAAGAATTATGTTCATCATAATTGATTAGATTTAGTGAAATGTATTATTCTCTAAAATTATACACTCGAAGTTAAATAATTAGGCTCTTTCCTTTTCAAAATTTTCCCAAACACTTTTGAAGCCAAACAATCAGCACAATTTCCTATGATGGAACCTATAGACTTACGATAAAGCCTTATAATGATGAATATTTTGATCAAGGACATACAATTAGCTCAAAGGTTTATGATAAATCATTAAGAACCATTGTTAGAGACTTATGATCATTCCCTTTTCATTTTTCCTACCTTATGATCACCTAGAATTTTACTCCTAAGAATTAAATTTCAGCTAAAAGTCTTACAATATCAGTCATTTTTATTTTTTATAATTTTGACTCCAAGTTAAATAGTTTATTTAGATGACTTATAGGATTATTCAAATCAACTTAAACCCTTATCAATCACTTCAAAACATCATCCATGCATCCTTCACAATTTCTCCAAATCACAAAACACCACGGATGAATTCATTATAGAATTAACTTATTCCTTTTCCTTTCAATCAAGTTTGAATATTAAAAACAATAGATCTCAAGTCTATATATAAAAATTGCTCAAAAATATCTCTAAAAATTGTTATAGACTGTGCTTCCTCATATTTATTTGATTTCATGTCTTTATAGAGATTAGCACATCAACTTTCAAAATTAAAGGATTCTCCCTAGAATTTCTCTGTCCAAATGATCATGGATAGTAATAGATAATTAATTTTTCATCAAGTGATGTTAAACTTACCAATAAAATAGAATCATCATTATCATTATCATTTCTAATTTAACCAAATATAGATATGATACACTAAGAAACAACACATTCAACTCATGATGACTTATTTAATTCAATTTTTCACTACAAATCCAAGACATATCCTTATCATTATCATTCCTTTTTAATATATATAATAGAATCACTTCTATAACTTCTTCCATTGTTATATAAATATGACTATAACCAACTTCTATAATCATCTTTATTATCTTGTTTTCTATATAACCTATGATATAAGTTACACTTCTTGGATACCTATCAACAATATTGGGTACACCACTTTCCTTATAAGATATTATCATATATTACACACTAACATCATGCATATTTCAACCTTCATTGATATAAAATAAACTAAAATGCAAAGTGGGTTCATCATATTCCGAACATAAATAGATAAGTGGTGATATAGAAACTAAATTAGACTCATTTCGTATTTAAATAAGAATATTGGATCACTAAATGTATATAATTTATGGGACCATCCATTTTAGTTGGGGTAAATATAATAAGATCCCTTGTTAAATTATTATGAAATATTATACTCCTATAATAAAAGATTCTGTAGTGGATAGTGAAATCAATATCCCCAATATTGACCTAGAGATAAATTATGGATAAGTAATAACAAAATTTTAGTAAGTTCATCAATTGGTACTAAAACTTGAGAATAGTCATAATGTAATAAGGAAAATTTTATATGTCGGAAAAAACCCCTTCCTAAGAAACTAATTGGTGAATTCATTTAACAAATAGAGTTATATGATTCTGATATTCATTTAAAGGATTCCCTAGAAGTATATACCCATTTTATTTTTAGCATGGATTAAATGTTGTAAAAGAAACACAAGACCTGAGATACTTACAAAATGGTAGACACCCTAAACATTATATATCTAGGGAAATGTATACCTGAGATGAAAGAGGTTTCAAACATATTAATTCAGTGAAAAATGATGGAAGGAACTTCAATCTCAACTCATGTACTCAATATGAATGGGTATATCCATAACTTATAAAGGTTGAGATCACCTAGTAGACTAGATCATGCCATAGAAACCATTATTTATTCACTAATACAATGGTTTTAAAAAATAATTATAAATTATAATATGAATGAGTTCATTAAATTTTTACTTGATCTATTCAGTATATTAAGGATTGCTGAGAAGGACCAGGGTGGTCCAGACTCAATTGAATTAATGATGGTTTAGATAGGCTAGTGCAAATTTTTTGGAAATAGATAAATTAAAAGTGGTCAAAGGGGATTCTACAGTACAAGGTAAGTTAAACAAAAGGAAGTAGGGACATTGCATTCACTATGGAAAGACTGACCACTAGAGGTGGCACTATCAAGAGTACTTAGAGGACTTTAATAAACCACATGGGGAGTATTCCTCTATTTTTAATGTTATAAAATTCAATTGTTTTATTTTCAATAGTATATGATGCTAACAATATGTTTTTCAAGTGTTTTAAATATACAGGAATTCATAGGTAAAGAAAGAGTTGAATATGGGAACTTTAATATTTATTTCATGTAATGGTATAAATGGCATGTATACCTTTTATTTATTATTTATTTTTGGTCAATATCATTTTTAACTAGTTTTAGAGAGAAACTATACATGACCTGTAGGCCTAGAGGCATAAGGACAATTAGGTGACCCAAAGTCGCAAAGACCTAACTACATAGGAACTGCCCCTCCCAGATATCCACTTCATTGAAGGCAACAAGATTACCACTTCTCAAGCCTGATGAATAATAATTTTCCTATTTTGGGTTGTGAAGATCCTGGTACTAATGGAAGATGTCCTACCTTCTCTTTATTAACAATCTCATTAGCTATTCTTTGGCAGATGCTACATTCTCTGATTCCTCTTTTGAGGCTACCCAAGTGTAGTTTGACCCAAATGCTTGATTGTCCGAAGGCCATATAGCATGAAAGCACATGGATCAGAGGCCTAAGGTGGCATAAAGTCTTTATGGCCCAAAAGACCTATAGTGGACCAAAGGCCCTGTGGCCTATAAAATAAATCCAGTTTCCCGAATTCCCTAATAAGAAGAATAGTTTGTCTACTGCAGTACCTTCTACAGTACCCAATAATACTCCTCCACCAGGATCTGATTCTGAATTTCAAAAAAGTTTATGGGTGTGTTAACAAGTCATCTACTACCCAAACTATACTTTATAGTAATAGAGAGAAATATTTTGTGTATTATATACATATATGTATAAAGTTATTCAAGAAAAAAATTAACTAAAATATGTGTATTATTTATCTCATTTTACTCTCTTTTGAAGAGCCTATAAACAATTATTATTTAAAAGAAATGAGACTGATGTTTTTGATATACATGTTTTATGTTTCATCCAAATTATTTAACATACTTTAAAATGGGTTAATGACAAAATGATTTTTTCTAGGATAAAGTGTTTATCTATGAATATGAAGGAATATAATTCCACCACCAATAGTGACAAATTTGTTAAAGTAATTTTCACTATAAATTTATCCAAACACTTAGAATAACATATAAAATATAAAAATAATATTTTAATTATTATTTATTCCCACTAAAGTAAGTATGTATGGTTTCTAAAAATATTGGATTTTTTTTTGTTGATCCAGATACTCCTTAATGAATATAGTTTTTGGGAGGCTAGTGGGAGTATTTTTGGACTTATAAAAGTTGAAAGCTAACAAATAAAAGATTATACCAATATTAAATTAAATTGATTTTCACTTAATATCCTAAAAGTTTTATGATATGTGATGGTAAATAGAATTGTAATGAGTTAAATTTAGCTACCATGATAAAGTAAAAAATTACCAAGTCTAAGGATGATTCTTTTAAATCCTAGAAAATTTATAAGAAGATAACATAAGTTATCATCATAAAATTATATGTAATAAACTACAGGATCTTGAATACATTAAAAGAGTGGAACATTATTAATATGATTCCTAATCCTTACCATTATTCATACTTGTTTAATTTTATAGATATTACTCACTAAATAGTTTATTATAGGAGACTTTTTTATCATATGGATGCATAGATATTTGGTAGAATTATATATAGATATAATGAGTTGAGAAGAATATATAAAGTGAATCATGCATAAGGATGATCTTGAAGTTTTTCATATATGATATGAATAACAGAATATTAAATATTTTTTTTCTAAATATTCTAAAAAGAGTTTATGTGGAAATATACACTTTATAATTTCTTCATGTTAATGAATATATTTTTATATAGATACACAGTTCATGATGCTTAATGAAAATTAACCCCTAAAAGTATAATTTTGATTTATCCTTATTTGATATTCCTCATGTATTATGATAGGTATGATGAAATGATATGGTTATCATGAGTATGATTCTTATATTAGGATACAAAATATTATCAAGAGGAACAAAGTATTTTGTGTTCTAAATGACACGTGAAGTCTACAACATGGAATGTCATTCATTGTGTCTCTAGTATACTAGGGGTTCATTATCATATTTGATATCTCAACTATATAAGTTTGGCAAGGTACCTAGAATGTGAAACTTCATGATTTGATACATTTCTTACACAATCATTGAGGCTTAGCTAATCAAGGGGTGGTTGGGTATATTAATGATCATTTATTAAGTTGGAGCGTCACCAATATGGGATTTTACTCCTTTATTATGGGTATGGAATATGGGCCCTCGACTAAGATAGACTAAGAAAATGTATGGTCATACTTAAGAGGTACATATGATATGATTTTCTACTTGGGATAAAGAACCTTGTGTTATACTCATCTTCTATAATGTTTTACATGTGTTGTATTAATTAAAATTGATAATATATACATAGAGAGTTAATAATTTATGTGAAAACTATATGGGATTGACACAAACCAGGTCACATGGAAACTTGATGTCTCAATAAAATATAACATTTGAAAATACATGATATCATGTGATATAGTTGGCAAACACACGTATAGAGAGATATATTTTTTATGAAGATCACACTTGATACCTTTATAGATTTAGTAAGATTGATAATTTTATAGAGGTCCACTTTGATTATATAAATGAATTATATTATTCAAATTTATTTTTAATTCTAAAAATTATTCTGGAGTCTCACTTTATAGATCACTGAATGAGGATTTAGTTTGAATCATAGATCTACTCTTAAAGTGTTTTGGAGTTTTAATCTAAAAGTGTTTTGGATGATATTTTTACAATGTATTATATATGATGTAATATAAGGTGAAATTAATGATCTATTTAAGAAATTGTTTTGCATGTTATTTGAAACATATTTTTATATTATTTTAAAATCAATTTATATGATACTATATAAGTTGAAATGAAACAAAAGTCCGCAAGGCTTTAGTGGAAGTAGGATATTTATAGGCATATATGCCCTTAATCCATAAATATCATACTATATGATTAGTATTTTCATAAATTATTAAAAAAGGTATTTAAAATCTTATATATTAAAAACTTATTCCTATATCATTTTTGATGACATGGGGATGTTGTAAACTTTGTCTTGGTAGTTATATTTTAAGACATATTAATATCATATGCTGGAAAATAAATCATATTTTATTATATGATATGAAGGAGCCGTAAGTTCCAGGAATTATAAGGATAAATTCATCAATAATTTCCATTAATCATGGATCATAATTGAAGCCTATAAAATGAATTTATACCTTGGACAGTGTGTTTACAATTCTAAACAAACCCTCTACTAGAAACGTTCACTTTTAAAGATCTCTCTTTATCCTTCATTACTTTTGAGATACTAGAATATTATGAAGTCTTTAAAAATCCTACCCAATGTTTTTTGGGTGATTCAGTGATTCTATATACCATATAGGGAAGAAATATTTGGTTATTTCTTTTGTGGTCATAATGAAATATAGAAATAAGGATTTGATAATAGCATTCAAAGAAGAACTATATGTATTTCTAGTTCTGTATGGGTATTTCATTTCAATAGCATAGAGATCATCGTTCATGGATTATTTATGATTTTTTCAGTTAGATTAATTATTAATATGTTCTAAAAACCATTTAAAATAAATACTCAATATAGAATCAAGATGATATTTTTCAATCATTAAAATTAAATTTTCAATCAATAGAGAGTCTATGTTTCGTATATGATGCAAATATCAATATTTTTTGTCAATACCCATCCAAAAATGAGATAAGATATGATTGATCCTATTAGAAACTACTATTTTTATTAATTATTATTCATGTTAGAGAATTATATGGAATGAATGTGAATATCAAGTTGTGTCCTACTATTCTAAAAACTTTATCAGATTCCATTGGCACTAGTCAATAATATCATTTAAAACCCATAATGTAAAATTGATGTTCACTTTTGAAACTCATAACCTACTAGATGTAATGATTCCTATAAAAATTAAATTTTAACTAAACTATATAGCATATATAAGGATTCTGTTTCAAAGGACACCTTTCTAACCATCAGAGCTTTATATAAATCAACCGAAAATTTGATCATTGATCCACCAGAAGTTTCTAGCAGTATCTTAACAAAAAAATGAACCTCTGTACATTTATCTTACATGACTAAGTTTATTGGAATTATAAGGTCTAATAATCCTACCAACCAAAAAAATTTAACCTCATATAAAAACTCATCCAACACTCACAAACATTTAAAGAAAACAGAATTAAAATAAAAAAATATGTAAAAGAATAAAAAACGATTAACATGATTCAAATTAGTTTTCTTGCATGCATGGGAGAAACACCAAAAATTTTAATTTCATTCATAGAAAGTTAAAATTTTTCATTAAAATAATAAATTAATCAATATGGTCCCATTATAGAGGATTAACTATTTTTAACACTAAAGATAAATATGATTCAATATTTTGAATACTTTTACACTATAAAGATAAGTCCTTTCATCATTTTATAGAAAACTCAAATTGGTCATTCAAGTCACACTTATATCCAAAAATCAATTAAATTCATCCATTTGGAATATGATTTGAGATTTTCCAATCACCTTTTTGATTGAAACTAATTTTTTGGTAACCATATATATAAACATTATTTTATATTCATCACCAAACATTTGTTACCTCTATGAATTAATCTAAAGATAATTTTTTTGATGAGATTCCATCTTCCATGATAGATTCAATTATAACTAATGTAAAACAAATTCCAACCAGATTTTATTAACCATATTCGAGTAAATGTAAATCATATTAAAAAACGTCTAGTAACCTGAAACTAGGATTTACATCCTAATAATATCCCACTTGAATATTTTTTCCAAGGAAAACTCATATGGAAACTCCCCAAAAAACATCATTCCTTCCTCTATATCATACTGAGCTGATATATTTACTTTTTTCACCCTATAATTTCTACGGAATGATACAACCTTATACACTCTTTAAATAATGGTTTAGTGAACATGTCTGCTATATATTTTTTATTCGATTAGGAGATTTAAAACATTATCCTCTAGAAATTTTGTGATAAGTGGTACTTTAGGTTCATTTAATTTTTTCCTTGCATAAAATATTAGATTTATATTCAAGTGAATTTTACTCTAGTTATCATAGAATAGAATCATAATTCCTATATTCTTATGAGTTTCTTCAGAAATATCTTTAATAAACCATTCTACTTCCCAACTTCCATAAAACCTACAAACTCATCTTCTATTTTACTTAATATAATCAGTAAACACAAAATAGATGGTACTATTCTGGTTATCTAAATATATAAATAATCCCATATCAATAAATCATTGTAAATAATCTTCCCCAAATCATTAATATGTAAATTATGTTTTATTAAAATATTTATGGATCCATTTTACATCATAAAAGTGTTCCCTTATAAGGTTTTACATACATACACTTACAACTCCCACTCGTAAATCTCTACCTAACTTAGTACCTATCATATAATACATCAGAATTCCAAAAGATGATTTATAAGAGGCTATATGTATAATAAACTTCTTCTTATATTGTAGGTGTTTAATTCATTGATAGTTTAAAGTGTCTGGAAAGAGGAGTCTGGTCTTGCTTTCATCCGGTCATCAAAAAAAAATGATGATCTTCCAAATGTACTCTTTCTCCAAAAGAAATAAATTTATAGCTTTTAGATCTCTCTCAATCATAATTACAATTATTTTTTTTACTTTCCTAAGATCTTTCCTCTAAAAACCTCCATAAAAATTATGATTAAATTTCTAAATCATTCTCTTATCCAGTTTAAGAAAACAAATCCATCGGTATATAAAAAAATATTATTAAAGTATCATCATCTCATTACTTCCAAAAACATCGATGATAGTTATTTCACCTTTAGAACACTTATTCTTACATAAATGATTTCAAATTATAATTCAATATATGAAATAATTACTTCAATACCAAAATACTTTTCTTCAATTTTCATACCATATTCTTATTACCATTTTTAATTAAAACTAAAGGGTACATCATATAAATTATATCCTTCAACACACAACGAAGGAAGAATTTCTTTACTTCTATATGTTTAATGAACTGATATTTCAATAATACCATACTTATCACCATTTTTATAGTCGAATTTGTATCGACCAGTGAGAATATTTATAGGAAATCAACACCTTCCTTTTGTTGAAATTTCATTTCCACCATTCGCAATTTGAAATAATTTTTTCCATTATCTACCATTTTCAAATGAAAATAACACATTCCAATGCCTTTTACCTTTTTTAACTCCATAATTTCCCATATTATATTAGTTTTCAACGAAATAATCTCTCCATCCATTGCATACATCCACTGGTTTTCATTGTTATGATTTTCTTCTTCTTTTAAATATTCCAATTATCTTGCAGATGTTAAGAGTAGAAAATTAATATCATCCCCAAAACTCTAAACCAATATTTTAATTATAGTTGATATTATAAAGTGAATTTTTTACACTATACTACTTGGCTCTAATTGAACTTTCTATTTTCAAACTTACATTACTCCCACTAGAGCTTCAGCTACCCTTGAACTATCTATTATCTTATCCAATGATCTTACACCTAGATATCCAGTTCTTTTATCATTCTCATCAGATATTATTAGAAGTTTCATACTTTTGGTTCTCTCACTTCAATAAAACTATACTATAATATTTGGGTTATCTCCTTCTAATTTTTCCCCAAATTATTATCCTTCCATAGAAACTTATCATTTAAGATAAAATCACTAATTTTAATGATTTTTTTCCCATCACCATCCCATAGTAAAAATTCAAATTCATCATCTCTATATCTAAATAAAACAAAATTTTTGGATTTTTCGTTATTCTTGTCTTGATCCTTAGTTTCAACACGAACATATTCCAAGAATTAAAAGAATTTTAGGTTCATAATATAATAACCCAGGATTTTCATACATAAATATTACTTCTTAATAGATGAATAGTCATTACATTGTAAAAAAGAATATGCTTGAGGATTGCATAAGTTTAGTGTCTTTGGAGAATAGATATTAATATTATTATTTTATAAAAGATCTTCAACATGTCCTATAAAGATCTTTCATCATGGTAATATTCATAAGAATACCCTACTAAAAACTTTCTTCATGGCCTAGAGAAAGGAAAAATAAGAAAGGGTGATCTAAGATGCTCGTTAAGGGTAATAATGAGAGATATAAATTGAAAATCATATAAAATCATCAAATAATCATATGGGTATAACATCATGACCATCACTAAAAGAATTCATACCCAATTTGAAAAAGACCATAAATCATGAGCTATGGCATGAAACATTAGCATTATATAAGACATGAATCATTAGAATGAGGAATTATTATAACTCAATCCTGAACCATAATTTCATTTCATAAGCATGTATTGGATCATCATAAGTATAGAAACCACTTCATATGTCATGGTTAACTACCAAGACCATCAGATAAAAAAATACACACTTGTCACCCATAATAGATCAACCACATAAACTTGTTTCCCTTAATAGATCAATCACATCAACTTGTTTCCCTTAGAATATCAGACACATCGACTTTTTTCCTATAATTGATCAATCACATAAATTTTTTCCTATAATGGATTGAGCACATCAACTTATTTTAATTAACTATATAACGCATTATAGAATATTAACTAATGAATTTGAGGGAGATATTGATTCCACCAATCACATAATTAAAACTATACATATGTGTTCCATAGGATAATACAACATTCTTCATATTAAAACCCATTAAAAGAAATGGTTTTCATAAAAATTTCATATTTTCATAATAAACATAAAACATCTAGATAAATAATAAATATATTATCCTTGAATCAAATCCTTAGAAAATTATAAGTAACATCAATGGATTTCAACTTATATGGAAAATTATTTTTAAAGATCATTTGTAATAATTCGTGCATAAATTAAATTTTCTATTTTAAAACCACTTAACTTGTTAAAAAAGTTGCACATATATAAATGAAAACATTTTCATGGAAAATAAACTTATAAAATTGTAACGAAATATTCAAATAAATGATTCATCATGACGGTGGGAAAATTTTATCATGCCATATAAGTTACAAAATAAATTATTTTCAAACTTTTTCAAAAAAAATAAAAAAGTACCTTATTTGGAAAATAACAATAATATTTCATTTAAAATTTTTTGTAAAAATTCTAACATGGGTAAAAATGATTTTAAAAAATTGTAGGAGAATAGTAAAAACATTTTTGAATTTTTTTATTAAATATGTACATAGAAGTGAAATATTATCCAGTAGATATTTAAATATAAACAATCTTGAATAATGATAAGATTGTGAAATAAAACCTTACCATTTGGGTAAAATTTGAATCTAAATACCAATAAAATAAATACACATTGATAGATATATTGATTACTACAAAATTCATAATATGTAACATAAAATTAATTCAAGGTCAGTATATACACCACACAAAATAAACAAATAGTTTATAAGGCATGTATCCCAAAGAAATAAAAGTGAGACGAAAATATTTTACTTTAGATCTAACTTCCTTTGAAAATTTTTAATCCCCATTATTAATAAGTTTAAATTTATTATTCATATTTACCATAACAATTTACATGATTATTATATCACATATATTCATTATATATATTTATATATTTTTAAATCGATACATAATGATAGATATATTAAATGAATTATACTGTTTAGGAAGACGGTGGGTCGTACATATGCATGAATGGTGTATTCACTTTTTGAGGGATAAAACAAAAGAAAGGTGATTAATAAATAAACTTTATAGAATAATTATTATATCATTTATATGATATATATTCATTATATCCATACTACTTACCATCTAAGTAAAATTTAAATTAAAAATTAATTACATCACTTTATGGAAGTGTCAGTCCACACTTACACATGAGCGACATTTTTGTTTTCTAATGCTTTAGATAGTAATAATGTAGAGATGATACTATCATTTAAGAAGTATGGTTATGATATAAATATAATATATAAACATTAAACCAATAACAATAATCATCAATGAAATATGGTGATGAAAAATGAATTATATCTCTAAGTGGAGATGATAATTCGTACATAAACATGAGTGATAATTTCACTTCTTGTTTGATGAAAAAGATGGTGTATTGTGGTGTTTTTATAATAATAATAAAATTTTAGAATATTTAGGGTAATTAATTTATTATTTTATAATAAATTTCATATATTTTTATGAGTTAAAGTAGAGTAGAAAAAGAAATTGATTGGTTAGGTGATTACCTCTTCTATGAAATGACTCATTTAGATCTCCTATAAAGGGCTCTAGGGATGATATTTTGGAAAGACCGGAACCTCTAAAATGTGACAAAGGAACCCTTGGAGATAATTTTTCAGGGTATGTTTGATCTAGAAGTCTCAATGTTGTGTAAATAAGTAAGGGAGCATCTAGCCTTTTATAACTGAGTTGAGGGTCACTTTTAGAAATTATCAAAAGATTAAATTATAATAATACTGTTTTAGAAACAAATTCTTCTAATTGGACTATAAATGCATAGGGTATAAATTTTCTACCATTTATTATATCCTTTATCATTATTCATTTTTTATATTTTTATAAATAATTTAATAAAATATTTTTTTAAAAATAGTATTATTGTCAATTTTGACACTATTCATTACTTTGACTTTAATAACATCAATAAAAATATATAATAATGAAAAAATATTTTCAAATATAACTATAGTTTTATGATAATTTATAATTTTTTTGGATCACATAAATTAACTCATATTGTAATAATTTTAATAATTTTAATATAATTTGTTTGATTTTTCGATTCATTGAATAATTACTACATCAGTGATGTATAAACATTTAAGGTAGTTTTTTCTTCCAAAAAAATTAAAAATAAATTTAAATAAAGAATATAAATCCTATATATTTAAAAATAATATTTATAGATGATATTTTCCCCTATATAACCCCTTGTTAAAAATACTTCAGTTATTAAAAATAAGTGGGTGACATGTTTGACATTTCTTTAAATAAAATATTATGAAGTCATTATCTCATACAAATGGACCCAAAAGGTCATTAATTAAAATTTTCAATTATTATAGACGAGATATAAGCATAAAATTATATTTATCATAGTTTTATAGAAATATTGTAGTCATTATCATTTTATTTTTAACCATTAATTACTTATTTTACCCTTTATCGTGGAAATAAAAATTACTAAGTTTACAATTCATATTGACCAAGAATAAAATAGGACTAATTAATTAATTTGGACTTAATAATTCCAAATATTGAATACATTTTTCAATTTCCAATATAAAAATACTCATAATTTAATTTAAAATTAAATAAGAAAACTGCTAGAAAAAACAGTTTATTAGAGAATTACCCATTTTAAATATAAGACGAATTTTATACAAAATTCTTGTATAAAATCCATTTCAAAGACCACAAATGAATTATTATAAATAAAAATGAATAGATAAATTTTAATAATCTTAATAATATAATCTTAATTTTAAATACTTTTAAAAAATGTTTTTTTTCAATAAAAAATAATAATATTCACAATTCATTAAAAAATCAATCTTTTCAAAAAAAAATATCAAAAACTAATATTATGAAAATTTGGAAATTTTGAATTAAAAAATGGAAATAATTTTTTCAAATACATTTTCTAAAACTTTCAAAAATTATTTATATTACTTAAATGTAATAAAACCCATTTTTTTAGAAAATGTATTTCTAAAGAATAAAATGACTACTAAAAATTGGATGATTATTTACTAATAATTTATCATTAAATTTATATTCATCAGGAAATATATATATTATAAAGTGTTTAATCATATTCATACCTTCAAAATTATCATCTAATTTATAACTATCACATTAAATAATAATATTTTAATATTGTATAGTAGTTTGGTTAAACATCGTGTTGTGTGTAATGTAGGCTATCAATGAATTAAAATTGTTTAAAGAGAACTATTTTCTAAAAACTCAATGTGTTACATTCTAACCCATTTAATAAAATTATTCCTCTAAATTAGAACTTGTTCTTGATAATAAAAGGTTTGAAATTCAAAAAATAATTTTTAGAAACTCACATAATAAAATGGGTGAATAAATCATTATCTTGAAAAGGGAGAAAGAGAAGTATGAAGGTCATCTAGTATTTACACATAATGGGCTTCAAAATATAAGAAAATTTGTGGGAAGTATATATATGGACATGGAAGAAAATTAATTTCCATAGATAATTGATCATAAGAAATTGAATGATCTTGAGAAAGTTCACAATCACAAAACTATAAACAACATATGTAGAAAATACCATCAATTCATTGAAATTAGGTTTTATTGTAAATTTTTTTTATCTTAAGATCCTTTTCCTAGTGATTAGGAATTAACATACCATATAGAATAGGAACATAATGAAATATACTTATATGAAAGTTATAATTTCATCTTTTAATCAATTTCCACCTCAATCTGATATTTTTATTTAAACTGTGAATATTCGTGATGAATATTTTCATTCCAAAAACACTAATATAAACTTATAATACTTTAAACAATCATTAAAAGTATAAAAAGATACAACTCCTATATTTAGATATTAATAAAAACCAAAATGGTTTTCATATGTTTTAAAATATTGAAAAATAAATAATTTCTAAAACAACAAAAATAATTCTCAAGGTTTAGCATAATCTAATCTATAAGTATTAAATCATAAAAATCCTCCAAAATATTTCTAATAAAATTTAAGACCAAGAATTTATATATAAATTCACTATAATTCAAAAACTAAACTTAACATTAATCCCAAAAGGTATATTTTAATGTCACTTACCTAACATGTGAACACCTTGACCATATATTCTCTAGAAACATGGTAATAACCTAAATTAACACAAAACCATAATGAAAACATGCATGATTCAAAATATTAACATTATCCTTTTTCCTAAAAAAAATATTATTAAATATATTCCTTAAATCCAAAATGTAATAAAATTTAACAAATATTACTTAAATCACATTTTAAACAAATAACTAAACAATTTCAAGGATACTAATATTATCCCATTAGTGTCAATCATACCTTTATCCCAAATAAACATTATTATCTACACATTAGACACAAATTAAGGGTTATATTTCCCTCAATCATGTTTTTTAAAAAAATATTATCTCGCCATTAAATCAGTTTTATTGGTTATTAGTAGAATTCAACATATAATTTTAACTCCTTAAAGTAAAAAAAACTGAGGAACAATCCATATATTTTTAATTATTTTTACCATCTATTATCTTATACATAAAATTCTTTTAAAATATAATTCTCATTTCCTAATACATAATTATTTCAATCATTCCACTTCGTTCTTAATACATTAATAAAGATTCATTATCTTATTCTTCAAATATATTTTCTTTTTATATTTCATTCATAGTCTCTTCACAATCAAAAGAAAAACCATTACTCATATAACCTTGTAGATCCTTTTCTTGATATTTCCCCCTTGGACATTGACTTTTATAATTCCCATAATTTCTACATTTAAAACATTCAAACATAAATGATACAATATTGAGATCATTATTCCCATCCATTATGTTAATCGATCTATTCACTTTTCCTCAGTAATTAATTTCTTTACTTCATTATTTTCCACACCCAAACATATTCATATTCGTTTGATGTATTCTCCTTCATTCGTATTCCCTCATTATTGAAATGATAAAAGTTGAATGTTGTTTTCACTATAGTAGTCATGAAACTCCCTTTTTCTCTTATAAGGTGTGTTTGGAAACTCAATTAAGTCAAAACTGTTGATCATATTATGTGATTGATGATTAGGAAAAATAACAAGGGTTATCCTTTTATCTCTAGGTTCATCTATTTTCTTACAAAAAAATCATTCCATTTTTTATTACATTAACAATTAACTTGAATTCTCTTGGTTCCATCCATTACCTAAAACCAAAATAATAGTGTGAGAAACTATAATCATAGTGAGAAACTACATAATCATTAATAGAATATATAAATCATGACACCTTATTTTCGATCTATGAAACCATCGGTTTAACCTAGTTCATCCATGATTATCATATATTCAAATCCCTCATAATGGATTTTAAAGAAAATATAGATTAACCCAAAGAAGATCCCCCAAGAGTTCCAAAAAAATGTAAATAAAAAACCATTGTAGTGTACCAGATAATGATCATGTCTAGCCCAATGTACCCTTTTCGGGTTTATTACCCCCATCTACAGTTGTTCTAGATCCACATCCACCTATAGTATCTATATAAAGATGTAATCTATTAGAAATTCACATAATACTTTCCTTACTAAAACGTTAAGATGATATCCTATACTTAGCCTTATCCCTAAGGTCTTCACTAATTTTTTCTATCCCTAATATTCAAAGGTTGACTAAACCATTCTCTGATACTAACTATAATGATGTAGGATTTTTATCCATAAATATTACATCTTAATAGATGAATATTCAATAAATTATACGAAAAATACACCTAAGGACTTCATAAGTTTAGTGTATTTTCATATTAGATATCAATATTCATATTTTATGAAATAAATTCAAAATATAATAAAAATATATTCCCATCCATAAACTATTTATATGAATAACCTATTAAAAATAATCTTTATAACTTTGGGAAAGAAAATGTAAGAAACAATGAGTTCAGATTCTCAGTATGTGTAAACATGAGAGATATCAATTGATAATACTATGAAAGAATTAAATAATAAATAGGGTATAAGATAACTCCAATCACATAAAAATTTCATACCCAATATGACCAATATTATAGAATATGAGTTATGGAATAAAATTTTATCATTACAAAAGACATGGATCAAAAGAATAAGAAATAATCATATCTCAATCATGAACCGTATGTTCATATCATAAATGTATGTGACATCATCATAATTACATAAACCATTTTATGTTTCAAGGTTATCTTCCAAGACCACCATATCATTCATAAAAACCTATTTCTCATAATGGATCATGAACATCGATTTGTTTTCCATAATGGAACAAGAACATTGAATTGTTTCCCTCAAGGAAACAAGTACATCAACTTGTTTCAAATAACAAATCAAACACATCGAATTGTTTCCCATAAAGGATCAAGACCATTGAATTGATTAACTTAACTATATAATTAGATATAATAAAATACCCAATGAATTTTATTGGGATTTATTTCCCACTTGTCACATAATGAAAACCATACTTATGCGTGTAATAGGATTATAAAACTTTCATCATGTTAGAAGCCATAAAATTAAATTAGTTTCATAAACATTCCATCTTTTCATCATAAACAAAAAGCATCTAGAGAAATAATGAATATGTTATAATTTAATAATATCCACAGTAAAGCATTAGTAACATTAAATGATGTCATATTAAATGGAAAATTATTTTGAAAGATCATCTGGAATAATTCACGAGGAAAATAACTTTTCTATTTTAAAATTAGTTCCCCTTTAAAAAGTTGTGAAATTATAAATGAAAAAAGAATCTTTGAAAATAAGATTATAAATTGTAAAGGAAGCTCTAAATTATTGATTCATCATGATTTTAGGAAAATCCACTCATGATGTATAAGTTATAAAAAACATTTTTTTTTGTGATTTTTCAAAAAAATTCAAAAAGTACCTCATTCAAAAAATGATAAAATGATTCCTTTCAAAACAATTTGTAAAAAGTAAAATATTTGTAAAAATGATTTAATTTCTTTTATAAGAATAGAAAAAAATTAAATTAATTATAAAAAATTGATATGGAATATAAATATTCTCCATTGGATACTTAAACATGAACAACCCTTAAAAATGATGAGATTATGAAATAAACCCTTAAGATTTTTGAAATATTTGAATCATAATACCCATAGAAAAACATTTATGGATATATAAATTACCATAAAATTAATAATATTTATAATAAAATTAATTAAATGTAAATATATAAACCACACAAAAGAAACAAGTAGTGTATAAAGCATGTGTCCTACAGAAATAAAAGTGAGACAAAAATCCCTTACCTCAGGACCGACTTCCATTGCATGTTCTTTAACGTCCTGCATAATAAATTTAAATTATATATAAATATATATATAATAATTTAAATTATTATTATGTAATATATATTCATTATATATATATATATATATGTAAATCCACCCATAATGATAGATATAGAAAATGAATTAAACTATTCCTGGAGATTGTAGGTCGTACGTATGCATGAATGCTATATTCACTTTTTGAAGGATAGAACTAAATAAAGATAAATAATAACTCACATTTACAAAAACATTATTATATAATTTATAACATATATATTCATAATATCCATCCTTTTTACCATCTAATTAAAATATAAATGAAAAATAAATCACATTGCTTCATGGATGTGGTAGTCCACACATACGCATGAGCGACGTTATCATTTTCCAACAATTTAGAAGTTAAGAAGTTAGATATGATACTATCATTTAAGAAGTATAATTATGTTATAAATATCATATATAAACATTAAACCCATAATAATACTCATCAATAAGTTATGGTGATCAAAGAATAATTGTATCGTTGTGTGGAGACAGTAAGTTGTACATACGTCCGAGTGATAATTTCACTACATGTTTGATAGGAAAGAGGGTGTATAGTGGTTTTTTCATAATCATAATAACACTTAATCATATTATGTAAAATTTAACTATTATTTTATGATAAATATCATATATTTTGATGAGGTAAAGAAGAGTATAAAAAGAAAGTGATCAATTAGGGTGATTACATCTTCTTCGAAATGACACCTTTATATCTCCTCTAAAGGGCTCCATGTATTGTATTTTGGAAATAACATATCCTATAAAATTTGAATAATTAAGTTCGTAAGATAATTTTTCATGGTATGGTAAATATATAAGTCTCAAAGTGTTGTAAATGAGAGAGGGAGTAAGGGCCCTTTTATAATCGAACTGAGGGTCACTTTTGGAATTTTAGAAATGATAAAATTATAATAAGACTATCCTGGATCAAAATGCCTCTAAATTTTCTATAAATTACAATGGGATTATATTTTTGACAACATATTATTCCCATTTTTCTTATTTATATTTTTATGATTTTTAAATAATTTGATAAAATATTATCTTCATAAAATATCATTATTGTCAGTTTTAACACTTGATTAATTGGAATTTAATAACATGAAAAATATATAAATTCTAAATAAATATTTTAATAAATCCCTAAAATGTCATATTAATCTTGAAAACTCATTTATCACAAAAATTATCTCAAATTACAATAATTTGAATATTTATAATATCATTTATTTCATTTTTGGTTGATTGAATAATTATTGCATCATCATTGCGTTAGCATTTAAGGAAATTATTTCTTCCCTAAAAAATAAAAAAACTCCAAGATTAAGATAAAACATTTATATTTCAAAATAATATTTATAGTATAGAATTTTCTCAAAATAACCCCTTGTTAAAAATATTTTTGTTATTAAAAACAAGAGGATGACATTTTTGACATTTCATTAAATAAAATATAATAGAAGTCATAATATCATCCAAGTGGATGAAAAAGGTCATAAATTAGACCTTTAGATTATTAAGGATGATATATAATCATAAAAGAAGATTTTTTATAATGTTAATGTAATTTTATAGTCCTTATCATTTTATTTTTAACTATTAATTACCCACTTTACCCTTTACCACTGTAACAAATATTACTAAGTTTAGTATTCATATTGACCAAAAAAATAAAATAGGTCTATTTACTAAAATTTTAATCATAAATTACAAATATGGAATACATTTTTCATAATTCAACACAGAAAAGTGCCAGGATTTAATTTAACGAAAAATTATATGAAAAAATGATTATTCGGAAAATTACCCTTTTAGATATAAACTGTTTTGAAACTAAATTCAAGTAAAAAATATATTTAAAACTATTATATAATTATTTAAAATCAAAATCAACCAATTAAATTTTAATATTATCCAAAATATAATTTGACTTTGTAAATATATTATTAGAAAAATATGGTTTTCAATCAAAATCAGTATTTCCCACTATTGATTGAAAAATTAATCTTCTCATAAAATTCTAAAAAATTCACCTTAAGATAATTTTTACATGATGAATTAAAAATAAAATTAATTTTTTCAAATAAATTTTCTAAAGATTTCAGAAATTAATTATAATATCTACACATAAGAAACCCCATTTTTAGAGAAAATCTATTTTTAAAGAATAAAATGTCATTACTAAAAAATGCATATTTATTTAATAATAATTTATCAATACATATTTATTGAGTAGGATATATATATATATTATAAAGTAGTTAATCATATTTATACCCACAAAATTAATGGCTAGGTTATGACTATCACATTAAATAATAATATTTTAATAGCGTATCATGATTCATTTAAACTCTATGTTGTGTATAATAGAAACCATAAAAGAAATATAACTATGAAAATAGAAATATTTTCTAAAATATCATGGTGTTATACATTAAATATTATCATCTACCAGGCCATGGATTCTCTATACATTCTTTCCCAACTGATGACGTTGGAGTCCTATATGAGATATTTCAACTATGCTGAGTGTGACTACCCAAATTTCATTGGAAATCCTAGAGTGAAACATAACACTTAAAGCCTTATCCAACAAATTTTGATTCATCCTCTTGGTAACTCTATTATATTATAGTGTTATGGTAACTACCTTTTCATGTCTTGTCCCCTTATTTTTTTATATGAATTGAAAGATACATCTGGTGTACTCAGATTCATTATCTATAAAAATACACTTTAACTTTCAATCACAATCCCTTTACACTAAATATTTCAATTGGGTGAAAATATGAAATAAATAAGATTTATGATTCATAGTATAAATCCATATTTTTTTAGTAGCATCATTAATAATTGTTATAAAGTATAGATAACCACCATAAAACTGAATAGGTTCAGGTCCCCAAATATCTAAGTGAAAAAATTATAACATCCATGTTCTAGGCTTCTGTCAATCTAGATTAAATGACACCCTTCTCTAATTCACTAGAACACAACTTTCACATCTTCTAATGTTTGTATGATCAAGCTTCTATATGATTTTTCCGATTAAAACCTATATATTTTTATCACTTAGGTGACCAAGCCTGCAATGTAAAAAATTAATATATTCGGTAGTTATACATCAAAATACTACAATTATATGTTTATTTTTTTGTTAATAAACGAGTTATATCTTTTACACCACTTGCAACCACCAAAGATCTTAGTGTATCATTACATACCCCATTGAAAAAGGTAGTTCTGAAACCTTTCTCGTCAATTTTTCCAATAGAAATAATGTATTCGCATAGACTAGGGATGTTCCAAACTTCTATGCACTTCAATAATTATTTTTCAATCATTTGAATGCTAGAATATCATTTTCCATAAACTTCTAGGGCTCTACCATCAGCTAGATAAACATTTTGAAACATTCCAAATACATAATTAAACATGCGTCTTTGAAAACCATTTGAATGAAAGGATTATTCAGAGTTAATAAATCAAGCTTCTACTATAGTATCAACATTAAATATGAAACTTGTTCTACCTTATATTGAGTTAAAGGAATCTTAACTACTGAATATTAATGCTTCTTGACGTCCTCGTGAATTTTCCATCCCTTATCAATATGTCCTTTCTTCTCAAAATTGTAATATATATGACTAGGACCATCCAAATTTCTATGAATTATTTCTCAAGACTTATCTTATGATGTTTTATTCATATAGACTTAGATCTGTTGAGGTGTAATTCCTCATACATTGTGAAATGAACTGGTTTTTTGGAATGGTTCAAAATCCCCACCTGGTTTGAATTTTCAATTAGTGGTTATGCTACTATTTGATTTGTTGATTGGAATTCAATTACAAGAGTTCTATTGGCCTTAAATTGTGTTTTTTGGTTGGTCTAGGGGCTTGAAGAGTTCCCCGGTTGTCTCATTTTGGTTTTGGGGGCATCCAAGTCCGAATGGCCTATTTTGATGTTGCAGGTGCAGTCGCACATTACCGCACAATTTTTCAAAACGTGTGGGATAGTTGTGTGGACCTTTATCTTTAGGTAGTGGTTTTTGCATAGTTTCTGCATGGTTTGAAAAACCATGTGGAAAAACCATACGACTTGTACATGTTTCTTTTTTTAAATTTTTTATCTTTGTTTTATTTTTGATATTTCTTCCATCCTCTCCCTGTTTCTTCTTCCTTAGTCACGCATAATAATGGGGTGAGCTTCCGATATCCTCCTTCCACAAGATTTTATCCAACTCCACTATCTGACCTCTATTATTCAATTTTTCTAAAGCTATTGAATCACCTTGGGTTTAGGAAAGAAACTCATATCTACGTTAATTGTCTTCTAATTGGACATTGATATCATATGTGCCTACATATAAAAGTATAAAGTAGGTGGTGAAAACCTTTTTTTGTGTGTTTTTGCCGACTTTTGGGTGGCGCGACCTTTGGCGTGTTTTTGGGTATTTTGAGAGAGACCTTTTATATCCATTCTTTCATATTGAAATGATCATAAGACCCATGGAATGTCATCAGTCATGCCCAATACCTATTTTTCTTGAGCAATACTGGGTTAGAGGTCATTTCTCCTTGGGTTATTTTGGTCGGGGTGCCAAAAATATTAAATTGAATTGTTTTTCTTTAAAATGATTTGTTTAATCTAATTTGGATTGATTAAATGAATTAGAGGCGTTCAATACCTTCATACTGACTTGTTATATTGAATAGTTTGTGAGATTAAATCTTATTAGATTGAATTGATTTATTAAAGGGAATGGTTTGAGTTAAATATATATGTAATAGCTTAATTTCATGTGATGTGACCTAAGGGGTCGTGAAAGGCATGTCTCATGATGTATTTAGATGGTATAGCTAGCGGGATTGGGCATCATAGATGTCTGTTGAGGCGTAGATCCCATCAGGTAGGGCATGCCCCATGATATTAGGATTGAAAGGCCACTGATTTTGAGAGACAAGGTTGCAGCAGCACAACATGCAAGAGATAGTTGTGGCTTAGGTTATTTATTGGGTGATTGATGCTAACCTATGATGGAAAATGTGTTGATTGAATTTTGTGCACATAGGTTGACTCCATGATGAGGTGTTTTTGACCACTCATGTGGGTAGAGGCCCCTAATAGTTAGGGTTTAGGTATTTATGGTTTGGGGGTTCTTTTCATATAAACCAACTTATAAGGTGAAGATCCTTCGGTTAATTGCAATGCAGCTATCAGGTTGGGGGATGAGGCTCTCCATGATTGAGGCCATGGTCCTGGACAGTTATTTTACTAAAAACATTGTTTTTCCTCCGGTTGTCATGCCATGGGCTGATGTGAGCTTTTAAGAAGGGGTCCATGAGACTGAGATACTATGGTTGGGTGTGCCTTTGGGATGTCAGTACTTTGAGACATGAGGTGTCGTGAGGAATGTGGTGTTGGGATATATGATTAAGGTGGAACTTGAGGGTTTACTAAGAATTTGTGACTATAGGGTTACCTTAGGCCATGGGCCAATGACTCTCTTTGCTTCTGAGATTCTGGTGATGTCCAAAGTAGGTGACACTCCCTAGTGGATACTGAGCACTAGTGGATATTGTGTTTATTATTTCATCATACTATATAATTTCATAGAGGTTCATGTCTTCTTAAACACTTATACAAGGTATGCACCATTTTGTGGTATCCTACTAAGAATCATCTCACACCCTGCATGGGCCCTTTGGGATGCGTCTTTATGGTTTTATGTATAGTTAAAAGGTCAACCTCAACTATTTGGCATGGATATTGGCATGGATATTGGAATTGACCTTGAGGTTGTTCTTAGTTGGAGTTTTAATTATTTTAGTTTCATTTTTAGTTTCGTAATTCTTATATATATGTAGATATGGTGGTTATCCATGGGCACCCTTTATGTATTGACATGTATGACCTACTACGAATGAATTACTTGTTTTTTTTATTAGTTTTTACAAGTGGTGTTTGGGATGATAATATGTTTACTTTCTTATTCTATTTATATTTATTTATCACTTCTGATATTTATTGACATTGGACGTGTTTCTACTCTTTGGGTCCAGTTCGAATTTGATGATTTATTTATTTTCACTGCATGTTATTATTATGATCGTACGAGTATGGTATCTATTAACAGAGGGTATATCCACCCAGATATACTTGTTTACACCCTGAATTCCAGTTAGTAGCCTTTGGAGTTCAGGGAGGTGTGCCTAAGTCCATTGGAACCTGGCCCGTTAGCACTGTTCAGGTGGTTGTTTGGGTCAGGGATGCAACAAGTTGTATAAAAGCGGTTTCTTTTACCTATTTTATTGGTATTTCCATTTGGGGTTATGGTAGACTAGAGATAGTTTGTTGTCAGAAATAGATTTTGAGCTTGTTCTTGGGTGCCTGTAGTCCCATATATGATGGATGGATTGAGTTTCCTAGGGTGGGTTATGTTGTTTTGATTTTACTCAGATTATATTTTATATGATTTCCACCATGGTGGCTCACTTGGTTTGTGATGATTATTGGTTTATATATGTGGCCCTTGATCTAGTGTGGTAAGTGAGAGTTGGACCTTGTCTTGGTAAGGCATGGCATGGTTGTTTGGCTTTTTATAGGCACATTTTTAGGGTATTTATATTTTATATATGCATGTATACTTTGTGAAGTGATAATACCATGTGAGATATGTCAATTTCCATGTGAAAAGGGTGAAATTCATGATAGAATTTCTTTTTTTATGCAATTTAATATACCACGATTTAAATTTATGTAAAATTGTATATGGCATGGAAATTTGGATCGGCTCTTATAGAAGTAGGATGGTATTATGGTTGAGGACATTTTGATCACTATGATTCGGCGGCTTGGTTGTCGGATTGAGGAAATAATGGTTGTCAAGATGGGCATGGCCTAAGGATATTGTGATACTTGGATCTGTTAAGTGTGGGTAAGAAGTTCATGAGGCTGGAATTCTATAGGTCATGGTTGCGATATGAGAGAGTGAGGATATTTGTTATACGCTACCACTTTACGACTTTCCATATCTGTGTTCAATATATATATATATATGGGTTGTCTGACTATTTCATGGTTTTCAATGGTTTCCTTCTAGAAAGATTGATGAAGCATCAAGTGGGTTATGGTACAATGTCGTAGGGGCACGATCTGGTTCAGACCCTGTAGAGGTAGGTAGAGCATGAGCCGAAGGTACATGATCAGGTGTAGGATTAGGTTCAGGATCCAGTTCATGCAAGAAAATTTCCATGCTCGAAGACATTTGGGTTTTGGATTGATGAGAAGCTACAATTGATCCTGGTTCATTTTTTAAAGGGACCGATAGAGGTGCTCAGGGAGCAGATCCATCGATGACATATCTAACACGAGAGTTCCTTTCGCAGCACCTGTCACTTTTTCATGGTGAGGGTGGACCACAGGTGGGTGAGAAATGTATAGAGAGCCTACAGATGATATTTGAATAGATGAAGATGCCTCTAGGGAGGAGGTTCAATCTAGAAACATATAAGCTTAGAGGGCCAACTATGTGCTAGTGGTATGTGTAGGTTTAGGCTTGCAGACATGATGAACTAGCCTGGATGAACATTGAGGATAGGTTCTTCAAGCCCTTTTCCCCAAAGGCATTGAGGGAGGAGAGAAATTGAGATTTATTGAGAATTAATTAGGGTGAAATGTTCATCATGGACTATTCATATACATTCACTGAGTTTTCACTCTTTTCACTAGGTATGGTAAGTGATGACTCCTCTAGGGTCAGGCTCTTTGAAGATGGCTTACAGCACAACATTCGGGTGTAGGTAAACATCTTTAGGATTACCTCGTTATCAGAGTTAGTTAATTAGGCTCTCATAGATGAGGTAAACCTGATGAAAAGTTACTGGTTGATCATGGTGGAGACTTCAGGTGATGGTTTATATATAAGAAAATGGGGTCATGATGAGTTCTAGTAGGGCTGTTAGGGCAAGGAAATAACTAAACCACCTCATGGAAGTTCAGCAGTGGTTTTGTTTCAGTGTGGGAAACTAGGAAATATACAGACTTAGTTTTATAGGCATCCAAAGAAGTGTTGGGCATGTGGGAAGGTCCTTCATCTCCAAAGGTTCTGTAAGAATCCTTCTCAGACAGCCGGTAAGAAGGGACTGAGGCAGGCATATGATTCAGAGATCAGTTCTGGATCGGTACCTGGTGAGGGAAGCCGAGGTTCATCTACACACAGAGGACATGGAAGATATAGTGGGACCCAACTATGGGGTCAATGTATGGTGGATGGTGTAGAACCACATGGAGGTCAAGCTTAAGGTAGTTGTGTGTCAGGCCAGGTGCACACTGTGGAGATGCCGAGGGCTAAGAATATTGGAGAGCCGATGATGGTTATAGGTATGTTGCGGGCATGGTCGTTGTTTGTTTTTTCTTTTCTCTGGAATGTCCTTTTGAGGCATGTCTATTTTGAGTGCACAAGGTACACATGATTTATATTGAATGACAAAACACTATTCAGTATGTTGGAACCATCTCAGGTGCATGATTATATATATATATATATATATGATGTTCTTTTAATTACCAGAATCTTTGGATGCATGTTTTGAGGTGCTCAGGCATCATGGAATCCAAGGGATGTGGGTTACATGAGGTGCCTTGGGCATTAGGGCATCAAGGATGTAGCGTTGTTATTGAGGTGAAAGGCACCGAGTTTATTTTGAGAATCCATAGCATTCAGAACCTCATTGTGCCATTTGTACCATGGGGTTAAGGTGGGAAACGATGCAGTGCGGGACGTGATTGGGTGTTGGGAGTGACGCGGGATCACCTGATGAGTTTTAGGTGTGATGATTCATCACATGAGGACCATGGGACTAGAAATATGTCAATGGACCTTTGTTTGATTTGATATTTGGGCCAATATTGATCGGTTTAGGAAATTCCTCAGGTGGGGAGCCCGTTGAGAAATATTTCGTCAACCCCTGCAACTGGGGTAGTGTTAGTTCTTTTGCGGATGCGGTCACATGGTTACCACACAGTTTCTCAAACCATGTGGGATATCTATGTAGACCTACAACTTTAGGTAGTGTCTTATGTATGGTCTGATCATAGTGTGGAAAACTGTGTGGATAGTTCATGTGGACCTCCATCTTTAGGCAGTGGCTTCTGTACAGTTTGTAAAATCGTGTTGGTAAACTGTGCGGCCTATACATGTTTCTTTTTTTTTTTAATTTTTCCCTTTATTTTATTTTTACTATTTCTTTCCTCCTCTCCCTATTTCTTCTTCCTTGGTCACTCACAATAGAGGGGTGATCCACCCATTTCCTCCTTCCATCAGATTTGATCCAACTCCTTCATAGGACCTCCGTTATTTAATCCATTGGATGCTATAGGATCACCTCCGGTTTAGGACAAAAACTCATATCTACATCAATAATCTTGAAATTAGACTTCAATATCAGGCATGCCTACATCTTTGAGTCTAAGATAGGTGGTTCATACCTTGTTTTGTGTTTTTGAAAACTTTTGGGTGGCTATTCCTTTGGTGTATTTTTTCGGTATTTTGAGCGAGACCCCATTATATCTACTCTTCCACACTAAAATGACCGTGAGACCCATGGGATGTTGTTACAAATGCCCAATACCTATTTTTCTTGAGAAAGAATGTGT
Organism: Viscum album; assembly: GCA_963277665.1. Classification (NCBI taxonomy): domain Eukaryota; kingdom Viridiplantae; phylum Streptophyta; class Magnoliopsida; order Santalales; family Viscaceae; genus Viscum; species Viscum album. Next base: position 2,034,688,024 of record OY728164.1, read on the forward strand.
TAGAGTCCATTTCTCCTTGGGGTATTTTGGAAGGGGGTTCCAATATTCTTTAAATTGAATTGTTTTTCTTTGAAATGATTTCTTTAATCTAATCTAAATTGATTAAATGAATTATAGGCATTCAAGACCTCCATAAAGACTTGTTATATTTAATAGTTTGTGCAATTCAATCTTATTAAATTTAATTGATTTATTAAAGGGAATGGTTTGATTTAAATCTATATGTGATTGCTGAATTGCATGTGATGAGACCCAAGGGGCTGTGACATTCATGTCCCATGATGTATTCGGATGGGATGGCTATCGGGATTGAGCATCATTAACATCAGTTGAGGCGATGAGGTTGTTAGGTTTGGCCTAGCCCTAGATATTGGGATGGAAAGACTATCAATTTTGAGCAATAAGGTCATAGGATCACAAGGTCGGAGAGATAGTTGTGGCTTAGGTTATTTATTTGGTGATTGTTGCTCACTCATGATGGCCAAAGAACCGATTGAGTCGTTTTCACATTGGTTGACTCCCTAATGAGGTGTCTTTGACCACTTGTGTGGGTAGAGGCCCCCAATAGTTGTTGTTTAGGTATTTATTGTTTGGCGGTGTTTGTCGTAGAAAGCCACATGGAAGGTGAGGAGACTTCAGTTGATAGCAATGAGGGTATCAATTCGGTGGTCAAGGCTCGCTATTATTGTGTACATGGGACTAGAATTTTATTTCAAGATAGGCATCATTGTTCCTCCAATTGTTGTCCCATGGGCCAATGTGAGCTTTCGAGCAGGGGTCCATGGGATCGAGGTAATTTTGTTGGGCGTGCCTTTGGGACGTTGGTATGTTGAGACATGAGGTGTTAAGAGGAATGTGGTTTGAGGATACATGATTGAGGTGTAACCTAAGGTTTCACTAGGGGTTTGTGACTATAGGGGTACCTTGGGCCATGGGCCAAGAACTCTCTTTGCTTTCAAGATTCTGGCAATGGCCGAAGCAGGTGACACTCACTGGTGGCAACTGAGCACTAATAGATATTGTGTTTACTATTGCATCGTACTGTTTACTTTTCTTAGAGGTGAATGTATACTTAAACACTTATTCAAGGTAGGCAGTATTGGGTGGTATCCTACTGAGATTAATCTCACACTTTAAAAGACCCTTGAGGACATGTGTAGACTTTATGGTTTTCCGTATAGGTAAAGGATAAGCCTCCAGAGCTGGATCATAGTACTATTTTTCATGGAGATTGGCATGGACCTTGATGACTGACCTTGCTCGAGATTTACTTTTGTTTAGTGTCCTTTTCATTTTCAACATGCTTATATATATTTATCTATGGGGGTTATCCATGGGATACCTTAGTGTATTGAAATGTATGACCTACTATGGATGCGTGACCTGTTTGTTTTAGTAGTGTTCTCAAGTGGTGTATGGAATGTTAATCAGTTTACTTTCTGTTTTTGTTTCGGGTTTATTTATCATTTCTACTATTTATTGATATTGTATGTGCTTCCTATCTGCAGGTATGGTTCGAGTATGTTGAGTCATTTATTTTGTTTCATATTATTATAATTCTGGGACCAGTATATTACCTATTCCTAGAGGGTATAAACTCCCCACTATACCTGTTTGCACCCTCACTGCTAGTCGATTGCCTTTAGAATTTGGGGAGGTGCACCTAAGTCATTTGGCACCCGAACCGTCAGCAATGTTTGAGTGGCTATTTAGTTTGGGGGTGCCGCACATCTGTAATGAGAACACTTCCATATATTAATTGGATTTCCCACTATCTAAGAAAATCATTCAGGATAAGATTCTAGATATCATAAAATAAAAATTCTCACATCCCTAGTTTAAGTATAATTTTTCTAAATCCTTGAGTTTTTTTCTTTTAGGTATGTGATGTTTCTATAGGTTCTTGGTGGATAAGGGTAGTTTTTTGGTGTTTTACAGAGCAACAAAAGTTGTACCACACTTTAGTACAAGTCATGTTTCACCTTGATATTAGTTGTATATAATAGTGAGATTGGTACACCTAGGATGGGTTTGTTCAGAAGTGGGATTAATCATTTATCTATATCAAGAATTCATCATATGGTGTGGAGACTATTGTCGAGTGGTCTTTCTCTACTAAAGGAATTATTTGTTTCAAAAACCAGTTTCTCATTCCATTTCATGGGGGAAGGCTATGATGTAAGGTTTTCATTGATCTTAGTGAGTTGTTAATGTTAGTACAATGAAGATGTATTATAGAAGTATGAAACAATTTTGGTGTCCAGTTTTGGAACAAAATATTTCATAATTTGTTTATTGTTTCTATACATGTTGATAGATTAATTCTGAAAACTAAAAGCCCTATAGCCCTATCCAGCCTCTCGTGGTGCCCATATGGATATGGGATGAGGTGTCCATTGATTTCATCATTACTTTAACGTGAAATCCATAAGAGACTAATTATATATGGGTGGTTATTGATCGACTAATCAAGTTTGCTCATTTTTTTTCTAATTTGAGAGACCACCAAGGTTGAGATTTTGGAAATCTATAAGTTTAAGAGATCATGTGGTTTAATGGGGCGTTGTCTACTATTTTTTTCTATAGGGATCCCTGGTTTAACTCTCTTTTTTTAGAAATTTGTAAAGGAGGTGATGGGGTCTCAAGTTAAATTGATAATTTCTTACCATCATCAAATAGATGGACAGACATAGTAATATATTTAGATTTTAGAGGATATGCACTGAGATTCAGTCATGGACTTTAGAAACTCTTGGGAAATCTATTTGAGACTAGTTGAGTTATCTTTTAAAAATAGTTACCATTTATCCACTAAAATGGATAATTTTAAGGAATTATATGAATGATTATGCAATTCACCTATTTTTTGGTCTTAGGTGGGTGAAATCTCCCATGTTGAACCAAGCATTATTTAGGATATATCGATGGAAATTTAGATTAGTCTTCAATGATTAGAAATGTCTTAGAGTGGACATAAATATTATATGGATTGTCGATGCCTCCCTTAGTTATTTTTAGTGGGTAACCGAGTGTTATTGAGTGTTTCACCTTGGTTGCATCACCGTCAGTTTGGAAACTAAGAAAATTTAGTTGGAATATATGTGGGACCTTTTGAAATCATATATCAGATTAAGAAATTGGATTTTCAATTACCTTTTTCATCTCACTTTACTTCTATCCATGATGTATTAATTTCATTTCATATTAGGAATTATCATCTAGATTCCTTTTATTTATTGAACTGTTAAAATATTATTTTGGAACCAGATATGTCGTTAGTTAAATAAAAAACCCATGTTTTGTATACTTAGGAATATATTTTACATGGGAATTCTATTTAATTGGATTGAGTGTTTCAGTACATTTGAAAATATTCCAATGATACATGGGATATATAATTGGATATAAAGGAGAAATATCTTCATCTATTATCATATTAACCTTATTCAATATAATTTCTTAGGGAAATAATGTGATATGGGGGAGATTTTCATATACTTGTTTTAATTTATTCATGTTTTAAAAACTTGAGCTTGTTTAATTTGGGTTTTGGTTCTGTCAATTGGTTCCTAGTGGATAAAGTTGGTTTTGGGTGTTTTATAGTGAAATATAGGATGAAACACACCATGGTTCAAGACATGATTCACCCAGAGATTGTCTACACAAAATAGAGAGATCATTACACCCAGTTTGTGCATGTTGATGAGTATTGAGTGCTGTGAGTTTTCTCGTGGGCCACATCTAAGATGGACTCTCCACACTATGGTTCAAGGCATGGTGGGTATAACATGGCCAAGGATTTTCCTCCATGTCATGGTCAGTTTATGTTGTTCGCCTCCTAGGAATTGAGAAAAAAAGTCCACCATAGATGTAGTAGACATAATCATGTCTTAGAGTTGATGGTTTCATATTTTTTAGATGCCTTAATCGACTTACTAATATTTAAGGTTAGTTACACCTATTGAATGAGTATTGTGAGATATTATTCGGAGTGTTTTTAAGTAATAACTGATTTGATTTATTCTCTAAAAATCACTTTCCTTTCCTCTTTTTTTTGTTTTTAGAATGTAGATGATTCTAGGATGAATTATGTATATACTCTTCTTCTTTATAATATTAACCTTGGATAATCCTTTTATCTCTATTTTTCTACATTCAAGATTTATTTTTGTGTTCATACTAGAGTTATATGGTTTCCCTTATCCACTTTTGATCTAGAGTACTTTAGATAGGAGTTTCTTGGTTTGAGTCATATTGAAGGGAATTTTATTTCTTATTGGATATTTCTCAATATTTATCTTGAGTATCCCTTTTGGTTATTGAAAATTACAATTTTTTAAGGTGGGTAGTTTCATAAAATGTATTTGTTTTATGAAAAATTAATGTTTTATCGTTTTAAATTGTTTTTCATAAATTTTTTATGGAATAATCTATGATTATTGAAATGTGAATGGTTTGGATTATTTTATAAAATGGATTTTCCCTTTTTTGATGTTGATTAAAATTTATTCCAAAGCATGTATTGATTTATTACAAGTGTTTTTTCATTATTTATATTTGGAATGAACTTTTAATTATTTAATATACGAAAATTTAATCCTTTATGTATGGGTCGTTTCTAAAGATAAAAGCTTATATGTGCGGGTTATGGAACATGGTAACCTATGATTATTATAAGGGGATAGATTGGGATAGGAATACTAGGATGATTTGTGGATACCTAGCTTGGACATATGATAATACTATAATAAAACAATGTTATGATAGGGGATTCACTTTTGAGGGTATTCTCCAATCCCAAGGACCATGTTCTTGGAATTTGTGAAAACTTATTCATTTGATCATTATGGTGTGATCATTCTAGCTATCCCATACCTAACCTACCCTAGGAATAGTTTCCATAGTTCTCATTTTGTAAATATGTTTATTTATTAATGCTCAAGAAATGGTTTATTTATAAAAATATTTGAAAATAGTTTTCATATGTATGATTTATAAATTATTATAATGAATAGTGTATTTTTATTTTTTATTGAAATCAATTTAAATTTATATTTCATGAATTTTCATTCATTAAATAAAAATAATTGGTTTGTTTTGAATGGAAAGTTTATGGAACACATTGTTGGATAACACTGGTCTTGTTCTTCTCAAACCCTACATATACCTTTGGGTGTGTGTAGACATTGTTTTTTTGGACATAGGTAAAGGAAATGTGATGCTTAGTAGTGGAGGTTATCCATGTTAGTGGGTTTTTGGGTGTTTAGTAGTGACATTGTTTCTCAGGTTCTTTTCACCATCCCATCAGGTTTAGAAATGCCCTTTGAGCCTTTCCAATGGTCAGATTGAGTGTCCAGTTTAGGGATTATCTAGGTTGGTTCATGACACAAAGTCTATTCATACAATGTAGTTACCCACTATAGTCCCCATTAAATCCCAAATCTTTGAAATTAAAGATAACCAAAGTAATTCCCAAACATCATCATTGATTGTTATCATTAACAATTTGAGCTACCCAAGGATCATGTTGAATTCATTCACAAGATTTTCCACAGTCTTCCTTCAAACAAACATAAGATAAACAACCACTACAACATTAAAACATTATTAAGTGTCATTGTTTTTTCATACATATATACCAACTCCTCTATAAAATATATTTTAGTTTTCATTTCATGAATAATTATATAAATATTCCCTGATAAATACATACTATTCTATGCTAATGAATTTATATCCAACTGTCCCCATTCAACTTTCTATATATTTTCGTAAAATTCACCTATAATCAAAATATGCAGGTCCTTTTAAATCCAATTTTCCTCCAAATTCACTCTCTAGAATCCAAAACATGTTCCATCACATTTATCTATCCATATATTTCCTTAATCTAATTCCATAACTGCCAAAAATAATAAATTCTCACTAAAAATGAAACTAAATTAAATTAAAGAGAGCGTAAAACAAGATTTACTTTAAGTGTATTGAACTAAAGTACAAGATTTGATACCACTTTTTGGTACATAAATTATTTTGAAGCATATGTTATTTGTAATAATTAACAAATAAATTTACTATTTAGTCACTTGATGTTTTCATACAATATCATAGAGGAAACATTAGTCCTTTAGAACTTCACCTCCCATGAATGAGTATACTGAAAGTAGGAAGTCTGAGAACCATGTACACCAGAAAAAGTCCACCTAACAAAAAACTCAATAAATTTTTGCCAACATCCAATATAAATTAAATTAAAAACAATGGAAATATAAAATAACACCAAATTTTTAATGTACTTTAGATGAGTTTTCTTACATTCATGAGAGAAACACTATGAATTTAATTTTCATTCACCCGATATAAAAATATTAAATTCAACTAAAATATTAGTCTATATGATTTCATTACCTAGGATTAACTCTCCATAAAATTTTATTTAAATAGGCTGTATTTTTTGTATCATTAATGCAGTGGGAAGATCAGCCCCATATTCCTTTTATATGAAACTATATCATGTTTTTTGGGTCACACTACCTTGTAATATTCATAGAAATTACTTAATTTGGAAATTTATTTGTGATTTATAGTATCTCCACTTACCTCAACTACTTTTTTTGGTATCCATATCTAGAAATTTCATTCAATAGTGTTATCCAATAATTTTGGACCTCTATAACTTCATCAGAATATAAAAACATTCGATGAGCATGATTTAACCAATAGTGATTGAACTTATGATATCAAAAATTGATGCCCATAAACCTTTTGATAAACGTAAATCTAGTGACTGAACTTCTAGGAACCAGATACCATGATTAATATCCCAATATATTCTTCTCTATAGATAAGATTTAATGCAAGATAAATTCTCTCAAAAAATATTATTATGCGTTTGATCATTTTTCATTAAACGAATTGTATTTCCATGATAATTGTTCTCAAACTTACACTAGTATGTGAATATATCAAGGGTAGTAGAATCCTAGTCATGAAAATAATTAGAAGTATTATTATCTATGTATGTTTTATCACATCATATTATGGTATATAGTTTTATTCTATGTATCGGCCCACTTCCAGAGTTGTCTAGTAAAATATCTTAAGTCTATGAGTACATTGAGCCTGATTTTATTTAGACCTCCTCACCTACATATTGGGACCCTAACATTATAATAAAATATTAGTATATTTTTTTAATATAATTTATGTGTGGTTACAAACTTCTTTTTTCATCTTGTAATTTTTGGTGTATAACATCACTTTGGCTAGGAATTGATTTTTATAAACATCACCAAAGATACCATAAACTGGAAGGAATTAAGAAAACATGAATCCATGTATTGGGGTTTCACCTATCTTATAACAATACAATAGATGTACTCCCACTTATTCATGAAATATAAAAAAATTTATATTTATTGAGAAACAATCAGGGGTGAGATCAAGAATTATGTCATCATATTGGTAACAAAAACTATGATGTCTAAAAAACCTTGTACAATATGATGGATTTGAGTAGAAACACAAAATACATTTATCATTAGTAAACTAAAAAACCCTAATCACATTTATTAATGAAGATCCCTTTGAAGTGGAGTTCTAATATCTTAATATATATTTCATATTAAAAAATTATTAATGAGTAAAGTATTGATAAAATTAATATATGTTTGTATCAAAAGATTGAGGCCAGTTGTCCATTGTTAAAGGAAAATAACATAAATGTTATGTTACTTAGGCATTACTCACTTAGATAAATTATTAATTAATAGAAATATCCACCTATTCAAGGTCTTGTATACTCATAGACCATTATGATGGAAATTTTTTCCTTATAATGAGACTTTTTTAATCATACAAATTCCAAAATCCATATAGTGTTAGTCTATATGTTATTATGTATCTTTTAATATTTGATCTAAGAAGTGTTTAAAAGTATCAATGGTGGGAAACAATTAACTAATTCAAGTTTGAATTAATGATATTAGTCATTGTGTTTATTTTATCAAAATAATTTATAAAATTTATTCAGGGTGAGCTTGTGGCCATTTTCTATATAAAAATTAAGGGCCAGGGTTTAAAATTAGATTGAATATGGAAAATAATAAAAATGTTATGAAAATTCAACAAGGTAAAAATGTAATTGTAAGTCTTACTTTCATGTAGTATTCTAAGAGTAAAACACATACTTTTGTGATTTTAGAAACACGTACTAGAAGAAATGGTATACTACCATAAAGAATTGAAAATTATAAGGAATAATTCTATGAAAAGACAGATTTTACTTTAAGATTAGTGAAAATTCAAAGGCCCATCCATTGAGTATAGTCCCCCTGATAAATAGGGGAAAACGTGTCTTGTTGAAATATGTGTTCACACATATTAGTGACGGGGAATTCTAGTAAGAATACTAGGATCATTATGTGAAGATTGGATATTATGATAGGGCCTTGGGATAGAAAATTATAATGGGACTTTGAGCCACTAGGCCTTCATTTCATGTAAGGGTTACCTCTAATACCTATTGAAAATAGGGTTTTTTTTCCATAATAGAAAAAATGACACATTTCCCCCTACCAATTTGAAAAAATAATGAGAAGATTTTCAGATAATAAGAAATTATCTATCATATCAATATGATGATCATGATAACTTTTTAGAGCCATATGGGTGCCAAGATTTTCATGCACATAAGTCACTACATGTGAGAGGTGCACAACTTTGACTGAATTTTGTGACTATTATCAATAATAAAATGGTAATTATTTTGGGGGTTCTGTGTAAGTATTTAACTCTCAAAATGAATAATGTTTCTTATAAATATTCAATTTTTTTGTAAACATATGCTACCAATAGTGGTGGATTGGTATTGAACCTCTATATATGATGTCACGATCTCCAACAAACATAATCACATCGAGGTAAATATTTGTGGTCATGTGGTGACACCTTAGTGATTTTCCATATGTAGAATATCTATGAACATTATTACACACATATAGGTAGACTTTACTATAAAGTTGAAAGTATTAGGATAAGGTGACTACAAAAAAACATTTTATCTGTGTCAAAATATACCCTTTATTACCACTTTTAAAAGTTATTTCATGGTTGGTATTATAAAAGTAAATTATTTTTTTGATCACTATTTTAGCATTGATGCAATTTATTTTATTAAAAAAAACATATATCACATGAAACATCTAAATAAGATGAAAAAATGGAGCATACAAAGAACACGATGCTGAAAAAGAATGTTAGGAAAATAAAGAATGTCAATAGTAGATGCAAAACATGAAGTATATTACATTTAAAATCATTGATAGAAAATTATTATAACATAGATTTATTATTTTTAAAAAATATTTTTTTAAAATAAGTGATCAATTCATAATATTGTGAAGTAGATCGTGATATCATTTTTTAGTTTTTTTGATGAATAACATATAGCATACTTCCATTAAGGTTCCAGGGTGCACTTTCTAAGAGGATATCGTGCATGGTAGGGTAAAATATAGTGATAATAATGTGGGATCCATAGGGGCATTATGTGAGGATTGGAGTTTGATTAATGTTAGTAATTTTTGGAAATGGGTGTAACGCTAAATGGGAGTCACCCGCTACTAATCCAAGGAAGATCAGTTTTCTTATAATGGTCGTTTATATCAAGTTGGTATGTATTTTATTTTATTTTATAGTAGTCATTTATTATTATATTGTTGGATCAAATATTCTATATGTGGTATGATTCAAGAGTTAGTTGTGATATTTCAATATTTTACTATTTATTAATAATTTATTGTTATTATAAACTGCGGTTTCTTATATTGATGGTTAAATTATACCAAAATTATTTCATATAACTCTTGGTACTTGTCACTAGCCTCATGATTGAAAAAACAATTCAGGATATTTTAATGTTATTCATTGGAATATGTGAAATTTTTCTAAGTATTTTTCTAAAGAAACTTTTTAAATATATTTTTAAATATGTTTCCCCTAGTAACATGAAAAAATATTTAATATATGCATATAAAAACATTTATAATTAAATAATGAGCATAATTCTAAAAAACATGAAATTACTTAATATAATGAGATAAATTTAATTTATTTTTAAAAATGAAGAACACTAACATTATAGTAAAATTATTTATGTAAACTTCCAATGAATTTAATGAATATAAATTCATATAATATATACTTTTTTATCAACCATAAATAATAATATAACTCATGAAACACTACCATATACTATAAAATATACTTCTCAATTTTTATTAGATAGGATGTTTCCATTGGTGGGGGGACCGGTCATGTTATAAAAACTATCCATTAGTCATCCTTCTCATTGTTATCCTCCACATGGGTGTTGTTGGATGTCATTTATCATGTAATTGGGGTCTGTTGTTCATAATTCCCAGCCCATTATTTCATGGACCTCCACATCCTTTTGATTTGGGGTCTCCATATTGTTTAGCATGTCATGTTTTTATTGGGGGATCCATCACCACTATATTCTATTTCCCTACTTTTTCCTCACCAAAAACATTTAGGAGTTGATATATAAATTGTTTCACCTCTCACATCATCCTTTTATACTCCAAGTAGTGGTGGTGGCCATATTCTTCTATTATTGAGAGTCATATTTTCTCTTACCTATTATGTAATAAATGTTACACAAAATTAATTGTAAATGTAATAATGTTTTAACTAATAAATTGTATCCCATAAAATCAATATGGTTCATTGCATTAATAAAATGAATTGTGGTATATGAAATTAATGTATCAAATTGTTTTTCATAATTGTAATTAATTATTTTATGGAGATCAATCGCCCATGAATTAATTTTTTTTGCTAATGAATAGAATGAGGGTTGGTTCTTGGAGGAACAAACCACTATAAATATTATTCCCCCAACACTAAATGGATACAAGGAAAAATACATTATCTACATCCCAAATATAGATTTTAGAAGGCATTCAATTTTTTATTCCTCTTTTCTACTTTTTACTATAATGGATAGAGGTAAGTTATTATAATTTTCTTTTATTAAATAAATGAAAAATATTACAAAATTAATATTAATTAATTTTATAACATTTGGTATCAATGTCATATATACCTCTACCTTGTAATAAATATTAAATAAACTATATTTTTAAATAAATTCCTCCATATTTATAATTTTTAGATGATTTATTATTTTTTCACCATCATCTAGTCCAATTCTTTATCTATATATATTCATTTTTAAACATAGTTCTGTTCAACCTTATTTTATACTTAAAATAAATTGTTTAAAAATTTAGTACATTTTTTGATTAGCTTATCAATCTCAAAGATTTATGCATAAAAACATTAAGGGCTGCACTTGTATAAATATTTGGTTATTAAATATATTTATTACATATATTTAATTCTTCAGTTCATTAAAAATTTAACTGTTATTTTATAAAATTTTATAAAAATTATATTATTCCATAATATTCCTAATTAAATAAAATATATATATTCCTTAAAACACCACTATGTAATATATTACTTTTCTGTAATTTTTAGTAGTTAAATATATTTTATATATCTTTAATTTTCATTCATTAAAATAGTTATTTATATATAATTTTCTTTAAATTGTTTTAAAATTGTGTTTTTCCACAACCATCCTAATTAAATAAAATTTACATATTTATTAAATCACATTAAATAATATATAAATAATAAATATAAAACAAATTATCCCATAATAATTTTTATTATATTTCTATAATATAAGATATTAAATTTAATTTTCATAATTTACCCACATGAATTATGAATTTTTATTTTAATATTTTTTCATAGGGTTTTCTAAATTATCAAATTATAACACATGAATTTGTGAATTAAAATATTAATTGGTTATTATCAATCATTTTTTTGAGTCCATTAAATTTAAATTTTTATCCATAAAATTTTTAAATTTTTTTAAATTCATGTTCCCTTCATTTACTATGTAAATTATAATATTTAGACTTATAACAGTGTATTTAATTTTTAGTTATACCATTATTTTTTTCTAATATTCATTATGAAATTCCTAAATTAAAAGGTAAAAATTATAAAATTTGGAAGGATAAATTGTTCTTCATCTAATATGGATGGAAATTGATTACAATATCTTTTAATACCAACCAAATTTAGATATTAATGATATAAAACTTGATGATATAACATAATATCAATATTCAGAGTGGTCAGACAATCTCAGCACTGTGTTCATAAAAACAAAATTTTTTGCTTTCATTTGTGGTTCAATAGATGAGAATAAAAATATTTTTGACTTGATAAAGGATATATATGAACATTTCATCTATTTATATTAATCATTATCTAGAACACTGATTATAATGTTCTCATCTTTGACTCATCACCATGAAAGGTGTGAATGAGCACATTATTTTGATTATGGATATAAAGACTCAACTTATGAATCATTAGGTTGATATTTCTGATTTTTTCCTAGTGAATTAAATTTTAAGTACTAGTCCACATGAATATAACCATTTCAAATATATTAAAAAACAAATAAGGATAAATGGTCGATTAATGAATTGGTGTCCATGTGTGTTCAAGAGGAGGAAAGTATTGTTGGGAAATTGGGATAAACTAATATACTAAAAATGCACCAAAAAAATAAGTCTTATAAAGTTTAATCCAATAGGAATATGAAATATAGATTTCTACCTTAACCTAATATTAATAAGGAACTCATTTTTTTCTTTTTTAAAGGAAAAGGATTGGAAAAGAAAAAAATTCATAAATTTCAGAAATTGATTGAAAATAAATGTATTTCAATATATTTTGTTTCTTATGAATCAAACATGGTTTACATAATTCAAAAAAAATTGTGGGTTGATTATAGTTACACACTCTTTATTGTGAATTTCTTTTAGGTTATAAAATATATAAGGAAACCAGTTGGTAGTGATCTAGGATTTGATTCATAAAATAGGGCGTTCTCATAAGTGGAAGCTGTGAGGACATGAATTTTTTTATTAATAAATAGGTTTAATTTTGATTTAAAAAAATGTTTTATATTCCAAGATTCCCTAGAAACTTGATTTTAATTTCTAATTTTTTACCATTAGGCTTTATATTTAGTTTTTTATAAGGCTGTTTTTCTTTAACATATGGAAATTACATCCTTGGATGTGGTATTTTAAAATATGTTCATTTCTCTATTTATTTTCAAAGAAATGATAACATGCATAATCATATTAGTATTTAAAGAAGTGTTATAAATGAAAATTAGTCTATATTAAGAAAATTGAGGTTGGATATTATCTAAAAATAAAATTTTCAAATATTAGTTAAGGAATGTGTACTTAAAGTACTTGATTTTAATAATTTTGAAACTTGTATTGATTAAAATATAGGGAAGTAAACCAATAATTCAATGAAACTGGATAATATAAGTTCATCCATATTAAAATACCATACATATATATATACATAGATAAAATAAGAATTTACATTAAAATAAATACTTTATTTCACTCATTGATGAATATTCATGATATATGTATCTCTATTTGCTTCATAATAAAAATGATCCTCATAAAGCCTTTAAAGCTTTTAAGGCTGGTGTATATAAAAAAAGTGGTAAGAAAATTAATATTTTGAGGTTATATTTAGGTGGATAATATTATGGGAGACACATAGAGGATGGACAATTACTTGGTTTGTTTGTATGGTTTCTCCAAGAAAATAGAATAATTTCTCCATACACTATGCTTGATTCATTGGACCAAAATATTATGGATGAAAGAATAAACTAAACATTAATAGACATGGTATGATTTATTCTTAGTAATTCTAAGTTACCTATACTATAGTTGACCAAATCACTTAAATTGACATCATAAATTTGGATTAGGTTCTAATAATGGTTTTTTTTAAATCCCTTTGAACTTTTTAAGGGTAGAAAATGGAGTTTGAAGCATTCTCACATTTGGGGATGTACTTTATAAGTTCAAGTTTATAACCCATAAGAAAATAATTTAGGTCCCATGAATATTAGTGGTTACTTCATTAGATGTTCCAAAATATATAAAGGAAACTCTTTTTATTTTCCATCATTTAACACAGGAACTATGGAATCAATAAATTCAAAATTTCATGAAAATGAACTAAATAGAGGGAGCAATATGATCATAGACTTTATTGTTGAGAATAATTTAGAATCTCAACCCTATGTCTGTGTCTATATATTGATAATTTATAAAAACACTCCACATTTATCATGTGATGTTATAATAAATGTCATTCCAAAAACTATTGATAATCATACTATGGATCATGTGGTTCAAGAATCAGAAACTCATGAATAACCATCTGAACCAAAATTTTATTATGGAGCTTTTAAAAAATAACAATATTCATAAGTATAATTAATTCATAAATTTTTAGTGATTATATATTTTATCTACAAGAATCAGAAAAAAGTATTTAATTCTAAAATGATCCCAAAACATTTTCACAATCCATAACAAGAAAAAGTGATTAAAAACCCTTGTTTGAGAATCTTCATTAAATATAATACGAAACCTGTGTAAAAAATATAAATGAGGAAAATATTGTAAATACATGTTGTACCATTCACTGAAGAAGCCACTGCATCATTTTTTAATTCCATAACATGGGTTTGAGAGAGATCACTAAGTGGAAAATAAAATAATCCCACCTATTTAGGTATCCACATGCTATACTGAACCATGAAACATTAATATTATATCCATATTATTTCCATGGTATTCTATCACCTCTATATGAAAATGAGGAATATGAGAGAGCTTTTAGTACAATATGTTTTTTAAAACATGTGGATCTAAATCCACACCACAAACCATTGTCATTGCATAGTTATAGTTAAATAAGAAATCAAGGACACCCCTTGATTATCTCTCTCAATTATTCATTCATTGAAACACTTAAATAAATACCATATCAAGTTCATGAATGCATCATATTAATTTACTCCATACTATTTTATCTTATGAAATGGATTGTGTGAGTGATATCCATGTAGTAGGATTGAGCTGCCCAATAAATGATATATCTATTTCTGCATGAAGATAATAATTTTCATGTAATCCATAAAAAATATAAATATGTGTATATATATATATCGTATATATATATATATAAATCATTAGGGAATATCTCTTTTAATACTCCACTTTCACTAAAGCCTCATAAATAATGTGTCATCTCACCTTATATTGTATTGTATACAATGACATGTGAAACCATATCCAAAAATATATTTTAATATCTTATAAAATACATTTTGGAAATCTATCATTAACAAAGCCTTATATCACATTGTATGCAATACCTTGAGAACACTCATCTAAACACTTTTGGATTAACTCTAAAACACATTTAGAGTAACTATTTGATTCAAAATCAATACCCATTCATTAAAACACAGTGTGACCATTTTGGAATTTATAGATTTGAAAATAAATATGAATTACTAGATACATATATGTAATAAAAGATTATTCATTAGAAAAGCATCAATACTACACAAGCTATAAAGGGATCCGACGTGATATCAATTAAACACATGTATATCGATAACTTTTTCCACAAATATATGTCATATAAAAACATGAATTCTCATATTTTTTATTTTTTCAAGACATCAACTGACCATGTTCCATGGATCTTATAAATTCTATATAGCTTACTAATCTGTTGTTGATTCTCAGTGTATATAATGAACTGGTCGATGAATACATCAAATTTTAATCATCCTTCTAGATAAGCACATCACATTCCCCTTATCTAGAGAGATAATATATATAGGTGCAACCTCACACTCCCATTGTATATCTCAATTGAGGGAATTGATATCATACTCATCATATGAGAGGAAATATCCCATCATGGCTAAGTCAACATGTAGACTTTGATAAGTACTATATCAATGTGTGAAAGTTCTTATGTGAGGTATCTCTCCAACCTTTTGATGTGGGGACTCAAATACAATCCATGCACCCATATAATACTAAATACATATGTTTGACACTCCATGTTGTATACTTAGTGGGTCATCTAATGCACACAATGAATCATATTATTTGTCTTGTTCCTCATGATAATATCATATATACTTAGAAAAGATTCTAACTCATGTTAACCAGAACATTTCCTCATAACCTATAGTACTCCATTCTTAACATTTCTTAAGGATACCAAAAACAATCATACTTTGACAGGTTAATTATCAGTACACTTCATGAAAAGTATATCTATATATAAATTTATATAGAAAATGTGAAGGAATGATGAAATGGAGGTTTCATTTAAATTTAATACATTTTAATTTTCTTAAACTCCTTAATAATATTTAAAAAACAAGACATTAAAATTGGTTTAACATATCATATATGATAAATTGTCATATCATCCTTATGTTTTCTATAGTTTTTTATTTTTTCAACACATTACATCACATGTAATCCTTATCACTTCTATGTGTGGACATATATTAAAAACCTCACACTAAACTCTTTTATAATTAAACATTTATTAAGTAATCCAATTTTAATAATGGTGATATTTATAAATCAAATTCTAAACTATTCAACTGGTTGAACATATTCAAAATTTGTAATTTCACAACATCAAATGTTAGGATGTAAACTTCAGTTTTCTACTTAGAACTATTTATAAGTTCATCATCATCATCATTGGAACCATATTCCATAAAAAATTGTCTTTGAAATAATTTTACTACTTACATTATTTTAATCCATCCTTTTATTCTTTTTTAGGATAAAGTGAAAAACAATTTATTACGGTAACTAATGTAACACATTAAATTTCTATTTACCGTCATACCCTACACTCTTTTAGGATATAAATTATATTTCAATTTTAATTTTTACTACTATAACCCTTTAATAAATAGTGTCTTTAATGGTAACTAAATGTAAAACTTTACATTTTTTCTTTATTTTAACTTATCTTAAGCAATTTTAGGATATTGAGTGAAATCACTTTAATCATAGACTGCAACAATAGTGATATCCACTTCCTAAATGATTAGTAAATATAAATCTTTATAGTTTTATTAACCATCACACCCTAACATATTTTAGGATATTAAGTGGAAAACACTTAAACTTGAGATGGTGTTATCCTTTTTCTATTAATTTTGAGCTTATCTGATACGAAACATACTCCCACTTTCCCTTTAGACATAATATTATTTTTTAGGATGTCTTTATAAGAAACACAAACACTTTTGTGTTAGGAAAAAATATTCATTTCTTTTTAATAGGAACACTTAACAAATAAACTATTGTTCCCATATCATATATGGTATTATATATATTTACAATATATTAATTTGAAATGATGACTTTATTAAAATACATCCCTAATGGGTGGTAATAAGAAATTCCTATATATTTTAGAAAATATTTAGATAAAAACTTTTATCCTATATAAACTATTTTATCCATATTCTTCTATGATCATGTTAAAGAAATTTATGAATCATAAACCATTTGATTACATTTAATTATCTCAAAAATGTTCATAAAAACTCTTTGTTATTAAACAACTTCTCTTATCACATGTGACAAATGAGATGGGGATAGACATATTTTACTAAGAACCATTTTTAGATTAATTTTTTCATTTACATTCATATATAATAACAATTTTCTTCATGAATATAAAATAAAATCT
Source organism: Viscum album (assembly GCA_963277665.1). Classification (NCBI taxonomy): domain Eukaryota; kingdom Viridiplantae; phylum Streptophyta; class Magnoliopsida; order Santalales; family Viscaceae; genus Viscum; species Viscum album. The sequence continues at coordinate 2,034,705,775 of OY728164.1, forward strand.
CAAACAATTATTCATTTTATTTTGGACTATTTTATATTTATAACATCGGTAAAAAATACATTTCATATCACATACCTTTCAAAATTTATAAATTTATTTCTGAAATATCTATACCTGAAATAGTCATCACACAGAGTTTCAAAAACTCATTCATCTATATTTTGGATAATCTAATCTTGATTAATAATTTTTCATAATCTAATAATCTAAGGAGTATCTCATATTAAGCTCATCCTTAACAAGGATTGATCGCAACGATTATCTTAATTATGTTGACGATATTATCTACAATAAAATATTTTATCAAAAGATCATCATGTTTTATGACCATTCAATAAAAAATTTATTAAATGGGGTCCCACTAAAATAATTACTCCTTTAAAATCCATAATACCCATTAGTGGTCCAAGATCCATATTACACTAAGAAAATGACCCCACTTTGGCAAGAAACTCACTGATTAGTTAATTAGGTAGGGAATCATCCCAATATTATCATATATGACTCCTATATGGTTGAGTGGAAATCATATTATACAATCCGTCATATGGATAAACCCAACTATATTCCAATGGTATTTAATACCATTGGGTTTCCTAACTAGAGTGACACACATCATATGTAAAAAATGATCAAATCACAATAAAATCCAAGGTCTCTCTTATTTGGAATGAAATCACTCATGGATGATCAAATTCACTCATTAATTTATTTCCTTACATGGGATAATCCAGGGGCACCCCTCTTTTGTGTAAAACTACTTGGTTGGATGATCAAGGTCTTAAAAAGTTTCTATTTGGAAATAATATCACAATTAATAGTTCAAGGGGATTTTAATCTCTCCATATTATCTCATGTTATTTCGTTTATGCATGCTTGCTTCTAGTAATTTCTTATATAATATTATCCCCCCCCCCAAATCAATATTTTCAAACCATAGTGATGTGTAAGTCTTTAAAAAAACCCACAAGTTTATATTACTACCCCAAAATTATATGTCAAGTCTATTCACACATATCCAAATGCATCATATTAAAAAGGTACCTAAGAACTTCATATAAAGGAATTGATTTATCCTTATGAGTAATCCTGAAGTGATAGATAAGAAACCTAATTCACTATCCTGTATAAGGTATAAACTTTTAGGTAGGTAGGTATTTTGTTTAAGAATCACTATACCTGAGAATATTTTACTCAAGAGATAATCAAATTCATCATAAATATAAAACCTAATAAGAAAAAACTATATTTAATGGCAAAATTCAATTTCATAACATTAGTTACAAATTGTGGTTAAGGTAGATGAAAAAAGAAATTCATTATATAGATATTAATAGAATGTAATGAAAGGATCAATCCTAGAAGTATTTAAACATTTTAAACTAAATCATCCACAATATTAACATTTCTAAAAAATTTACTAAACATATGTATATAAGGTAATACCCTTTAAATAAATGAAAAATTCAAATATTTAAACATGAGATAAATATTTATGAACATTTATTAAATAGAATATAATTATAAACCCTTTTATAATTCCAAAATTAACATTATGTACATTCTATAATTTTAAATATATATATATATTATATTTATTCCAATCTGAACTCTTTAATATTTACTATTAAATGACTTTAGATTTTAAATATATGATATATTATGAACTATAAGCAATTTATAAATCAATTTATATTATATAAACATTTTCCATAATCTAATATCACATATTTAATAATTAATTAAAACCTTGATCATATCATTCTTAAATGCACTTTTTTATTTTGCTTAAATAATATAAAAAATAATGTATCATTTTATTTTGAAAAATAAATAATAATTAATTGTAAACAATCATAATTTATTTAAATATTTTTTATATTTTGCCTTATTTTATAATTTATAATCCTTTATAAATTATCACATATGATTTCTAAAAAAACACTTTCATTTATAGATCATAATCCAAGCCATAAAATTTTTAAAAGTTATTTTAAATATTGTAATTTAATATATGGGAGTTAAAATGTTTCATAAAAAATTAGTTAATTAAAAACCATTTATAATTTATTTTTTAATTTATAAACCCTTAATAAATTAAAATATCCTAAAATACCATTTATAATGATTTATAAACATTTTATAAACCGTTAAAAATATTTTAAATGTTAGAAACAATTTTTTAACAAGTTCTAAAACAATTGTGTTTACCCTTAAGCATAAGGTTATTCCTGCACAAGGGTAAATACTTTTACCCTTACAAAAACCATCTAGAAACCCATATATAAAGGTATGTTAGTACTTACCTTTACGAAGCTCAAGTAAAATGTATCTCATAAAGTTAATACAAAGATTACCTTTACATTGGTTATTTTGTGTAAGGGTAAAAATGATATTACCTTTATTTTAACACTTCCCATAAGGGTGTGTCTCAATTTAACTTTTCATGACCTTCTTGAACTATTGCGTAAGGGTACCACCTTCACATAGCTAGATACCATAAGGATAATACCTTTATGCAGTCTTGTTTCACATAAGGGTAATCAATCAGTTACATTTACTCGGTTTTAGGAAAAACTCAAATTCACTTATGTGAAACCTTTACATAAACCATTTATGTAAGGGTTAAAAAAAAACTAAATTTACATGATTCCTTTATATATAGGTAAGATTTATGTTTCCTTACTTGCGTAAGGTTAAATTTAGGGGATCCTTATATAGATCTATCTACGTAAGGGTTAGGTGAGAGACACTTACATAGACCACTCTATGTAAAGGAAAATCCTTGGTTACGCTTACACATATTAGCTACATAAGGTTATGGTATTAGTTACCATTAAATAGAACATCTATATAAGTGTAAACCCTTTTTGTGAAATTAAATTTCAGGAAATTGAAAACACATCTCTGTTTTTAGGTTTTCTTCTTTATTTATTCACAAGTTTCATAAATCATAAGCACGGATCCCTTGGATACCAATATAAGATTTTGTTAGAGTCTAATAAAAATTATTATATCAAGGGAAAATAAAATAACCTTATATGATAATCTATATGAAAGATAATTTGAAAATTTCATTAATAATGAAATGAATAACATACTTTAAATACAAGTGTTCCATTTACCAAAGAAGCCAATACATCATTTTCAAATGTTATCACATGGTTTTGAGAGAGATAACTAAGTGTAAAATGAATGCATCACACCTTAGTAGGTATCCATGGACTACGATGAAGCACCTGATATTTGAATGGGATCCATATTTTATCCACAACATTCTATTACCTATATATGAAAATGATGAAGATGAAAGAGCTTCAGGTTTAGGGAGTTTTGTTCAAGCATGAGGATATAAATCCACACCACACACCAATTCTTTTACATTAAAGTAATTAAATAGGAATCAAGGATTCCCCTTGATTTTCCTATCATTTATCCATGTATTAAAACACATGAATAAATACTACTGAAGGTTCATGAATGCATCGTATGCATTTTCTCTATTCTATTTCATCTTATGAAATAATTTGTGTGAATGATATTAATGTGGTATGATTTAACTGCTCAGTAAATGATATATTTATTTCTTCATGTAAATAAAAATTTTCAATAAATCTATAATATATATATATAATTATATATATATATATATATCATTAATATATAAGGATTTAGGGTATATCTCTTTAAATGATTTTTAAAGAGTAAAAAATGTGGTATGATGCCCTGATTGTGGATATAATTCCATGATGAGTAATAAATTTTGGGACCTTATTGAGTTTAAACCTGAAAAAAACCTATTATATGTAAATGGGTTTTTGAAACTAAGAAAAATTCATTAGGAGATATTGATAGAAACAATACCCCACTAGTTTCAAAATGGTTCACTTAAAATGAAGGGATTGATTACCCTAATACATTTTATCCAGCATCCACAAAGGTTTCCTTACTCATTATATTGGAAATGAAATCTTGTTTTGATTTGAAATTATAATAAATGGATGTGAAAAATGCATTTCTAAATGGTAATCTAGATGATGAGTTTTCTATGAATAACCTAAATGATTCATCTCTAGTAATGGTGAAAATTTTGTGTGTAAGCTCAAAAAGGTTAATTTTGTTTTAAAATAAGTGTCCCAGTAATGGTATTTTTAAATTTAGGATGTAATTACTTTATTAGTATTCGAAGAAAACATTATGGATCAATGTATATGTATGTTTCGGGCTCATCAGAAGCATGAAATGGTTCGTGTAAAAATTTTATTTATTTCATGTTCAATGATCAATCTGATATTTACACAATGATAAACATCGTGATCAACAGAGATAAGTCAAGAAAAAATATAAAATTTATAGAATTTTGAAACCAAGTGCAAGATCATCACATATTATTAATAATTAATTTAACAAATAAAATAATTACCTTGCAAGAATTATTTCATCAATGATGGATCTAAAAAAAGTTCTACATTAAACCATCATTGCATTTAAGGAATAAAGAGAAAATTCCCTATAGAAGTGATTCTCACGTGTTCAACAAATCTTGGATTGTCGACATATGAATCTCTAAGTGATAACACAGTAGATCCTATCACTTGTGTCATTTTCCTTTGATCACCCTGAGAATTTCTTCCAAAGGGTTTTCCTTGATCTCTCTAGACTTAGGAGTTGGGTGGTGGAGAAAGATCTCTCTTTATTCATGGGAGTGTTCTCGGAGAGGGATCTCTCTTGGGCCTTAGAGGATTCTCTCTTGCTGTCGTTATGCACAACACAAAATGAATTGTCCCTATTAGAAAAATAATATAAATTGGTTAACATATTTATAGGGTATAGAAATAAATAGTTTTACAATTTCCCTTTAATATTAATTTAATCCATTGCAGAACCCCATGTCTAAAATGGTAATAATATTATTATTTTCTCAACATGTTCTTAACTTGAACATTAAATTGAATATTATTTAATTAAAAAATATCCAATATATATTATTTCTCAGCAGACCTAAAAACCTTTTCTAACATTCCTCAACTATATTTATTAGACCTTGAATGATGACTATTTATTTAATAAATAAATACCACTATATTATTCACTAATAAATAAATAAATATTATATATTCACTAAATAGAAAATAAATATTTATTAAATATTCCATTCACATAATATTATCTCAAATAAATAGTGGCGAAATAAATGAGATTAATCATACATGAATAATCATTAAAGCACGTGTGGGAATAATATTTATTCAACTTTATAAACAATAAATAATAATATGTTATTTAACTAAGATTCTGGATATCCATAGTGTGTGACCCTCTATGATTATTTCTCAGTGGCATTAGGCGAAGCCGCCTAAAATACCAAGTCTGCATCTAGAAACACATCAAGGTACCCATAGATAAATAGGATAATGTCAAAACTACATAATACCTCATTCAGATTCTTACTATATAATGTAATCCCTTTATCATGATATATCTAATTGAGCAGGTTGCATGCTGGTGACATCAACCTAAGTGCTTGATGCCTCTTTCTATGAATTTATAGAAATCTAATTTTCCTATTGAAAACAATGGTCATGGATTTATTTAGGCTATAAAATTTCTATCAAAGGGACTTAGATATCAATTTTAATTAAAAAACAAAATGAAAATGTCTTTTCTCGCATTATTCATTAATTCAATATTACTTGTGACACACCCAATGTATCCTACCTCGCTATGAACATATGTCATTATAATTTTTTAATACATTAAAGTTTTTAAGTTTTAATATTCATTAATTATAATATTATAGTATAAGGATCAATATACATGTCTATAGATAGGAACATCCAATGAAACCTATGAATGTGGATTTCCTACTGGTGGTTCCTATTCTCATAATAGGCTACACTAGATAATACCAAGGGTGTATAACATTAGAAGGTATATTTAAGTCTATTGAGTCTCCACCCATGATAACATGTATAATTTTTTTCCTCAAATGATATCATTGGATATAGAACATATATTTAAGAATAGTGTCATAGAACTTCTAGGTTCTCATCATGATAGGAAACTGTTATGACCTTTTAGTGTGACAATTACTCATAGAACATTATCACACATTATGTTATGCATATAAATAATCATTATGTGATAATGAGTTTATTAATATTCAAAACTATGAATACAATTTATCATAAAGTAAAAAATAAAAATATTTCTAGATAACCCACTCCAACATACTACCACTTGCACTAGATCCAACTACTAATAACCTTTGGTCTTCTAGATCTCACTTGATACTCTTGCTTCTGTTGAAACATGCCTTTAGTAAAGAATTCATCCATGTTATCTTCCATTTTTACTCTTCATACTATAACATCACACCAATGATAAAGATATATATAGATGTGATACTTCTAGAGTATATTATTTGTCTATTGGTATAACCTTGTCTCTTTTTCAAGAGCCACCACTATAGTATTATCACAATTCAATGTGGTAGGGTCTTTACAGCTTTGTACAAAATCAAGAACTTTGAAAAATTTATGTATACAAATGGATTCTTTGGCTAAATAAAAAGACACTATGTACTCTAAATCTATTTTAGAATCAAGGAAAATTAGTTTCTTTGAACTCTTCCAGCTCATAGCTCCTCTGTTGAGATTGAAAACATATCCTGGCTGCAACTTCTTATAATTTTGATCTATTTGAAAACTAGAATTAATATAACCCTTGATGAATAGCTCTTCATCTCCTCTATACACCAAGAAAATATCCTTAGTTATTCTTAGATACATAAGTATATCCTTAATAACAGACCGATTTTGTTCTCCTAGATCTGCTTGATATCTGACTACTATGCTCAATGCATTGGAAACATCAAGTTTTGAACATAAATTGTCATATATGATTGATCATATCTATAAAGTTAATGGGATATTAATCATTATATATTTCTCTAAATGTGTATGTGAACAAATTTTCATACAAATATGTAAAACATGTGACACTAGAAACTATCCGCTCTTGGATTATTTCATACTAAATCTCTTTTTATCTAATCAATATATTTACTTTGACTTAGTTCAAGAAGCCTCTTGGATCTATCACAAATGATCATTATCCATATATTATAGGCTACTTCACCTAAGTCCTTCATGCAGAAACTCTTGATAACCAATCCTTAATAGACTATAAGATGAGTATGTAATTTCAAATTAGTAATATTTCATCAACATATACTACTACAATAATGAATGCATTTCCACTACAATTCTTGTAAACACATGCCTCACATTCATTCTTAATGAAACAAAATTATTTTTTAGCTTCATAAAATCGAATGTTCCATGACCTGTATGCTTACATCAATCCATAAATAGATATCTAAAACTTGAAAATATTTTTGGCATCACTTAGAGTCACAAACCCTTCTTTTTATGTCATATACAAATTTTCCTAAAGGTTCCCATTAAGGAAAGCAGTTTTGACATCCAACTACCAAATTTCATAGTCATGGTAAGCTGCTAGAGAAATTAGAATTCTGATGGACTAAAAAATGAAAACTAGTTAAAAAGGTTTCGTCAAAGTAAATTCCATGATATTGTTTAAATAATTTAGCCAATATTCTTTCATTAAAGGTGTTAAATTTACCTTCTATGTCCAGTTTTCCCCTAAACACCCATTTTCACCATACAGGCTTTACATAAACTGGGGCATTAACCAGAACCCAAACATGGTTCTAATACATGGAATCAATTTTAGAATTCATGGATTCTTTCCATCTTGTACCTTCTAAGATCTCTAATTCCTCTTTGTATAAGATAGGTTCATCATTGTCAACGAACAATGATTCACTATCTTCGATGGCTAGAAAATCATATCTCTCTGATTCCCATACCTCTCTTGTTCTCCTATGCAGTACTTGTTTTTCAGAAACTACTTCTTCCATGGGGACCTATTGAATATATTCTTATACCAACTATTGTGTATATTTAGAAACAATGTCATCAAACTAAATATTTCTCCCACTATCCATTTTAAGAATGTGCTCCCTCTTAAGAATGATGGCTTGTTTGGAGTAGTCAGTTTCTTGTCTGAGGGGTTGTATAAGTAATATCCCTTTGTTTACTTAAGATACCCTATTAAGATACACTTTCTTCCTTGGCTGCTAGTTTTTTTTAATGAAAATACCTTAAAAATTCATCACATCCCAATTCATGTGTACGCAAAAAATGGTTTATTTTCACTCTATAAATCAAAGTTAATTCCTTTTTCTTCTTTATTTGGTACTCAGTTTAATTATATGTTGAAATTTGAAGTAAAAGTTCCTAAAATGATAATGGATGGTAACCATGAATCATTGTTTACCTTAACATGTCTAACAAGGTATGGTTACTCCTTTTAGTAACATCATCCTGCTTTGGTGTGTTAGGTGGAGTGGGTAGAGATATAATCCTAAACTCCTATAAAAATTCAATGAACACTTGGTTAAGTTATTCACCACCTTGATTTTATTTAAGATTATTTATATTCTTTCCATTTTGATTATACACTTAATTCTTGAATTATTCTAATTTCTCAAAGGGATTAAACTTATGCCGCATCACGTAGACATATCCATATATACTCAAGTCATCAGTAAAATTTATGAAGAATACCCACTGATAGATTCTACTAGAAATGGTACATAGACATTAGTGTGTACCAATCCTAAAAGATCTTTGGATCTTTCACCCTATCCAATGAATGATGGTTTGGTAATTTGTCCTTGTAAACAAGCATGATATCTTTCAAGTGGTTTTTTATTAGAAGGGTCTAAATAAAACTCTTGATATTGCTTTGTCAAATTCTTGTTGTTTACATGAACAAGATGGTGATGCCAGAACCGAGGGTTATATGATTCATGTGAACATGTTTCTTTATCAATTTTCAATACTTTGTTTTCATAATTTAATACAAAATGACCATTATTTAAATGTGCCACACTATAACATATGTTTTGCTTATAAAATAAACAACTTTTATTTCCAAACATGAAAGTAAAACCATATGCATCTATATATGATACAAAAATTATGTTCTTTGTAACTATTGGTACATAATAAAAATACGTAATAACCAAAATAAATCCTCATTAAGGAAATTTGTAGTCACCAATGTCTAAAACAGCTAGCCTCTCACCATTGGAAGCTCGCAAATCCACCTCTTCTCTAGAAATATTTCAAAATCTACTTGGTTCCTACATTTGGATACATATGTGAGAACCAAAAGATGTATCTAATACCCAATGTGTTATATTGAATGATTACACTTGATAATTAATTCACCTTTATATTTTCTTTGTTTTTGGTTGTAGTCCCTCTTCCATTAGGCATGCTTTCCATATGAAAAACATACTTCCTTCTTTTCCTTGCCTTTCCTCTGGATATTTCTCTTATTGGAAGGATGGTGCTCTGATATTTATAATTGTAATTAGTCTTGGACTCCTTCACCTTTTTCTTCCTTTTATTATTCATCATAAGGACCATGGGTTTGTCACACCCCTTTTCTTTAACCACTTGTAATGTTAATGTAAGAAGTTCTGAAAGACTCTTCTCATTATTGATCTTAATATAATTAATAATAACACTAGAGAAGGTATTAGTAAGTGATGAAAGTATGAGATCTGTGTGAAACTCATCTCCTAATTTAATCCCTAAGATTTATAAACATTTAATTTATCCAATAATATTTACTACATGAGGCTCATTTGGTGTAGAATCTCTAACATTAGTTGTAAAAAAATCATTAGAGATCTTTTACCTCTCTTGTCTCTCCTTCTCTTAATAGAGATCTCAAGGGTGATACATCATGATATACACTTACATGTCTTCATGTTTCTTCAAAAGCATATTGGTCATGGATTATTTCATGATATAGTAAACATCAATGGATTCATTCAAATGTTTCTCATAGAGAGTTAAATATTAATCACTAGCATCATCACTAGGAACATTAGTAATAGGTTCTTACAATACATACAATTTTATTTTCATGTTAAAGGATAACGCATAAGAGTATTTTAAACACTTATAAAATTATATCGATGAGAAGGTTATCCTTATCAAGTATGATTATAGTGATATGTTTGAAGTCATTTTCTTATTATTTCTACAAATACGACGAGCATAATTTTAGTACTTTATTTGATAATATTTGTAAAAATAAATAAATATTATATTTATTAATCTCTAGATATTTTGTTGAAAACCAATAACCCTCACCATTAGCTTTGAAATGTCATATTTTTTGGACATTATAGTAGGAAGGATATATATTAACCTTATCATTACCCAAATAGTTGTTATACAAGTAACTTGAATGGTTTTAGGTAGGAATTGAAAATTCTGATTGCATTAACTCATAATTCCATGATATGTTGAGTGGAATCCCCTATCCTGAAATCATTAAATTGGATTTCCTCAACCCTTTCCTCTTAGTTACAAAAAAGTTCTACTTTGGAAGTTAAAACATTACATGAACTAAGTTAATTCAACCCAAAAATTCAAGTTTGAATTCAAAAATAATTTAAAACACCTCAAATTTGGCTGGTCATGAACTTTGAACTACGGTTTGATTTTAATTGAAGTAGTGGAAGGCTATACTAAATTAATATATATTGTTGATGGATCTTATCCTTTTATACAAAAATTTAAAATTATTATCTTTATTACATACTTGTTAATATTAAGTGCATTAACTTAAATGATTAACCATGTCTTATATAATATTTATGCATAAGAAAACTTATTTTAGTTCAATCTTTCATTCTTGTTAATTTAGCAATTCATCAGATCAAGACAAAACATCCATAATGAAATAAAAATTAAACATGACATAAATAAATAATAAAGTGGTGTGATCATGAGAATTTAATGATTGTTAGTTTATCGAACATATGATAAATTAATCGTAAACCTAGGGGGACAACTAATGTTCCAAAAGATCGAATAAAAACTGAGAGGGGGGGGGGGTTGAATTAGTTGTTAACTTTTTATTAATTTCAAAACTTTTTAAAAAATAGCCCTTCCAACCTGTTAAGTTTTATTTCCTTATTAAAATTTACTAAATACTCATACATGAAATAATAGTAAATCAAGTAAAGAAAAAAATATTTACAAGGTTTAGCCTCATTGTGAGAAGCTATATTTTTCCATAACCACTATTGTGGGTCTATAGAAATACACTATTTTGAAGAAGTGAATAAAAATTGTGCCAACCCCAATTAGACACCTTCTATCTCTTGATAGGAAAGATTATATTGACTCTCGTTAGTTTAAAATATCTTTTTACAAAAAAATTGTTCCAAAAAAAAGAATAAAGACTTTGTGGAAACTGCTCCATAATATCTTAGTCGAAATCCTTAGTCTGATTTGGTTGGATCTGATTTTCTCTATCCAATGAGTCTGGATGTAATTCTCTCAATACAATCATTCTGGATCTGATTCTCTAAATGCAATGAGTTTGGATCATGTTCTCTCAATACTATGAGTTTGGATCTTATTCTCTCAATATGATGGACCCATTCTCAATCTGTAAAACTCAAACTCTGCTCAAATACTCAATACGATGTACCTCAGTTCGATTGAATCAATCTAATTCACAGAATATGATCTTCTCAATATGATATTGATCAATCTAGTAAAAAACATTCAACTATATGATCCTCCTCAGGAGATCTCTGGCCAGCAATTACTCTCACCTGATTTCTTCATCACTCCTCCTTTTCTTCTTATGTGAAAGTTACAAATGAACAAATTAACTAAACAAGTATTTATAGGTGACTCAGATGAAAAAATAGGTCAACATGAAAACTTTCCCCACTTCCAAAAATTTCTAAATCTTCATAAATATCTCACATTTAAACTTCAATTTTTGACTTCTTCAAACCCCCTTAGATTTCTCTTTGATTTATGAAAAATTGAATTTCAAGTTTGACCTCTTAAACTCTTTATAGAACTTATGGAATTTTATTTCTAATTATTCTTCATAATATTCTCATTTAGATTTAAATTTATTTCTCAGTGAATCTGATTTCTGTTTCTTTATTACTGAATCCAAATTTTGCTTCTTTATTAGGGAATCTGATTTTTTATCTTTATCTCTGAATCTAATTCTTTTTTCTTTCTCAGTGAATCCAAATTCTATTTCTTTATTAGTGAATATAAATTCTATTTCTTTCTCCATGAATCTGAATTCAATTTCTTTCTCAGTGAATCTGAATTCTATATCCTTTATAGTGAAATTGAATTTTGTATCTATCTTAGTGAATATAAATTATGTATCCTTATTAGTGAATCTAATTGAATTCTCATTAAAATGTAATTACCATTATGATGGAATTCCCATTATGATGGATATCCCATTGTGATGGAATATCCATACTGAAGCTTTGAAATTCTACAATCCTCTCCACGATTAACTAAAAATATTTTATCTTGAATGTTTTTATGATTTTTGAGAACTTTTTGATTAGCAAAGAATCCTCTAGTTTGTTTTATAATGTATGAAAACTTTATAACTGTTGAATTTGCAATCTTATTTCAAAAAATATTCAACAATAATGCAACTTCTTCACTCAGAAACTTCATTCTTTCTCTAATTAGAAAAAGGAAAACTTCCAATAAACAACAATTCATACCTCTGGTTCGTTTGGATCCAATGATCTAAATACGATACAGATGGATTCGATTATTTCAAAAACTTTAGACTTTCATACAAAATATTATTATGATTGAATTAGGTTTGATTCCTGAAGAATAAATACATTATTTTACAAATAAATTTAGTTTTCAACAAATACAAATTTTTTTTAAAAAAATAACCAATTTTCTTTAATCTCCCCCTTTGGATTTGTTGAATATCCTTGTTAACAACTTTTCAAACTCTCATAATTTTTCAGAACTCAACTTTTGTAAGCAACTTAAGTTTTTTGAATTTTATAAAAATTTAAAATTTATCTAAAGATAGTGTCTTCAAACTATATTACTAGATAAAGTAATATTTTTGAAGGAATTTAATCCCTCGATGAAAATAAAATTTTGCGACCATGTAAAGATAAACTCTCCTCACATTTCTTTTATTATTTTAATTTTATCTTCCCCATTACGGATTTTATTTTCTAACCTTTATTTTGTAAAAAAAATCTCACTTTTATTTTTCTCTCCCCCATTTTAAGACAACCAAAATTTTAGATTCATAAAAGAAAGATAAGTAAAACTTCTAACAATGTACAAATATGTTACTTTCTATACCCTTTTTTAACATAATCCAAAGCACAATGTGGGTTATTTCTTATGAGGTTTTGGAAGAAATTATAGGAAGATGAATATGAAATTTTCTTCTAAATTCGACTAACCTTTCTTTCAACATTAATTTTTTAACGATATCATAAATATAATACTTTTTGGAAATGTATTCCAGCAAAACATCTCCAGCAGCAACATTCTCTTTTATAAAGTGAAACTTTATATAAATGTGTTTTTATTTTTAATGTTGGATTGCATTGTTAAAAAGATCAATTTCATTCTAATTATCAGAAAGTGTATTCAATGGTTTAGAAACTTTTACTTTCTAATCTTCCAGCTAAACTTTCTTCCATAACATTTCAGTACAAGCCTAAGTAGCTCTAATATATTTGGATTCAGTTGTGATCAAAGTTACTAAACTTTTTTTTATACTAAGACAACTCACAAAACATTCACCCAAGAAAAATGTTCCTTCTTATATTTATTTTCAATCATTACAACCTCCAAACCAATCAAAATCTGTATAACCATGAAACTTCATCTCACTATTTTTTTGTATAGAAACCCACGTGAAGTTATTCCTTTGACATATCTTAGAATTCTTTTTGATTCCATCATATGTGACTATTTCAGATTACCTTTATACCTGGAACATATGGTCACATCATTAAAAATACTATGTCTTGAGTTTGTAAGGTAAACGAGACTTCTTATCAGCTTCTGAAAGTCTTTCTGATTCACATTTATTCTAGAATCATCTTTACTCAACATTTTTCTAACTGAAATAGAAGTTGAAACTTCACTGGATTATTCCATCCCAAACTTCTTTAACAATTCCTTAGTATACTTATCTTGAGATAAGAAAATTTATTTTTCCCTCATTTAAACATTTAAACTAAGGAAGAATGTTAATTCTTCTAACATAGACATTTCAAAATTATTATTCATTTACTCAACATGTGTTTTACAAATATCTTCTCTATCCCCAAAAAAATTATATCATCGATATAAATCTTTACAATTAGAGCTCTAGAGTCAACATCTTTCATATATTAATTTCTATCAACTTTTACTTTAGAAAAGTTCAACATTTTCAAACAATTTTAATGATTTGAATAACAAGCATGTGGAGCTTGTTTCATCACCTAAAAATATTTCTTCAATTTAAAAACATTGTTTTCATACTCATCAAGTATAAACCCACAAGGTTGTGAAATGTAAACATCTTCCTCAATATCACCATTTAGTAAAGCTGAATTTATACACATCTGATAAACATTGTAATTCCTATGAGCATCCCATGTGAGAAATATTTGAATAATTTCTCGGCATAAAATGGGAGAAAAGGTTTCATCAAAATCCACACCTTCCAACTTTTAATATCCTTTACAAACAAGTCTTTCTTTGTTTCTTGGCACTTATCCATTCTTGTTCATTTATTTCTATAAACCCAATTTTTTCTGATAAATATTTTATTTACGGGCCTTGATACAAGTTCCCATGTTTCATTATTTTAATTCTAATCCAACTCTTCATTCATAGAATCCACCCATTATTAGTGTATAATAGATTCTAAAACTAATTCTGGTTCAACTTTTTAGATATGTGAAGTCTGATTATCTAATCTCAACTTTCTTCTTGTCTGGACTGGAGCCTTCTAATTCCCAATAATTTTTTCAAATTAAACATGTTTTTGTAAGGTAATAAATTACAAATTATATTTCTCTTATAAATTTTTTTCATCACACGATTCTTCTGAATATTGATAAGGATTATTTAAATTACTTTCACTATTTTTGGAATTTTTTATTTTATTCTCCTCATCTTTATCAACAACTTTTGTTAAGGAACATTGATTTTAAATTAAACTCACATCATATGAGTATACCAAATTTTTTAAACATTTGTTCTAACATTTGTAACTTGTTCCATTTGATAAATAACCCATGAAAGTTCCTTCCTCATTTTTCATATCAAACTTTTCCAAATCTTGAATTTTTATTTTGAGAAAACACGTACTTCCAAAAAAATTGACTTATTTCAATTAATGTTTTTATACCACATTTCATAAGGAGTCATGATAGTTTTCGATCTCAATAGGCATATATTTTGAAGCTGTAAAACATTACTAATATCTTCACTCTAATATAATTTTAAAATATTGTATTCTCCTAACATACTTCTTCCCATTTCCACCAAAATTCTATTATTTCTTTCTACTACTCATTTTTTTGTGGATTATATGGAGAACTATACTGATATTTGATACCATTATTTCTTAGATAAGTTTCAAAAGTATTGTTTGTGAATTCAGTACCATTATATGTTCTCATCTTCTTTATTGAAACCCCCATTTCTTTCTAAATATCTTTTTTAAATAATTTGAACATTTCAATAGTGTTGAGAAAAGTATTGTTTTCAACAATACATAATAATGTTATTTAAAGGGGGAGATTATTGAAAATAAAACTCTGTCGCTTTATGATAACTTTGATGCTCACAAATACCCTTAGTTATTTTCTAATGATTTTATTTAGTATTTTGTAGGAAGTTATTAATTTATTTTACTCTTGAAATAACGATAATTTATTACTTATGTGGAATCGACATTAGTGCATTCTGGAATCACTGTTTATACCTTATGTGGATAAATGTAGCGCGGAATCTGCTTTAGCGCATCATGGAATCACTGTTCATACCCTACGTGGATAAACGTAGCATAAGGCTGAAAATCGTGTATACTTTTTCAAAAAAGAGAAACGTTTGGTTAAACAACCATAAGTTTTCAGCAAAGTATGGAAGAAGAACCTTACATTATTAATGAACATTATGTTTTGGTTTTCAGCAAAGTATGGAAGAATAACCTTATGTTAGGAAGGGACCTTATGTTTTGGTTTTCAGAAAAGTATGGAAGGAGAACCGTATGTAAATTCTAAACGTTACGTTTGTTTCTCAAAAGTATGGTTCATCAACCTTTTGTAAACAACCATACGTTCTTGGAAAAGTATGGATCAAGTAAAAGTATGGATCTTTTGCTGTACATTTGAGAGTTGAAGAAAAAGTATGGATGATCAACCCTACATTTATGATTCAACCTTATGTTGTCAACCTTACATTTGAAGACTATGTTATCAACCCTACGTTTGGAGGTCATGTCATCAACCTTACGTTTGACATTGGAAATTTTAACAGACGGTATTTTTATACAGTGATCAGCAAGCTGATTATTGGGAGGATTTCAAGCCGGATTTAAAGTCATTTTTAAAATACGACTTTGACTGATTCAAATCTGTTTTATCAATGGATTTAAGATCGAATTAAAAGGAGTTTTTATGCTGAGTCTTAAGGAAAGTTATGACTTCTCTGTAAAATCAAATTTTTGAATATCGTGAATCAGAAGGTGACTGTTATGAATCTAAATGTGCGTGAGATATACTCAGCTTTATGATATATGTTCTCTCTGAAACACCAGGCACACATATGTGTATGGTGATCGAACTATTATTAAAAGGGTGGAAAATAGAGACCGCAAAAATTCATGATTGATCTGCTGATTCAAAAAGGAGTGTCAAAGCACTGTTCTTTTAAGAAGAAGGAACTCAATAGAAGACTCACCTGTTCTGCATCGAATATCTACTATTGATCTACTACTACTGTAGTTGTGAACTATATCTCTATATCAACTACAACCGGATCGACTCAGAACTGCTTCAACTTGAAAATCAATATTTCTAGAGACAACGATCCATCTGATATCAATTGCATTCTGTTGCAATTGTGAAGATCAATTGGAGAACTTATTTCTGAAATTCTTTTTATTCATGAGTAACCAGCTTCTCGTTCTAAGCTGTGTAGGTTTGTGTTTGAACTAGAAGCCTTTGTTTTTCCTTGGATTGTAAAGGTGTCAACTACCTGTACGCAGTTATGAATCGGTCTGTGGAAAAGAGTACCAGATAGTGAAAATCACCAAGCTACTGGAGTTGAGCGTTGGTGGAGTGGACTATGGGCCTTTTGCACCCCAAACCACTATACATCTTTGTGTCCCTGCTTTTATTTATTTTCGCTGCATGATCAAATCTGATAAAGCATAGAGGACAGAACTCGTTCAATCAAAGAGTTACTGAAAAATTGAAAAAGACACAATTCACCCCCATCTTTTGTATAATCTGTAGATTCATATCCATCAATTGGTATCAGAGGTGGAGCTTCTGATGGATCCCTAGAAATCTAAAAGCATTTAAAGATTATACAAACATAGCATCATGACTGATACAAGAGAAGGGATGTCAATGTTCAGAGCACCATATTTTAATGGAGACAACTATTATAAGGCCCCAGCCTTAAACCTTACTTAATCTTGAGTTATTACAAGATTACACATTGAGGATCTTTTCAAGTTTAGAGTTTTAGAGAATTAGATCATGAAACTTGCATTACATTCCACATTTAAACAAAGTGGTTACATAAAAGACAATATTCATTCTTCCCATCAACGGAAACCTATTTAAAATAAAACATGGATTCTTTCTTGACACATCCTTGACACTATCATCACATCATGTACCTTTCCCTTGACCTGTGAAAAACATTTCAAAAACTTGGGATGAGCATAAAAAGCTCAGTAAGGGTTATAAAAATATGGAAAGGAAACATGAGTTCATAAATACATAATAATGAAATCATACTTTACCCATAAAACATAGGCATATCAAATCATGAATAAATCATAGAAAACATAAGACATAAAGGTAACTTGAGGCATTCATAACATTCTTACGTAGGGAGTAACCCTCTTGGTTACGTTTGGAATACCCATCACAGTATATTCCCTAAATCTCTTCGGAGAAACCTTAACGTTTCACTCCTTCGCGTTACCCAATGCATTGGAGAGCTATATCGGGCTCACCCGCCCTTAGTTTATCACAGAACCACCCGTTTTTCATAACAATGCCCAAGAACCATAACATAATCATATCACATAAACATGAATAAAGGAAACATAACATTTCCACATTTCAATCACAATATAACATTTTAGGATATTGAAATAATGAATCCATTCAAAAAGAAACCATTTCCAAAACCATTTAAAACATTTAATAAAGAGATTTTTGAATCAAAGTGTCCCATACCACCTTGAAGCTTTTAACATTTTAAACCATTAATATCCATATAAATAAATCCTTGAAACCATTTTGAAAACATGGATATTAATAAGAACAAATAATTAAAACATTTAAAATGATATTTTGGTTAAAGGGGTTTTACCAAAATTAGAGACACTTGAATACAATAATCTTGGAATAACATTTAGTCAGAATTTTATAATATCATGAGAATAAAAGGATTCATGATATAATACTCCAAAGGACAGTATATACACCATATAAGAGTGAATTGGTGCATAACAACAATGAGCCCTCAATAGAAATGTCAAATGTGATGAAATCCCTTATAAAGAAGGTATCCTTAAATTAAGGACAAATAAATCTCAAAAAATATGTGTGAAAAATATATATACACCCAATATAAGTGGATATTAAGTTTAAAACAATAAAAGGTCATTCACACATATTAAATGGATGACATATTTAATGACTACAAGTTGAACCCAAAGAAATCGAAATTGGGTTAAAAAGTTCCCTTGACAGCCTAACGGAATCACATCAAAATGAGTTGATGAGAGATAAAAAGTGTATCTCATCACTTGGACATAAAATTTACATCAATAAGGATGTATGAGAACATATCCCAACATAAAAATATGTAAATTAAAAGACCCAATAAAAGAAGTCTTTTAAAAAAAGGAGGGTGAAAGGTTCCCTTACCGACTTGGGTATCTTTCAAAACATACACCCCATGAAAGAAAGACAATAGGTCATTGATGTAAATACTCATAAACGAAATTATATTACACAAAGAGTAGAATAATGGGCAGTACATACACCACTCAATGGAATTTGTGGCAAATGTAGCATAAATCTCACGGGAATAAAAGTGAGATGAAAAATCCCTCATGAAAACTCGGCAGCCTAACGACGCCACATAAAACTTCCGAATATGGATTGATGAGATCAAATAGGGTATCTAATCACATTAAAATATAATGTACAGTAAGAGGAATATAAAAGAACATCCCCCAACATTAGAAATAGGAGCTTAAAAGAAGTGACATAAAGGAGAGTACTTAAAAATAAAGAGATAAGTTAGATCTCTTACGAAAGTTCGGCAGCCTAACGGCGCCAATCAAAACATCCAAAATGGATTGATGAGAGAGAATAGGGTCTCTCATCACATGAACATAAAAATTACAGTAGGATTAATATAAAATATCATCCCAATAACAAGAAAGATGAGCTTTAAAAGGAATGACATAAAAGAGTGTACTTAAAAAGAAAGAGAGGAGTAAGATCCCTTACCTAGGGTCCGACTTGACTCGATCGTTCTTTAAAGTCCTGAATAATAAACTTGAGTTAATTTCCACTTTATTAAGAACCTTTTTCTAGTTCATTATTCCTATTAGATCACTTATTTCCATGTTATAAACATTATGTAAACATTTAAGTTAATAATGTTTGTTTTGTCGATATTTGGTTCTTAAGTCGAAAGTGGACTTCTTACCATTACATGTTGTTCGTGTGGTCAAATGTTTATTATATCCAGAATTTTATTCATGATTTAGATATCATATATGTCATATATATCCAGTACATGCATGCATTTATAACATTACATAATCATTTAGAGGTAAGAAATGAAATGCACCGTTCATGGAGACGGTAAGCCGTACGTACGCATGAACGCTACTTTCATTTCTATTTCGTATTTTATAGAATGGAATAATAATGATATAAAGGTATATTATAATTCCAGTATAATATCATATATAATATCATATTTCCATCCTTTATATATCCCACATATGGTATTTAACGAATCAAATCACTTTGAGGGGGCGGTAGTCCGCACTTCCTTAAATGAAGATATCGCGTATACCCATAATGGAAGCCATAAAGGTAAGACAAAAATGAAAAATACAGAAACATAAATAAAACATAAACATATTATATATCATATATAAAAATAGTGACATCATAATGGCCACCTTTGAAGGTGTTAAATGAGTATTGAACAATCATCGTTTCGGGAGGCATAATTTCACCATCCACGGAAACCGTATGTTCTTTAACCATTTGATGTAGTTGTGTGAGAGTGTAGCTCGAATAAATCTTATAACAACATCCTAGTATATTGAAGATACTGGTGTTGTTACAAAAGAAGTAAATAAAAAGAGTTTAGGGGGTTGGAGAAGCAAAATAAAACAAATGAACATGAGAGAATGAATTACCTTTAAAAGTGTAACTCCTTTTGATTTGAGCCTAAAGGCTTCATTTGAATGGATTATGCCCAAAGGGAATCCTCTAGGATGAGGAGAGGGATGTGTAGAGAGTAAATGGGCAGGGGTTGGCCGAGCCAAAGGCTTGAGGAGTGTGTTAAATGAGGTAGAGGTGGGGGCCTTTTGTAAGAGGAGAGGAGGGGCACTTTTGGAAAGTAAAGAAATATTACTTTATTTGAAAATGTGTTTCGGTTTCAAAAGGCCCCACATTGATATAATTCGTGGATAAGGTGATAAGGCTTCGAAATCCACTCATCCAATAAGTTTTGGACATGTGTAGTTCATAGATTTTACATTATCTTTCCATTTTATTTAAATCGTCAAATAATGATGTCATCGCTGCATCATTATTATGTCATAAATAATTTAATTTATTTAATGTCTAAAAATTATAAAAAAAAATACTATGATGTAGGAAATCTTTTTAGCTTTCCAATGACTATTTATAATCAAAATTATGACTTGTATAACCCCACTTAAAAATTGTTTTAGTAAAACATATCATGTTTGTGTCAATTTTACTTTTACATTAAATAAAATGTTATTTATGTCATTTCCCAACCAAAGTGGCTCCATGGGGTCCCCAAGTTGACCCATGGCTTGTCTTGGTCGGTCATGATACAACCAATAGGTGTAGGACAAGTGTCATGGTGTTTTCACATTCTTATAATATCATTTTTACCTTAAACTACACTAATTACCTCTAATCGCGATTAAAAACTTAATAAGTTACTATTCACCAAAAAATTATTTTAATCTCATTGAACCACATTTTACTTCTTAATGAAAACCATGTATGTCATATTTTTGAAAATAAAAACACAATGATGGCAAAATTTCATTTAAACGGAAAATCAGTTTTTATAAGTACCACTTATTGGTTTCACTATTCATCAAAAATTGAAGTTTTTCAGAAAAATCCCAAAAATTCACCCTAAGCTATATTTGATATTCTGAATTCAAAAATGAAGTCCGTTTTACAAAGTTCAAAACATATAAGTCACATTAATTAATTTAATAATTAATTCCCGCTGTCATGACAAATAGCGTGTTTTATGAAACAATAAGTATCAAAAGATTGACACTAGTTTAAGTCTGATTTCAAAGTGAAATTGATTCCAACGACCACTATTGGATTTAATGGTAAAAATATTTTCTAATTTCACTTTAAAACCAATTCAAAATATAATCTAATCATATAAATAAATTAGATTAAAAAGTGGTTTTGAATTAAAATACAACATTTTACACTATTGATTTAAAAAATGAACTTTATTGGAAAGATACCAAAAATTTACACAAAGTAAATTTTGATGTCCCGATTCTTAATAAGAGTTTTATTTGGTCCAAAATAATGTTTAAGAGTGAACAAAACTATATTTAATGAAGGTTCTCCATCAAAAGGTGATAAGTGAACCTTTAGTGAAAACTAGGGCATATACGCCTAAAATTGAATTCTTTCCGTATTTTAAGCCTTTATCTTTTATTGTATAAATGTAAAAATATTTAAGAACATATATAATCATATTTTAGTTATTTCTATCCATTCCCGCCATTACAACGGCTACATGTTAACTACCATTTAGAATAATATTATTTTATTATTAGAGTGCAACGTAAGATTCCCAAGAAACTCGTTGTTGCGTGTTGGGTACGCCATCGAGCATAGCGTCCCCTTTAAAGTCATATTAATATTTTATTCACAAATATGAATAAATATGAAAATGTCATATTCCTTATTTACCTGGGGTGTTACAGCTATGGCTGCTGGAAATCTCTCATGATAATATATCTGAAAAACCTCGTATATAAAGTCTATTAAATGATTCTGACTCCTTATGAAATTCCTGAAAATTCTGAGACATGGAGTGCTGCTATAGAGGTAGAGTACGATATGAACTCAGAGGCTATGAATGCAATATTCTGCGGTCTAGGACTAGATGAATTTAATAGAGTATCTCAGTGCCCAACAACATATGAGATGTGGAAAACAATAGTTGTGGCATATGAAGGAACATACAATGTGAGGAAAATGAGATATGAAACTGCAAAACTGAAATTTGATACTTTCAGAATGTTTGAAGGTGAAATCATTACCTAAAATAATGGAAGATTGATATAAATTGTCAATAATATAATAGCTCCAGGAGAACCTATTAAGCAAGATGATCAAGCATTAAAAGTACTGAGGGTACTTCCTACTCGATGGAATGGTATCTCTACTGCAATCAGACAATCAACTCCTATCAAAGATCTAACCATGAGAGAGCTGATTGGTACGCTGATGATGTATAAAGCTAAAATGAAAGATTAGTCTAATGAATATAAAGTGCTTATCAAAAGAGAAGATACTGCCTTGAAGGTAACTTCACAACAAAAGAATAGAAATATGAAGAACAAAGAAGTCAAAGCTAAATCAGAAAGCTCTGACTCATCCAACTCAGATGAAGAACTGGCTCAGCTAGACAAAAAATTTAGAAAGTTCTACAGTAAGAAAAGAGGCTTCAAAAAATCCTTTAAGAGAGATAATAAGGAAGTAAGATGTTATGAATGTAAGAAGATGGGGCATATCAGACCAGATTGCCCACAATTGAAGGATGCAAAGAAGAAGAAATTCTTCAAAAGAAATGACTATGAGAAGAAAGACAAGAAAGCTATGAAAGCCACTTGGAGTGTATCTGAAGACTCCAGTAGCTCTCATGAATCAAGCTCAGAGAAATAAGAAGTCAATATAAAAGAAAACATGTGTTTTATGGCTGAAACTGATGAGGTACACTCATATTACTCCTCTGAATCAAATTCTGAATCAAGCTACACAAATGAAAAACTTGCAGCCCACTGCAATATGCTTGAAGAAAGATATGATTCACTATTTAAGGAACATAAGTCACTAAAAAACATACATAAAGCTATTTCAGATGAAAGAGATACAATGATGAAACAACATAAGGAATTAACTGATAAATACAATTCGATTAACACTAACTATTTTAATTTTGAATCAAGAATAAAAACACTGCAGGATGAAGTACAGTCTTACAAACAGGATGCATTGGTTTTTACAAAAGGAGAAAATTCATTAAATGAAATTCTTGGAAAAACATTCATTAAAAAGGAGATATTTGGAATTGGCAGTAAAGGAGAAAAACCTAAGCTATATAAAAATTATTTTGTTCCCAGATTTAAAAAGGTTAATTGTAATTTTTGTGGGACAAAGGGACATATAGCTAAAAACCGTTTCTTAAGACAACCTCAAATTTGTGGTATTAAGAAAGCCTATGTTTCAAAAGACTTATATGATTCAGCTGATTTTAAAAGAACAAAGCAAATCTGGATACCCAGATCATTACTAGATAACACACCAGGACCCAACAGAATATGGGTACCAAAGCAATTTGTTTGAATGTCTGTGCAGGTAGCAGGCCACCATAGAGGAAAAGATATATGGTACATGGACAGTGGATGCTCAAGACATATGAGTGGAAACTCATTGAATTTTTTTTCACTCACTCAAAAGGAAGGAGGACTTGTCACATTTGGTGACAATGCCAAAGGAAAAAATCATTGGCATTGGGACTGTTGGAGATCCAAAAACAGTCTCAATCAACAGAGTACATTATGTACAATGACAAAAACAAAATCTGATAAGTATCTCTCAACTTTGTGATAATGGATATACTGTTGATTTTACTAAAAATTTTTGTACTGTTTCTAAAGATAAACTATTTAAATTTAAAGCACCAAGAACTGATAATGTCTATACTTTGGATTTAAATTCCTTGTGTAAACAGCAAGTAAACTGCTTGACTTCTAAAGTAAGTGAATCTTGGATCTGGAATAGGAGACTTGGACATTGAAATGTATATGTTTTACATAAATTATCTAAGAAACATTTAGTTTCTGATTTACCTAGTCTCAAATTTGAAAGTGATAGATTTTGTGATCCATTTCAACTTGGGAAGCAACACAAATCATCCTTCAAATCTGTTAATAAAGTCACTACATCTAAACCTCTAGAACTTATTCATATGGATTTTTTTGGAACCTCAAGAGTAGTAAGCTTAGCTGGTAAATGATATTTATATGTTTTAGTTGATGTCTATTCAAGATTTACATGGATTTTCTTTTTGAAATTTAAAAATGAGGCTTTTACTTTATTTGAAAGTTTCTGCAAATCTGTTCAAAATGAAAAAGGTTTCAATATAATATCATTGAGAAGTGATCATGTTGTAGAATTTTAGAATCAAGAATTTAATTCATTTTTCTCAAACATGGGTATTAAACATACCTTTTCTGCACCCTGAACACCTTAACAGAATGAGATTTTCAAAAAAGGAGAAATAGAACAATTCAAGAAATGGCTAGAGCTATGTTAAATGAATATAGCCTACCTATATATTTCTGGGTAGAAGCTGTGAATACAGCTTTCTATATAATTAATGGAGTTTCAATTAGGCCTATTTTGAAAAAGACACCCTATGAACTATGGAATAATAGAAAACCCAAAGTTAACTACTTTAAAGTTTTTGGATGCAAGGTTTACATCTTAAACACCAAGGATAATCTTAGTAAGTTCGATCCAAAATCTGATGAAGGTATTTTCTTAGGATATTCTGCTACCTCCAATGATTATAGAGTTTATAATAAGAAGTCAAGGATTGTTGAAGAATCAGTTCATGTGAAATTTGATGAATCTGATCCCTTTGAGAAAAGGACAGATCAAATGGATGAACTTGACTCTAATGACAACATGATACTTGAGAACTTAAAGAATATTTTTGAAAATGATATAAAATAAATTCAGTCCAGTTTAGAGGAAGATGATACTAAAAAACCTTTAAATATATTACCTAGACAGTCTAGAACGCTAAAGAATCACTCTTTAGAAACTATAATTGGTTACCTAGAAACTGGTGTTCAAACTTGAAGAAACTTAGGAAACCTAGTGGAATTCTCTGCCTTCCTATCTCAACAAGAACCCAATACAATTGAAGAAGCTTTAGATGATGAAAGCTGGGTAATAGAAATGTAAGATGAATTAAACTAGTTTAAAGGAAATAAAGTTTGGGAATTAGTGGAACGACCTAAGTATTATCCTGTAATAGGAACCAAATGGGTCTTTAGAAATAAACAGGATGACCAATGGACAATAATTAGAAATAAAGCAAGATTAGTAGCTAAAGGATACAATCAAGAAAAAGGAATAGATTATGATGAGACTTTTTCACCTGTAGCTAGGTTAGAGGCCATTGGAATCCTTTTAGCCTATGCATATTATATGAATTTTAAATTATTTCATATGGATGTTAAATCTGCCTTTTTAAATGGTTATTTAATGGAGGAAGTTTATGTTGAGCAACCTCCTGGTTTTGAAATTTCTCAAAAACCAGATTCTGTTTTTAGACTTACTAATGCTCTTTATGACCTTAAACAAGCACCTAGAGCTTGGTATGAAAGATTAAGTTCTTTTCTTTTGAAAAATGACTTTACTATTGGATTGGCATATCCAACACTCTTTAAGAAAACTGTAAAAAATAATGTTTTATTAGTTCAAATTTATGTTGATGATGTAATTTTTGGATCAACTAATAAAACTCTTTGTCATGAATTTTCAAAATTAATGCAAGAAGAATTTGAAATGAGTATGATGGAAGAATTAAATTTCTTTTTGGGTCTTCAAATATTTCAAAAAGATTTTGGAAATGTTTTAAATCAAAGAAAATAGATTACTGATTTACTTAAGAAATTTAGACCTGAAAAGAGCAAGTCATTTACAACTCCTATGTGAACTAATATAAAACTTGATTTGGATGAAACTAGGAAATTAGTTGACAACAAGTTATATAGAGGTATGATTGATAGTTTGTTATATCTTACTACTATCAGGCTAGATATAATGTATTCAGTATGTATTTGTGATAGATTTCAATCAAATCCTAAAGAATCTCATCTAACAGCTGTTAAAAGAATTTTTAGATATTTAAAAGAAACTATTTTCAATCTCTTCTTTATCCTAAAACTTCTGATTTTAATTTGATTTCATATTCAGATGCTGACATTGGATGTTGTAGGTTAGATAGAAAAAGCACATCAGGTACATGTCACTTTTTAGTAAAGTCCTTAGTATGATGGTCTAGTAAGAAACAACATTCAATTTCCCTATCAACAGCTGAGGCAGAATATGTTTCTGCAGGCAGTTTCTGTGCACAAGTGTTGTGGATGAAAAACAATCTTATGGACTTTGGATTTAATTTTAATAATACACCTATTTTATGTGATAATACAAGTGCAATTAATATTTTAAAAAATCCTATTAGTCATTCTAGAACTAAGCACATTGATATAAGGCATCACTTTTTAAGAGATAATGTTATTAAAAAGGATATATTTTTAGAATTTATAAATACTGAAATTCAATAAGAAGATATTTTTACTAAACCACTTCTCACTGCATGGTTTGATTTTATTAAGGTGGATCTAGGTTTATTTAATTTCAAATAATTTTTATTTTTATTTACTTTTTTTATTTTTATTTTTGTAAATTTTGTTTTGTTTATTGAATACTGTTTAAGATTTTTTTTCGCCATATGCAAATTTTATTTGTTTTAAATATATGTAATGATTAGTGATTACATGTGAATCAAGGCTGTTCGAACCTTTTCGACTTCTAAACCATTTCACTTCTATCGAAACCCTTTCGAAATATAAAAATCACACTTCCTTTCTTAAACCCTAATCTTCGAGCCTTTTAAACCCTAACCTTCAAACCTTCAGAGAATCTCGCATAAATGGTAAGGACTAAAAGATTCAGTGAAGCCGAGCCCATCAATGCCAAGAGACAACGCTCCGAGGGAAGAAAAATTTTACAGGGAAAGGTAATCGATCTCGACTGGTTATTTCGGACGAATCTATTGTTGAAGCAAGCACTGTTGTTTCAGAATCTTGAACAGATGTTTAACAACGAAAATACTGAATTTCTGTATGAAGTAGAACTTAGATAGTTCTTCAAATCTGTACAGTTTAGTCTGGGAGATACCGAGGACAGTGTGATGGATAAGATAGAAGATAGTGATTTCTCAATCTCATCAGTAGAGATTGGTCAGATTCTTAACTGCCCTCATGAAAGAGTTTTTCATTTTGATTTGAAAAATATTGGAGATTCTGTGCATAAATCTGAAGACATCATGTCTTTTATTTTTGGTACTAAGACAACAAAGAAAATGTTTGTAAAGGATATGGAGCCTGATCAAAAGATTTTGGTTAAATTTATTCAGACTAGAATAGCTACAAGAATGGTAGAAATGGAAAAGATGTTGTACCCTGATATGTATATAATGTTTCTTCTGTTAAGCGATATTAAGTTAAAATTTCCAAGATATATGATAAGGTATCTCAGTTACTGCTGTCAAAGAGAGGCCCGAATGAATTTCTACCCATTCGGTCGGTTTATTTATAAACTGCTATTTAAGAAAGACATGGTGAGGTTAGTGGATGCTCGAGTAAACTTTCATCACAGTAATACGTTTAATACTGGAACTTTAATGAAGGTTGGATATTTCTGGAGCACAATTAATGGAAAAATGTTTCCAGTAGGAGCTAAGGAAGATTTAGAGAGCGATCAGGTTCAACCTACTAAGTCCAAGGAGGGACAAGCTAAATCCAGATTCATCAATGTAGCAAGAAGGATTCGCTTCGAAGTGGAAGATTTTGAGGAAGACAGAAATCAGGAAGGACTTCAATCAAAAAGAAAGAGACCTGTCAATAAGGAAATTACTTCCCCTACATTGGAAACAACAACAGAAGCTTTATTTTCTTATTCTTTTGTAAGGGAGGCTATTATTGATAAGACCATGGAAGATGTTACTGAAAGAACAACACCAGTAGAGGGATCAGGAGTTCTAGAAGAAGCTCAAAGGGAGACTCAGCAACAAATTCTAGCTGATGTTGAAGTTGCACTTCACCAGAAAAAAGAGATGGAGGCAGTGCCTGGTGAAGAAGTGGCCAGACCTCAGGAAACTACTGAGAATATTGTTCTTGAAATTCCAGTGGAAGACAAAGATGCAGATGAATGTGATGAGCATGCTTCTGAAGCTCCAACAGAGGTACTTCAAGAGGATTTTTTCTTGTGGAGGAGTTCGAAAACTCTAACGAAAAATCTGTGGACCAAACTTCTCAGGACAGAGAACAAGAAAGATCTGATTCTGAATCATTACCTTTGGTACTACTGCATCAATAAGATCATGTGAATATGAATCAAGCACAGGGTGCATCTGATTCAGGAAAAGATGAAATTGAAGAACTGTACAAAAAAGTTTCTCAGTTGGAATCTGAGAATGTTTCTCTGAGAAATGCCTTAGACTTAGAACATTTGAAATTTCAAAAGCTGAAGGAGTGTACTATTTCAAGGCAAGAATTTGAAATGTTTAAAGAGGATATACTGACTGATTTTACTAAATTGAAATCTGAAATGGTTATGAAGTTAGATTTATCAGATTTGAAGTCGTTTATGGCGAACCAATTTGCATCAGTTGTAAATAGTGCAGTTAGTGGATCAGGTACTTCACCTGATTTAATCAGAAGGTTTCAAGCTATCACAACTATGATGAGCAACATGAATGACAGGTAACAAGATCTTCAATGTAACAGTGCTCCTTTATCAGTGTCGCTGGACAATCAGAAGTTCTTAGTGGATCAACTGACATTTAGTGAGCCATCAGTCAGAATTCTGTTAAATCAATTGTTAGAGAAGCTGTCAGTGTTTATTGAAAAAGAGGAAAGGATGCATGATTTTTTCAGAGTCAATTTAATTGAGGATATTCATATGACTCAAGATAATAGATAGCTAATTATCAAACATGGAGATGGGATGATGAAGAGACTTCAGGAACAGTTCACAAAAATCAAGTCTGCAATCCAGAGGAGATAGAACCTATTGCTTATCTTACCCAAACCTTGATTCCTATGTATATCATTGTCATGTATATACTGCTGTTTTTGAATTATAATTTCCTTCATTGTTTATTTATTTTTTTCTCTATTTTTTTTACTGATTTTATTTTTGATATTCCTGTACTCCAGATTTAATTATTGATAAACTGTTAATAATAAGCATTTACCAACAGTTTAGTGCAACATTAAATGTGTCAAAATCCATGATTTTTCATTCTTTTTGATATCACAAAAGGGGGAGAATTTGGATAAACATCAACATTTTATTTAGGGGGATAATTAAATGAGAAATTTGGATTTATAATTATCTTTTTGGTGGAGAAGTTAAAAATGGATAAATTTAAGGAACATATGTTTTTTTATATTCAAAACATTATGTAACTAATTTTTGAAAGTTAAATTCATTTAAATAATTTTAATTATTTTATGGGTTTTGTGATCATAAAAAAGGGGGAGATTGTTGAGCAAAGTATTATTTTCAACAATACATAATAATGTTATTTAAAAAGGGAGATTATTGAAAATAATAATCTGTCTCTTTATGATAATTTTGATGCTCACAAACTCCCTTAGTTATTTTCTAATGATTTTATTTAGTATTTTTCAGGAATTTATTAATTTATTTTAATCTTGAAATAACGAGAATTTATTACTTGAGCGGAATCTGCTTTAGCGCGTTCTGGAATCACTGTTCATACCTTACGTGGATAAATGTAGCGCGAAATCTGCTTTAGCACATCCTAGAATCACTGTTCATACCCTACATGGATAAACGTAGCGTAAGGATGAAAAGAATGTATACTTTTTGAAATAAGAGAAAAGTATGGTTAAACAACCATACATTTTCAGCAAAGTATGGAAGAAGAACCTTACGTTAGGAAGGAACCTTACGTTTTGATTTTCAGAAATGTATGGAAGAAGAACCTTACGTTAGGAAGGGACCTTACGTTTTGGTTTTCAAAAAAGTATGGAAGGAGAACCGTACTTAAATTCTAAATGTTACGTTTGTTTCTCAAAAGTATGGTTCATCAACCTTACTTTTGTAAACAACCATACGTTCTTGGAAAAGTATGGATCAAGTAAAAGTATGGATCTTTTGTTTTACATTTGAGAGTTGAAGAAAAAGTATGGATAATCAACCCTATGTTTATGATTCAACCTTATGTTGTAAAACTTATGTTTTAAGACTATGTTATCATCCCCACATTTGGAGGCCACGTCATCAACCTTACGTCTGGCGTCGGAAATTTTGACAGACGTTATTTTTATACAGCGATCAGCAAGCTGATTATTGGGCGGATTTCAATATGGATTTAAAGTCATTTTTATAAAACGACTTTGACTAATTAAAATCTATTTTATCAATGGATTTAATATCGAATTAAAAGGATCTTTTTATGCCGAGTCTTGAGGGAAGTTACGACTTCTCTTTAAATTCAAATTTTTGAATATCGCGAATCAGAAGGAAACTTTTATGGATCTAAATGTGCAGGAGATGTAATCAGCTTTATTATATATGTTCTCTCTAAAACACCAGGCACAAAATTGTGTATGGTGATCGATCTATTATTAAAAAGGTGGAAAACAAATACTGCAAAAAATCAAGATTGATCTGCTGATTCAAAAAGGAGCGTCAAAGCTCAGTTCTTTTAAGAAGAAGGAACTCGATAGAAGATTCACTTGTTCTGCATCGAATATCTACTATGGATCTACTACTACTAAATTTGTGAACTATATCTCTATATCTACTGCAACCAGATCGACTCAGAACTTCTTCAACTTGAAAATCAATATTTCTAGAGACGACGATCCATCTGCTGTTAATTGCATTCTGTTGCAATTGTGGAGATCAACTAGAGAACTTCTTTCTGAAAATCTTTTTATTCTTGAGTAACCAGCTTCTCATTCTAAGCTGTGTAGGTTCGTGTTTGAACCAGAAGGCTTTGTTTTTCCATGGATTGTAAAGAGGTCAACTGCCTGTACTCAGTTGTGAATCGGTTTGTGGAAAAGAGGACTAGATAGTGAAAATCACCAAGCTCGTGGAGTTGAGCGTTGGTGGAGTGGACTAGGGGCCTTCTATTCCCAGAACCACTATACATCTTTGTGTCCCTGCTTTTATTTATTTCCGCTGCATGACCAAATCTGATAAAGCATAGAGGACATAACTTGTTCAATCAAAGAGTTACCAAAAAATTGAAAAAGACACAATTCATCCACCTCTTGTGTATAATCTATAGATTCAGATCCAACAAATAGTCTCTAACTTGTGCTTCATAGACATGATATTTTTCATTTGAATGAAATAATATATTAAAGTGATAAACTATATTATCTTTTTTGATTGATGTCTCATCAGACCCTATAAATCAGAATGAATAAGCTCAAGTGATCTGGTAGATTGAATATCAATTCTCTTATGACTTTTGTTAGTCATCTTTCCTTTCTGGAAAATAATTAAAACATATTCATCTCTTCTTTTCAATTCTGGATAATTTCAGACAACATTAACTTTAGAAAGTTTATTCATGTTTTTCTCCCCAAGGTGGAAAAGCCATTGGTGCCACAATTTATTTTCATTTTCAAAACTAAACTAATTGGATTTGTTGAGTTCTACTATTTTAAATAGATTCTCACTTGTTCTTTCTTCATTTGTAATAAATTTTCCATCTTTCACACTCTTTATGATACAAAAAAATTTTCTAAAAAAACTTATTTTCCATCGTCACAATGTTGACTTACACTATGTAAGTTATGTTTTATCCCATCAAAAAATAAAATTTCCATAGATTTCAACTTTCTCATCTTCAATCTTAACCATTTTGATTCCTTTGATTTTTAAAGAACTACCATTACCAAAGATAACTTCTCCTATATAATTACTTTCAACATGTTTCAATAGTTTTATATTACCTATCATATATGAATAACAACCACTATCAAGTATCCATGTTTTTCTTCCTTTTACTTTCTTTTAAAGTTGTCTCTACAACAAAAGATCTTTCCTCAACTTTCATATTTTCAACTTTCTATTATTTTCTATCATAAGAATCCTTATTTAGAAGTAGTTTCATAAATATTTCAGCATAATGACCAGCCAGATCACATCTTCCACAAACTACTTCTAAACATTCAAATTGAATTTTTTGGAAAGTTACTAACATCTAGATAATTCGTATTTTCAACTTTCTATAAGCTTGGAATATTACTCAATCAATTTCTAATATTTATTTCACTTTTCTCAAAACTTTATATGGGTAGATATTAGTTATGAATAAAATTATATTCTCTACTCCCATAGATTTTACAACACTATCAATAGCCATCAAATATTGGGTTTTTATTTAATAAAGATCTTTCTTTGTAGAAACATTACTAAGGTTGGTAACTTTTTTCAACTATAACATACTCAGAACATAAAACAATTTTTCTTTTGAGTAAGTTTTCTAATTTTTTCTATTTGATAGGATTATCACATACTTTTTTCACCCATGATTTCTAAATACATTTTCTAGAACATGAAATGTTAAAATAATCAAATAAAACATTATTTTTTGTAAGAGAATATTTCACATGATTCTCGTATTGAGCCTTCAAAGCAACTTTTGAAGTCCCATTTTTAATTTTAAATCTTTATTGAAGTTTTCATTCACCTTACTCAAGGTAATTTTATACTCAAGAACTTTTAATTGAAACTTGTTAACTTCTTATTCCTTAGCGTCAATATTCTTACTAAAATATTAAATAATATTTCCTTGTTAATCAATTCTATGTTTGTAACATAAAATATCCTGAATGTGTTAATCCTCCATATTGATAACAAATTTTCTTAAATCAACTACTTCTTCATGATCTTTCTTCATTACATTAATTTCTCTTTTTAGAGTTTTGTTTTTCTCCAGACATGGAACATGTACAATTCTGGGCTGATACTCTCTATAAGATTCTTCACCACCTTCTTTACTCTCTGAGGAATATTTCACTTAATCAAATTTTGAAGTAAAGGTTCTCAATTTTTCTAAATATTAATCTTTAGAATAATTGTTGTTAGTTTAGTCTAATTCATCTTTTTTACTCAACATACTTCATTGGTTTCCATTAAACTTTTTCTTGTATCTTTTGGAAGACTTTTTTTATTATTTTTTCCACTTCTTCCATCGAGATTTTTCATTAGAATTATCTAGATATTCTCTAAATTTCTTCTTGGGTAAATTCATAGAAAAGTTTTGGATTACACCACACTCAAATCATTTGAGTGTGAGTTTACCTCCATACATTAATCTTCCTCTTAGAAAGTTCTTGGTTATAAGAGACATGATATTTTTCATTCAACTCATCATCCTCTTTATCTTTAAACTCATAAGAATTATCTTCTTCAACATCTTTTATTTTCATATTTATCATAGTTTCAAAATAAATTTCATATTTAATCTTCTCTTTAAACATTGGATCTTTCCTCATATCATAAGTAACAAGAAATTTAGGTAATTCATTATGAGATAAATCATCCTTGTATTATAAAGAAGAAATTTTAGAACCAAACCTTTCTGGAAAGTTTCTCATAAGTTTCATAATAATTATAGAATCTTCCAATACATCTATGAATCTTATTATATTTTTTAAAAAAATCATTTATTATGTTGAAGAATTCATTAATTATTTATTCATTTCTTATTCTGTTGTCTTCAAACTTACTACCCCATGTTTGTAGCTTTTCTTCCGTAACATTAGCATTCCATTCACAAACACTGTCCAACTTATCCTATATACTTTTTGAAGTATTGTGACCCATCACTTTTTGATAAACATTCTCTAATAAGTAGATGAGAATATAATTTCATGCTTTTCCATCAACCTCTATATTTCTCTTATCAGAAAAAGTCATTGGTGCATCTTTCTCATAAGGTGGAAACCCAATAGTTGCAGCATCAACAACTTCCAGGAAAAGAGATAGGAGATAAAGAATCATCCTATTTTTCTATCCATAATTATTTTTTCCACAAAACATATGAATTAATCTAATATTGAAAGAATTGATATTATCCATTATAAGGACTCAATAAGGGAATATTTTCTCTGATACCAAATGAAGTTCAAAAGAATCAAATTAAAACTAAGAAGGGGGGTTAATCATTTGTTCAGTTTTTATATGTTTATAAAACATTTAAAACATAACCCCTGCAACTTATTAAGATTTATTTCCTTATAAACTTTTAGTAAATACTCATGCATGCAATAATATTAAAGAAAGTAAAGAACAAAATATTTACAAGGTTTGGCCCCAGGGTGAGAACCTACATCCTTTCCAAATCCACTCCAATGGGTCTATAGAAATCCATTATTATGAAGAAGTGAATACAGCCTGTGACAACTCCCACTAGAAACCTTCTATCTCCCTATATAAAATATTATACTAACACCCATCATTTTACAATGTTTTCTTATAAAAGAATTGAGTCATAAAAAATAATAAAGACTTTGTTAAAACTGATGCACAATTTCTCAGTCCAAATCCTCAGTCTGAATTGGATGGATCTAATTTTATCAATCTGATGAGTCTAGATATGATTCTCTCAATACAATCAGTCTAGATCTAATTCTCTCAATACAATGAGTCTATATCCAATACTCTCAATATGATGAGTCTAGATATGATTCTCTCAATATGATGGACTCAATATGATGAACCCATTTTAAATATGCAAAATTCAAAATCTTCTAAAATACTCAATATGATGTACCTCACTCCAATTAACTCAATCCAATTGATTGAATATGATCCTCTCAATATGATCTTGTTCAATTCGGTAAACAAACATTCAACAGTGTGATCCTCCTCATGAGATCACTGGCCAGTAATGACTCTCACTTTATTTCTTCAGCACTCTACCTTTTTTGCTTACATGAAATTTAAAAATGAATGAATGATCTAAGAAATTATTTATAGGTGAATCAGATGATACAAGTGGGAAAATTGAAAACTTTCCCCGCTTCCTTAAATTTTAAAATTGACACAAATCTCTCACATTTAAACTTCAATTTTGACTTCTTCAAACATTCTTAGATTTCTATGAGATTTATGAAAAATTGAATTTCTAGTTTCACCTATTCAACTCTTCATAAAACTTATGGAATTTTCTTTTTAAGTCTTCTTAATAGTAATCTCATTATGATTTCTATTTCTTTATTAGTGAATATTATTTATTTATCCTTATTAGTTAATCTAAATTCTATTTCATTCTCAATGAATATGATTTATATTTCTTTATAAGTTAATCTAAATTATGTTTCTTTCTCAGTGAATCTGAATTCTGTTTCTTTCTCAATGAATCCCAATTCCATTTCTTTATCAGTAAATCTGAATGTTGTTTCTTTCTTAGTGAATTTGAATTTTATATCTCTCTTAGAGAATCCAAATTATGTATCCTTCTTAGTGAATCTGAATTATGTATCCTTCCCAATGAATCAAATTGAATTCACATTATGATGGAATTCCCATTATGATGGAATTCCTATTATGATGGATATCCCGTTATGATGGAATCTCCACACTTTCACTTTGAAATTATTCAAACCTCTCCACCATTTCTTCAAAATCTTTTATTATGAATGTTTTAATGATTTGTGAGAAATTTTTGATTAAAAAATCATTTTCTAGTTTGTTTATAAAAATATGAAAAATTTCAAACTCCTAACTTCACAATCATATTTGAAAACATATTCAGAAATAATAAAACTTCTTCACTCCATAGCTCCATTATTTCTATGATTACAATAAAGGAAAACTTCCATCAAACAATTTTTTTGCATCTGATTATTTTTGGATTTGATGATCTGAATACAATTTAGATGGATGTTCCTACACACCAGACCTTTTGCGCTCTAGGAGGGAAGGTCCTATACACCAGACCACAGGTCCCACTCCCCCTAAAAACACACCAGAGATCCAATCAACAGAAAGAAAAGAAACATGCTGATGATAATAATAAACCTCTTCTTGATGAGAAATAAGACAATTCATACTGATAATGATGTCACACAGATCCATATCAAGAATGATAAAATACCAAAACAACCTATATCATCAATTTTTAACAAATCAGAAGGACATTGAAAACCCAACTTTTAACTCTTACCGAGAGGTGTCTATAACTTAATTATAAAGAAAATATGTTTTTTTTGAAGTTTAAGAATAAAATGAAGGTATAAATGAGTGGGAAGAACCAGTATCAAATAAATTAATTTCTACTGAATATGAAATAAGGATAGTACCTCTCACTATCATTGGACCTGCATCGACTTTCACTAGACACTCATCTACTTTGTGAAAGTGCTTCACTATTGAGGCTTGTGGCTAGATCCCTATAGTATTTGAAGCTTTTGACTATACTGAAATATCCTTTGGAGCCAGCGAACCCTGACCATAATGATACATAGTCAAAGCCTGATAAAAGTGTTGTATATAACCAACATGTCCTAAAACTATTTCATGTATTTTCTAGAATATGACAAAATATTTTGGTGTGTCCTACCATACCACACTGATGGAAAGTTAGAGGAACACAACAATCTATGGAAGAAGGTGCGGAGGCGGCTTACTACTATGACCCACTAACACCAATTATATGATGATCCTGTCACTTTCTCTCATTCCCATGCATGCCACTGAAAATACCACTAAATGAAAGATAATTGTTGGGAAAACCAACCTTGCCCAACATATCCATATCTACCATCATAGGTTTGTCCACCATCTCCAAATAGGTAGAAAGTTTTAACATAAATACCTTTGATCTGATATCTTTCTGTGAACCATATAGGTACTTCTAATCCTTTAGCCGGTCATTCATCACTGCATCCTGAGAAAAAAAATAAGCTCAGCAAACCGGTTGGTATATGTCAACACCAAATTCTCTCCCAATTATAAATATAAGAACTCCTAACACTTTTCCAAAATCAGATAATCTTGAAAAAAATAATGGAAGAATTGGGTTTTGAAAACCTTCAAATCAAATTCCTCGTGTCTATCTTCCCAGACTATAGATTCCCACCATCACTTATTAGAACCCTCAAGCCTAAATACTTCACATTTCACCTTAATTTTTCCATGAGTTTCTATGAAGTTGAATATTTATTCAATCTTATCCATCCATCACTAAAAATCTTGAGGTTCATTCATTCATTTAAAGGATGGGGGATTCTTATATAAGAATTCTCATGATCGATATCTCTCTCCTATAGCTCCAAGATGTAACTCAAAAACTACATTATGAAATCGTGGTATATCCTGACCGACACCACAAACTGACAATATGATAGTATTAATGAGATTTTTATCCACTGGTGGATTCCCTTTTGGATCATCAGCTATAACTTCCTAAATAACTTGTGGAATTCATCTTAGAGGAATACAACTGCACATAGAAATAAGAGGAATGATTAGAAAAAAGAATTAATATAAGTTTAAACTAGAAAACCTATAAGCTAAAACTTAGATTCAAAACAAATTCCAATACTAAAGATACATATCCCAACTTCTCATGGTAACTTGAATCTCATAATGACAATATATGGATAGGAACTTATCACAACATACCTCTTAAGTCCCAAAAATCCTATAACTACTCTAACATGTTGGAGTTTGTTCCCTAGGACCAACTCTTTTTAAATTTATGATAAAATTGTATTCGTGGTGTTGAATATTAATAAAATCATTATCGCATCATGATTCTTCTTCTACATAACATTGTATATGATAATGTCCTAATATTTTCTATCACACTAAAAGGTCATGGCAATTCCCCACTATGATGATAACTTATAAGTGCTACGACACTATTCTTGTATATATGTTATATAGTCATACAATATCATTTGGGGGACACAAAGGATATAGTCTATCAGGGGTGGAGACTCATAGGACATTAAGGAACCTTCTGATGGTGTACATCATTGGTAATATTGAGTATGGATATTATGAGAATGAGACACTATTGTAGTAAATCCACATTCCTATGTGTCATTGGATGTTCCTATATGCGAAAATTTGTATTGGTCCTTTAGCTTTAATATTATTATTTATGGATATTATAATTTGAGTACATTGATTTATTGATGAAAACCATGACGACTTATGTTCATGGTGAGGTAGGATATGTTGGGTGCATCATGAGTAATATTTTATTAATGAATAATTTGAGAAAGGATTTATCCCTTATATTTAGTAATGTAACTTAATATCTCAATCCATTTAATAGAAATATATATGGTAAATAAATCTATAGACATGGTATTCTGTATGCATGTTCTATTTTTGTAAAGTCAAAAAAAAAAATATTGAGCACATATGTTGATGGCACTAATATGAAACCTACTCGATTAGTGATATTTCAATAAAGGGATTATATTACCCGATAAGAGTTTATATGAGGTGACATGTCATTGCAAGATTTACTTCTTTCTCTATGGGTGCCTTGACATGTTTCTAGACACTAACCTTGGACTTTAGGCTGCTTCACCAAATTCCACTAAGAAAGAGGTCTAGCAGGTCACACACTAAGTGTATCTGGTAAATTAGTATCAATAATATATTATTTATTATTTAATAGGTTGAATAAATATTATTCATGTACACGGTTTAATAATTATTCACGTATGCTTGATTTAATTTCTTCCATCACTAGTTATTTGAGAGAATATATTGTGAGTGGAATACTTAATAAATATTTATTTTCTATTTTGTGAATATAATATTTATTTAGTTATTGGTGAATAATGAAGTGATATTTATTTAAAAAAGAAATAGACATTATTCAAGGTTCGATAAATATTTTGGAGGAATGGACGATCGAGTTTAATGGTCTAGTGAGAATTGATAAATATTGAATATTATTTAATTAAATAATATTTAGTTTTAATTAGATATTTTAGCACATGTCTAGAAACAATAATATTACTAATATTATTTCACATTGGTTTTTTCT
Source organism: Viscum album (assembly GCA_963277665.1). NCBI lineage: Eukaryota > Viridiplantae > Streptophyta > Magnoliopsida > Santalales > Viscaceae > Viscum > Viscum album. Next base: position 2,034,745,383 of record OY728164.1, read on the forward strand.
AAGATTAAATATATAATAATGGAACTTGTGAAATTATTTTATTTTAACCCTAGAAATACAAATACCCAATTATGTTGTTTTCCCATTAGCCTATTTGGTTATGAACATAATTCAAAGAGAATCATCTAAAGCCTAGATATATCTCTTCTCCAAGAATGCTCCCAAGAACGGTGAAAATCCTCCTCCACCAGATCAAGGAGAATGCTTTAAAAGATACTCTTGAGGTGATCATGGCAGACGATGAAAGCACAAGGATCTTCCATGATAGCACCTGAATACTCCCTCAATGACATTTAGAGATTCTTGGAACATGTGTGGATCACCACTAGAGATAATATATACTTGGTTTTTATAATGTAACGATGGTGCATCATGGATCTGTTGCTGGGCACTTCAATGAAGAAAGAATTACTTAGAGGTAAATTTGTATCTAAATGCTTTAATTGTAAACGATATGGGTTGATCCTTCTCTCTCAATTATGGTGCAATTATTTTTAGTCTATTTCATTGAATCAATTCTGTGGATCATGGAATATTTCATAATATAGATATTGAATTGTTCATTGATAATGGAAAAAATCAAAGTTGGGCCCCACCCATTGCACTCTTCCACTATACCTGGAACCTACAAGTGGTATCAGAGTGGGAACATGATTGTTTATAATTATTTAGTTTCAATGGTGATTTATGAATTCATAATTTATTTTTTTAGTTCATGTTTAATCATTATTTTAATCTAAATTACGAGATCTTTTTCTTCTACTATCATTTCTCACAGATCTAAAATAAATGATAAATTCTATGATTAAAATAAAATTGAGGAACTCATCCGGAGGATCCAAGGATTCTTCTCAGACAACACTGCAGTACATGCTGTGTAACTGAAGTTACATGATGTGTAGTTGTGTTAAATGCACCAAGAGTTAATTTGAAAATTACTTAACCCGTGTTCATTAATGACATGCAGTGTAGTTAATTTTTACACCTCTTGTTGATCAGGATAGACTAGTGCACGGTCATATGGACTACATGTTGTGTGGCCCATGAGACATGGTGTGTGGTCCCTTTATGTCAATGATGATCATTGTATTCAATAAATGTCTTACCTGATGGGTGACCATGTAACACGAAGTCAACACGATGTGTGGTCCTTTGTACACGTCGTGTACTCTAATTTTTCTAACGCACAAACTACATACCGTGTCCCTAGGCATGTGTCTGGGATAGACGGTGAGATGTGTACATGCCATGTAGATCAGATCTATATGTCGTATACTTATACAAAGTTATGAAAATTTAAAATTTATTTATTTTACTATGAAAATATTGAGACATGTACCTGCGTGTGGTCATAATGTTATGAAATTCCATGTGATAGGTTTTAATATACATAAATATTTAAATGTTATAATAATAAATGTGTAATGTTCCATATATGAATATCATGTATGAGTTGTATTAAATTTTTTTGCTCTAAATAAAATAAAGCATAACACATGACCAAAAAATCAGTTAATTTGTGGAATCATCCGTGAAGTTGGAGTCTTAAAAGTTCTTGACAAGTCGAGTACGCCATATGTCACAAGAGTAAAACAGTATACAAGTAAAATACATGTTGGGTTGATTTGGACAGGTATTCCCCATGTTGCATCCAAGGCACATTTATGTACAAGGTTAATTTTAAATTAATTTATTTAATTTTATAAAATTATAATGTATGAGAATCTCAAGGAAATTCAGATAAAAATTAAGATAAAAGTATTGAGTAATTAAAGATAATAATTAATTGATTAGAGTGTGATTTATCTTAAATAAGAATAATTAAAGTATTGAATTATAGTTTTATTAAAATGTGTAATACATTGCATGCATGTGGATGATCATGAGCTAGACTAGACTTATTGTTTGTTATTAGTTTCATTTAATTTGTTATTAAATTTAATAGTTATCATGCATTCCTTCTCTCCTCATTATTATGTAGGGCCTTCATGCCCATGGTTTCTTTTATTTAAACCCATTTTCCCCTCAACTGTGAGTGAGAAAAATGCATATGTAATGGATGGAGCTCCCAAGATAGTGGAGGTGGTTCAAGTTAGGATCTGAGGTGAAACCAATCCAAGGAGATACAAAGATGGATAGGTTGAAAGCTGTAAACACAGACCTCAATTGGTTCAAGGTATTTCTCCCCTAGGTCAATGGTTAGATTATCAACCAATAGATAAACTAACTATTAGTATAAGGTTATGATCATACCCTTTATTCTATTTTTTTTAGTTTCATAGTTATTTCATTATGGATTTCTTGTATCGATCATATAATTAATGAATTAAGAAGCATGAAAGATAGAACTAAAATAAACTAGCTTATGTGTAAATATTATCTAAGATATGGTTAATCACTTAAGTAATCCCACTTAATATTAACAAGAATGTAATAAAATTAATAATTGAAAATTTATGCATAAAGAATAAAATACCTCAATAAAATATTAAGTTTCTATATCCTTCCATTACTTCGGTAAGAATCTCACCATAGTTCAAAGTTCTTGACCATCCAATGTTGGTGTCCTTTTAGTTATTGGGGAATTCTAACATGTGTTTTTGGGTTGAATTAACATGGTTTTCATCAAGGGTTGTCTACCAAAGTAGGACTTGGTGTAACTCGGAGGCAAAGGTTGAGGAGATCCAATTAAAGGATTTTAGGATTGGGGAGTCCACTCAGTGGATCAAGGAACTATGACTTAATGAAGTTGGCATTTGGAATTCCTACCTAAAAACTTTTAAGTTTCTTGACCAACCAATTTTGGGATAATGAGAAGGGGAATATGGATCCTTGCCACTTGAATGTCCCAGAAATAGGATATTCTAAATCCAATGGTGAGGGCTATTGGATTTTGATAAAATAGTGGGAGACTAATAAATATATTATTTATTTATTTTCCTAAATTTATTAGATAAAGTACTAAATCTCTGCTTATCTCACTTGTAGAAACAACTTTAAAAATGAAATAGAACATATTGTGGTGATCCATACTCGATAATGAAAACCTTCTCACCACCATGAATTTCTCAGAACAACATAGGTGTTTATGCCTCATCTTTTTCCAAGAAAGAAAATTATATGTATTGGAAGAACCTTGACTAGTTGTGCCTAGAAATAAGGCAAGTGATGAAGATCTATCTCTCTATAAGAAACATTTGAATGATGCTACAAATGTTCAATGATTCATGCTATTTTCCATGTCTAATGAGCTCTTGAATAAATATGAGGATATGGATGCCTATAGCATGATATCTCACCTTAGGGATCTCTATCAAGAGAAGGTGAGAAAAGAGAGGTATGAGATCTCCAATTCTTGGTTCAAAACTAAGATTAAAGAGTCTACGCTAGCTGAGACTCAAGTAGTCATCATTATTGGCTATATTGAACACCTAGAAATCAGATGGATTAAATTCCTGGATGAGTTGCATATAGATCTCATACTATCTTCACATCCCAATAATTCTCTAGTTTTTTCGTGAATTATAATATGAGAAATAATGAGATGATTCTATCGGAACTTCTAAAATTGATCCACCAAGTGGATAAGGACATGGGGAATGAAAAAATCATAGTCCTTATGGTGAATAAGAAAATGAAGAACAAAGAAAAGGGTCCCAATAACTATAAATAGTCTAAAGCACCTGATAACCATCCTTCTAAGAAGGGGAAGATCTAGAGGAGGGTCAAGGAAAAGGGGGTAGTATGTTTTGCATGTGGAAAGCTATGCCACTGGAAGGAGAATTTCACCAAAAAGCATGGGTATTCTAAAGTTGTATTCATTATTTAGTGGAATATTTTCATATCTACACATTGGGTATTGAATAAAACTTTTGGTGCTCACATTTTTATCCTAATATAGAAACCAAGTACTTTTTGAAATTTTCCAAAGGAGAGGTAGATCTGTGAGCTGCTAATGGGTCATGGAAGGCCTCTCTTACCATTAGTGACTACCACCTTTCACTTCCAATGGGAATGATTTTGGTTTTACATGATTTTTATTATGTACCTATTATTACCAAAAACATAATTTATGTATCAATTTTAGATACTGATGGGTTTATTTTCAAGTTTTTCAATAAAAAGTTGTTTCTTTTAAAAGAAAAACATGGGTTATGGTATGTAATATTTAAATAATGGACTTTATGTTATAAATTATGAAAAATAAGTGATGTCAATTGATAAAAAATCAAGTTCGAATGACTCATATAACACACAGCCTTTGAATCACTTTATTAGTCATGTAAATGAGAATTTTTTGACAAATATCTATCAAGATGGTTATTTAAACTCATCTAAGCTAAAACCACTTGATAGATGTCATGCCTGTTTATAAGGAAAAATAACCAAATATCCTTTTGGTTGATAGGGTGAAAGGATCACAGAACTTTTAGGAATGGTACAAACGGATGTGTGTGGAACATTTTTAGTATAATCTAGAGGTGGATATTCTTATTTCATAACATTTACTATTGATTTAAGTGGACATGGCTATATATACTTAATGAGGTATAAGTATAAGTCCTCTGATAAATTCAAGGAATTCAAGAATGAAGTATAGAAAAATCCTGGTAAAAAGATAAAGAAGCTTCAATCAGATCGAGGTGGAGAATATCATAACCAAGAGTTCATTGAATTTTTACAGGATTTTGGGATTCTACCTCAACTCACTCCACATTATATAACATAGTTTAATGGTGTTAGTGAAGGAAGGAATCATACCTTTTTGGACATGGTAAGGTTGATGATGAGTCATGCAGGTCATCCATTAACCTTTTGAGGATATGCATTTTAAACTATGGAATACAAATTAAACTGAGTAACAACTAAAGTGTAAAATTGAATTCCCTATGATATATGGAGTAGAAAGAAACCTGTTTTGTCTCATACATGTGTATAGGTTTTTGAGGTGTTTGTTAAATCTTTTTCCAGAAACAAACTAAAACCCTAAAGCACGAGGTGTATCGTTATATGGTATCTCAAGGAAACAAAATGATCCTACCTATACATCCCCTAAGATAAGAAAATTATTATCTCCAAACAATATATATTTCTTGAGAGGTAGAACATCCTAAAAAATCATAGTGGGTGCAAGATCAAATTTGAAAAGATTGATGCTCAAGATACACAGGAGTTGATACAAAAACAAGTTCCATAGGTCCCCATAGAAGTAGTAGTTCTTAAAACACAGGTACTACATAGGAGTTTTTGAGAGGTAAGGAAGCCAGAGAGATATGGTTTTCTTGTCACTAATGATGGTGACTTATTATTGTTGGACAATGATGAACCTCTCTCCTATAATGAGTTAGTAGAGAGCACATAAGCTGGAAGATGGATCGAAGATATGAATTTTTAAGTGGATTTAATATATTAGAACCAAGTATGGGTCCTGGTCGATGCACTAGTTGATGTAAATCCTGTTGGGTGTAAATGGGTATTCAAGATAGAAATGTAAATGAATGGTAAATTAAGTACCTATAAAGCAAGTTTAGTGTCTAATGGTTTCAAACAACATCAAGGAATTGACTACAATGAACCCTTTTCTCCAGTTTCTATGTTTGAATCCATTAGAATCATACTTTCCATGACAGCTTACCATGACTATGATATTTGGAAAATATATTTCAAAACTACATTCCTCAATTATATCCTTCATGAAGATGTCTATATGTCACAACCATAAGGGTTTGTGACATCATGTGATGTCAAAAGGATTTTTAAGTTCCAGAGATCCATTTATGGATTGAAGTAATTATCTAGGTCATGGAATATTTGATTTTATGAAGCCATAAGAGAATTTGGTTTCATTAAGAATGAATGTGAGCCATGTGTTTGAAAATTCATTAATAGGAATGATTTAATTATCCTAGTAGTATATTTTGATGACATATTACTTATTGGAAACGACATGCCATTCATACAATCTGTTAAGGACTGGTTGAACAAGTGCTTCTCCATGAAGTACATAGGTGAAGAAACCTACATTCTACGGATAAAGACAATTCATGATAGATCCAAGAGGATTCTTGGACTATTCCAAAGTACATATACCAACCAAATACTAAATAGATTTATTATGGAATAATCCAAGAGGGGATTGGTTCCAGTGTCACATGGTTTATATATTTCTAAGAAAATGTGTCCCCAAACATAATAGGATAAATATAGAATGAGTATGATTTCATAGGCTTCAGGGATAGGATCAATCATGTATGTCATGTTATGTACTAAAGTTGATGTTTCCTATAAATTGATCATGGTTGGCATATATCAAGTTGATCCATGAGAACAACATTGGACTTCTATTAAGGTTATCCTTAAGTATCTAAAAAGAACTAAGGATATGTTTTTAGTGTATGGAGGAGATGAGGAGCTATTTATCAAGGATTATACTAATACTGGTTTTTATATAGATCAAAATGATATAAAACAAAAATTAGGATATGTTTTTTGTCTCAATAGAGGAGATGTGAGTTGGAAGAGTTCAATGTAGTCTATTGTTACTGATTCTACAGAGGTGTCTGAGTATATAGTGGCTTCTGATTTATCCAAGGAAGATGTTTGGATTCAAAACATTTTCTAAGAGAATGACATGGTACCTATTAGTAAATACTCTATCACATTGTATTGTGGTGACACTACAGCGTCACCTCTTGCAAAAGAGCCAAGGTCACAACAACAGACAAAGCATATACTCTAGAAGTATCACCTATTGAGGGATTTATATCAGAGGGGTGAAGTTTTAGTAACCAAAGTACCCACAGAAGAGAACATTGAAGACCCCTTAACTATAGTCCTATCTCAGCATAAGCATGAGTATTATGTGAGATCTATCAAACTGATGGTTATTAGTAGTTGGATCTAGTGAATGTGGTAGTCTGTTGGAGATGGTGCCCCTGAACAAACATAATTATACTTTAAGATAAACTTGTATTCGTGGTTTTAAATATTGAAAAACTCTTTATCACATCATGATTGTTCTTCTATGTAACATAGCATATGATAATATACAAAGAGTACCTGTCACACTAAAAGGTCATAACAGTTCCCCGCTATGATGATAACCAGGAAGTGTTATGACACTATTCTTGAATATATGTTCTATAGAAAGACAATATCATTTGAGGGACACAAATGACACATGATATCAGTGGTGGAGACTCGTAGTAATTTGAGGCACCTTCTCATGGTATACTCCCTTAATAATATCTAGTATGGATATTATGAGAACGAAAACTAACAGTAGGAAATCCAAATTTCTATGTGTCATTAGATGTTCCTATCTGTGGAAGTGTATATTAGTTCTTAGAATTTAATATTATTATTAATGGATATAATGATTTAAATAATTTGTTGTATTGACGAAAACCATGATGAAATATGTTCACAAACAGGTAGGATACATTGGGTGTGTCATGAGTAATATTGAATTAATGAATAATGTGAAAAAGTATTTATTCATTCTATTCATTAATGATAGTTAATATCTCATTCCCTTTCATAAAAATGATATATTCTAAATAAATCCATGACCATGGGGTTCTATAGGAAATTTCTATTTTTGGAAAGTCAAAGAAAGAGATATCGAGCACAAAGGTTGATGGCACTAACATGCAACTTGCTCTATTAGATATATTGAGATAAAGGAACCATATTACATGGTAAGAGTTCATATGAGGTGACATGTCATTGTAGCATTAACTTCTTTTTTATGGGTGTCTTGGCATGTTGATACACACTGACCTTTGACTTTAGGCTACTTTGCCTAATGACACTGAGAAAGAGGCCTAGAAGGTCACACACTATGTGTATTAAGTATCTCAGTTAAATAATATGTTATTTATTATTTAATAGGATTATAAATATTATTCCCATACATGGTTTAATAATTATTCATGTATTCTTGATCTCATTTATTCTGTCACTAGTTTTTTGAGAGAATATATTGTTAGTAGAATATTTAATGAATATTTATTTTCTATTTAGTGAATATAATATTTATTTATTTATTAGTGAATAATGAAATGATATTTATTTAATAAATAAATAGAAATTATTCAAGGAGCAATAAATATTTTGGAGGAATAGAGGATGAAGTTTAATGGACCGGTGAGAAATGATAATATTGAATATTATTTAATTAAATAATATTCAATTTTAATTTGAAAGTTCAGTGCATGTAAAGATATTTTAATATTAATATTATTATTTGACATGGCATTTTTCTACTATTAAATAAATAATAAGGGCACATGTGCAATTATCTTATTTTAACCCTAGCAATAAAAATACCAAATTTTGTTATTTTCTCTTTAGCCTACTCGGTTGTGCATAAGAATTAAAGGAGAATCCTCTCAAGACTAGAGAGTTGTATTCTCTAGGAATGCTACCAAGAACGGCAAGCAATATTCCTCTATCAGATCAATGAGAATACTTTGGAAGTGATTCTCAAGGCAATCAAGGTGGATGACGCAAGTATAAGGATATTTCATGTTAGAACCCAGAGAAAACTTCAGCAACATCTGGAGATTCTTGGAACACAAGTGGATCACCGCTAGAAGAAATCTATGCTTGGTTTGTACAATGTAGTGACGGTGCACCGTATATCAGTCTCTAGACACATCAACGAAGAAAGATTTACTAAGAGATAATTATTTATATAATTAAATTAATTATAAAAAATATGTGTTGATCCTTCTCTCTTGGTTCTAGAATAATTCTTATTTGTATATTTATTTTAATTAGTTACTTGGATCATGACATTTATCATCGTATAGATATCATATTGATCATTGATAATGGACAAAATTAAAGATGGGAATCACACATTGCATGCTTCCTCTGCACCATGAACCTACATAACAGACGTCACAAGATAAGGAATCTTGAGGAAAGACCTCCTTTGATACCAAATTATAATGAACCAACCTAGGTTTCCCTTAAACTTGAAACCCAACCTAATTCATTACATATCCTAAGGGTGTTCCCAATCCCCACGGGCTAGATACAAGCACCTGAGCATCGAACAAAGAAAATAGAGGGATCAATTTCTCCCAACATGGGCAAAAAACATGGCATATATATACACGAAGCAAGACGAAATTTTGGAAATCCAAAATATATATTCCATAACTTTAAGAATGACATCAGAAACAAATGACTGTAAAAGTATCCAAAACTCCAAGAGATAAGTCAAGCTATAAAGGACCAAAATCAAATATCTACTCTATATGATGGTGTGGAAGAACTCCCACCATCTCACCACCAGCTACCCAACTCATCTGACCTAAAACCTCACTACCTCACTATGGCGCCTAGCCTTTCCTTACATTGAAAGACATACAAAGTTTTATTCACCACCGAAGAGGTTCACAAGGGGTCAGCTTATAGGAACAATAGGATCCCACCCAGGTGTTCCATAATAAGTCTCTGTATAATAATTCATGTTTGATAATTTTAAATAAAACATGGCATGATAGGTGGTATGGAGTTATTATAGAAAACATGGTAAGCATTTTCTCTTCATAATGGTTCTAAAACAAAAGTAGATACATAAATTTTAAAGTACATTTTTCATATCATCTTTCACAAGCATCAACATGCATATCAATACTATTACAATAAAAGGACAAGAGATTAAAAACAGTAATAGCACATGAATCACAACACCAAGGAATAAAACAGATTAGGTATTAGACTACTCGTACCCACAAATCTTTGAACAGTGCACTATGGTACCTTGAAGCCAATTATCTACACTCCATGACCAGGGATACACCCCAAAAAGTAAAACCCCAACATCATATATGTTCCTAGACAAAATAATCTACACTCTAGGACAAGAGGAAGAACCCAAAAAGTGAATCCCTATAATGGACGATGGACTCGAGCTAATCCTTCCACCTAGTACCCAAGGTAACCCGTGTTATTGTTTTCATAATCATCTCAATGTTACTAAAAAATTTCAAAACCATTTCTTAAAACCCTTTTCAATTATTTGAAAATACCCATTTTATTTCCATTTATGAAAAAATAATGTAGAACCACTTTTATTCAAAATATCATCCCAACACACAAAAATAATCATGCAAATTTCATAGAAATTTATTTGTAAAATAATTCATAAAAATAGAACAATATGGTTTATCAAATGCAAGCTAGAGACAAAACCACCAACCACAAAACTTGGTTTTCATGTGCCCGCAATGGGATCCACCAACAATGAGAACCCAACCACATCAACAAAGGCCCTAGAATCAAATATACTAGTATTAGGATTGATTAAATTGAGAATGAGGGTCTAAGGTTAAGAGAAAATACCACATAACTTGAGAATGAACACCTGCCTCACCACGACCGACAAAGGAATGACCTTCTAAATGAGATTTCACAATAGATCTTGGATGTAGACAAGAAGAAATGCTAATTTTGATCAATGTATCTAATTACACAACCCAAGGGAGCTACCAAAATCGATGGAAATGAAGAATACGAATGATCTATCACTCGGAGAGACGTGCCCTAACTGAAATGAAGTTCAAACACCGAACTGATCAATCTAAGAGGAACAGTGTCTCCAAAAATCACTATATAAGAGCTTCAGTTTGAGAGAAAAGGAGAAAAAGCAATGAAATGTGAACCCAAAACCCAAGCAGTGCCCTAAAACTTCCTTGCTCAGGGAATTACACAACCTGAAATTCTTTTACACATCATGAAATCCACAGTGTTTAATTATTATAAGAAATACATCACCTTAGATTAAAAATCCGTTATTTAAATAAATCACAATGTGTAACACATATTCATGTCATGAAACACTTTACAATGTGAAGCCTTCCATGAGATGCATCTAGCAACCCTTACATAATGTGTATCCTATTTACACAGCCTAAAAGCCTCCGGCAACCTATAGCAAAATCCAGTTAAAGCTGAGAGTCCAACAAATATATGACTTCTCCATTATAAGTATCCTCCCAATTCCTTCTGAGTCCTATACATACAACAAGAAAAGGAAACTCACAACAAGGTTAAATATGTACTTGGAATATTGGTAGCATGATGTTACAGAAGGTAATACTCATTATTTTGAGGACCTTCCACTCTGATACATCTATTATGTTTCTTGATAATGTGTCAGATTTAATTAATATATTATCATTAATAAATATGGACTAAGTGGGATAATGTAATAAATGGTTTATTAATGTAATTATAAATGTAATAAAATTTGGTGTGATAACCCTTGGTGGATATTTTTTTTAATATTGTTACTAATTTTTTTTAAAAAAAAAAATCTAGGGTTGACAATATTTAAAACAGTGGGTCCTGATAAGCATGAACCTCATTTAATCTTATCTCATCCTAGGGTAGAGTGAACGGTGTTTACACTTCTAGTGTGAGATTTCTTAAGGAAGAGTGAACATAGTTCACTCTTTATACCTAATTTCTTTTATTAATGAATATGACTAAAAACATATATATTAATAAATATTAATTTAATATTAATAAATATTAATTTAATATTAATAAAAAGTAATAATTAAGTATTAAGTATAAATAAAAAATAATTAAAGGGTTGGGTATAGGCCTTCGGGCCATCAGGCCCAATTCACTTAGGGCCCTAAATGTCCATGTATAGGTCTTCAGGCTACTAGGCCTTCAGACCATCAAAATATTGTAATGGGTCTTTAAGCCACTAGGTCATCAGAAAATGTAATGGACTACCTATCATCTCAGTTATAAAATAAGGATTTTAACCTTAATAAAGAGCAAGTTTTTCCCTTAATATAAGGACCCGACCTTAAACATTACATAATATTGAATTAAGTTAATAATTCACATTGAGGATCTTTTCTGTTTTATAGTTCTATAGAATTAGGCTGTAACTATTACATTACATCTCAAAAATACAAAGTAGACAGTTATACTCAGTTTCCATTTTTTTCACAAAATAAAAACTCTTTAAAAAAATTCATGTCTAGTTCCATGTTTTAGACAGCATGACTTTTCCTTAATCTCATCCTTGACCCTATTCACCATTAAGTCCTATGAAAAACATTTCAAAACATGGGATGAACATAAAAATATCAGTAAGGGTTATAAAACAAAGAAAGAAAACACTAGTTCATCATAACATACATAACATAAGCTCTTCAACATACCTCATAAAATCATAAGATTTATGAATAACACACAGAAAACATAAATTATAAAGGTAACTTGTGGAAAACATAACATACTTACATTGTAGCTTTCATAGCTACGTAGGGAGTCACACTTGGAATACCCATCACTGTATATTCCATAAATATCTTAGGAGAAACATTCACGTTTACCTCTGTCATGTTATCCAATGCATTGGAGATCTATCTCTGTCTCATCCGCTCTAGGTTTATCACAGAACCACCCATATATGTAAACAATTCCCAAGATCCATAACATATTCATAACATATGAAACAAACATAAAGGAAAGATAACATTTCAACATTTCAATCACAATATATTGACATAACAAATCCATTATCAAAAAAAATTTCAATACCAAAATACATAAAAGAGTATATGATATTTATTTTCCTTTTAAAAACAATACGGCTTGTTAAGGAAGCCAAAGATCAAATAATACTCGCGGGGGCAGAAAGGTCGTTGTCACCGCTTACGTTAAAAAGAAACATTATTTTTTGTCATTTAGTAAAATACCTTATATAAAAATATTCCATTGGAATGAAATAAAAATTAAAAGGTGTTTAAACACCGTATAAAAGAAATTTGTGTATAAAACAAAATATGCTTCAATGAAAGGAGATTGAGATGAAGTCTCTTAACTCGTGTCCGACATGACCTGTTTGTCCTTTAATATCCTGAATAATAAACTAAAGTTAATTTCTACTTTCTTAAGAACCTTTTTCAAGTTTATTATTCCTTTTATATCACTTATTAAAATGTTATAAACATTATGAAATTATTTAAGTTAATAATGGTTATTTTGTCGATGTTTGGCACTTGAGTCAAAAATGAACACCTTATATTTACAAGTTGTCCATGTGGTCAGTAGTACATTATCTCCATAATGATATTAATTATTTAGATATCATATATATCATATATATCCAGTATATAAATGTATTTATAATAGTACATATCATTTGAAGATAAGAAATTAAATGTACTGTTCATGGAGATGGTAAGTCGTACATACGCATGAATGCTGCTTCCATTTCTATTTTGTATTTTAATGGCATGAACACATAATTATAGATAGTTATATTATAATTAAAGTATAATATCATATTTAATATCCTTAAATCCATCCTTTATACTTCTCACATATGGCATTAACGAGTCATATCTCTTTGAGGGGGTGGTAGTCCGCACTTCCTCAAATGAAATTATCGTATTTACCCATTAAAGAAACCATAAATGTAGGATATAAATGTAAAACACAGAACAATAAATAAAACATGAACATAATATATATCATATATAATTATATTCCCATCTTAATGGCCACCATGAGAGGCGGTTGGAGATAATTGAACAATCATCATTTTGTGAGGCATTAGTTTTTCATCCACAGAAATAGTATGTTCTTCACCCATTAGATGGAGGTGTGTGTAAGTGTAGTTCGAATACTTATCATAAAAAAATCCTTGTATATTGAGAATACTGATGTTTTCATAAAAGAATGTAATAAAAAGAGTTTAGGGGTTGGATAAGTAAAATAAAAGAAAAGAAGTTAAGAGAAATTGTTACCTTTAATTTGGGTAACTCCCTTGGGTTTGAACCAAAAGGACTACTTGAAGTGACTTCTGCCTAAGGTAAGGATTCTAGGTAGAATAGAGGGATCTTGAGAGATTATATGGGTAGAGGTTGGATGAGACATGAGTCTTGAGAGGTGTGACGAATGAGTTAGAAGTGAGGGATTTTTATAAGGGGGGGGGGAGGGCCTCTTTTGGAATGTGTAAAAATATTATTTTATTATATAATGATATTTGGTTTCTAAAGGTCCAAAACTAATTAAAGTAAAATATAAGATGACTAATGGTAAAAATAAAATCATCAAATAAGAATTGGATAGGTTTTGGATATTTATTTATTCTTAGTTATTTAAATCATTTATTAATGAGGTAAATACTGCATCATTATTGTGTCATAAATAATTTAATTTATTTGATGTCTAAAAATTATAAAAAAATACCTTGATGTAGAAAATAATTTTAGATTTCCAATGAATATTTATAGTAAAAAATATGACTTATATAACCCCATTTAAAAATCAATTTACAAAAATATACTTTTTTATGTCATTTTTTCCATTAAGTTAATTAAAATAAAGTGTCATTATCACTCCCAAGTGTCCCAATGGGGTCCCAAAATCGACCCAAGGATGCTCATGGTAGGATTTTTATCAACCAATAGGATTAAGAAACCTGTTAGGGTAATTTTATATTATTATAGTGATATTTTTTACCCTTATTTACCAGATTTACCCTTTAACCATGGTAAATAAAATATTTACTGAAGTAAATATTCATAATGTCTAGAAATTAAAGTTATTTATTTACAAAATTTAGACCTCATGATTCCAAATATGGAATCTATTTTTCCAAATTCAAATCACAGAAGTGAGAGAAATGAATTTAAAAGTAATTCCCACTGTCAAAATAAAAGGCCTATTTTTAAGAAATAATAACTATCAAAAGATTGGCACTTGTTTATATCCAATTTCAAAGTGAAATTAATTCCAATAACCAAAATTAAATTAAATTGTAAAAATATAATCTAATTACACTTTAAAAAAATTAAAAAGATAATATAACCATATAAATAAATTAGATTAAAAGGTAGTTTTGAATTAAAATACACCATTTTTCACTTTTCATTAAAAATTGAATTTTTTTAGAAAAATACTAAAAATTTACCCAAAGTAAATTTTTATGTCCTGATTCTAAAGAATAATTTTATTTTGTCAAATAAAACATATAAAAGTGACCAAAACTAGATTTAAATAGGGTTCTCCATTAAAAGGTAGTAAATCAACCTTTTAAAGTAAATTATGCTTAAAATTAGATTCATTAACATTTTAAGGCTGTAAATTTTATTGGATAAATGTAAAAACATTTAAAAAACATGTATAATCATATTGTAGTTAGTTCAGTTCATTCCCACCCATACAACGGTTATGCGTTAACTTCCATTTAAAATAATAATATTATATTATTATTGTGCAACATAAGATTTCAAAGAAACCCACTATTGTGTATCGGGTATGCCATCGAACATAGAAACCCCTTTAAAGTAAAATTAATATTTAATTTAAAAATATTAATAAAAATGAAAATGTATTATTTCTTTATTTACCTGGGATATTACATCCTTCCCCCTTTAGAAAATTGGAACCTCGAAATTTTATTCACTTATCAAATAAATAGGGGTATTTATCCTTCATTGCATTTTTAGATTCCCACGTTTCCTCTTCAACCATATAGTTCTTTCACAAAACCTTTACTTGGTGAATTACATTTTCCCACAACACTTGCTCTCTATGATCAAGAATCTGGACTGGTTATTCCTCATAAGAGAGATTCTCTTCCAACTGAACTACCTCTAGGCTCAAAACATGAGAGGGATCTGGCATATACTTTCTCAACATTGAAACATGAAAAAAAATTGTGTACCTGGGACAAACTTGGAGGTAAATCCACTCTGTATGCAATCGGTCCAACTTTCTCTATGATTTCATAAGGTCCAATGAACCTCAGACTCAACTTTCCCTTCTTACGAAAACACATCACACTTTTCCATGGAGAAACTTTGAGAAAGACACGATCACCTACCTCAAAAAAGAGATCCCTCCTCTGGTTATCTGCATAACTTTTCTGTCTACTCTGAGCTTTTCTCATGTTCTTCTGAATCAATTGAACCTTTTCTTCCATCTCTTCTACCAATTATGGTCCCATCAGCTTCCTTTCACTTACTTTATCCCAAAAAGCTGGAGTTCGACAACACTTTCCATATAATTCCTTAAATAGAGCCATCTTTATACTAGAATAAAAACTGTTATTATATGGAAATTCAACCAAAGAAAGATGTTGGTCCCAACTTCCCTGGTAATCTAATAAACAAGCACGTAGAATATCCTCCAAGGTCTGAATTGTTCATTCTGAATTTCCATATGATTGAGGATGAAAAGTTATACCAAAATTTAATTCAGTACCCAACGGATTCTGAAGGCCTTTCCAAAAGTTAAAAGTAAACCTGTGATCACAATCAAATATAATGTTGAGGGGAACTCCAAGCAAGCTGACTATCTCTTTAACATAAAATCGAGAAATTTGAACTAGTGACAAATTATCTCGAATAGGAAGTAAATGAGTAGATTCATTCAATCAATCAACAATAAATCAAATTGCATTATTACCTCGTGATGTCATTGTTAATCCCATAATGTTGTCTATGGATATATTTTACCATTTCTACTCTGGCACCGGTAAATACTGAAGCATCCCTTTTAGTAACTACTGCTCTATTTTAACCTGCTGACAAGTCAAACACTTCACAGTAAAATCAGCAATATCTCTTTTCATTCTATCCCACTAGTAATACTCCCAAAGATCTCTGTACATTTTAGTACTGCTAAGATGAACTAAAAATGGGAAATTATGAGCTTCACATAACAACTCATTCTTCAACTGTGAATCACAAGGCACACATAATCTTTCCCAAACCTCAATACAAAATCATTATAAACATTAAAATAAATCAACTTACCCTTCTGAACAAGCTCTACCTTTTTCTATAACTCACTATCTTCCTTCTGTGCTTGCTTAATTATGTATGATAGAGATTATTTCACTGACACCTGAAGCAAAACAGAAGAATTTCCTGAACCAACAACTTCTATTCAAAATTTCATTAAATCAAAAACCAAAGGATCTTGTTCCAAATGTAACATGGTTAATGTAGAATTACTTTTCCAACTCAAAGCATCATCTACTTTATTTTCTTTTCTTGGATGGTAAAGGATCATGCAATCATAATCCTTGATAAATCCTAGCCATTACCTCTGTCTCATGTTCAATTATTTTTGAGTGAAT
Source organism: Viscum album (assembly GCA_963277665.1). NCBI lineage: Eukaryota > Viridiplantae > Streptophyta > Magnoliopsida > Santalales > Viscaceae > Viscum > Viscum album. Next base: position 2,034,762,520 of record OY728164.1, read on the forward strand.
ATATAATTTAAACTTTTTTGGTTAGTATATATTTCACATTTTACTCCATACAAATGATGCCTCCAATTTTTTTAAGAAAAAACAACAACAGCTAAATCCAAATCTTGTGTAGGGTAATTTAACTCATGAGGTTTCAAAATATGTGAAACATAAGCAATTACCTGATCATTCTTCATAAGGACATAACCATATCCTTTCAACGAAACATCACTATAGATAACAAAATCCCCATTTCTGGAAGGTAGTGCCAAAACTGGAGCATTCACCAATCTTCTTTTCAATTCCTAAAAACAATCATCACATTCTTTTGTCCAAATGAACATAACACCTTTTCGAGTTAACTTAGTCATTGGACTAGATAACCTTGAAAATTTATCAACAAACCTTCGATAATAACCAGCAAAACCAAGAAAACTTTAGATCTTGGCTATATTTGTGGGTCTTGGCCATTCTTCAACAACTTTTGTTTTAGCAAGATTAAAAATTATGCCATTTTTTGAAACAATGTGGTCAAGGAATGAAATTTGTTGTAACCAACACTCACACTTGCTGAATTTTCCATACAGTTTCTTTTTTTTAGGTTTTCAAAACAACCCTTAAATGACTTTCATGCTCCTCTTTACTTTTAGAATAAACAAAAATATCATCAATGAACACAACCACAAACTTATCCAATAACTCATGGAATATTCTATTCATAGGATCCATGAACACAGCAGGTGCATTGGTTAACCCAAAAGGCATAACTACAAATTTATAATGGCTATATCTAGTATGAAATGATTTCCTTAGAATTTATGATTCCTTTAATTTCAACTGATAGTACCCCGACCTCAAGTCAATATTCAAAAAATACTGAGCTCCCTAGAGCTGATCAAACAAATCATCAATATGAGGAAAAGGATACTTGTTCTTAACAGTGATGTTATTTAATGCTCTATAATCAATGTAAAGTCTCATTGAACCATCCTTATTTTTATCAAATAATATTGGATCACCCCATGGTGATGTGCTAGGTCGAATGAAACCTTTATCTAATAACTCCTGCAATTGCTTCTTTAAATCTAAAAGTTCAATTTGAGCCATTTGATAAGGGGGTTTTGAAATTGGCTTAGCATCAAGAACCAAGTCAATAGTAAATTCAACTTCTCGATTAGGTATAATACCAGGAAACTCATCAGGAAAAACATCAAGGTACTCATTTACCATTGACACATCATTAATTTCAATAGTTCCTTTATTTTCAACAATATGTGCAAGGTAACATTCCTTTCCATCGTTTACTAGTTTCTCAGCTTCCTAATATGTAATCAAAAGAAAGGATTCATTCTTGTACACAAACTGAAAATCTATTGGAAAAGAAACCTCTTTAGCTCTGCAGTCAATCCTAGTATGATAAATAGAAATCCAATTCATACCCAAAATAACATCAAACTCCACTATAGGCAAAACAATAAGGTTTGTAGGTATATTCTTCCTACACACAAGGGAAAGGTGGTTCTTATGTTTTCTTTTTGTCTCAACATTTCCTCTAGGTGTTTTTACTATAAGTTCTGTATTCATATCTTTATATATAATTCCCAATTTACTAGAAAACTTCTCAGAAATGAAAGAGTGTGTAGACCCTGAATCAAACAACACATTGGCATAATCTGAACAAACAAACAGCGTACCTGATACTACTTCATTCGATGGCCCGACATCTGCTGAAGTATTTTCAAAGGATTTCACCACCCCTTTCTTCTTATAGTTTGGTTGCTTTCCCTCAGTTGAGTTCTTTGTTGGAAACTCATTTTCATAATGACCCATTTCATTGCACTTAAAACATTTTACTGACTGTAAATCATATTTTTTCTTACCATTACCTTGATCTTTTCCAGTTCAATTACGAGCCTTATGTCCCATTTTACCACATTGGTAGTACTTAATAGAATTAAAAATACATTCCCTAGCACGATTTTTACCCCAATTTTCACAAACTCAAAACTTAATTTTATTACCATTAGACCTTTTTGAAGAGTTCTTCCCTTTTTCCTGCCACCTAGACCTCTTATTTTGAAGTTTTTCAAAGAACATCTGATCATCAGAAAACTCCATTTCCACCTTCTACGCACAATGAAACAATTTTTTCGTAACTTTTGAACTCATGAGAAGCTAAATCCATTCGATAATTTGGATTCAATCCTGAGTAAAAAATGATTGTTTTTACTATCAATATCTCATATGAAATTTGGAGCATACCTTACCAGTAGAGTGAATTTTGCTTCATAAGCGGCCTCTAAGTCATCCTCCTGCCTCAATTCCAGAAATGTTTTTTCTATAATAAGATGAACCACCATAGGAAAATATTTCTTAAGAAACATACCTTTGAATTCATTCTAATCAAGAGCATCAATCTACTCACTATCCCTGATATTTTTCACCATCGACCACCACTGATCAGCTTCACCTTCAAAATGATAAATAGAGAGACTAACCTTTTAATGTTCTGAACACCCCATAACATTGAAAATCTTCTCCAGTGATTTAGTCCACCCTTTTGCTAGCATAGGGTTAGATGATCCTCGGAATGATGGGGGGTGTTGCCTCATGAAATGAACCACTACTAACATGTTCCTCTGTGGTTGATCTAGCTGATCTCATGCATGGATACCACCACCATTTATAGCTTGAGTCAACTATTCCATCACTGCAAAAAACTGTTCAGTTCCAATTTAGACCGTCTCAGGTTTTAGATTTGGAAGGTTTTCTTCCTCCTGATGTTGTCCCAACATAGCTGCCCTATTTCATCTATGGAAAACCATTTTGAATACAAAAATATCTTAGGTAAAGCAACATGGTAATATTTAAATGCTATATAACTTCAATATTAAAATAAATTAATTTATGGACATTAATTTAACAATATCCTAACTTCTAGAGTTATCTAAACCAACCTATGATACCAACTATAAGGACCCATACTTAAACATTACATAATATTGAATTAAGTTAATAATTCACATTGAGGATCTTTTCAGGTTTAGAGTTCTAGATAATTAGGCCATAAATATTATATTACATCTCAAAAATACAAATTATACACTTCTACTCATTTTACATTTTCTTCACAAAATAAAAACTCTTAAAAAAATTAATTTCTAGTTCCTTGTTTTAGACAGCATGACGTTTCCATGATCCCATTCTTGACCCTATTAACCATTAAGTCATGTGAAAAACATTTCAAAACTTGGGATGGGCATAAAAAGCTCAGTAAGGGTTATAAAACAAAGAATGAAAACATTAGTTCATCATTACATACATAACATAATCACTTTAACATACCTCATGAAATCATAATATTTATGAATAACACATAGAAAACATAAATCATAAAGGTAACTTGTGGCATACATAACATACTTACATTGTAGCTTTCATATCTACATAGGGATTCACATTTGGAATACCCATCATAGTATATTCTCTAAATCTCTTAGGAGAAACATTCACGTTTATATCTATCACGTTACCTAATGCATGGAGAGCTATCTCAGGCTCACCCGGCCTAGGTTTATCATAGAACCACCCGTATACATAAACAATGCCCAAGAACCATAACATATTAATAACATATGAATCAAACATAAAGTAAATATAACAGTTCCACATTTCAATCAAAATATATCACTTAAATATATTGACATAACAAATCCGTTATCAAAACCATTTTTAATACCAAAATACGTAAAAGTGTATATGGTATTTATTTTCCTTTTAATAACATTACGTCTTGTTAAGGAAGTCAAAGATCAAAAAATACTCATGGTAGTGGAAAGGTCGTTATCACTGCTTACATTAAAAAGAAAAATTTTTTTGTTTAGTAAAATGCCTCGTAGAAAAGGATTCTATTTGAATGAAATGAAAAGTCAAAGGTGTTTATACACCGTATAAAAGAAATTCGTGTATAAAACAAAATATGCCTCATTGAAAGAAGATTGAGACGAAGTCCCTTACCTCGTGTCTGACTTCATCTGTTTGTCCTTTAATCTCCTGAATAATAAACTAAATTTAATTTATAATTTATTAAGAACCTTTTTCAATAAGATTATTCCTTTTATGTCACTTATTACCGTGTTATAAACATTATGCAATCATTTAAGTTAATAACGGTTGTTTTCTCGATATTTGGTACTTGAGTAAAAAATGAACACCTTATATTTACAAGTTGTCCATGTAGTCAATAGTACATTTTATCTAGAATGATATTAATTATTTAGATATCATATATATCATATATATCTAGTATATATATGTATTTATAATATTATATATCATTTAGAGATAAGAAATGAAATGCACTGTTCATGGAGATGGTAAGCCATACATACACATGAACGCTACTTTCATTTCTATTTCATATTTTAATGGAATGAAAACATAATGATACATAGGTATATTATAATTCCAGTATAATAACATATATAATATCATTAACTCCATCCTTTATATATCCCACATATGGCATTAATGAGTCATATCACTTTGAGGGGGTGGTAGTCTGCACTTCTTCAAATGAAATTATCACATTTACCTATTATGGAAACCATAAAGGTAGGATATAAATGAAAAACACCAAAGAATAAAGAAAAAATAAACATAATATATATCATATATAAATATAGTTCCATTTTAATGGACACCATGAGAGGCGGTAGGAGATAATCAAACAATCATCGTTTCATGAGGCGTTAGTTTTCCATCCACAGAAACAATATGTTCTTCACCCATTAGATGGAGGTGTGTGTAAGTGTAGTTTGAATTTTTCTCATAAAAACATAATAGTTTATTGAGGATAATAGTGTTGTTATAAAATAAATTAATAAAAATATTTTAGGGGATGGATAAGTAAAAGAAAAGAAAAGAAGTTAAGAGAAACTGTTACCTTTAATTTGGGTAACTTCCTTTGGTTTGAACAAAAAGGACTTATTGAAGTGACTTCTGCCTAAGTTAAGGATTCTAGGTAGAAGATATGGATCTTGAGAGATTATTTGGTTAGGGTTTTGATGATCCAAGGTGCTTGAGAGGTGTGAGGAATGAGTTACAATGAGTTTTTTTTATAAGGGGGTGAGGGGCTCTTTAGTAAAGTGTGAAAATATTATTTTATTATATAATGATATTCGGTTTCTAAAGGTCCAAAACTAATTAAAGTCAATGATAAGATGACTAATGGTCGAAATAAAATCATAAAATAATAATTGGATAGGTTTTGGATATTGTTTTAATATTTATAATCTTATTTATTTAAATCATTTATTAATGAGGTAAATACTGAATCATTATTGTACCATAAATAATTTAATTGATTTGATGTCTAAAAATTATAAAAAAATACCATGATGTAGGAAATATTTTTATATTTAAAATTAATATTTATAGTCTAAAATATTACTTATATAACCACATGTAAAATTTAATTTACAAAAAGATACTTGTTTATGTCATTTTTGCCTTAACTTTAAGTTAATTAAAATAAAATGTCCTTATCACTCTCAGGTGGCCTCATGGGGTCCTAAAATAGACCCAAGGATTATCATGGTCGGATTTGTATCAAATAATAGTATTATGACACATGTTAGGGTAATTTTATATTATTATAGTAATATTTGTTTACCCTTATTTACCAGATTTACCCTTTAACCATGGTAAATAAAATATTTACGGAAGTAAATATTCATAATGTCTAAAAATTAAAGTTATCTATTTACACAATTTGGACCTCTTGATTCCAAATATGGAATAAATTTTTCCAAATTCAAATCAATGAAGTGGAAGAAACTAATTTAAAATTAATTCCCACTGACAAAATAAAAGGCGTGTTTTTAAGAAATAATAACTATCAAAAGATTGAAACTTGTTTATGTCCAATTTCAAAGTCAAATTAATTACAATAACCAAAATTTGATTAAATGGTAAAAATATAATCTAATTAAACTTTAAAACTAACAAAAAAGATAATATAACCATATAAATAAATTATATTGAAAGGCAGTTTTGAATTGAAATACAACATTTTTCACTTTTCATTAAAAATTGAATTTTATCTGAAAAATACTAAAAATTTACTCCAAGTTAATTTTGACATCATGATTCTAAAGAAGAATTGTATTTGGTCAAATAGAACATATAAAAGTTACAAAAACTATATTTAAATAGGGTTCGCCATTAAAAGGCGGTAAATCAACCTTTTAAAGTAAATTATGGCTAAAATTTGATTCATTAACATTTTAAGCCTCAAAATTTTATTGGATAAGTGTAAAAGCATTTAACAAAGGTGTATAATCATATTGTAGCTAGTTAATTCCATTACCACCAATAAAATGGCTAGGCCTTACCTACCACGTAAAATAATAATATTATATTATTATTGTGCAACGTAAGATTTCAAAGAAACCCATTGTTGTGTATCGAGTACGCCATCGAACATAAAAACCCTTTTAAAGTAAAATAAATTTTTAATTTACAAATATTAATAAAAATTAAAATTTATGATTTCTTTATTTACTTTGTACGTTACACTCAACTAGTTTAAAAAATATTAAAAAATATTAATTAAAAATTTATAAAAATTAATAAAATATAAACAAGTTGAAATTAAATATTTCTAAATATTATTGAAATATTAATAAATATTAATAAATATTAATGAAATATTAACAAATATTAATTAAAATTAAATAAATATTACTAAATAAAAATAAATATTCATAAATACAAATAAATACTAATAAATATTGATTAAATATTAATACATATTAAATAAATATTTACAAATATTAATTAATATTCATAAATATTAATTAATATTCATAAATATTAATTAAAAATTAATAAATATAAATAAATATTGATATATATTAATAAATAGTAATTAAATATTAATTAAATAATAATTAAATATTAATAAATATTAATTAAATATTCAAAAATATTAATTAAATAATCATAAATACTAAAAAAATTAATAAGAATTAAATAAATATGAAATAAATATTAGTAAATATTAAATAAATATTCATTAATATTCATAAATACTATTATTAAATTATTTAATTTTTATTTATTAATATTTATTAATATTTCTGTAATTTATATTTATTTTGAAAAGGTTGAGGTGTTATGGCCTCTTTTATTGAAGAAAAAGGTCGAACAATAGAAACACAGAGGAACAAAAAGGACTAAAAACAAATCCACAAAAAAGGCAGACAAAAAAAAGTCATCAACCCACTCGAGAGTGGGTGCTCATGCTGTATCGAGTGAGTTAACCACCCCTTCCATTAGGATTCCTCCCCCTCCTCTATGTCTTTACTTGCATCCATGGACCACCATCATCATCCGAGAGTTATGCGGTCTCATCAGCTTCCATTATTTTAACTTCAGTGCGAAAATTATTCAAATTCCCATCATTAACACTACTGACTGAGGCTAGTAATTCAAATGAGTTACGAGGGATCACCTTGCTACTTACCTTTTTGAATTTCCCCTATGTTGGTAAGTGATGTGATCTAGCCATTATGGAATTCATAATCCCCTCGGTATCCAAAACTAGTCTTTTTCACTGTTCAGGTTCAATGGGAATCTACCCAAGTTTCAATTTAGAGGCATTAATTGACATACGTGCCAAGCTCTTCTGAATTTCCACTGGATCTAGATTTCTACAAGCTTTAGCAGTCAGTGCATCTAGATAATTTGATAGCTTGGGCGGTCCTTCAAGCGTAGGAACCTGAATGGGTTGATTCCCACTGAAAGCATCAACAAGACAAATAGTAGCCTATCCTTCATTGGTATTTATGGAGACCATTCTAGTTTTCAACTTGGTGGCCTCTCCTTCAACCTGTTGAGGTGAATAAAAGGATTCAATAGATACAACTCGAGTGTTCCTCTAAATTTCCATTCCATCAGGTGTAGAAGAAGGTATTATTTCCTTATTAGTAGCTAGTGGTCCAGGAGAAGGATTGGATGTGCTATACTTACCTAACTGAATAGTTATCTAAAGAATTTGGTGGCCATTGGAGTTATTGGAATGACCCATAGTAGGCTCCCCAATGTGTAAGGTTGAATCACCAACCCTATTGTCTACTGGAGACATAACATGATTTGAAGAATGAACTGGGATCCTCTCAGTATTTTCCAGGGGTGCAAGTTTGAAAATAGTATTCATCACCTTTTTATTATTAGTCTTCATTGAGATGGAAACATCCATCTTGTCTTTACCCTTTAGACTTTTGGAATTAACCATAATTTGTTCCTGCCATAAACAGAAGTCAACATCTTCCTGAGCTGAGTGTCCCAAGATAGCTTGGCAATCAACTGACTTGTCATCATCTTCTTCCGCTATACTCCTTTGAAAAACCTCTTTAAACCATGCAAGAGGAGAAGTAGTTTTGGAATCCTCACCAACAATTAAATCATCCCTTAGAGAGGAATTTCCAACCTCATGTTTGTGATATTTTTCAGCAGACTCATTAGTAATGGTTTGGTTTTGTCGTAAGATGTTATTCCGAGAAGCAGAGACAGGACCATTCACATTTTCAACAATATTCTTACCCTGATCAGTTTTTTGACCCCTTTCCTATTTTAGAGCTATTTTACGGTGCTACAAATCAGGACCCTTTCTATGAGAATTAGAATACAAAAGATCTATTCTACAATTGGATTCTGAGTGCCAACTCATTTGACAAGAAACACAAAAAGGTGGATTTTTTTCACACTCAATTCTAAACTAGATATCATCATTTAGTGTGGATAAAACAACTTTATATATCAGGGTGGAACTTAGATCAATTTCCACCAATATTAATATTCATTAATATTTAATTGATATTTTGTAATATTTTGTAATATTTTTTAATATTTAATAATATTTATTAGTAATTATGAATATTATAAATATTTATTAATATTTATTAATATTTGTTTATTATTTTTTAAATTATTTATTTACTTTTATTAATTTGTTGAATATTTATAAATATTTAATTAGTATTTATTTTTATTTATTTTTATTCATTAGTATTTAAAGAATGTGTATTTAATATTTTTTAATATTTTTTAATATTTTTTAATCCTTATTTAATGTTTATTAATATTTATTAATTATTAATTAATATTTATAAGTACTGATAAATCATTCATTAATATTTATTTATATTTTTTAGTATTTTAATCATTTTTATGAAAATTTAGTTAATTTTTATTGATATTTATTTATATTTATTGGTATTTATTATTATTTATTGATAATTAATTATTATTTAAAATTTTTAATATTTAATTAAATTTTATTACTTTTTATGAATTCTTAATTAATATATATTGATATTTATTAATATTTATTAATATGTATTTAATATTGATGTTTTCTTGTCACTATTAATTGATGATTTGAAATTGTTATGGGGGGAAGGTATAAGAGTGTATGATTCTTATAAAATGGAATATTTATGATTTCATGAAATGATTGCCTTCATTATAAATGACTTCCCATCATATGGAAATTTTTATAGGATATATAATCTTGTCTAATTTGTGAGAAATAGACTTCATATTATCAACAGTATCATGAGAGAAAAAAATATACATGGGTAATTAGATGTTTTTTTTCTATGGGTCACTCTTATAGAAGATTAAAAAAGAAATTCAATGACACACATGAATTTGATATTACACTAAAAAGTTTATCTATGGATAAGTATTTTGAGACGGTGAAAAAAAATGATGTGACATTCGGAAAGTCAAACAAAATCTAGTAATGATATAAATATTTGGAAGAAGTTGTCAATAGTTTTTTGAGCTACCATTTTGGTGATATCATGAGGTCAAACATAACATTGATGTAATGCATGTAGAGAATAATATTTTTGATATTTTTATTGAACATTTTTAGATATTAATGGAATGACTAAATATGGGTTAAATGCAATATTAGACATACTCTCAATAGGAATACATTTGGAGTTAGCTCCCACTCCAGATGGAAGGAGAAAATTCATACCTCAGATTTTTATACATTATCCAAGAGGGAGAAAATTAGCTTTAGTTAATGTCTTCATGATATCAAAGTGCCACAGGGTTATTCTTCAAATGTAAAAAAAATGGGCCTTTAAAGTATTTGAAGTTGACAGGTTTGAAATCTCATGATTTTCACGTCATGATGCAAAAGATCCTACCAGTTTCATTACCTGGAATATTTCCCATCCATTTCAGAATGAATATCATACAAGTTTTTTATTTTTTCAATTTAATTTTAATAATGGTTCACTTGGTGTGAGAAATAAATATTTTTGGACCTATATATCTACGTTGGATGTATCCTTTTGAAAGGAATATAAACATATTGAAGGGGTATGTTAAGAATCCATATCATCCTGAATCCTCGATTGTTGAGAGTATATTTATGAGGAGTTTTGAGTGTCTTGTACAAGCTATTTTTCTATAGTGGAACACATCGGTTTGCCTATATCTCTCCATGAAAAAGTTAATTATGGGGGAAAGGGGATCAATAGATTTAAAGTCAAATCGTTAATAGGTGAACAAATAAAGAAGGTACATTTATACATCTTGAATAACGTAGGTGATGCTCAACCTTATATAACATTGCATATTTATAAGTTTAAACAATGTTATCCAAAGAAGAAATATATGTGAATTTTTAATGAGCATAAAAATAATTTCCATGGTTTAAAGAGACCATGCTTGGTATATCAGATGCATCAAAAAAATTATGATGGTTATTGGGTGATCCCAGTTTAAATTTGATAACATGGTCCAATTATGACATTAATAGCTATACATTACATAAAAAGGATCAGGGAAAAATAAGTGCAGTTCAAAATAGTAGTGTATTGTTGTTCGCATAAGAAATTCATTTTTCTAGTTCTAAAGTCAAAAACCAAATCTCTATATCCAATTCATATTAAGAAGACATTGAACAAACATGGTAGGTTAATTACATTAAATTTCATGTTCAAGTGTTTTATTACAAATGGTTTATCAGTAACATCAGTATCAGACATGATAAATTTAGAATAGCACTAGTTAATATGAAAAAATTAGAATACACATCTGATCCTTTTATCATTGTGACACATGAAAAAAAATCTATGTTCTTAATCAATATGATATGTAGTGGTCTATTGTTTTAAAGTAAAAAATAGTATTTCAGTGATGATAAACTTGAAGAATATGCTGATTTATGTGAGATCCCTACTTCAATGAAAAAATTAACAAATATTATTAATGAGCACACCATAGACATGGTTTGTGGTGTAGGGAACGATAATAATGGAGGAATTTTTGAAAAATAGTCCGTTGATACATTATTAATATTTCTGGTAATAAATATTTATTTTTTGTTTACTTTTTAAAATTTCATATATTATTAGATATATTATTTTTATTTTCTTTATTATAACTTGAATTATAACTAATAAGTTAATTTTTATTATTAGTTTAGTTTTTTTTAGTTTACCATGTTTACACTTGCGTAAATTATCTATTAATTGATTTTTTTTAAAACAATAATTACAAATTTAATATGTTAAATGAAAACAAAAAATATTGTATAAGATTATATTTAAAAAATTCTTCTTGGTGTCAAAGTGATTTATCAGTTTTGAGAATTTTTATTATTCACACACAATTTTTGGATTTATATTCATTCATTTATATCATTTAATATCTCATTAATATTGTTAGAATTTTATTTAACTATAAAAAATATGAATAAAAATGTGTTCCATTTAATTTACTTTAAATTTTTCTTGATAATTGTTCATTTTTTTATATTTGTATATAAAATTTCGATTTATATATTTGTGTACTAATTATTTTATTGAATTGATTTATAGGATAATGAAATATCAATAATCTAATTCACCACATGCTTCTAGAGATGATCATACTCATACCTCTGGTGAGTAACTTACACATACTCCTATTGATAAGACTCCTCATCCCCTTTACATGGGACATCTACTTCCACGGGGGAAAAAATAATTCAAGGGATGGTGAACATTGTACCACACATTTACCAAAATTATCAGTTTCCCATGGCCAAGACCAGAGGATACCAGTATACATTCATGATAATGATATTCCAAGATTTCCAAATGCAAAATAATTCAATACTTTTGTAGCGGTTCTGGCTAAAATAAAATTTAGAATTTTGTTTGATGATTGGAGAAGTGTTGAAAAAGTGACATTATCTTACTTATGGGAGAATGTTTTGGTAAGATCCTTTGTTATTATTTTACTTATCTTGAAATTTTTATAGTAATATATGTTTCTCCCACTTATCAGATGACATGATATACCTCATAATGGATGAGTCGAGAGGAAATGTTTATCATTGGATGCTAGAAGATAGATGGATTTTAAGTCATCCCTTGCATCATAATTAATTTTTGGGGATAAACAACATCATAATCCATGTGATATATATACATTTATAGATTAAGATATATGGAAGAAATTTTTTAAAATTAGATTATGAGAAGAATTTTTTACAAGTGCAATGTTACCTTTTAGATTTTTTTATATTAATGAGCATGTTAATGATTTCTTTATTCTTAATTCTTAATTTACAACTATCGAGGAGATCTCATTAGAAGATCCAATATACAAATGTATACCCTCATACATTATATTGGGGAGGGTACATGTTATTGGAAGAACAAATTATAGTATAAAAACTTCAAAATCTAAAAGGTAAGTCTTCAACCCCCCCCCCCACTAGACATGAAAAATGGAAGAAGGATCAGATGAAAAAAAATGACAATATGTTATTGAAGATTTGAGGGTTTTAGATGAGAGTACTGTAAGATGTTTACTTTATTTATTTATTTAAGTTAAATAAATTATTTATATATAGGTGTTCATTAAATTTTTTTCAAAAAATTCCATATGGGATTCTCTTGAGGTGAGGAGAACACATATTTCCTTATAACTACTAGTAGAAAGGATATTTTTGCTATATCATTGGGAAAACCTAAACACTCGGGTCATGTACAAAGATAATTGGTAGGTGTATTAGTAAAAAAAATACACATTCGGAAGCCTCTTCAATTGAGGATGTTTATAAAAAAATAGAATCTTTGGAAGCCAAAGTTTAGGATATTCATGTGATAATGGAGGACAGGATGAGAGCTTCGATACAGTCAATGTTTACAGAGATAAAAAGACAGTTTCTAACTACTAATCTGACTCCTCCACCTCTACTAGCAGACCCCACTCCTCCTACTTATCCTATGCATACATCTATACCTACAAACACCACACCTTCATATCCCACCCCTATACCCCCTTCTATATAGCTTTCCAATTATTGTGAGTTATATGTTGATGATCCCCATCATATTGTTTCATATGAGATGATATTTTATATTGGTGATACCATTCATAACCAATAGATAAATATACAACATGATATGGTTATTTTATAGAATATTATAGATAGATAGGAAAATATCATGTCTTATAGATAAGGTGAGTACATTTGCACAAAGTATAGGCCATTTTTTAGTTTGGCCATCTAGATTTGTTTGACATATTACCATAGAGCTATGTATATATTTTATCTTTTATTTATTTTTTTTATTAATTTTTTTATCATTTTAAACTTTATATAGTTATTTAATTTTTTATATAAATACTTTAAAGGTAAAGAATTAATCTATAGACAATAAAAAATACAAAATGTTATGACTTCAGATATAGACTCTACTAGTCTTGAAAGATTGTCAACATGTTCAAATTTTTTATTTGATGTATATGAGGTTATAATTGATGCTTATGTTTGTGGGAATGAAATGATTTTGGGGGTATTTAAAAGTGATATCATGAAGCTTGTAGCTGTAGATGAGTCAGGCATCAACACGATACAATTTTTTTCACTTAAGTCGCTTAAGAAAAATCATTTGTTTAATTTAATTAATATTCATAATTATGTGTGTTTTGTATTAGGTGTCATTGTATAATTTTAATAGTGCATGAAAAGATGGGTGTATCTAGATTTATTGACCCACATATTATTTCACATATATTTAAGCTAATGACTAATGTCAAAAAAAAAACAATTTATATGGCTAAAATATTTTGTAATAATGTAATTATTCAATGCTCAATGTTTCGATATCTTTAATAGTATAAAAGTTATCTCTAAAAAATTGTTATATATATCTTAACATAATAAAAACTCACATTAAATTTTATTAGATATTAGTATCCATTAGATGTTTGGATTTTTTTGTGTAAGGAATAAGACATTGTGCTGGTTATGCTCTATCCATGGTGAAGTGAGAGAAAATTTTAAAAATTCATAGACCGAGTAAGTTTGAATATTTCAAAACTTTTTTATATTATAATGATTAAAAAATTTAATTCATATTATTTTAAAATAGTGAATGGAATTTATTTATAGATACGATAAGAAAGAAGAGCACTAAGAAGAAAAATTGTAAAATCTAAGGTGAATTTTTATTTATAATTACTAAAATTTGGACATATTACATAAAATGTTATTTTGAATAAATATTTCATTATAAAATCATTGAAATCAATAAGAAAGTTTATAATAATGTGAATATTATGTTTTAAAATTTATGTATGAAATAATTTTAACCCGGAAAATTATGAAGTTCCAAAAGGTTAGATTTATTTATAATATTTTCCTTAATATTTTATTTGTTTTATTTAAAAACAAGTAAAATTTTTTATTTTTTATTTGTAACTTTTTGATAACCTACGACCATATAGTGTACAAGATTTGAGACACATACAAGTTTAATGGGAAAATAATTTTATAGGTTTGATTTATTTTTAGTTTATTTGTAATATGTACTGTAAATTTGAAAGTTTAAATATAAGTGTATTTTACTGGATGATTTCTTGGTTTTTTCCCTTTTCCACTGGTTTTTCAGTATTGTTTGTTGTGGAGAGGTGGAATCAAAATAAATTTATTAAAAAAATGTTTTTCACATCAGATATTGGATAACCGATGTGAACACCCAATATAGATGGGGTGTTCACGTCAGTTATTGGATAATTGATGTGAAAAACAAATTAAATAGATTTATTGATAGTTTTAGTTTTAATTCGGTGACATTAAAAAATTATTTACAATATCTCCTTCAATAATGTCTCATAATAAACAAAATAAAATAGAAAAAAAAATAATTATATGGAAAATAATTCCTACACTAGTGTATAATTTATAATTACATGATAAAAACAAATTTAAGATTTACTATTGTTAAAAAATATCACTTTCAAAGATAAAATTCATAATAAATTAAAAAATACGAATCTTAGAAGATATGATCATAATATTCTTTCTATTTTTTGATTTTTTAATTATAAATAATCGAAAAATATAATATTTTAATTAATTGTATCTACTAAGCTAGTTACAAATTTTTAAATAAAAACATAAGTTCACCACAACAAACAAAAATTTAACCAGAAAATACAACTCGAAATAAAACTAAAAATATATTTTCCTTATATAAGCTAATAAAAAATAGAAAAAATATATTTTCCTAAAAAAAGTTATATAATAAAAATACATAGTTTCCAATTCAATCACCAGAACACGAAATCCAATTCTCCAGTGATGATGCTCTATGAATGTAACCTCTCTAGAAAAATAATCTATCACTACATTTTCCTCTTGAGAAATTAATTAAAATTTATTACACAACTTATGGAAAAATAAAATTTTAGTTAGTTTTATATTTAAATGTGAAAGGTCTATTTATTATAATAATATTAATCCTAAGGGTACCACCCACACTTTCAAATGATACATGTTAGTCCCATTACCAACATCATAAATCACTACCATAATACATCCATCTAAATTTTGAACCAACACTTCATTCAGCCAAAAATGAATCATCCGCATTAATCTTTAAAATACCAAGAGCCAGTGAGTGTCATACAAGAATGTCACAAGTATTATCTTTGGACCCCATGGATGTGGCACTATAGAATATTTACCCTTTATCCGGGATCAATATAGGCACTGTCGTAATTATTAATGAATTAATGATAAATTCCACCTTTATCAGCCTTTTTAGAACTATTAAATAGAGTCTTTGTTAGAGCTCCCCCGAATTCTACTCACAACCCCCATCTCCAAACCATTTATCAACGCTTCTCCCTTCCCTTCTAAGCTACTTGCACATGAATTCTACTATGCAACCTCTATGTGAAAAGAGAAAACCCTTTTCAGTACATTATCTAGTTTTCTTCTATATTTTATGATATAATTATATGTGTGTGTTCATGAATTAATCTTATTTATCCATATGTTTGTTAATATATAAAAAATTATTTCTAAATACAACAATTTTTTGATCCAGAAGGTAAGAATATATTGTTGAAAAATCAGATATTGCAAGAGAATGTAACCATGCTGAAAAATCAGAAAACCAAACCATGAAATAATCAACCAAACCCAAACTCGCCAAATGATGAGAAACTAGATTTCATTATCTTCTAGTAAAGGAAATAAGGAATGAGGGAAAATGGAAAGATAGAGAATATATCATATTCATAGTCAAACCAAAAGGTCATAGGCCTTCATCCAAATCCAAAATCAAAATTGACAATAACCTGCACTACTAAAAAATCTTGAATATTTAGCAGTGAACTTTATCAATATTAGATAAGAGAAATGGTAAAAGTTGTTTTATCAGTGCTAGATAAAAGTGTTGATAAATGGTATATTTATTAGCACTAAGAAAAACTTTGAAAAAATTGCTACATTTATCAGTGAATTTTTTAGCAATGATTAATGTTATATTTATGAACACATTTATCTAGCATTGATAAAACAGTCCCTTTATTAGTGCATGTTTTAGCACTGATAAAAATGACCTTATTATAAAAAATTATATATTACTAAAAATCATATTTAATATAGAAATATATTTATATTGATACATATATAATTTTATTAAATATGATTTATATGATAGAAAATATGTATTGACGCTTAATATGTGATATATTTAGTGAAAATGGTTTATAAGTTAATTAAATAATAATATTAATATATATTTAATAGCATTTTTTTGCAAAATGTCATTCTTTTCAAGTTGACATATATTTCAAATAATAAATATTTAATCATTATTTAAAAATATTGACTAAATATGTATAGACATTTAATATTCCATACGATAATTTCACACATAAATATAAATAATAGATTAAATTTTATAAAAACTCACATAAAAAAAATAATAATTTGTTAATATCATCGTTTTAGATTTTTATTTATTAATATACAATTTTTAATAATTAACATATTATGTATTCAATTATTAAATATTTAATATTTTTTATATTTTTATTTAATATATTATTTAATACTTTTTTATATATTTATATATATTATTAATTTTTATTATTATTTATCTCATTATATTTTTCAATATTTTTAATTTTATTCATTTTCAATTTTTATTTATTTAATGTTTTTTTTTGAAATTTTGTTCATTTTTAATATTTATTTTTATGTATTTATTGATTAATATTTACTGTTCTTAATGTAGTTCTAATTTAAATAATTTTATATGTGTTCATTTTTATTTTATCATATATTCATTTTTAATTATTTTAAATTTATATAATTAATAACTCCTATTCATTTTTTAAATATTTTATTATATGTTCATGTTTTATAAAAAAATCACTCATTTTTAACATTCATTCATTCATTATTATTAATTCATCAATAGTTATAATTTCTTTTTATTTTTTTAAATAATTTTTTCAGTTTTAATATTAATTTTTTTAATATTTTTGTAATTCACACATTTTTTATATATTTTATACATAATTATTCATTAACAAATTTTGTATTTTCGATATAGAAATATATTCATGTTGATATATATTCATTTTTAATTATTTAATTATTTAAAATTTATATAATTACAGCTTTTTTCAAAAATTCTACATAGGATTATATTTTGGAGATGGGAACAGAGGGGGTCTTTATAGCTGATGGTAGAAAGGATATTTTAGCTACCACATTGGGAAAGTCTCAACCCCAGGGTCATGTACAAAGATAACCGATAGGTGTATCAATAAAAAAACATGTTTCCACATTGGGAAACCTCTTCAATTGACGATGTTTATAAAAAATAGAATCTATGGAATTCAATGTTTAGGATATTTGTGTGACGATGGACGATAGGATCACTACTTCAATACAATCGATGTTTATAGACATGCAATGAAAGTTTCACACTACCGATCTTACTCCTCAACATCCACAAGCAGATCTGACTCCTCCAACTTATCCTACTCATACATATCCACCTCAAAACCCCACACCATCTTATCCTATGCCTACACCCCTTCTACACATCTTCCCATTTATTGGGAGTTATATGTTGATGATCCCCATTGTATTGTTTCATATGGGTTGACATTCTATATCAGCAATACCATTCATCATCAATAGATAGAGATAAAGCATCATAGGGTCACTATACATAATATTATAGATAGATCAGCAAAAATTCCATGTCCTATAGATGAGGTGAGTACAATTGGACAATGTATTGTACATTTTTTATTTTGATCATCTAGACTTGTTTGACATATTATCATAGAGGTATACATATATTTTTTCTTTTATTTAATTTTTCTATTATTTTTTTTATTTTTAAAGTTTATATATTTATCTAATTTTTTACATAAATACATTTAAAGGTAAAGAAATTCGGTATAGACAAAAAAAATTCAAAATGTTATGACATCAGATACAAATTCTAAGAGTCTTGATAGATTGTCAACATATTCAAATTTTTTATTTTATGTATATGAGATTCAAATTGATGATTATGTCTATGAGAATACAATTACTATGGGTATTTTGAAAAGTGATATCGTGGATCTTGAAATTGGAGATCTGTTGGGCATCAATATGATGAAATTTTTTTCATGTAAGTTGATTGAATTTTTTTTGCTTCTTTAATTTATTCAAATTATATAATTTTTTTTGTATTAGTTATCTTCATAGAATTCTTATAGATCAGGAAATCATATATGTATGTGGATTTATGGACCCATGGTTTATTTCATCTATAGCTAAGCTAATGAATGATGTAGAAAGAACAATTTATACGGTTAAAAGATTTTAGGAGAAGGTAATTATTTAGTGATGGATGTTTCCATAACTTCAAGAGTATGGAACATATCTCTCACAAAGTGTTATACATCTCTCAACATAAGAAAAAATCACATTAAATTTTCTTATATATCAGTAGGCATTGGATGTTAGGATTTTTTTATCTATGGAAGAAGACACTGTGTTGGCTATGCTCTATCCATGTTGAAGTGAGAGAAATTTTTAAAAATGAATTGAGTAAGTTTGAATATTTTAATATTTTTTATATTATAATGACCAAAATTTATTTTATTCAAATTACTTTCAAATATAGAATGGAATTTTATTAGAGAAAAGATAAGAAATAAGAGCACCAAGATCAAATTTGTACAAGCTAAGCTGAATTTTCATTTATAATTACTAAATTTTTGATATATTACTTAAAAATGCTATTTTGAATAAAAATTTCTTTGGAACAAAATTTTAATAAAAAAGGGGTAAAATAATGAGAATATTATTTTTTAATATTTATGTATGAAATAATTTCAACTTGGACAGTTGTGAAGTTCCCAAAGGCTAGATTTATTTATAATATATTACTTAATATTTTATTTTTTATTGAAAATAAAAGTTAAATTATTTATTTATTTAATGTATCTTTTTTATAACCAATTTCTATATAGTGTATAAGATTTGAGACACATGAAAGTTGAATGGGAAAATTATTTTACAGGTTTTTTTTATTTTTAGTTAATTTGTAATATATATTATAAATTTGAAAGTTCAATTGTAAGTGTCTTTTGTAGGAAGTTTTTCTTTTTTTCCTTTTTTACCAGTTTTTATCTCTTATTTTCTATGTCGAGGTGGAATCATAATAATTTTATTAATTTTTTTTTCAATTTAGTTATTGGATAACCGATGTGAAAAAATAGATTTATTTATGTTGTGAATTTTAATTAACTGGTGTTAAAAAATTATTTATAATTTCTCCTTCAATAAGGTCACCTAATAACCGACATAAAAAAAGAAAAAAACAATCATGGAAAATCATTTATGCACTAGTGTATAATTTATAATTACATGATAAAAATACATTTAAAATTTACTATTTCAAAAGAATATCAATTTCAAGGATAAATATCGCAATAAATAAAAAAAATAATAATATTGGTAGATATGATCAATAATATTATTACTATTTTTTTGATTTTTTAATTATAAATAATTGAAAAATATAATATTTTGATTAATTTTATTTACTAATCTAGTTATAGAAATTGGAATAAAAACCTAATTCTACCATAACAAACAACAATTTAACCAGAAAACACAACATGACATAAAACTGAAAACATCTTTTCTATATATAGGACAATAAAACCTGAAAAAATATATTTTATGAAAAACAAAAAATTAGATTAAAATAATACATAGTTTCTGCTTCAATCAATCGAATATGAAATCCAATGCTCCAGTGATGATGCTCTATGAAAGTAACAACTCTAGAAAAAGAATCTATTACTAATTATAATAATATTACTCCCAAGAGTACCACCCACACATTCAAATGATATATGTTAGTCCCATTACCAATATCATAAATATCTTCCATAATATATCCATCTAAATTTTGATCCACCACTTCATTCAGCCAAAAATGAATCATCAACATTAATCTTTAAAATACAAAAATCCATTGACTTTCATACATGAAAGCCACAAGGTTTTTCTTTAGAACCCATTGATGTGGCACTATATAACATTTACCCTTTATCAGGGCACAAAATAGGCTTTTCCATCTCTATAAATGAATTGATGTTAAATGAAAACATTTTCAAACTTTTTAGAACTATTAATTGTTAGAGCTCCCCCCCCCCACTTCTGCCCACACCCCCCATCCCCTACCCATTTACCACCACTTCTCCCTTCCCTACTAAGATAGATGGACATTTATTCTAACCTGCAACCTTTGTGTTCAAAGCTAACACCCTTTCCACTACATTATGTAGTTTTATTATCTATTTTATGATATAATTATATGTTTGTGTGTGTGAATTCATCTTATTTTTCCATATATTTATTCATACACAAATATTTATGTTTAAATACAATAATTTTTTTATCAGAATGGTAACCTTATGTTGATTAATGGTCCGAAATTTCAAGATAATATAGCTATACCGAAAAATCAGAAAACCAAACCTTTAAACAATCAACCAAACCCCGACTCGCCAAATGATGAGCAACTAGATGTCATTATCTTCTGGTAAAAGAAATAAGGATTGATGAAAAGTGATTAGACAAAGAATGTATCCTCTTCAAAATCTAACCAAAAAGTTATAGGCCTTCTTCCAAATCCCAAATAAAATTTGAAAACAACCTGCACTACTACATAATCTCAAATATTGAGAGGTGAATTTTGTAAATGTTAGATAAAAGTACTAATAAAATAGAGGTTTTATCAGTGCTAGATAAAAGGTTTGATAAAGGGAATCTTTATCAGCACTATGAAAAGTGTTTACAAAATTACCACCTTTTTGAGTAATTTTTTTTAGCATTGATTAATGTTATATTTATCAATGCTTTTATCTAGCTTTTATAAAACTGTACCCCTATCAACGTGTGTTTTATCATTGATAAAAAATGATCTTCTTAGAAAAAATTATATATTACTAAAAATCATATTTAATATAGAAATATATTTATATTAATATATATATATATATATATAATTTTCTTAAATATGATTTATATGTTACTAAATATGTATTTACACTTAATATGTCATATATTTAGTGAAATAGGTCTATAAGGTAATAAAATATTAATATTAATTTAAAGTATTAACTTATTAATATTATTAGATATTTTCTAACATTTTGTTACATAATGTCATTTTTTTCAATTTTACATATATATCAAATAATAAATTTTTAATTATTATTTAATAATATTGACTAATTATGTATATACACTTAATATGTCATACTATAATTTCACACCTAAATATATAGAATTGATTCAATTTTAGAAACACACATAATACAAATAATAAAGTGTAAATATCATCATTTTACCTTGTTATTTATAAATATTTAACATTTAACATTTAACATATAATTTTTTAAATTATTAAATTTTAATCCTTTATATATTTTTATTTAATA
This sequence comes from Viscum album, assembly GCA_963277665.1. Classification (NCBI taxonomy): domain Eukaryota; kingdom Viridiplantae; phylum Streptophyta; class Magnoliopsida; order Santalales; family Viscaceae; genus Viscum; species Viscum album. Next base: position 2,034,784,849 of record OY728164.1, read on the forward strand.
TATTATTTAATAAATTATAATATATATATATATATATATTAATTTATTCATTTTTTTTATTTTTTATTTCATTATATTTTTTTACATTTTTTAATTTATCCATTTAAAATTTTTATTTTTATAATATTTTATGAAATTTTATTTATTTTTAATATTTATTTTTATATATTTATTAATTATCATTTAATGTTGTTAATTTGGTTTTAATTTATATAATTTTTATATGTATTCATTTTTATTTTAACATATATTCATTTTTTATATTTTAAAATTTATATAATTAATAACGCTTACTCATTTCTTAATTTTTTTCTAATATATTCATGTTTTTTAAATAAATCACTCATTTTTAACATTCATTCATTCATTATTTTTAATTTATTAATAATTATAAGTGTTTTTTAATTTTTTTTACAGAATTTATTCAATTTTAATATTAATTTGTTTAATATATTTGTAATTCATTCATTTTCTATATATTTTATACATAAATATTCATTAAGATATTTTATATTTTCAATATAGAAATATATTCATGTTGATATAAATATACATCAATATATAATATTTCCTCCATTATGATTTATATACTACAACGTATGTAATATATTTAATAAGTCATATATTTATTAAAAAATGGTTTATAATTAAAAATTAATATAAATTAAAAATATATAATAATTAATAGTGTGCAAGGGATGTTTAATATATATTAGGAATTTTGGGGTATAATTAGAAAAAAAAAGTACACACACACCCCACACCCTTAGTCTGGGACGACATTTCAAAGCCTCCCCAACTGAAAACGCATACCCCGACCCTTTATTTATTCATATTATATAGCCCCATAGACCCCCTTATTCATTAATAATGTTAATTGTTTTACTTTTTTATAATTTATTCATTTTAATTATATATTTGTTTAATATTTAAGAAATTTATTTTAAAAAGTTTTTATCATCACTTAAAAAAACACTTATAAAGATATATTTTATCAGCACTGATAAAATCAATAATTGTCAAAACTATAAAGTGTGCACTGATAAAATTGATATTTATCAGTTTAAAATTTTTAGTTCTGATAAAGATTAGTTTTATCAATACTTTTACATTTTAACACTGATAAAACATATCATTATCAAGGATTTCTGGAAAACACTGATATGACCATTTTTGGTCTTTCAAATTCAACCTTAACAGAACCCCAATCTCTCACTTCATTCAAGATCTCATGGAACTCAACCTCCATCGTCGCTCCCCCTCAAAATTCTTGAAGGAACAAACCCTCCAAAAATTGAATGTATGTAACTCATTAAACTTCTTTTTAGTTAGTCATACATGGTTTCGCAATTTTAAGTTCTCCATCCCCCAATAATCAATCTCTAAACCCCTATTTGAATCCCCCCTTTTTCATTCTTTCTTGTATTACATTGGTTTGATGTAACTAATTCTTTCATAGTTCTTTGTTCATAAATTATTTCCAAAGGGTTTTCATGCTAATGTTTGGGTTTTTTTAGTTTTTCAAGTCCAACAATAGATGTTTTAGATTTTTCTTCACAATTGTTTGCCTTAAAAGACTGTTATAAAATCTTATAATCTCTATCCCTTATATTTTTTTACTCACTACAACAGAATCTCCATTTAGCGGCGGTTATTTTTTGGGTTTATCAGTGGTTTAAACCGCCGCTACATTGTTTGGCGGTGGTTTAAAGAAACCACCGTCTAATAGGGCGTCGGTAATCTATTAGTGGTGGTTATTTACATTTTGAGGCGGTTTCAGGAAAGCGTCATCCTTGCCTCATTTCGTGGCTGTTTCCCTGAATTTAGCGGCGGTTTTACGAGCCCTAGATATCACTTTATTTGCGGCGGTTATAACCGCCGCGAATAAACTCAAATTCCAGTGACCGTAAAACCGCCGCTAAAGTCATGGGAACCGCCATGGAATGAGGCAGCCACGATGCTCCTATTTAGTGGTGGTTATAACCGCTGCTAAAAGTAAATTTTATTTTACGTTTAGTGGCAGTTTAAGCTACTGCCAATATACATTTTGTGGTGGTTAAAACCGCCGCGAAAAGCTGCCCAGATTAAAAAAATAATTCTTTGCTTCTACTGCACTACTGCCCTGAAAAACAAATAAAACCAGAAAAAACCATCCCTGGCCTCCCACCAATGACCAAGAGCCGAATATCCAGAATAAATAACAACATCCAAAAAACATGTGTTTCTCTCAATGATAAATAATATAAAAGTTTAATATTTAAAAATAGAACAAAAATCTGAAACTCTGCAAAATAAGACTTCCTGTTAGAGAAATTATTGTTAACACAGCAGTCAGATATCCATCAAAGGTTCCAACACATTCCTCATACTCATACATACAATATGCTAAATAGTAAATACTAGGAATATAAAACTCCATTGATACAACATTGTAACATCCCAAACTGGATTCCACTAAATCTTATAACTTCACTTTCTTAAGATAGATCATCCATAGCGATTCCACTCTACTTATAAAAATTGATAATTGATGAATTAGTAGTTATATTAGAACCAACCCATTTATATAATGATTTTTTTTGGTTTTGTGGCCTATAAACCATCCTTAATACTTATAATAAATTTGAACTAATGAAATAGCTTAAATAACACATTAGAAATATATTGTTATAAAAAATCCTATTGTGGGAATAGTTTTAGAGTTACATTGGGATATAGATTTTATAGGAATGTGGATATTTCCTGTGAGTCTTAGTTGACATCTTTTTATGTTGTAATATATGTTAGGTGGGAGATTCTAGTGACCTTTTAGGAATAAACCTAGAATTAGAGTTGATTCCTCGTGTTATGTGAGGGGTTAACCTAGTTTTTCTAGCATCCTTGGAGATATTAAGCATCATTGGATGCATCTTTTTAGTTTTTGGTCATAGAATGTGTTTTTTTATGTATTTTTGGATTGAGTAGGACTCTAGTTGTAGAATGATTTCCCAAGTTGGTAGGCGATCATGATATAAGTAAAACATCTAGGTGTTATGAGCATCTTTAATGTTTGAGATTAGGGGGACTGACATGCCAATATAATTTTATTTAGTTTAGTTAGTTGTGTGAGTTTAATTTCTAAGGTGTATGACTCAAGAAGTCATCATCCATGTTAAATGGTTATGTAGGATAACGTGACCCTTGGGTTTGATTTTTTGAGTAGGCTAGGAAATACCAAGAATGCACAGTGTCATTGGTCCTATGAATTATATGAAATGGGTGTTCCCATTTCATTGATGTAACATCAATTTAGTATTCATTATCATATAAATTTCCTATTTAACTATGGTTTGGTGGAGAGAGTTGTGTGGTGTTTTGTGAAAAAATTTCTAGTCTCTCAGAGTTTGAGGGATGAAATCACAGGTAACACCTTGAGGGGTATTATCACATAACTACTTGGTTTAGGGTTGTGGGATCTAAAAAGGTTGTGTTAACTGATCACTCCCTGAGTGAGGTTACCTAGGTATTAACTATGTTGTGGTGAGTGATGTAGACCAGAGTTTTTAGTAGAAAAGCTAAGTTATCCTAGTTCTATGGATGACTATGTAAGAGGATCGAGTTTTATAACATCATCAATCTGGGTTAAAGTTCAAGATGTAGTTATTGATGTTGATTGAATGTGTGTGCATGGAATGAGGATTTCATAATGCATGTGATTATGAATAGACCATTTCTATTTATTATTAAGTGGATGATGTAAATCTATGTGGTAGGAAGTGAACCATAGGTTGTTCAAGGATGGAATATTAGTTCCAGATGAGGCTTTAGCGTATGCCAAGGATGGATTGTCGTGATGGAACATGGTATAATTATGTTGACTCACATCCAGAAACCATGTTTAGTGGTGGACAGAGTGTTTTTCATGGGAATTAGATTTCTATTTTTATTAAAATGATGAATATTAAAATCTTATGGTGGGGAGAATCACACAGGTCATAGAAAATGTAACCTTTGGGAGAGTGGTTGTAGAAAGAATAGTCATGAATGGTCAAAAAGACTTTCAAAAGTCTGTGAGCTATAAAATTCAAGTTTTCTAAACATGGAGGAGGTGTTGAATTTAAGACTTAAGTATGAGTTTGAATCAGGTTTGGAAATTATATTCTGAATCGGGCTGCATGTGAAATCTAGGAAATGTGATATATTGATATCACATATTTTCTTGTAATGTAGAATGATGTTGAAATGGTTGGTTGAGTATGCACCCGTTAAATCACACCACGAGTAAATTTTGGAATTTAGTGGGTTCATCTCAATTATCACGATATAAATTTTCAATTTATGTTAATATGATTTAGTTTTCAAATAAAGGCATTGGCCATCAATTTGGATGTCCTCTAAGCAGGTCAACCTAAAGCATTCCTGACTGGAATTTTAGTAAACTAGTGCATGTTGTGAGCTAATATTTCTTTGTGTAAGATGTATTAATAATTAAGAGTGTGTTTTGGTTATGACCCTTTAGTTTAAATTTTTAGGACTAGATTAACAGTGATGGGTTATTTGTAAATGGAGGTAGCGGTTTTCATGTGGCACCGCTTCATAAGGAGTTTTCAAGTGCGCTCAAGTGATATATGTCTTTAATAAAGCAAGCAAAGCTTGAACATGTCAATGTGAAACTAGAAGTGATGTATAGTATTATAGTGCTCATGGTTTAGTGGTTTGAGGATTACTATGGTGGGAAGACACCATGGACCTATAAATCATGTGGTGCTCGCTTTAAGTAGTTTTCATTGTTAATGTGTCTGAGTGGTGTCACTTGGTTTAATGTTTCTGGATTAAATTCAGATGGCAATGAAACCTATGGAAAGGTGATGAGAGGTGGTTTGGGGGTCTTATTAAATTGGGAATCCTCTAGATGTGGGTGTTGGTCAAATTCAATACGATCATTACACAGAGTCGTGGGAGTATAACTATTGTTTCATATGAGTATGTTTGGATAGAAGTGTTTTGTACCAGACCTATGACATCTCCCTATAAGGCCTAGTGTTGGTAAAGAAGAAAGTTCTGTAATTCCAGTAATTAAAGTTTCATGACCGAATAGCTTGTAATGAATCAAAAAATGGAATTAAGGATCATAATATAAATAATTCAGGGATATAATGATAGGTAATAATTACCAGACAAACCATGATTAAGTGTAAATTGTGTTGGGAATGCAGTTCAAGTCATGCAGTAACAGTTCAGTGATCAAAACAGTTATGGTTGGAAATGGTCCATTATAACTGGTCAGTTTTATTTTGTGTTTCTAGTAAGTGGAGGTATGTATCGTCAAAAAATTCCAATAAAAAACTCAATACTCCTCCATTTATTCATCCATTTAAAGAATAAGAAGGATAGGGGTTTGGATTCTGCTCCTTTTACCTCTTTTGTTTTATTCATTTCTCTAACTGTTATCATTGTGCAATCTTATATGACCTATTTTTAGTTCTTTTTTCAGGTTATCCATTCTCATATATTATTGATTGAATCGAGAGACATAAATATATGAGTTAACCATCCTAATATTGAAGTATTTGGTAGAAGTTATTTTCTTAAAATTCATGTTTTTATAAGACATACCAATTTTGCATCAAGTCGACATCCATCTTTGAGATTATATTTTAATTTATAATGTATTTTTTCTTATATTCATGGACTTATGCTAATTTATTACCCCTCAGTCACACCTATATCTTAGTGAACCACCCTTTATTTAGAGCATTCTCATGACATTTTAGAAGAGCGAGAGCATGTTTAGATACTTTTGATGCTTAAATTAGACATTTTCAACAATGGGCCTCACCAAAGTGTCCACAACACTATCCCCTTGATCACTATGAAATGACCCAATTTGTTCAACACATCAACAACGGGTTTAACTCCTAGTCATCCAAAATATTGACTACCAATTCAAACACAGACCTAAATGGAATGATGTATACCACACTCGAGAAATGAAGACATAAAAAAAACATCAGAAATCAATAAAATGCATAAAAAGAAACATGAGAAATCATGGAAATTTTAGGACCTGAAAATGTGTTGTAGAAACTATGTGCCAGAAATGTTACATATACAAACCAATTGTTTCCATTTTTGTTCAATACATCAACAATACAACTACTCAGGGTCCGATGATGCATCGTCACCCTCTCCACCTTCATTTCCACTTTGTGTTGTCACCTGTAAGAACATTATATTGAAAATTAAACACGGTTACATATTTATATTAAAACATAAAACCAATGAAAGTTAGAAAACTAAATGATTTTGATTTTATATGATTTACCTGCACACCACCAATCGATGCACTCCCACCGGGGGCATATCAACTCATCTGCTGACGTATTTCAATCAACTCTTTCTGCAATGTAGATATCTGATCCCCCTGCTGGTGAACTGTGTTTCGTAAAGAAACAATCTCTTTCTTAGCATCTCCGGGTATGGGATGACTAAAGTCAGGAGTAGATGCAGCAGCTATCCCCGGTGGCCTGCTAAAAACCTCAGATGGCACGGGTCCCAAACCCATCCCACGCACTCTCCCAGGATGCTCCTTCCCAAGGACTTTAGCAACCGGGTCATCCTGGGAGACAGAGTTGGAATGCGCAGGATTGGCATCCCATAGTTCTTTAATTTTGACCTATAAATAAAATATCAATATATATTAACACAATAAAAATTGATAATAAGTTATTATGATAAAAAATTGACTTCATACCCCAACTTCTTTAGCAGGCTCATTAACAAAACATCCATCTGATTTCTTGTGAATATCCAACCATAGTTCAGTTCTGGATGCTTCATAGCCTAAACTCTATGACTGCATTAATCAAAGATAAATCAGAAATTCAATATGTTTAATAGATAATATTTTCTTATAAATATTTAAACTAATTAAAATATTACCAATGTGCTTTGATTTCTAGAAAAACTTTTTGAGCCCGCAATGTGCGGGATGACTTGCTTCGCTCGGTTTGACGCATTATGTCTTGATAGATCCTGAAATAAATAAAATGCAATTTAATACTGATGTATTGAATGTCATGTTCTTTTCATATACATGTATAAATGTAAAATGAGGATAATATAATAATATATATTTCAATACCATCTGCTTCTGATTCCGATGCCTGTCAACAAACACTTTACACTCCTCTTTCGGTACCCCACTGGGTAGCTTGTCATACATTTGCAGCACAGTCAACGAAGCATCATTGATATCTCACCACAATCTCCCTTTAAAATCTTTCCACTTCTTACCTAGATTTTTCAACGTCCACTTCCATGCTATCACATCAGCAACGTTAAGTGGAAGAACATCTGTATATAGAAATTCATTTTTAACATATTAGTAACATGAAATTCAATTAAACCATAATGTAATAAATTTACCTTGATTTGAGAATCAAACACTTCATTTTTCCAGCTTGGAGGCATATGTCTCCAATCGCCATATGAAATGGGAAGGGAAATGGGCTCCTCTACCAGCTGGCCTAGAATATGGCCAAGTAACCCCACGGCATCATCCGTAGGGACCCCGTAAGAATCAAATGTCACAACAATATTCTCGCCATTTAGATTCCAAACATCTAAACTTTTTATGTTTTTCTCCACGGTTGCATTTTTTCATCTTAAATGAGAAAAAAATTAGTATAAACAAAATGCAATAAATTTATTTAATTAAAATTTGTACCTATGATAGAGACACTTCAGTATATCCGGGATGAATTTGAAGGGGTGCGTCACTGCCCCCCTGCTGAGGCTCCTGAAGGGGGAGTCGACGACTCAGCCTCTACTGGGACATCCACAGATGGTGTGAGAGATGGTGCAGGGGGAGATGGTGCAGGGATGTCGGCAGCTGGTGCATTAGATGTCGTGGGGAGGGAGCCAGATGGATAGTCATCTATCGTAGAACTGGATGAAATAATGTAACGCTTCTTCCTTGGCATTCCTGTCATTTAATCAAATAAAATTAAGTTCATAATATATATTTCAAAAAAAATATGCAGAAAAAAAAATTAAAAATGATAACAAATGGAGTACTAACTGACAAAATATATATAACAATGATAATGAATGACTGAATAAATGAAACAAGTGGTTGCTAAATAAATAAATAATTGTACATACAATCATTTTCCACTTCAACCATGTCATTTTACTGCTCCATTGCTTCATCCACTTCATTCATCCTTACTAGACTAATATTTTCAATATCATGATGGTCAATTAATTCTGCTTCCTGTAGCTGATTAAATTCAATTTCAAGGGTCAAATTTTCCACTTCATCACCCATATCATACAAATCTCTTTGTATTATGTGAGGAACTACACTCCAGCCTTCATCGGCAAAATCATTCACATAATATACCATTTTTTCTTGTGATGATAAGATATATGGATCATGCAGTTCACGATCACCAACATCAATCAAGCAAGAGAAGTTCACATAAGTAAATTGCAATGAATCTCTTTTAACACCACTGATAATATCGTCCCATTTTCATTTGAATAAAACAACCGAAAAATGTCTGTGGTAGTTTAATTCAATAATATCATGCAACTTTCCAGAGTATTCCACTTCAGCAAATGTAAATATACCACTCTTCTGTGTTCTCAAACCCACTTCTCGATCGACTGTACGAAATCTAAATCCATTCAAATTATAAGCGTCAAACTTTCTAACTTATTTTAGAGGACCTCTAGCAAGAAACTTCAAATCTTCTGACACCTTTGCTCGAGTATCAGTATTCATGATCTGAAAAAAGAAATATACTTTATTAGATTTACAAAATGTTTGTGTCAAACTAATATTTGTATTTATTACAATATTTATGAACATATACGTCGTGCAAACCATTATACAAGCTCTTTATTAACAGCTTTCGTTATATCTTTCTCATTTCGTGTTCGGCCTCTCATTCGTCTCTTTTTTTGTATCCTCAACTCTTCAATAAATGGATCTACAATTTCACTATTCAGCAACACATATCTATGTGCCTGTAATAATTCCAATTCAGTCAGTGTCACATTCGTCTCTTTGTTTTTATCCTCAACTCCTGTAATTATTCAATCAAAGGCTGCAAATATACATCAATATCATTTCCAGGCATTTGTTTTCCAGGAGTAATCATTGAATGGATAAAAGATATTTATTGCATAAACATCCATGGAGGCAGATTATAAGGGATCAAAACAACCGTCCAAATTCTATAATTGGTACTCAAAGTCCCAAGTGGGTTGAATCCATCGGTAGCCAATCCCAATCGAACATTCCTAGGATCAGCTGAGAAATCGAGATGTAATGAATAAAATGTCTTCCACGATTGGTAATCTCATGGATGTCTCATTAACCCATCATTATTATTATCTACAGAATGCCACTTCATGGGTTCAGCGGTTTTCGAGGACATGAATAATCATTGCAATCGAGGCTTCAAAGGAAAGTAACACAAAACCTTTGCAGGTTTGCTCCTTTTCCTCTTCTCCATGAAATTATGTTCATTCAGACTTCCAACATCACAATTTGCCTTCCATATAGAAGAATAACATTTCTTTCAATTCTTTCTACTTGAATCCTCTCCCCAATAAAGCATACAATCATTGGGACATGCATGTATTTTTGTATAATTCAGACCAAGCTTGTTAACAACTTTTTTCATATCATAAAAAGATTCTGAGATTTTTTCTACAAGAAATGCATCACAAATCAATTCCAATATCATGGACACTGCCTTATTTGTAATTCCACATAGATATTTGATATGGTAAAACTTCAGCAAAAATGAAAGCATTGAATATTTCAAACACCCACTATACAAATCTTGATTTCCATCATCAACTAAATCATGAAACACATTTTCCTCAGTGATGTTTTCTATTACATTTGGCTCCACATATTCTAGAGGAGGATCCAATGATATGTGAAAATCTTGATCTGCCTGTGTTACTGTCTCAAAAACATCACTTGTAACGTTGCAATTTGTAGCACCCTCTTTTGGTTGTTCTGATATGTTTTATGCTGATATTGGTGTCTTGTAGTGCGGAATGCATCATTTATTAGGTTTTTCATTTCATTTTCCATTGTCGACGAACTTGGGACCTCATTATGCAGATTAACATCAGTGCTCAATCTTTCTGTAACGTTCGATTCTCAATGCCAAATCCAACACAAATATTGAGCTGGGAATTGCTTCAGTATTAAATGTTCATAAACCTCATATCTCTTCAACCATGTTCTAAATTTACATTTAGGACATGGACAATTTATTCTCCCCTCAACGGATCGATTAGAAATTGAAAAATCTAAAAACTCATTCAAACCCTTAACATACTGAGGTGTGTTCCTTGGTAATGTGATCCAGCTTTTATCCATGTATATCACAATGTGCCTACACAAAAAAAAGGAATCAAACATGAGAAATCTTCTATAACCCCATCATCAAAAACAAATAATGATGAAAAAAATTTCCATAATAGAGAAAAATTCAAGGATATATCGAGAAATGGGTCTCAAAATTCATCAAAGTCCCTAAACTAGAAGCACAAAATGGATGAACTCTTTCTATAAGAATGGGCCTTTTCATCATGTTATAGTTCATCCTACCTCTACTCCTTGCACATTGGATTATCTTCACTCCCCCTATTAATTTGTTGCATACCTGATAAAACTAAGGAATGAACAACCATCAATTTCCAAGAATATTTAGCTTCCATTCACATGTCCCAGGTGACAACCTCCAAAATGGATGTTATGCCCAAAGAAAGTAGAGATGTACCAAAGTCTTGGTGAAGACCATCACCAAAGAAATGATCTTTCTCATAATTTATGACCCCTATCTTTAGAGAATATATAACAAACCTTGAAAGGTTATTGACATACTCCCATACTGATCTGTCACTAATAAAAAGTCTCATGAGCTCAGTCTATTTCTCTACATTCATTCCCTTAGGAAATAACCATTAAGAAAATCAATCTTGATGAGATTCCAATTCATACATTCATGAAGTTAAGAAGGTACCACTGACTCCCACAAGACTCTACTGAAACTATAAATCTAGTTCTAAAAAATTCTCACACCCAAAGTATCAGGTTCCCTAAGATAATTGAGGATCACCTCAATTTGTTCCAACTACCTAACTGCTTGCACTGACCCTTGAAAAAAACTTAATGAAGGAATATAGTGATTCAGGAATCCTATGATGGTATCCGAGATTGAAAATGATTTAACATCAAAAAATCAACACGTATTCTAGATCGGAATAAGAACAAAATAATCTTTTTTGAAAATTACAGTGGACAACAACAACATCTAAATGATTTATATCAATTAAATACTCAAAATAAATCCAAATTATTCTATATGAAAGTAAGAATAAAATATAAAAAAAGTATAAATTAAACAAGGAACACACTAATGAAACCAAATTTACTTTTCTTTTTAAACAAATATTTTTTATAACTAATTATGAAATACCACCTCCAATAAGTGTGAACCTCATTTGGAAAATACAGATTGGAGAGGACTTGAAACCGGATAATAGGGGGATAAATTGTGATGTAAATGCTTTGGCCTTATGGGATGGGTGTCTAGGCGCAAACCATGCATACATTTTTGAAACTTGTTCTTTACTATGACTCGATTCATCTTTCGGTAATGATTAAAAAGTTGAAGGGTTCCATAATATTTATTCACAAAAAACAAATCCATTTCCCAATATTAAAGGCTTGGGAGAATAAATCATTTATCAGATATAATAGGTTTATCAAAACACATCATAAAGGAAAGAACATAGAACATGAAATAAATATGTCCCTACCATGAAGAATGAATGTCAATATATACATTTCTATGTGCCTATCATGATGAATGAATACTCACTAGATAATGCACCAAAGTAAAATAACATAATAATAAGAATATGGAAAAGGGGTACCCCCAAAAAAATTCTCAATGAGTTTCTAGTCTCACACCCCAACATTATATGTCCTGGTTCTCCCACCTCATTTGTATAATCATACCCTAAGACACATGAAAAACTCCATCATTCTAATCACCTTGCATGAAACTGCCTATCACATCCCCCTGGATAAAACATAGTTCATCATATCCCATATCAACTATTTTCATGACCATAATAGTAGGGTATAATTAGAATAAAGGAAGTAAACAGCACTCCCTGCTGATACTATACATGATCCCCACCTTGAACCACAACATCATCACATCAAACATTATACCTACTACACTTTCAGATTCTATACATCACATCCCATGAAAAAGAACCTTACTTGGAAGAGAGACTGGGGAATAGGGGGTCGCTAACCATCCATCCTCAACATCTAGGATGATTAGAGAAATACCCCCAAAATCATTTTACTGTTGGAAAATACTGCTTAGTATGGGTGGGGAGAATATAGAAAGAACAATGAAAATACAATATATATTTGTCACACACACAATACCAACCAATGGGTTCATAACATGGATTCTTTCACTACTCACAAAATCACCAAATGGCCTTAAAACCTCCTCCATCTTCACTTCCTCCTCAATATGTATTACACAACCCAAGGAAGACACCAAAACCACATCACTTTCAACATTTCATTTCATATTAATCCAATTCATTAATTTTATAGTAACCAACCAAATTCATTTATCTTTCCCATTTATTTCATATTTAAAAATAAAAAATTAAGATAGACATCTAATTTAAATTTATCTATGTATTAATCATTCCAAACACATTGGAAAATTCAACCAATTTTATATTCCAATTTGATTATCAATATTTAATTTCATCCCTGTTGAACTACAATAAAAAAACATCACCAAAATAATGCACATTTTCATGATAGAAATCCCAGGATTTCCACCACCACACACCACAACCACATTCACTTCACAATAGCTGCAAATCACAACCAAATCTCCTCCACAAACACATAAAAACCACTTTTCACATATTTCTTTTCAATTTAAACAGAAAGGTCATGCATAACATTCACTTTATTACTTTAAAGGGAATTATAATAAAATATAATATCCTATTTAAAATTGATTCATTATCCATATATAAGTGATTATCCATTTAATAAATGGTTATATATAATAATCACACAATAGGGGTTCTGAAACCATATCAACTATAACAAATACTAGACTCCCAAAACCCATAATTTTTAGAAAAGGAATAAAAAATATCTCCTCGAAAAAACATTAAATGTGGAAAAACATGTGTTTCCTACAACTTACCAATAAATTTCTGTTAATATAATTCATTAAATTCATTTGGTCGCTGCATAATACCTCCCTAAATGAAAAAAAATCTTGATCCTCCTTTTACAACTACATGTAGTATAAATTCTCCCCAATGATGATGAAATAATCACAAAATAATTAACTTCACCAAAATGTGATTCACATGAATCCTTATAATAATAAATATGACCAATGAAATCATGAAATCATGAGGATAAAGATAAATGAGGAGGAAAATGACAAAAAAATCCAAAGAATATTACCCTGGAAGCTTCACGGACCACTAACATAAAGAGAGGGTCGGGGTCGCCGGGGGCCGGGGTTGCGGGGGGCCGGGGGTCGCGGGGTCATCGGGGTCGTCGGGGTCACCAGGGTCACTAGGGTCGGGGTCGCGGGGTCGCGGGGGGTCGTGTTTGTGGGGGAAGTGGGGTGTTGGGGGAACTAGGGTGAGGGGTTCGGGGTGGGGGGAAGGGTCGGGCTGTTAAAAAAACAATGTTTCGTGGCGCTTTATTATAAACCTCCATGAAACATTTTTTACAAAAGGTTTAGCGGCGGTTCCTAGAGCCTCCGCTAAACAACCAACGCAAAACAACAGTTTTGTTGTAGTGACTCTATTTTTAAAAAAACCATATTAATTTCAAGGTCAAAATCCTCTAAATCAGTGTGTTTGTGTTTTGGAAAGTGATTTTACATATAAAATAAAATATTTTTCAATAAGTTAATTTCTTTATGGTTCTTTTGTATCATGTTTTTTATAATTATATTCAATCTAGAGTTACCTTTTGTCCAAGCACTACAGGATGATAAGGTTAAAGATTTAATAACAAATAAACTCTACCTAAATGGGAAGAGTTCCAATGGAATACTTATCATATTTTATGAAAGCACTTTGATATCTGTGACCCTTATATGGGTAAGGTACTTCCATGATCCTAGCCTCATCATCTTTATTTTGTGTTATTTTCTAAATGATTTTGTAAAAATGGTCTAGGCCCTATTACTGTCACTTCCACCTTAACATTGGTGAAGCAAGATGGATTTCATTACATTCAAATTTTATTCAAACAAATACATGGAAATGAAAGATATGGTAAATAATAATAGAAATTCCTCAACCACATCCCTTCCCAATTTTAAAAAAAATGAGGAATTAGCTATGATGGAAGTTGAACCAATGTTGGATGTTCCAAATGTTGGGAGGCCGGTTGATCTCTACTTGGTAATTCTTTTATTTCTTAATTTTTTTCATTGAGAATATATATTATTGTTTATTTGTTACCTTTTATGGGGATTCTAGGTCAATCTAACTTTTTTGATTTAGTAAATCATTTATAATTATTTTATGATATGTGGGATTCAACCTCGCATCAATCTGACACGCGATGTGGAAGATATAACTCAAGGTGTGTGTTTTCACATTAGAAAAGTCTCATTTTCTTCTAAAACCTGCATCACATATCCAAGACTATGAAAACAATATCATATTGTTTTTATAATTTATAAAAATGATCAATCATTTATTTTTTATGTTTTGGAATCTACTGTATGTAAATCTTACACAAGAAGTTCCCATTATGACAATCTAAGTATGTTTTCAATATAAAAGTGTTACTTTAGTCTAAAACACGATTTTCATAGATGAAACTAATAAAAACATCTCTGAAAGTATTGATAATTTAAGAAAATGGTCTAGAATTAATTTGTGATCTGTGAGAATCAACCTCACATCAATCCAACACATGAAGCATCCGGTATTACTCAAAGTTCTTTTTTATGATAAAAGTGTCACTACCCCCTCCCTTAAAAGATTCCCCTCCTATGTTGGCAATGAAGGAAGATATATAATGACCCTTGAGTCCTACCTAGAGTATTCCCTAGGGCGGAGAACTGCACCAAGGTTATAGAATCTCATGAAATGGGAGGCATTACCATTTTTATAAGAAAACAAGATTGAGAGATATAGTGGTTCATCCAAAAAAACTCCAAGACACACACACACATACATGCACATATATGTATATAAAAGAAAGCCAAAACCATACCACATGCATGTTTGAAATATTACTGTTACAAAGAAAGAGTCTATAAAGTAAATACCAAAAACAAGGCTAAGTGGCGACATGACAATTATCCCAAAGTCCAAGATAGTAATGCCTAGCACAATCTACGTAATCCACCTAGAAACCTAAAATCACTTTTATATATATAGATTTATTATACAAGTATACTCAGTAGGAAAAGCCAAAGTCTCTTATGCACAAGTGGAAGAAGCATATTAATTAACCTATGAGAAAACAACAGAAACCAAGATCACTTAACAATGAATACTAACTTATCTCATCCTCACGAAGGCATGCTAACCAAATAATGCAAGTCAAGTCATGTAATTTAATAAGCACATCAATGAATGGGTACTCTGCACCACTTCCCACTGGTTACCTACTCATACCCTAATAGAAGACATCCTGGAACATCCAAAATCTTCCAAAAGCCCCATGTCACAACCCACCCACACACACCTGGGCCTCAGAGCTAGTCCCGCAACTGGGCATACGAAACTCACCACATCCTTTCTGCACACACGTGATCCACAACCATACCTCATCTCGGCCATAGACACCTCGTCCAAAACCATACCACATTCCACTTGTAGACATCTGGGACACATCCATACCTCATCCCGAAGACACCTGGGAAAGCTCACAACATCTCATCCCGTAAACATCTAGAAAAGAACACCTCGCCCACAAACACCTAGCCCACACAACCGCACCATAACCTACTCAAATAATCTTGGGCTACCAATGCCTATAAGATGGAGTAAGGAAGATACAATAACCATCCATCCATCCTCCCACCAGGGTGTTTGGAAAAGTCACCCTCACCCATGACAATAGGGGTGTTCGGCGCATAGTTCTCAACGAGGGTGGGGTGCTTATATAAATCACAAGGAAGTGGAATTATATATATATATATATCAAACACTCAACCCAACCTATAGGTTTTCCAAAAAAATAACCACCCCACAAAACCACCTTTGCAGCTACCTCTAAATGGACAACTACACAACAAGACACAATTCAATTCATAATCTCAGCCAACCCATTTGGCTAATTATCCTTATTTATTAAGAAAACACATTTATTCATTCCATCCCTACCTGGGAAGCTACCAACCATAGTATACAACAAGCCACACAGTATAAACCATGTAGATGAAAAAGAACTATAGTAAAGAAACTCACTTCATATTTCACCTTATTTAACACCAATACCAACCACTGTCTTCATCATTCTTTAAATTCATTCTACCAATCCATCCTTTTAACAAGAAAACCACCAACACATAGCTAAACCTCACAACACATCTCATCACAACTAAACATGATAGCCCCACTATATAAAAATACCACACCTTATGTGTTTTAAATTTTTTAAAAATGGAATCCATATTTGGAATAATTGGTTCCAAATAATTTAAATAGGATCCTTTTATTTTTTTTATTTTATGAATAGTAAAATTGGTAAAAGAAATTACCATGGTTAAAGGTAAATTAGGTAAATTAATGTAATAAATAATATGATAAGGAAAATAAAATTACTATAACACCTTCCCAATTTCTATTGTATGAATAAAAGTCGACCCTTAACACTTAAAGATCTTAATTGACTCATTTAATGGACTTTTTCCATGAAGTTTATATAAATATTATTAAAATAAATTAAAGTGACAACATGACACCATCTTATTTCTTATAAGTATAACAATTTTAATATAGTGATAAAAATGATATAACTTTGATAATAAATAGTCTCTAGAAATATAATGAAATTATATAAATCATAGTAATTTATTTAGAATTTTTGGAGATCAAATAATTTTCATAAATACTGACACAACAATGATATAGTAATTATTTTATTTATATAAATATCAAATAAATGATATTAAATTTACTAAAATAAATATAATTCAAAATAATTAGGGTAATACATGACTTTTATAGGTGACTATGACATATTATAAGCCTATTAAATTATTTTGATTGAATTTATCTCTATTTTTTTCAATGAAATGAATAGTGTCAAAATTGACTCTATTTATTTTTTATAAAAATAATATTTTATTAAAATATCTAAAAATTATAAAAATCATTTAAAATTAAAAAGTGACTATTATAAGGTCTAATTGTTCATAATGTGTCCATTTATGAGAAATTTAACCCATATAAGTAAAATTTATAGCCTTTTAATATTGAAAATGTTGTTACCACGATTAAAATTAAAATAGATTAATTAAGTGTAACCTAAAAAGAAAAGGTTTAAAATAAAATCAATATGTATCTAAAAAAAATTGGATGAGAGGATTTAGAACCATAATGATCTTATCATCTACATAACTCAATTTTTTTCATTTGGAATAAGAAATTAATTTATATTAATTTAATATATTAAGAGTTTCCAATGGTTCCCCTCATATGTCCTATAAAATGGTACCCACTCTTCACTATTACTCATAATTATAAAACAATTTGGTTCAGAGAATTTCTACCCAAACCCCTTCATAAAATCTCTCCCCACATCATTGAGACCTTATTTTAGTCATAACAACCTTTTTATAGTTGTTAATGTGTTCTTCAAAGGTGATCAACAAAATAAGAGGTATTGTTTTCTTTAAGAATTTTTATTTAATTTATTCTTACACTTACTTCAAATATCCTCCAACCATGATGAAAGAAAAACTCTAGTATCATAAATATATTGATATGTTATTATGTAAATATAATCACCTGAATCTGTGTCCAATTTCATCAAATGGGAAATGAACTTTTCATTCGTGTGTACGGCAGACAACCGCCTCACGAACCAATATAGTTTTTTTTCATCGCCATCATTAAAGAAGGTTTATAATGAAATAATTAATATTAATATGTGATATTAATGACATAATAATCATTATAATATGATAATATATCACTTACATTCTTAGTTTCCATGCACATAAAAATGATAACGTTTTCCGTGCGTACGTGTGAACTATCACTTCCACGAAGCGATGTGATTCATTTTTATTCACTACAAAACTTATATGACATATATAAGTATATATAAATTATTAATGTGATATTAATTATTTTATGATAATTTTGGAATGATAAAATAGTACTTACCTTCTTTCCATAATGATCAACTAAAAATGAAAAACGTTACTCATGTGTACGTATGACCTACCATCTCCATGATTATAACGTTGTTAATTTTTCATAACAATACTTAATGATTCAATTTAAAATTATTTTTAATATATAAAGGTGATAATAATTTCATGAATATTTTTTTTATATTATTTACTTATGACCACATGGTCTATTTTCATCATACCATGTTTATTTTCAACTTAAGTACCGAATATCGACAAAATGTACGACGTGAACTTAAATAATTATTTAATTGTTATAAAATGAAAATAATTGATATAAAAGGAATAATGAACATGAAAATGGTTCTCAATAAATAATTAATTACCCTAAGTTTATTATTCAGGATGAAAAATAATGTCTAGATGATTAGGACTTGAGATAAGGGACTTCATCTCAATCTCCCTACATTGAGGCATATCTTGATATTGCACACCTTTATTGTCCTTTAAGTTTTATATATGACCCTTTTCTCATATAATATCATGAATTGATATATTATAATGATATTTAATGTTTTTTTAATTTTTTTCTTTAATTATTTTTATTCATGTGTTTCTCAAGTGGTAAGGGACTCTTTAACTAAAACATAATTTTAGGTGTTTTAAAGATTTATTCTTCGAATTCTTTCTCATTCATGTCCATGTTTTCAAAATGGGTTTATGGAAATAAATGTTTTAAAATGTTGATTCTTGAATTTCTTTTAAAAATTTCAAAGTGGTATGGGATAATTTAATTCAAAATTTTAATCTATAAATGCTTTAAACTGGTTTTAGAAAATGGATTAGTTATCTTATGAATGAAAATGAAATTTTATGAGTGACATGTTGAAAATTTCATGATTTTATGTATTGGTACTTTGAAATAAAATGAGTGAGCCCAGAATGTCTTATACGAAGGGTTGAACCCCATTATAGCTCACGGGTGTTCTTGATATAGCTTATACAAAGGGTTGAGTTCCATTATAGATCATGAAAATGGGTGAGCCCGATATAGCTTATATGAAGGGTGAGCCCCATTATAGATCTCCAATGTATTGGTTATGAAAGTTGTCCATATGGATATTCCATTTGTAAGATTGATAAGTTTGGAAATAAATCGCTTGGTTTTTCCATTTAAATATTATTATTTCCCAATTTACCATTATATTTTATATGTTTCCATCTATGGGTTTTATGTTAGTCTTTTGATTACAAAAAGCATAAGCTATGAGCTTATATTCAGTTAAGTTTATTAAAAACTTCTTAAAGGAGAAAAGTGTTACTTTATGATAAATTATTCATGTTTTACATGTTTTACAAGGCTAATCATTTTCCTTCATTTTGTATCCCTTACTGAGACTTTTGTGATCATCCCAAGTTTTTTAAACGTTTTCCACAGGAAATAAGGACGAGTAATAGAAAGTTAGAAATCAAGAAGATTTTAATCAAGAAAATAAATCATTTTTTGGGAGTTTTTATTTTGTGAAAAAAATGGATAGTGATTAGAAGTGTATACTTTGTAATAATTAAGTTGTTGTGTAATAGTTATGGCCTGATTATCTAAAACTCTAAACCTTAAAATATCCTATAATGTCACTTCTACTTTAAAAACTCTAGAATAAGTTATTTTGAATGTTGTGTGTTTATATTTGGTATCAAAGGAAGGTTTAGACAACATTAGAGTTTAGGATGTTTTCTAAAGAGTTAGGGATATATTCATGATTTTTTAATTTTAAGGTTTATTATAAGTTTAATGTCTTACAATCCCTTTTGAGGCTATATGTTGTAAACTTTTGAGGTGACTAACAGTATTTTGGAGACATTCACATTTGAGGGAACTATGGGATATTACCTTTTGGGATGAAAAAGGAGATGTATGAAATAAACTTTATGGTTAAAACAGGTTATTTTTATTTTTTATGATTTTATCGCAGAATTGGAATATTTTATAATAATGATACAGTTTTCGAAAAAGGACAGCCCACGGGATAGGTGACAATCCACCTCATCTGACATGGTTGTGGGGATCAAACCCAAAACCAAATGGTGAAAAGTGTGAATCTACTATAACTATCCTACCTGAAGTCCCCAGTTAGTATGATTTTTCCCCTTTTAGTTAAATGAGCTTTTTGAGTAAGAATAAGTTTATTATAGGAACTTGTGTTTTATAGAATGGATATCCTTGGTATTGGAAGATTATTTGGGTATTAAGTGATAAATTTTATTTTGGAAGACGTTCACTATTTTATGAGCATTATATGATTATGGTAAATAAAATACTATGGGGTTTTAATTGAGGAGTAATGAATGAATTATATTTTGGAAGAATATATGATTTTGTTCTGGACTTATGGTAATTCAAGTTATTTATGGAAATGATTAACCTATCTTGGAGAACATGTGATTTGGGTAATTGATTTTTGTTATGAGACATTAAGAGTGGTTGATGTTATTTAGAGATAAATGTTTAAATTTATCTTGAAAGACTATGTGATCAAATCCTTATGAATTTTGTTTTTCAATATTAGTTTGAATTATTTTGAGGAATTTTAAGGATAGTTATTTGTTGAATGTTCTATGTTGAACTTTTAGTGTCACTATTGAAACTCTACTTTACAAGTAAGTATAATTCCTTATGATCTTATTCCAGGAAGTAATAGAACTCCTCAACTCTATAAAAAGGATCTTAAAACAAAATTTTTTTTGTCTTATTTTACTATTAAGAAATCAAATTGTAGGTTTTGGGCGTAGAAAAAGCATGTTAGTGGGTTTTCCCAACTTTAATTTTGGCGTTAACAATGATCAATCTGAGATCTGTCACAATAATATAACACCAGATCATTAGAATAGAATGAAGAATAGAAAAAGAAAGAGGGAGTAATGAAACCATAAATAATTGATCAACATATGTTGGTTGTAATCAATTTAATTAATTGACAAGAATTACCTTGATGGAAATCATTTCTTCGTTGATGTCTTCGGCCAAAATCCGATGTGATTCTTCATTGCGTCATAGAATCCAAGTGTATACTTCCTCTAGCGGTAATCCACACATGCACCACATATCTCTGGATGTCGCCAAAATAATATTTGGGTGTTAGCATGGAGAAGCCTTTTCTTGTGTTGTCCCCCTTAGATCGCCTTGATCTGATGGAGGAGGATCTCTCTTAGTCTTGAGAGCATTCTTAGAGGAAGGATTTATTTTGGCCTTGAGGGAATTCTCTAGAATTATTGTGCACAACAATTATCTTTATAAAAGTGTTGGGGTTGTGAGGTTTTTTATAATCGGGTTTGATGTTATACAGTTATGACAATAAATAAATGTGCTACGCATTTTATTTATTTCATTAACTCTTATTTAAAACCCCCATGTCGAATGATTAATTCCTTGACATGAGCTCACGCTGATTATAATAAATATCATTTAATAAAACGATACTATTTCCTCAAAATCCTGAATAGAAAAACTACACGGCGTGTAATCATTAATACACGGTGTGTACTCATTTTCCCTGAAAACTACACGATGTGTACATTCAATGTACACGACGTGTTTATCTTGTTTTCATTTTTCTTTATTTCCTCAACTACATTTATTAGACCTTGAGTAATGGCTATTTATTTATTAAATAAATGTAACTGCATTAATCATTAATATATATATATTATTTCACCCACAATATATTCTCTCGAATAACTAGTGTCGAAATAAATGCGATCATGCATCCCTAAATAATTATTAAACCATAGTCGAGAATAATCTTTATTTTACTTGTTAAATTAATATTTAACTGAGATACATGGACACACTTAGTGTGTGACCCTCTAGGCCTCTTTCTTAGTGGAATTAGGTGAAGCCTGCCTAAAGTCTAAGGTTATCATCTAGAAACACTTCAAGGCACCCATAGAGAAACAAGTTAACGTCGCAATGATGTGTCACCTCAAACAAATGATTACCGTGTAATATAATCCCTTTGTCACTATATCTCGAATCAAGCGGGTTGCATAAAAGTGCCATCAACCCTTGTGCTAGATTATTCTTTTTTTGACTTTTCGGAATTAAACTCACCCACTCCTTACCAAGGCCATTGATTTATTTAGGCTATATTAATTCCATCAAAGGGCTGGAGATATCTACTTCTGTTATGGAACAGAAGGGACAAATCCTTTCTAGAATTATTTATTAATGCAGTATTACTCGTGATGCACCCAATGTATCCTACCTCGCTACGAACAGTGTGTTGTCACAATGTTCATCAATACATTTAAGTGTGTGAGTTGTAATACCCATTAATAATAATCATAAATTCCAAGGTCCAATACACACATCCGCAGATAGGAACATCCAATGACACTATGAAATGTGGATTTTTTACTGGCGTGTCTCGTTCTCATAATATCCTCCTAGATATTACCAAGTGATCACACCATGATAAGGTGCCTCAAAGTTTTATGGGTCCTCACCTCTAATTGCCTATATTATTTGTGTCCCTCAAATAACATCATCCTTCCATAGAACATATATTCAAGAACAATGTTATGGAACTTTTGGTTTCTCATCATAGTAGGGATCCGCTATGACCCTTTAATGCAACAACTGTCCTTAGGACATTATCACATGCATTGTCACACATAAGAACAATAATGTTGTGATAAGGTATTTATTTAATGAATAAAGTACAAAGTAGTTGGTTCTATTCCACCAACTCTAACACAAATATCAATTAAACCATCACAAATTTATGGTTTTGTGATTATTAACTTTCAGTTAATAATGTTTTCTATTACTCTCCATCAGAAAATGATCATCAGTTTTCTCTTCTATATCCATGTTTTACTGCATGAAACCCTAATATGTGTTATATAAGGTGACCTTTATATTTCCATTTCTTTCTATTAAAGTAGAATTTTTATTAATCCTTTTTCCAATGTGGGATTGCAATAAAGATATTTTGAAAATTCATGCCTTAGTTACCATCCCTGAATTCAAATTATGATGGTGTGGTTTCTAAAAGGGGGTAGAATATAACATACCAAGTATTTTAAAAGGAGACATTATGTTCGATAGAATTCTTAATATGCCACATCAAACTTTAGAGAATGACCAAATATTATTATTTAAATGTTACCTTATAACATAGAAATTAAAATGGTGGGAATGAACAATATTAATTAATTTAGGAAAATATGGTTTACACATGTATATAATTAATTATTTTGTGAACAATTAGTTACAAATGAAAATAAACCCCTTTTTAAATTAAAGGAAAGGTTTTTCTGAAAAAAATATTTAAATGAAAATAATTTATTTTATATAAAATCACTCTTGATGGATTTTGTTAATTAAATATATATGTAATATATTTAATATAAGGTTTAAAATTCATCTGATATGTTTTCTAGACATGATATAAGAACTAATTTAATTTTTCATAAAAAAAGAAATAATTTTCAAAAAAAATGTAGTTTTACCACCTTTTAATAACAAACCCATTTTAAATATAATTTTGACACATTTATATATTTTATTTGATAAAAAAAATTGTTATTTGGAAGTGTGAAATAAAATTTTACTTTGGATAAATTTTTTGTATTTTTTTGATAATATTCATTTTTAATGAATTGAGAAAAATACGGCAATTTAACTCAAAACTTCTTTTTTATCTTTTTTATTTGTATAGTTAGATTATTATTTTACTTGTTTTTAATGATTAATTAGTTTATTTTTATATCATTTAATATAATTTTTTTTCATTGGAAATAATTTCACATTAAAATTATATATAAACATATGTCGGTCTATTTTTGGCTTCAACTTTTAAATTTTTTTTTCTTATTTTGACAATGAGGATTATTTTTAAATCAATCACTAAATATTTTTTGTTTTAAATTTTTAAAAATGGATTCAATATTTTTAATCAGTAGGTCCAAATAATTTAAATAGATTCATTTTGTTTTTTATATTTTTTTAATAGTAACTTCGGTAATTTTTATTTACCACGGTTAAAGGTAAATCAAGAAAATTAGGGTAATAAATCATATGATAAGGATAATAAAATTACCCTAACACATGAAAAATAATTTTTAATGAATAAAATTCTACCTTTAATACCTAAGGATCGTAACTGAATCATTTATTGGTCTTTTTTCATGAATTTGATATAAATATTATTAAAACAAAATAAAGTGACAACATGTCACCCTCTTATTTCTTATAAGTATAATAATTTTGATATAGTGATAAATATGATATAACTTAGATAATTAATAGTCTCCAAAAATATAATTAATTTAGATAAATATTAGGAATTTATTTATAATTTTTATATATCAAATTATTTCCATAAATACCGACACAACCGTAATACGATAATTGTCACGACCCCTCCTCGGGACCCGTGCCGTGACTACCACAAGCCCGCCTTCCATAGGCCAGGGGCTGGCAACTAGAACCAAGGCGTAAATCCCAAAAAAAGGGGAGGAATTGCCTTTATAAGTAAACAAACACCACAGAGTAAGCCAGCATAAGTAAACACTAAGTAAACAGAGTAAAAATAAGTACGGAAAGTAAATGGGCCAGAATACAAACCCAAACTGAAAGTAAAGTAAAACTGGAAAGAAAGTACAGCAACTGAAAGTAAAGCAGTAACGTCGAGTCATCCACTGGAAGTCCCACTGAACGGTGGGTACAGATAGCCACCTCAGCTCCTCGGGTCTAGCCGTCTGCTCCGTGTACGTCCCGCCCAGTGGTCCACCTCCAGGTACCGACTACTCCTCAAGCCTTAACAAAGATCAACGATGTCCGTCGTCTGCATCCAACACAACGTAGTGCATGCATAGCCCATGCAGGGGTGAGTATACTCTACTCAGTAGAGACCCCAAGACCCCGAAGGTCTCCCAGAATCCACAAGGGTAATCCACAAAGGAAAGATACAATCACGAAGTAACATCCAACACTACTTAGGTATATGCCCATACATATACCTAAGTCATCAATTCCAGTTTGGTTCCAACATCCGAGCCCAAGTTCGACCACGTCCACATAGGATAACACAACACAATCCACAAGGGAAAGCAAGTCAATCATATCGAAGATAATGATTGGAAGTCAAGACTCAGCTCACACAGGTATACTTCTTCGGTGATAGAGATGATCGGATATAGCCACTGATTCATCTAACCTGGGACGCACGTAGGATACTAAACCAGCCAAGCTGCTTAACCCACATAGGATTTCAGTGCAGTCTTCATTGTCGTCGAACCCACATAGGATTTCAGTATGGTCTTCATCGCTTCCAAACCCACATAGGATTTCAGTGCAGTCTTCATTGCCGTCGAACCCACATAGGATTTTAGTACGGTCTTCATCGCTGCCGAACCCACATAGGATTTTAGTTCAGTCTTCATCACCATCGAACCCACATAGGATTTCAGTACGGTCTTCATCACTTCCGAACCCACATTGGATTTCAATGCAGTATTCATCACCGTCGAACCCACATAGGATTTCAATACAGTCGTCATCGTCGCAGCCAGCTCTAGGGTTCCCGCACACAGCATGCTCATTCCGGGAGGGTCCGCTCCATGATCCATGGGGTCGATACATAAACTGACATGTAGTCCAGAGTTGATGTATCTCAAAGTACCGTCTCGACAAGAGGAACTCAACGCGATAGACCGCGCGTCAATCGGACGCTCGGTTTGAGAGTTATTAGTGTTTTCGTTCAAGGGGCCCGGTTGCTTTTTAAGTCAAAACCACCCAACCATACTCCAACTGCGTCCAAACCTTGAGAGTAGAAATCCAAATGGTTCTTATCACTAATAGGAATCCAAAAAAGTCGACGACACATCAATCGGACGTCCGGAACTCAAGTTATAAGTGTTTCCGCTTCGATGGCCTGGTTGGTTTCGTGTTCGAACCAACCCGACCATACCCAAAGTTCTCCGAAACCTTGAGTTTAATATAATGAAACGACCATCTCGATCCAAGGATCGCATCGCAACTGACGGTGCGTCGTTCGGAGGCCCGTATCCCATGATATGGGAAAAAGACCGGAAGTGATCTGAAAATGGGGGGTCTGGGCCCGGACCGACCCGGCCCAACCCCCCTGGGTCGGCCCAAACCGGGCCGACCCGAACCGGGTCCGGGTCCGGCCCGTCCCGGTGCGGCCGGTCCAGCCCAGTGCAGCCGGTCCGGCCCGGGGCGGCTCGGTGCTGGTCGAGCCGACGCGGCTCGGCGCGGGCCGAGCGGCCGTGCAAAGGGGGCGCTGCCCCCTTGATTGGAGCCACAACCGCCGCGTGGGGGCCGCTCCTTGCCTGCGGACGCGGCATGGCGCCGCGTCGCACTCGGTCCCGCACGGCCGCGGGACCAGCCGCCTGGCGCCACGGCTTCAGCTGCGGCGGCCCTTCCCGGCGGCGCGTCGGGCGCCGCCGCCTCCTAGCGGCTGACTGGTGCCGGCCGCCACCTCCGGCCGCCGATGCCACTGTGCCGGCGTGGCGCGCCGGCGAGATCTTCCACGGACCACCGGACGCGCTCTGGTGGTCCGTTTAGCCTGCCGTTTACGCCAGCGGTCCTCCCGGGACCGACCCTTCACTATGAAGTCCTGATAATGCCTTTGCGGCCTGCTTCGTCATTGCCTGTTGATCCGCACACCAATAACAAAGAAACGGTGGGTTCAGACTTGTTCGTTGGTCTGCACCCACCGTGTTAGTGGTTCAACGACTTCCGACAAATTTAACACATGTCGAGGATATAATTCACATAGATTTAAATAAACCAAACCCCCTACCTCAAGCGGTTGATGATCAAAGATTGTCGCGGGAGAAGGAACATCGCGGAAGAAGCGTCGCAGAAGGAGGATCGTCGGCGTCATGGTACACGGAGTCGCGTCGTCGATCTCCGAGGGTTCATCATTCTTCGTCGCCCTTTGTCAGAGGCCGGCGTTCTTCATCGGTGTCGGTACGTTCTTCGTGTTTTTCGCGTTCTTCAACGAAGAAGGTGAAGATTCAAGGCTTGAGGAAAACCTCTCAATTCCTCTCGCACAACCCAAGCCACCCCAATAAAATAAGGCGTAGCCTTATTTTATTTCTCACACCAACTGTTTTGAAAATCAAAAACAGATCATTCAATTAATTGATTTAATTGAAGAGCTTTAACCGCCCAATTTAAGAGGCGTTTAATAATTAATTAAATGTGAGAGTTGACTTAGCATTTAAGAGGGGGGTGCGGGTGAGTTACCAAATTTAATGCACCTGGAAGGTAAAAAGGAAAATAAAGGGGTGGGGCTCGTGTGGGCCCCACCTCACTAATATCCTACCTAGGAGTTAGGATATCAGTGGGTCCCACTCCAACCGCCATGCCTAGATTAACACTGCTTAGAATAAAAAAATAAAATCTATTGCACAATTTTATTTTATTCTTTAGTTAATCCAAAAATTTTAATATCCTCACCCGAGCAAACGCAACTCCGGAAGAGGTGTTATTAAGCAATTACTGGTGCTGCGATTCCATTGGTGACCTCAGAATTCGATTTCGAGCACCTGTTCAAAAGTTTGGAAAATCCGCTCTTTCGTTCATTGAGCGTACCCAAGCCAAACTTCGGGAAATGATTCCGGGCACACAGGGCCTCAGAATCAGGTGCCGTCAGAAACTGTGTTCTTGTAATATCCCAAAGAAAATTAAAAGAAAAATTTCCCATGAATTTTACAGGTCTTTACAATAATTATTTTTCCCGAATGGCCCGAAGGCCTTCTTTTTTATTTTATTATAGATAATCTATCTTTTAAGGTTTGAAGGGGAACCCGTACATGACCCATAGGACCAAGGCACAAGACCCGACATGACCCACTATACATGACCCAAAGGCCCAGAGGCATACCATACCCATTACATGACCCATAGGCCCAGCCCACTAGAACTGCCCCTCCCCAGCGTCTTGAATCATTGATCTCCAAAGCTCCCCACCTTGCATTGCTGATCGGCTAGCATTGCCCTGTACAAAGCTGCATGGTGCCTGGTCCCGATGCCGGCTGCCATACCCTCTCATTCTTACAATCCGGTTAGCTCTGCATCTGGTGGATGCTACTTGCTCTGATCCTCTTCTGAGGCCTATTCTGTGTGAACTGGGCAACTCTATGGTCTACGTGACCCGAAGGCTCTGTGGCTCAAAGGCCTTTGATGACCCGAAGGCCCTGGAGACCTGTAGGCCCAAACCGGTGGCCCGAAGGCCCAAATCGGTTGAATAGTTCCAGCTGCTACAGTACCGAACAGTAACTGCTACAGTGACGACTATAGTACTGCTACAATACTCCATGAATTTTTGAGGTGACTATGAAATAATAAAATCCAATTTGATTTTTTTCTAGGTTATCTCTCTTTTTGTATTTTATTTAAATTCAATGAAATAAATTATGTCAAAATTGACACTATTTATTTTTTATAAAAATAATATTTTATTAAATTATTCAAAAATCATAAAAATATTCTAAAATTATAAAGTGACTATGATAAGGTCTCTAATTTCATGAAGTGTCCATTTATGGGAAATTTACCGCATATAAGTAAAATTTATAGGCACTTAATATTGAAAATGTTGTTACCACAATTAAAATTAAAATAGATTAATTAAGGGTAAACTGAAAAGATATGGTTTAAAATAAAATCAATAAATTTTTGAAAAATATTGGATAAGATTATTTCAAACCATAATCATCCTATCTTATACATAACTCAATTTAGTCATTTTGATTTAAAAATTAATTTATGTTAATTTAAAATTTTAAGATTATACAAGGGTGACCCTCCCCTCTCCTATAAAACCCACTCTTCTCTATTGATCACCCATTTAAAACAATTTGGTTCAACCAAAATCTTTCCAAACCCTTTACTAAAATATATTCCCACATTCTTGAGTCCTTATTTAAGGCATAACACCCTTCTTTGAGGTGTTAAGGTGATATATAATGGTGATCAACCTAAGAAGATGTATCTTTTTCTATAAGTATTTCTATTTTATTTCTTCTTCCACTTCTTTAAAATATCCTCCAACCATGATGAAATAATAACTATAGTATCATAAATATAAATAGGTTTTATTATGTTAATATCATCACCTAAATCCATCTCTAATTTGATCAAATGGGAATTTAACTTTTCATTCGTGTGTGTGGCAGACTCCCGCCTCGTGAACTGATATAATTTGTTTTTCAGCACTTTCTTTAATGACTGGTTATAATTATAAAATTAATGTTCATATGTGATATTAATGTAATATTAATGATTATAATATGATAATATATCACCTAAATTCTTAATTTTTATGCACATAAAAATGATAATATCCTTGGTGCGTACATGTGGACTATCACTTCCATAAAGCGATATAATTTGTTTTTATTCAGTACACCACTTGTATGACATATATAAGTATATTTAAATTATTAATACGATATTAATGATGTTATGATCATTATGGAAATATAAAATAGTACTTACCTTCTTTCAATAATGATCAATTAAAAATGAAAATCGTTACTCATACGTGCATACGGCCTACTATCTCCATGATTATAACATTGTTCCTTTTTTATAACAATACTAAATGGTTTGATTCAAAAGTATATTTGATGTATAAAAGTGATAATAATGTCATGAATATTATTTTTGAGATTATTTAATTATCACTATATAGACTATTTTCATCATACCATGTTCATTTTTAACTCAAGTACTAAATATCGACAAAACGACGAAGTCACACACATCCGTCCTTTTTTTATTTTATTTCAAAAGAAATTTTGAGGAAAAAGTGGGAAACCCAAACATGTCCAAAGCATAGGTGTTAAACACTAAAAGAGCTCAAAAAGTTGTTAAATACAAGGCTAAGAATTTTAGAACCATCCACCCTATAAAGCTTCCAATAAAGAGTGGTTACCTGAGTATTCGGGTCATTCCTTAGAAGATCTTTGAAGTGATCCAAAATCTTGTCCCATGCCTAGATATATTCATCCGCATTGATATTTCCTTTGTTAAAACACCATGTTAATATGTTTTCATGTTTTTTGATCCACTCCAATTGCTCAACATTAGTTCCAGCTATACTCAACCTCTTGTATATTCTGTTGGCATCCTCCTGTGAAGAATTAATCTGAATATCTTCTTTCAGCACTTCATCCTTAGAGAATAGAACAAGATATAATTGAGTCTCCACTTCCATCTTTTCTACCACTCTATTTAAGGTTTCATCTAGTATTGGACCAAGGTTTAACCCCTTGGGTTCACCATCAAATGCCTTGAGTCCCTTACCAATAGCTTTCTTGGAAAACTCTCCAAGCAATTTTTTATCACCTTGAACACTTGTTGGGTTCCTCGGATGTTTCTCTATCTCATTTTTCTTTGTCCTCCCTAAAGATCTAGTGACAATTTTCAATGAGATATTCAATTAATATTTATAGGGTCGAGCCTTTTACCCCCCTTAACTGGGAAATTCTTAGTGTCAAGGTCCCCTTGCTTTCCCTTTCTCAATACAGACTCGACCGTCCTATCCCCTTGTGAATCATCCTCATATTCCATCATTATGAAAGAGTTTTCTTCTTTATCACTTAGTTCAGCGCTGGAAGAGGACCTCGACAAGGCATGATTTCGGTTCCATTTTGGTATGTGAATTTTCCAACCTTATGTATCAGTATTCTCCTTCCCCAGATTAAGAAAGGCTATGAAATGATTTTGATGATGAATAGACATTAAAGGCTCTTGTTAGCTCGGACATAGTACTCTTGCATCAGCATGAACATCCTCATTATATACAGTGGATAGCATGACCTATTTTCCCTTAAAAATTCCTCTATACATTACCATATCAGGATAAGAAGGTCAATCCAAAGGGTTATACTCAGCTTTATTAACCCTGGACAAGTCATTCTTCATCCTGGAAAAAATATCCACTGCTAGTGGATCCGGAATCCTGGATGCAGTGGGCTTCATACACACCTTCTCACTCGACTCATGCTATCCTAGATCCTACCGTGACAAGGGCCTAACATCCGAGAGTTTCTCCCCTGCCTCCATATGATTTTAAGCCCTCATAGAGACTTCAAGATTCTCCAACCCCAAATCCACAACAAGGGTGGGGCTGGATAAACTAGATGCAGGTATCCCCCGAGAGTTGTCATTCCCAGCCAGGGGCTCTTGAACGTGTAAGAGAGGCATGGGGGATTCATCATCCCCTGATCCAACTCCACTCACATGGATTCAAAAATATATTTTATAAATGATTTAAATTGGTTTTAGAAAATGGATTTGTTATCTTTTTAATGAAAATGAAATTTTATGAGTGACATTTTGAAAATTGCAAGCTTTTATGCATTGGTACATGAACATTAAACTGGTGAGCCCAGTATAGATTATACGAAGGATTGATCCCCATTATAGATCACAAGTGGGTTCGATATATCTTATATGAAGGTTTGAGCACTATTATATCTCATAAAAAATAGGTGAGCTCGATATATCGTATATAAAGGGTGATCCCCATAATATCTCTCCAATGCATTGGGTATGAAATCTGATCGTATGGATTTTACATTTGTAAGAGTGATATGTGTGGAATTTGATCATGTGATTATTTTATTAAATTATGATTATCTCCCACGTTACATTTATATGTTATATGTGGATTTTTATGGGTTTTATGGTAATATATGGATTTAAAAATGGGTTAGCAATGATATTATAATTAGTAAAGTGTATTTACAACTTCTTAAAGGTGAAAGTATTACTTTATGATAAAGTATTCATGGTTTACATGTTTTTGCAAGGCTAATAGTTTTCATTATTTGTGTTTCCCTTACCAAGCCTTTTGTGCTCATTCCATGTTTTTAAATATTTTCCATAGGTTATATGGATGAGTAAGATAAAGAAATAAGTCAAAAATATTTTTATCAAGAAAAGAAATCATTTTTTATTTTAGATTTTTTATTTTCTAAAAAATGGATAGTGAGTAGAAGTGACTACTTTGTAATATTTGAGTTGTTTTATAATAGTTATGGACTAATTATCTAAAATAATAAACCTTAAAATATTATCTAATGTGAATTCCAGTTCAAAAACAAAAGAATAAGATATGTTAAAGGTCATATCTTTATATGCCGAGATCAAATCTGTACAAGTTAAGGTGAATTGTGATTTACAATTTCTAAATATTGGATATATTACTTAAAAATGTTATTTATAAAAAAAATATTTGTAACAGCATTATCATCAACAAGAATGGGTAAAAGAGTTAGGATATTGTGTTTTAATATATTTTTATGAAATAATTTCAATTGGTACAATTATGATGTTCGAAAATCTTATATTTTTCATAATATTTTCCTTAATATTTCTTTTGTTTTATTAAAAATACAAGTTAAATTATTTATTTATTATATTTATCTTTTTAATGACCCAAAACCATATAGTGGACAAGATTTATGACACTTATAAGTTGAATAGGTTAATCATTTTAAGGTTGGATTGATTTTTAGTTTATTTGTAATATATATTATAAATTTTAAAGATCAATTGTAAGTTTTTTTTGTTGGTTTTTTTACTTCCTTTTCAGAGTGTTTTTTCATGTTTGCGATGAAGAGGTGTAATCATAATGGTTTTATTTAAAAAAAATTGTTTTTTATGTTTGTTATTGGATAACCGAAGTGAAAAATCAATATTGATGGGTTTTTCATGTCATTTATTGGATAACTGATGTGAAAAAAATTAAATAGATTTATTTACAATGTCATTTTTAATTAAACGTTGTTAAAAAATTATTTACAATGTTGCCTTCAATAACATCTCCTAATAACCAACATAAAAAAGAAAAAAACCGACATGTAAAATCATTTTTTTAGTAGTGTATATTTTTAATTACATGATAAAAACACATTTAAAATTTACTATTGATAAAAAATATCACTTTCAAAGACAAAACACATAATAAATAAAAAATAGTAAAAATCATGGTAGTCATTATCAATAATATTATTACTATTTTTTTATTTTTTCAATATAAATAATTGAAAAATATTGTATTTTGATTGATTTTATTTACTATTCTAAAAAGATAAATTTGAATAAAAACATAATTCTTCCATAACAAACAACAATTTAAATAGCAAACACAGCACAACATAAAACTAAAAACATCGTTTCCATATATAAGACAATCAAAACCCGAAAAAATATAATTACTTAAAAATAAACATTTATATTAAAAAAGTACATATTTTATTCTTTAATCACCTGAATACGAAATCCAATGCTCCGATGATGATGCTCTATGAAATTAACTACTCTAGAAAAAGAATCTATCACTACATTTTCCTCTTGAGAAATTAACTAAAATTTTTTGCGCAAAATCTGTAAAAAAGTTGAGTTAGTTTCATATTCTGATGTGAAAGTCCATTTATTATGATAAACTTACTCCCAAGGGTACCACCCACACTTTCAAATGATACATGTGAGTTCCATTACCAGTATCAGAAATAAATGATTTAATATGTCCATCTAAATTTTGAGTTGCCACTTCATTCAGCCAAAAATGAATCATCAACACTATGATTTAAAATACCATGTGTCAGTGATTTTCATAAATAAAAGTCACAAGGATTATCTTTAGACCCATTTCATGTGGCGCTAAGGAATATTTACCCTTTATTAGGGCTCAAAATAGGCTTTTTCAGCACTATAAATGAATTGATGATAATTTCTTATGATCTAATTCTAGGTAGTAATATAATTACTCAACTCTATAAAAGGAATCTTAAAAAACGTTTTCTGTTTTCTTTTCCTACTATGAAATCAAAGACCATTAAACCCATCATAAATTTATAATTTTGTGATTGTTAACTTTCTCTTAATTATGTTTTCTATTATTCTCTATCAGAACTTGATCATCAGTTTTCTCTTCCATATCCATGATTTCT
This sequence comes from Viscum album, assembly GCA_963277665.1. NCBI lineage: Eukaryota > Viridiplantae > Streptophyta > Magnoliopsida > Santalales > Viscaceae > Viscum > Viscum album. The sequence goes on from OY728164.1 coordinate 2,034,819,267, forward strand.
TACATGGAACCCTAGTATGGGTTATCTTAGGAGACCTTCGTATTTCCATTTCTTTATTTTAAAGTAAATGTTTTATTAATCCTTTTTTTGATGTGGGATTCTAATAAAGTTATCTTGAAAAATGATACCTTAGTTACTAACACAGAATTCAAATTGTGAGGACACAATTTCCAAAAGTGGAAGAATGTAACATCCCATGTTTTTTTTAAAAGAGACACTATTTTCAATAGCATACTTAATACACCACATCAAACTTAAGAGAATGACAAAATATTATTATTTAAATGTTACCTTATAACATAGCTGTTAAAATAGCGAGAATGAATAAAATTAATTGATTTATGAAAATAGGGTTTACACAATTATATAATTATTTATTTTGTGAACAATTAATTATAAATGAAAATAATACCCTTTTTAAATAAAAGAAAATGTTTTTCTAAAAAAACTATTTAAATGAAAATAAGTGAGTTTATAAAATAATTAAATCAATATTGATAGATTTTATTAATTAAATATATATGTAATATATTCAATGCACTGTTTAAAACTCATCAGATATGTTTTCTATATATGATATAAGAAAAAAATCATTTTTTTAGAATAACGAAATATTTTTCCAAAAAATGCAATGGTGTCTCCTTTTAATGGAGAACTCATTTTAAATATATTTTTTGACACATTTATATGTTTTATTTGAAAAAATAAACTTATTATTTGGAATTTGGAAATAAAATTTTACTTTGTATAAATTTTTCATATTTTTTAATAATAATCATTTTTAATGAATAAGAAAAAATACTACAATTAAATTCAAAACTGCTTTTTTTGTCTATTTTATTTGTATAGTTAGATTATCATTTTACTTTATTTTAATGAATAATTAGATTAATTTTTTATCATTTAATCCATTTTTTTTAATTGGAAGTAATTTCACATTGAAATTAGATATAAATGTATGTCAATCTTTTGATGGTTTTAACATTTAATATTATTTTTTTCATTTTGACAATGATGATTATTTTTAAATTAATTACTAAAAATTATGTGTTTCAAATTTTTGAAAAATGGATTCCATATTTTCAATCAGAGGGTCTAAATCATTAAAATAGGTTCATTTTATTTTTTGGATTGTTTGAATAGTAACTTTGGTAATTTTTATTTACCACGGTTAAAGGTAAATCTAGTGAATTAATGTAATAAATCAAATGATAAGGACAATAAAATTACCATAACAACATAAAAATCCTATTGGATGAATAAAAGTATACCTTTAAAACCTATGGATTTTGATTGACTCATTTAATGGACTTTTTTCATGAAATTGATATAAATATTATTAAAATTAAAGAAATTGACAACATGTCACCTTCTTATTTCTTATAAGTATAATAATTTTGATATAGTGATAAATATGATATATCTTCGATAATAAATACTCTCCAAAAATATAATGAATTTATATACATTACAGGAATTTATTTATAATTTTTAGATATCATATAATTTCATAAATACTGACACAACAGTGATACCATAATTATTTTATTAATAGAAATATCAAATAAATGATATGAAAATTATAATAATAAATATAATTAGAATTAATTAGGTTACTCCATGAATTTTTAAGGTGATTATGAAATATTTTAATCTTATTAGATGGTTTGGTTCTATGTTATCTATCTTTTAGCTTTTTTTAAATTCAACGAAATGAATAGTGTCAAAATTGAAACTATTTATTTTTTATAAAAATAATATTTTATTAAATTATTTAAAAATCATAAAAGAAATTTAAAAATTACTAAGTGACTATGATAATTTCTCTAAGTTAATAAAGTGTCAAGTTATTTGAAATTTACCCCATATAAGAAAAATATATAGGCTGTTAATATTGAAAATATTGGTACCACAATTAAAATTAAAATAGATTAATTAAGGGTAAACTGGAAATATAAGGTTTAAACTAAAATAAATAAATGTATAAAAAATATTTTATGAGATTATTTAGAACCATAATAATCATATATTCGACATAACTCAATTTAGTGTCATCTGGATTTAAAAATTAATTTATATTAATTTAATATTTGAAGAGTTTCTAAGGGTTCCCCTCCCCTCTCCTATAAGAAGGTACCCACTATTCTCTATTTCTAACAATTTTAAAACCATTTAGATCAGAAAAAAAATTCCAAAAACCCTTCCTAAAATCTATACCCACATTCTTGAGGCTTTATTTTAGGTATAACACCCTCATTAGAGGTCTTAATGTGATCTTCAAAGGTGATCAACCGAAGAAGAGGTATCGTTTTATTTGAGTATTTATATTTTATTTCTTCTTCCACGTCCTTAAAATATCCTCCAAACATGTTGAAATGATAAATAAAGTATTATAAATATATATAGTTGTTATTATGTTAATATCATCACCTGAATATACCTCCAATTTGATCAATTGGGAAATGAACATTTCATTCGTGTGTATGGTGAACTACCGCCTCACAAATCGATATATTTTGTTTTTCATCCCTGTCTTTAAAAACTGGTTATAATTATGGAATTAATGTTCATATGTAATATTAATGTTATATTAATCATTATAAGATGAAAATATATCACTTATGTTCTTACTTTCCATGCACATAAAAATGATAATATCGTTCATGCATACGTGTGGACTATCACCTCCATAAAGTGATATGATTCGTTTTTATTCACTACACCACTTGTATGACATATATAAGTATATTTAAAGGATTAATATAATATTAAGGATGTTATGATAATTATGGAAAGATAAAACATTACTTACCTTCTTTCCATAATTATCAGTGAAAAATGGAAAACATTACTCATGTGTACGTACGGCCTACCATCTCCATAATTATAATGTTGTTTTTTTTTCATAACAATAATTAATGGTTTGATTTAAAATTATATTTTATGTATAAAATTGATAATAATTTCTTTTATATTATTTTGTAAATGATGGACTTATCACCACATAGACTATTTCCATCATACCATATTCATTTTCAACTCAAGTACCGAATATCGACAAAACATCTGAAGTGAACTTAAATAATCATGTAATTGGTATAACATTGTGATAAGTGATATAAAAGGAATAATTAACATGAAAAAGGATCTAAAGAAATTATAAATTAACCTAATTTTATTATTTAGGAAGATAAAGAATATGTGAGATGATTCAGACTCGAGGTAAGGGACTTCGTCTCATTCTCCTTTCATTGAGGTATATCTTAATATTGTGTGCATTTATTATCCTTTAAGGTGTATATATGACCATTTTGTGATTTTATATCATAAATTAATATATTATCATGATATTTAATGTTTTTAATGTTATTATTTAAATATTTTTATTCAAGTGTTTCTTAAATAGTAAGAGACTCTTTAACTAAAACATCATTTTATGTATTTTAAAGAATTATTCTTTGAATTATTTCTCATTCATGTCCTTGTTTTAAAAATATTTTTATGGAAATAAAAGTTTTAAATTGTTAATTCTTGAATTTCTTTTAAAAGTTTCAATGTGATATGGGACACTTTGATTCAATGTTTTATTTTATAAATGGTTTAAATTGGTTTTTGAAAATGAATTTCTTATCTTATGAATGTAAATGAACTTTTATTAGTGAAATATTAAAAATTGAAAGATTTTACTAATTGGTACTTAGAAATTAAATAGGTAAGCCCAATATAGCTTATAAGAAGGGCTGAGCACCATTATAGCTCACAAGTGGTCCCGATATAGCTTATATGAAGGCTTGAGCACTATTATAGCTAATAAAAAACAGGTGAGCCTGATATAGCTTATTTGAAGGGTGAGCCCCATAATAGCTCTATAATACATTGGGTATGAAATCCGATCGTATGGATATTCCATTTGTAAGAGTGATATGTGTGGAATTAGACCATATGATTATTCCATTTATGTATGATTATGTCTCAAGTTACCTTTATATGTTATATGTTGATTTCTATGGGTTTTATGGTGATGTATTGATCACAAAATGAGTTATCAATGATCTTATATTCGGTAAAGTGTATTTACTAATTCTTAAAGGTGAAAGTATTACTTTATGATAAATTATTCACGTTTACATATTTTAACAAGGCTAACAGTTTTCCTTCTTTTTGTATCCCTTACGGAGCCCTTTGTGCTCATCCCATGTTTTTGAAATGTTTTCCAAATGGTATAAGGATGTGTAAGATAAAGGAAGAAGTCAAAAATATTTTTATCAAGAAAGTGAATCATTTTTTATTTTAAAGAGTTTTTATTTTGTGAAAAAAATGGATAGTGAGTAGAAGTGAAAAGTTTGTAATATTTGAGTTTTTGTATAATAATTATGGCCAAATTCTCTATAACAATAAACCTAAAAATTTTCTTTAATGTCAATTATAGTAAAAAAAACACAAATAATTTATGTTAAAGGGAATTTCTTTATATTCCAATATCAAATTTGTACAAGCTAAGGTGAATTATGATTTACAATTACTAAATATTGGTTATATTACTTAAAAATGTTATTTTGAAAAAAATGTTACAACATATTCATTAACAAGAAGGGGTAAAAGAATTAGGATATTGTGTTTTGATATATTTTAAATGAAATAATTTAAAATGTGACAATTATGATTTTATAGAAGCTTATATTATTTATAATATTTTCCTTAATATTTCATTTGTTTGATTGAAAATACAAGTAAAATTTGTTATTTATTATTTTTATATTTTTAATGACCCACAACCATATAGTGGACAAGATTTGAGACACTTACATGTTGAATGGGTGAATCATTTTAAAGTTTTATGGATTTTTTAGATTATTTTTAATATATATTATAAATTTTAAAGATCAATTGTAAGTTTCTTTTGTTCGGTGTTTTTATTGTAATTTTACTTCTTTTTCTAATGGTTTTCTGCTCATGTTTTCTATGGAGAGAAGGAATCATAATGAATTAATTTAACAAATTGTTTTTTATGTTGGTTATTGGATAAATGAAGTGAAAAATCAATATTGATGGGTTTTTTCATCTAAGTTACTGGATAGATGATGTGAAAAAAAGCTAAATCTGTTACGACCTGACCCTACCGGTCTCGAGCCACAACTACCCCAAGCATGCCTCCATAGGCCAGGGGCTGGCGACAAGCGTCGAAGGCATAACAGTCTCACGGAGGCCTTTGGATAAGTGCCTATACACACACACACAACCCACTCAATGCAGAAGTATAGAGTAAAAAAGGAAACCCAAGTACAAACAACTATAACCCAACCTCAGTCATGCATCAACCTCTAAAACAGAACAAGTAGAGTGCTTAAAATTGGACTGACAAGCAAAGTTAACAGTAAAGGGAAAACCACATGCCAGACTAGAAAGGTGTAACAACTTGGCAACATGTAAACGAAAGTAAACAGATGGTGAGTCTCACATTTGAAAATCCTACTACATCCACTTAACGCAACCCAAGATCCTAGTTCCTCTACGCTACTTCGTAGTCTCGATCGACCTGTCTGTCATCTGCAAGGTCACACCAAGTTCAGGCAAAGCCCAAGCAGGGGTGAGTATAAAGATACTCTGTAGGATGCCCTAAAATCTCAAGGGAGAAACAAAGGAGGTACTAAAACAGTGAGCAGTAGACAGGACAAAGAACAATATAAGAGTACAATAGGGAGAGTACAACTCAACCCAATGAAAGGAAGGAAGTAGAGTAATCCAATCCAAGAGGGGATAGACACATAAATAACGTGTCATACCCCACGTGTCTTCACCCCTTCTATAAAGAGAGTAACCAAATCCAAGGATTGGGAACAAAATTAGGGTGTATATATATATATGTGCTCAACAAGAAACCCGAATGAGTGTATAAAGGGATCTCTATCTTCAATATCATACCAGGAAAATGTTTCCAACAGTTCTAAGGGTATCCATCACTGATTCCCAACAATTATACATGTCAAAGTAGTCTCATCGCTAAACCATACAACCAAGGTCTTGCTCTGGTAACCACAAAGAAAAGTCACTGACTAGCCACATAGAAAGGGTTGAGTCTTAAAGAAGTCATCGGGTAACCCACTGCCCAGCCTAGATGGAGGGTAAACCCCAAGAGGTCGTCGGGTAACCCACTGCCCAGCCCCACTGGAGGGTAAATCTAAGAGGTAATCGGGTAACCCATTGCCCAATCCCGCTGGAGGATAAACCCTAATGTGAATGGGTAACCCACTGCCCAGCCCCACTGGAGGGTGAACCCTAAGGTCAACAGGTAACCCACTACCTAGCCCCTCTGTAGGGTAAACCCTAAGGTCAACAGGTAACCCACTGCCCAGACCTGTTGGAGGCTAAACCCTAAGGTCAATGGGTAACCCACTACCCAGCCCCACTAGAGGGTAAACTCGGAAGTGGTCAGATAACTCTTCACTTCCCATGCCATCATTGGGTGTCACTAACACCGCTATCATAAGTAGGTTCGGAGTGTGTCAAAGGAACCTCCAACCAACGCCCTTTCATGTTTCTACATTTAAGTAGATCTCAAAAGAGGCTCTACACGCCCATACATATTACACTGTTGTAATCCTCACAGAAAAAAATGCAAGATATACTATTTACTTTCTAGAAATGGGCTCCCTATGGAAAAGTTATTCAAAGCCACTTTATGCCCACACGGCGTCTCATGGGGCCCGCACCACGATCCTAAAAAATGTTGGGCGAACTGCGTCATCGCGGTCCTCTCGGAAAAACATGCCAAATCGAATATTCATACACCCCAAAAGGACGTTTGATGAAAAAGTCCCAGTACGCTGCACACAGCTTAAAAGGAAGCCTATAGGGCTCATGCCTCAACATCGGCTTCAACGCCTAAATTCACCCTAGTCAACTTCGTCTCGCTGTCAGGGTCACAACGCCTGAAATGGCGCCTAAAACGGTCTCTAGATGTAGAAGTTGCAACTCCACGCAGTATGCAAATGGGGCCCTGTGGGGCCCACATTCTCGACCCCGAAACACACCACACAGATCGTACCAATGCATTACTCGCAGATAACCATGAGGTGTAGGCTATTAATTTTCCTAGAACATACATATTAAGTATAAGTCGTAAAAATGCAACATACGTTCCAAAGTCGCTTCATGGGGCCAACGCCTCAGGACCGAATTTAGGCGGCCGGATTACATCATCGCAATCCCCTCAGAAGAACACTCAGAAATGAGTACTCAAACACCCCAAAAGGATGTCGGGTGAAAATGTGGTGTATGATCATAAAACATGTGAACTAAGCCTTGTAGGTCCCACACCTTGTCTCCAACCCGAACGCTTTGGAAAGTCTCTCGAAATGTTCGCACGAGGACTGGGGTCATGCTTCCACTGACGGCGCGTCAATCGGACATCCCAAACAGTAGTTAGGTCCAACGCAAGAATAAATAATTAATTAAATACTTTGTTAATTATTTGTATTAAGCGTTTTGTGCCACCAAGCAATGAAGCAAAACCGCAAGGGTCCCGAACTAACTTTGGAAGAACCGTCTCAACTCTAGGGCCACAACGCCTCTGACGGTACGTCAAATGGACATCCGACTCGGGAATATGTCCATTGTAAACCTTAATAATAATTTATTCTTATTAACTTAAAGCATTTCAGGTCACCCACCTTCGGGATTAGAACTCAAAATTTCCGAAAACCACTTCAAAAAGTCTTTCTCGAAGAGACAAACCCACAGCCACTGACGGCGTGTCAAATGGAGGCGTCGTTTAAAAGTTTCGGCATGTTGAACACAAGGGGCCCAACTGGGCCAATTCACAACGGCCGGCCCAGTCCAGACCACCAGCCCGCGGCCCAGACACGAGTCAGGACCGACTCGCTGTGGCCCGCCCCCGCAACACCAGACCCCTCGGGTTGGGACCTTCAAAATAGACCGGCCAAAGGGCTAGTCTTCGTTCGCGTCGCACCAGCAGGACCCGCTGAACGTGGGTCCTTGTTCGTGGCACACCCCGAGGCGCTGACCTCAAGGTCCTCCTCTGACCGCGACGGGATGACACTGGTACCCTCGCCTCCTATAGCGCACCGCCATGCTGCCTCACGCCGCCTGCTCCGGGTCTCCGCTCTGATCCCCTTCTACGACACAACCGCAACCATCTCCGCCCGGCTACACCCGCCGCCTGCCGTCTCGACTCCTCCTGGAGCTACCCCATCCACGCCGGCCACACCTGACGCTGCCACGTTGTCTGAACCCCCGGCCGCACTCGCCGCCTGACGCATGATCTCCATCCACCGCCCTTACCGGCATCGGGGCTTCCGTTGGCTTCCACCACCGCTCTGGCGGTCTGATCTCAAAACCAAACGCGGTTTAGGGATCCTTGGGACGAGGCCTTCATAGTGCTTGCCCTCGATTGATTATCCGAAAAGATTTTGGCGTGTCTGAAAATTGGGACGAAGAACACCCAACAACGAGAATTAAAAACGGGGCTCGGACGATGGCCTTGTTCATTTTTCCATCATCCTAATTCGAGAATTTTAGAATTAGAATACAAATTTGATGAAAAGTGAACAAATCAACGAAGGTGTGAAAATTTACCAAAAACCCTTCCTCGAATCGGTCGTGTGTCGTTGGGGGCGCGTCCATGACGCTCCTGATTTGATCGACCAAGGTTTCGATGGTAGTCGCTCCTCGATGCGGTGAAGAACAACAAAGAATGCCAATGAAAAAGAGAGACAGAGATAGAGAGAGAGAGATAATAGAAGGGAAAACCCCCAACTCCAAACTTTTTTTTCTATTTATAGAAAAATCCGCTAAGCGTGGAATCTGAAACTGTCGTGCCCTCTTATTTTATATTGCGCCAAGGAAAAACACCCCATTTAAAACTCAATAGAAGTCTCGTATTTCTATTTCGATACTTCATTTGAAAGTTATTTGAAAAGAATTCCAATGATAAAAATCACTAAGTCATTATTTTAAAATGACGATTTTGCCCCTAGAAGACATCTCTCACAGCAGGCCTGTGCCCGTAACTTTTACACCCCACCTAGGGTAAACGGAACGCTCCAGATGCAACAGTGCCCTCAGATTTCTAATCTGAGCATCCTTTTAGGAGAAAAAACAACCCCGCCATGTGCATAGTATTAAAACACTTAATATTTTTATAAAATTTATCCTGGGCACACCGGGCCCCGGAATCGCACGTCATCTCAACTCCAAACTATAGAAATATATGTATAAATATTCCAAAGTCTTATAGGAAAAAAAATGAGTCTCTGCATCATTCCCTCCTTCAAGATTTTCATCCCTAAAAAGCAAAACTAGGAAAAATAGCCCGAGATACAGAGCTCGCACCTAACTCTCCCACTCCCAAGAAAAATTTCACAACACCATGATGGAACAACACGCAAACCAAGGGATGGTTCGTACTCATAAGTTCTGCTACTTTTGATGAAATTCATAGGAACACGCTTGCACCTCATCAGCTATAACACGTGGAAGACGTCGTGCACCCACTCTTACTATTGGGAGGGTAGGGCAAGATGGTATGAAACCTCTCAATCCCTTAAATGATTCCTAAACGGCCCAAAGAAACTCGGGGGACTTCCCTAGCCGAACCTATACTTTCCACGTCGTGGCCAAAATCACGGTTTGTTCTTGGAACTTGTTATCAAGATTCCCTCCTTTATAATACCCATATGGTGAAAAACCCAAGGATATCCAGTCACGCAAGTTTTCACGATCGGTGAATCACAATCGAGACTCACTTACATGCTCAAAAAGTGGATGAGTCAACACCATTGACTGAAGAAAAGTTTCACACTCCTGGTCCAACAGGGTCAACTACAGGGAAGCTAACTACTATGAAACTTCCCAGACCTGACAAGTTTTATAATTTCTGCTAAGGGAACCTACTACAACACTGCCATTTTTTCATAACGTAGACTACCTCAAAATCATAGTCCTACAGAAATTTCAACCAGCAACATCATCTCAAGTACAAGTCTCTCTGGGTGAGGACGCACCTGAGACACCAGTGGTCTGAGAAAACCACAAAGCACTCTACCAGAAGATTGTGTCTCCACATTCTCAGGGCAAAGACTACCACAACCAGCACCACATAGTGAATCACATAGTTCTATTTATGTGGTTTCCATCACTTAGACATGTACTTGATAACGGTATCAAGGATAATGTTGATCATGAAAGGTACCAATGAACTGGGAAGGCTAGCAAACTCATCCAACCGCCAGAGGCTAGACACAGAAAGCATGTGGAATACCGCACGTGTATTTTCCCCTCTTGGAAGGAGAGTAATCCCCAAAACAGGCACTCTTCGAAACCCACTAGTGGCACCTCAAGAAAACAGATGTCAAGCAGAAAATACTTACTGGAAAATCTAGAACCTGCTCTGACACTCCACCCCACAACCCCACCATGAATGCACATGTCAGAGGCACTCATCCACCCCACCTCAATACTATCCACTTTGGGTGGTATTGAATCTACCTTACGGTTTTGATCACATCAAAAAAATGTGTCTCAGTGGGGGAAGAACCCCTCTTTCCTGTGCATTCAAAGCTATATCGGACAACACCAACACAGGGTTACACTGATGCCTTGCGTCACCCTCAATAACCCCTCGAACAAGGAGTTAGACGAAAAGAGTACCTCACAAAGCGTCTAACAATTTCTACTAAGAAAATTAGAAAAAAAGACACAGAGCGTACCTCTTATCATCTCATGCGATGCAGGATTGTAGACATCCATAGCACACAGCTGCCCATGACCCCATCCATCAGCTCCCTGAGCCTGACATGGTCCACCTGGTGGTGGTGGAAGGACCTCAAAATGTTATCCTCCAACCATAGTTCTTCCTGCTTTTCTACCAACTCCACCTCCCTGGGGACCACCCTGTCCTCACCTAGGAGTTCTCGGATCATGACATTGCCTCTGTCGTGGTAGTGCATCTACCAACTATCTATAAAACTCAACACATTTGGTCAAGTATTATCATGCCACATGACCTCGCACATCACAATCATTGCACTAGTCCTCCTTAGGCTGTCTCGGTGCTCTAATTTGTCCCCGACCATGTGCCTGAGTCTCATCAAGAGGATACCTCCGGTGTCGAGGTTGTGCCAATTAACATCCCTATGACAGAAATTTCTCTATCACCAGTGCCCACTCCAGCACCCTGAGATGGGTGAGGGTGCACAAGGGCACTACGATGGCACGAATATCCTCTACAGAGACCTCGTTCAAACTTCTATGCTTGGAATTTGTCGTCATGGACCACATCCAAAGAGTACCGAGTAAGGTCTGTGAACCTAGTCATGTACTCAGCCACTGCCATCACTCCCCACTGAAGTTCCAGAAGCTCCAGAAATCGTAGATAGCGTAAGTAGTAGGGGTATTACTCCTCACGAAATAGCTGCTAGAAGTTATCCCGTAATAGTAATAACTCATCGTGCATCTGAGTAAACCTGGATCTACTAGCACCAAACTGCTTGGTGGAAAAAGACTGGTTTTCCAAGACACCATCTAACCTAACAGTTTCCGAACAAGCCTGAAGAGGCGAACCACCGGCTCTAGACAACCCTTCACTATCTGAGGGTATGGCTCACTGTGGAAGCTCAGTGGTCTCTGACGCTGGAACTCACGTAGCGCGCCCAGCCTGTGCTTTTCATCAGCCTTCGCTGCCAGTACTATCTGCTACACCACAGGTGGAGGTTCTATTTCCTATCCTCTTTGTGAAAGGGTAATCGTATGATGGATCTTTAACTAAGACCTCATCGCTCATGGAGTCTTCGTCACGAACCGGAGCTAGTATCCTGGCTGGCTATCATCACGGAGACATACAGAATCCGATCAAGGAGTATCACGGTCAAATGAGCATATATATACCAAAAACGATGGGGAGATGACTTAAGAAGGACAGTCAAAGACTCAATCCTATATGATGCACGAACCAAATTTCCTGCAATTAGTGTCTCAGTGTGCCGAATCGACAAGCGGGTCATTAGGGACCTGGTGAATGGATATTTCAGCCACCACACCATCACTGGACTCCCTGGTCTAAGATCCAATCTCAAGAAACGTTGACACTATTTCCCCAAAACTCAACCAATCCCTTTTTCGGGAAGTCCAAACAATGCCCCAAGGAACGAACCACCTCTAATACCACTTCGTCACGACCTGACCATACCGGTCTCGAGCCGCAACTACCCCAAGCCCACCTCCATAGGCCAGGGGCTGGTGACAAGCACTGAAGGCATCACAATCTTGGGGAGGCCTTTACCTAATTACCTATACACACACACATCCCACTCAATGCAGAAGTGCATAGTAAAAAGGAAACCAAAGTTTAAACAACTATAACCCAACCTCATCCATGCATCAACTTCTAAAACAAAACAAGTAGAGAGCTGAAAAGTGGACTGACAAGTGAACTAAATAGTCAAGGGCGAACCACGCGCCCAACTAGAAAGGTGCCACAACCCGACAATAGGTAAACTAAATTAAATAACTGGTGAGTCTCACATCTGAAAATCCTACTACGTCCACTGAAGGCAGCCCAAGCTCCTGTGTCCTCTATGCTCCTCCGTAGTCTCGATCGACTTGTCTGTCATCTGTAAGGGTACACCAAGTGTAGGAAAATTCCAATTGGGGTGAGTATATAGATACTCAGTAGGATGCCCCAAAATCTTAAGGGAGAAATAAAGAAGGTACTTAAACAGTGAGTAGTAGACAGAACAAAGAATAGTGTTAGAGTACAATAGGGAGAGTGCAGCTTAACCCAACAAAATAAAGGAAGTAGACTCATCCAGTCCAAGAGGAGTTAGACACAGAAAGCACATGGCATACCCCGTGCATCATCGCACCTCCTATAAGAAGATTAACTGAACCCAAGGAGTGGGAACAAAATTAGGGTGTATATATATATATGCTCAACAATAAACCTGAATAAGTGTATAAGGTTATCTCTATCTCCAAACTAAGCCCAGGAAAAAGTCACCAACATTTCGAAGGGTAGCCATCACTGATGCCCAACAATCATGCACGTCAAAGTTGTCTCATCACTAAACCGTACAACCAAGGCCCCGCTCTGGTAACCATGGAGAAAAGTCACCGACTAGTCTCATAGAAAAGGCTAAGTCTGAAAGAAGTCATCGGGTAACCCACAGCCTAGCCCAGTTGGAGGGTAAACCCCAAGAGACCATCAGGTAACCCACTGCCCAGCCCCGTAGGAGGGTAAATCCTAAGAGGTCATCAGGTAACCCACTACCCAATCCCGCTAGAGGGTAAACCCTAAGGTCAAAGGGTAGCCCATTGCCCAGCCCCGCTGAAGGGTAAACCCTAAGTCAACGGGTAACCCACTGCCCAGCCCCGCTGGAGGGTAAACCCTATGGTGAACCAATAACCCACTACCCAGCCCTGCTGGAGGGTAAACCCTGAGGTCAACGGGTAATCCACTACCCAGCCCCTCTGGAGGGTAAACAAGGAACTGGTCCAATAACTCCGCACTACACGTGCCATCACCGGGTGTCACTAACACCACTACCGTACGAAGGTTCGTAGTGCATCAAAGGAACCTCCAACCAACACCCTTTCATGTTTCCACATTTAATGGGATCTCGAAATAGGTTCCACACACCCAAACAGATTACACTTTTGTAATCCTCTCATAAAAACATGCGATATAGACAATTTACTCGCTGGAAATGGGCTCCCGATGGAAAAGGTATTCAACACCGCTTTATGCCCATACGACGTCTCATGGGGCCCGCACCTCGGTCCCAAAAAGGGTCGGGTGAACTGTGTCATCAGGATGCTCTCAGAAAAACATGCCAAATCGACTATTTATAGGACCCAAACGGAGGTCTGATGAAAAAGTCGTAGTACGCTGCACACAGCTTAAAAGACGGCCCGTGGGGCCCATGACTCAACTCCAGCTTCAACGCCTAAAACCACCCTGTTCAACTTCATCTCACTGTCAGGGTCACAACACCGTTGATAGCGCCTTTAATGGTCTCTGGATGTAGAAGCTGCAACTCCCCGCGATATGAAAACGGGGCCCTCTGGGGCCCACATTCTCGACCCCGAAACACGCCACGCAGATCATACCATTGCATTCCTTAAAGATAACCACGACGCATAGGCTATTCATTTTCCCAGAATGGACATATTAATCATAAGTTGTAAAAACGCAACATACGTCTGAATTCCACTTCGTGGGGCCCACGCCTCGGCCCCGAATTTATGTGGATGGATTGCGTCGTCGCAATCCCCTCGGAAGAACACACAGAAACGAGTACTCAAAAACCCCAAATGGATATCGGGTGAAAAAGTGGTGTTTCACCATAAAACGTGTGAACTAGGCCCTGTGGGCCCGCACCTTGTCTCCAACCCGAATTATTTCGAAAGCGTATCAAAATGTATGCACAAGGACTAGGGTCACGCTGCCGCTGACGGCGTGTCAATCAGACATCCCAAACAAGATTTGGGTCCGACGCAAGAATAATTAATTAATTAAATACTTAATTAATTATTCGTATTAATTGTTCCATGCCACCGAGTAACAAAACCAAACCGTAAAGGTTCCAAACCAACTTTAGAAGGACTATCTCAACTCTAGGGCTACAATGCCTCTGAAGGCGAGTCAAACGGACATCTAGCTCATGAATACGTCTGTTGTAAACATTAATTATAATTTATTATTATTAACCTAAAGAGTTTCAGTTCACCCACCTTCGGGATAAGAACTCAAAATTTATGAAACCCACTTCAAAAAAGTCTGGCCCGAAGAGACGAACCCACAACCGTTGAGGGTGCGTCAAACGGACGCGCCGTTTAAAAGTTACGGCCCCTTGAACACAAGGGGCCCAATCGGGCCGATTCACACCGGTCAGCTCAGTCCTGACCACCGGCCCGCGGCCTAGTCACGGGTTTGGCCCGACTCATCGCAGCCCTCGAGTCGCGGCCCGCCCCAGCAACATCGGATCCTTTGGGTCCGGTTCTTCAAAGCAGACCGGCCAAAGTGCCGGTCTTTGTCCGCGTCGCACCAGCTGGACCTGCCGAACGCGGGTCCTTGTCCGCGGCACACCCCAAGGCGCTGACCTCGGGGTCCACCTTTGACCTTGATAGGATGACATCGGCACCCTCGCCTCCGGCAGCGCACCACTGCTCCACCTCCATCCTGCACCGTGATGCCTCACACCATCCACTCCAGCTCTCCTCTCTGATCCCCTGCTACGCCACAGTCGCAGCCGTCCTCGCCCGGTCGCACACGCTGCCTACAGTCTCAACTCCTCCTGGAGCTACCTCGTCCGTGCCAGCCACACCCGACGCTACCACCTCGTCCAAACACCCAGCCACACCAACTCCCTAACGCCCGACCTCCGGCCACCACCACCGCTCCGGTGGTCCGATCTCAAAACCGAACACAGTTTAGGGATCCTCGGGACGAGGCCTTTACAGTGGCTTCCCCCGATCGACAATCCGACAAGATATTGGCGCGTCCGAAAATTGGGACTAAGAACACCCAAGAACGAGAATTAAAAATAGGGCTCGGACGATGGTCGTGTTCATTTGGCCATCTTTCTAATTCTAGAATTTTAGAATGAGAAGAAAAATTTGATGAAAAGACAAGAAATCAATGAAGGTGTGAAAATTAACCAAAAAACCTACATCGAATCAGTCGTGCGTCGTTGGTGGCACATCCACGACGCTCCTTCTTCGATCCGCCAAGGTTCTGGCAGTGGTCGCTCCTCGATTTGGTGAAGAATGATGAAGAATGCTGAATAACAAGAGAGAGAGAGAGAGAGAGATAGAAGTGAATGGAAAACCGCCAACTCCAAACTTCTTTTTTTCTATTTATAGAAAAATCCGCTTATCCTGGAATTCGAAACTATCATGCCCTCTCATTTTATATCGTGCCTAGGCAAAACACCCCATTACAAATTAAACGGAAGTCTTGGATTTGCATTCCGAGAATTCATTCAAAAGTTATTTGAAAAGAATTCCAGTGATAAAAATCACTAAGTCATTATTTTAAAATGAAGATTTTTCACCTGGGTGACATCTCTCTCAGCAGACCCACGCCCGGAACTTTTACACCCCGCCTAGTGTACACGACATGCTCTGGACGCAACTATTTCCTCAGATTTCTAATTCGAGCTACCATTTTGGAGAAAACACAATGTTGCCACGTGTATAGTATAAAAACACTTAGTATTTTTATAAAATTTATTCCGGGAACATCGGGCCCCAGAATCGCATGTCGTCTCAGCTCCTAGCTCTGGAAATATATGTAAAAATATTCCAAAGTCTTACAGGGAAAAAACCGGGTCTCTACAAAATTGATTTATTTACAATGTTATTTTTAATTAAACAATGTCAAAAAAATATTTATAATGTTTATTTCAATAACATAATCTAATAACCAATATAAACAAGAAAAAACCTGACATGGAAAATTATTTTTTCACTACTGTATATTTTTTAATTACATGATAAAAACGCATTTAAATTTTACTATTGTTAATAAATATCACATTCAAGGGAAAAATCATAATAAATAAAACACAGTAAGAATCATGGCAGTCATGATCAATAATATTATTATAGTTTTTTTATTTTTAAAATATAAATAATTGAAAAATCTAGTATTTTGATAAATTTTATTTATTGTGTTAGTTGGAAAATTTTGAATAAAAACATAATTCTTCCATAACAAACAATAATTTAACTAGAAAACACAACATGACATAAAACTGAAAACATTGTTTCCATATATAATACAATAAAAACCTGAACAAATATAATTTATTAAAAATAAACATTTATATTAAAAAAATACATAGTTGATGCTTTAATCACCCAAACAGAAAATCCAAAGCTCCAGTGATGATGCTCTGTGAAAGTAACTTCTATAGAAAAAGAATCTATCACTATATTTTCCTCTTCAGAAATTAATTAAAATTTGTCACACAACATCTAAAAAAAGTTGATTTAGTTTCATATTGAAATGTGAAAGTCCATTTGTTATGACACATTTACTCCCAAGGGTACCACCCACACCTTCAAATGATCCATGTGAGTTCCATTACCAATATCAGAAATAACTCTTTTAATACGTCCATCTAAATTTTGAGCTGCCACTTCATTCAGCAAAAATGAATCATCAACACAAAGATTTAAAATACAATGATCTGGTGAGTTTCATAAATAAAATTCACAAGGATTATCTTTGAACCCTTTGGATGTGAAAATATGGAAGATTTACCCTTTATCAAGGCTCAAAATAGGATTTTCAGTGCTATAAATGAATTGATGATAATTCCTTATGATCTTATTCTAGGTAGTAATATAATTTCTCAACTCTATAAAAAGTATCTTAAAACAAAAATATTTTCTGTTTCTTTTCCTACTACAAAATCAAAGACCATTTAACCAATCACAAATGTATGGTTTTGTGATTATTAACATTATCTTAACAATGTTTTATATTACTCTTCATCAAAACTTGATCATTAGTTTTCTATTCTATATCCATGTTTTTTTGCATGGAACCCTAGTTTGTGTTTTCTTAGGTAACCTTCATATTTCTCTTTATTTCTTTTAAAGTAGATGTTTTATTAATCCTTTTTCTGATGTGGGATTGAAATAAAGGTATTTTGAAAATTCATGCCCTAGTTACCATCCCCGAATTAAAATTATGATGACTCATTTTCTAAAAGGGGGTAAAATTTAACATCCTAAGTATTTTAAAAAGTGACATTAGGTTCAATAGCATAGTTAATATGCCACATCAAACTTAAGAAAATGACAAAATATTATTATTTAAATATTATCTTATAACATAGCTGTTAAAATGGTGGGAATGTATAATACTAATTGATTTATAAAAATATGGTTTACACATGTATATAATTAATTTGTTTGTCAATAATTAATTATAAATGAAAATAAAAAACTTTTTAAATAAAAGGAAATATTTTTCTGAAAAACTATTTAAATGAAAATAAGTGAGTGTATAGAATATTAAAATCACTCTTGATGGATTTTATTACTTAAATATATATATAATATATTCAATTTAATGTTTAAAATATATCTGATATATTTTCTAGACATGATATAAGAACAAATTCAAATTTTTAGATAAAAGAAATATTTTTCAAAAAAATACAGTTTTGTCGCCTTTTAATAGTGAACCCATTTTAAATATAATTTTTGAAAAAAATTATATTTTTTATTTGAAAAAAATAAACTTATTATTCGTAAGTGGGAAATAAAATTTTACTTTGGATAAATTTTTCATATTTTTCTGATAATATTCGTTGTTAATGAATAGTGAAAAATACTATAATTTAATTCAAAACTATTTTTTGTCTATTTTATTTAAATAGTTAGATTATTCTTTTACTTGGTTTTAATGAATAACTAAGTTATTTTTTTATAATTTAATCTAATTATTTTCATTGTAAGTTATTTCACATTGAAATTCGATATAAACGTATGGCAATCTTTTGATGGTTTTAACTTTTAAAAACTCATTTTCTTGTTTTGACAATGAGGATTATTTTTAAATTAGTTACTAAAAATTATGTGTTTTAAATTTTTTAAAATGGATTCCATTTTTGGAATTAGTGGGTTTAAATTATTTAAATAAGTCTGTTTTTTTATATTTTGAATCGAAACTTTGGTAATTTTTATTTACCACGGTTAAAGGTAAATCAGGTAAATTAGGGTAATAAATCATATGATAAGGATAATAACACTACCCTAAAACCAGAAAAGTATTATTGGATGAATAAAAGTATACCTTTAACACCTAAGTATCATAATTTACTCATTGAATGGAATTTTTTTATGAAAGTGATAATAATATTATTAAAACAAAAGAAAGTGACAACGTGTCACCTTGTTATTTCTTATAAGTATAATAATTTTGATATAGTGATAAATATGATATAATTTTGATAAAAATAGTATCCAAAAATATAATTAATTTATATACATCATTTTAATTTATTTATAATTCATATATATCAATTAATTTCTATAAATACTGACACAATAGTTATACAGAAATTATTTTATTAATAGAAATATCAAGTAAATGATATAAAAATGTTAAAATAAATATAATGATAATTAGTTAGGGTACTACAATAATTTTTGAGTTGACTATGAAATATTATAATCATATTATATGTTTTTTCTCTAAGTTATCTCTCTTTTTGTATTTTATTTAAATTCAACGAAATGAATAGTGTCAAAATTGACACTATTTATTTTTTATAAAAATAATATTTTATTAAATTATTTTAAAATCAAAAAAATATTTTAAAATAAAAAATTGACTATAATAAGGTCTATAAGTTCATAAAGTATCCATTTATGGGAAATTTACCCCATATAAGTAAAATTTGTAGGCTCTTAATATTGAAAATATTGTTACTATAATTAAAATTAAATTAGATCAATTAAGAATAAACAAAAAATATAAGGTATAAACTAAAATCATTAAATGTATAAAAAATAATGGATGAGATTATTTAGAACCATAATCATCATATATTTCACATAACTTAATTTAGAATCATTTTTATTTAAAAATTAATTTTTATTAATTTAATATTTTAAGAGTTTCTAAGGGTGCCCCTCCCCTCTCCTATAAAAAGGTACCCGCTCTTATCTATTGCTCACAATTTTAAAACTATTTATTTCAGCCAAAATCATCCTAAACCCCTTTATAAAATCTCTACCCACATTCTTGAGTCCTTATTCTAGGCATAACACCCTTCTTAGAGGTGTTAAGGTAGTCTTCAAAGGTGATCAACTGAAGAAGAGGTATTGTTTTCTGTAAGTATTTCTATTTTATTTCTTCTTACACTTCCTTAAAATATTATCCAAAAATGTTGCAATAATAAATAAAGTATCATAAATATACATAGGTGTCATTATTTTAATATCATCACTTGAATCCATCTCTAATTTGATCAAATGGGAAATGATCTTTTCATTCGTGTGTACGATAGTCTACCGCCTCGTGAACCGATATAGTTTGTTTTTCATCACCATCTTTAAATACTGGTTATAATTATGAGATTAATTTTCATATGTGATACTAATGATATATTAATCATTATAATATGATAATATATCACTTATGTTCTTAATTTCCATACTCATAAAAATGATAATGTCATTTGTGCGTATGTGTGGACTATCACCTCCATAAAGTGATATGATTAGTTTTTTTACTGCACAACATGTATGAAATATATAAGTATATTTAAATGATTAATATTATATTAATGATGTTATGGTAATTTTAGAAAGATATAACATTACTTACCTTCTTTTCCATAATTATCAATGAAAAATGAAAAATGTTATTAATGCGTAAGTACGAGAAATCATCTCCATGATTATAACATTGTTCATTTTTCATAAGAATACTTCATGGTTTGATTTAAAAGTGTATTTGATGTATAAAAGTGATAATAATGTCATTAATTTTGTTTTGTATGTGATGTAATTATCACCACATGGACTATTTTCATCAAATCATGTTCATTTTCGACTCAAATATCGAATATCAACAAAACATCTGAAGTGAACTTAAATAATTATGTAATTGTTATAACATTATAATATGTGATATAAAATGAATTATGAATGTGAAAAAGGTTCTAAATAAATTATAAATTAACCTAGGATTATTATTTTGGATGATACATAATGTGCAAGATGATTCGGACTCAAGGTAAGGGACTCCATCTCAATCTACTTTCATTGAGGCATATCTTAATATTGTGTTCCTTCTTTGTCCTTTAAGGTGTATATATAATCCTTTTAACATTTTATATCAGACATTAGTATATTATCCTGATATTTAATGTTATTATTTAATTATTTTAATTCAAATGTTTCTTATGTAATAAAAGACTCTTTAACTAAAACATCATTTTATGTATTTAAAAGATTTATTCTTAGAATTATTTCTCATTCATGTCCTTGTTTTAAAAATAGTTTTATGGACATAATTGTTTTAAAATGTTAATTATTGAATTTATTTTAAAATTCCCAATGTAATATGGGACACTTTGATTCAAAATTTTATTTTATAAATGATTTAAATTGGTTTTAGAAAATGGATTTGTTATCATATGAATGCAAATGAAATTTTATGAGTGACATTTTGAAAATTGCAAGATTTTATGCATTGGAATTTAGACATTAAACCGGTGATCCTAATATAGCATATAAAAATGGTTGTGCCCCATTATAGCTCATGAGTGGGCCCGATATAGCTTATATAAAGGGTTGAGCAGTATTATAGCTCATAAAAAAAATGGGCGAGCCCAATATATCTTTTACGAAGGGTGAGCCCCCTAATAGCTCTCTAATGCATTGGGTATGAAATCTGGTTTTATGGATATACCATTTGTGAGAGTGATATGGGTGCAATTCAACCATATTATTATTCCATTTAAATATGATTATGTCCTAAGTTACCTTTATTTGTTATATATTTATTTCTACGGGTTTTATCGTAATATATTGATTAAAAAATGTGTTAGTAATGAGAATATATTTATTAAAGTGTATTTCCTACTTCTTAAAGGTGAAATTATTACTTTATGATAAAGTATTCATGGTTTATATGCTTTCACAAGGCTAATAGTTTTCCTTCTTTATGTATCCCTTACCGAGCCTTTTGTACTCATCCCATGTTTTTGAAATGTTTTTTACAGGGTATAATGCTGTGTAAGATAAAGGAAGAAGTCAATAATATTTTTATCAATAAAAGATATCATTTTTTATTTTTAGTAGTTTTTATTTTGTGAAAAAATGGATATTGAGTAGAAGTGACTACTTTGTAATATTTGGGTTGTTGTATAATAGTTATGGCCTAATTATCTAAAATAATAAATTTGATAATTTTCTCTAATGTCAATTATAGTTCAAAAACACAAGAATAAGTTATGTTAAAGTTTGTGTTTTTTATATGCCAATATCAAATTTGTACAAGCTAAGGTGAATTGATATTTACAATTACTAAATATTGGATATATTACTCAAAAAAATTATTTTGAAAAAAAAAATATTTCTTTTTGCATTATCATGAACAAAAAGGGGTAAAGAATTAGGATATTGTGTTTTGATATATTTTTATGAAATAATTTTAATTGGGATAGTTATGATGTTCCAGAAGCTTATATTTTTTATAATATTTTCCTTAATATTTCATTTGTTTGATTGAAAAAACAAGAAAAATTATTTATTTATTATTTTTAGCTTTTTAATGGCCCACAACCATATAGTGTACAAGATTTGAGACACTTTTAAGTTGTATGGGTGAATCATTTTAATGTTTGATTGATTTTTAGTTTGATTGTAATATATATTATAAATTTTAAATTTGAATTGTATGTTTCTTTTTTGGGTGTTTTTCTTTGTTATTTTATATCCTTTTCTAATGGTTTTTTGTTCCTCTTTTCTATGGAGATGAGGAATCATAATGAATTTATTTAAAAAAAATTTCCACTTTGGTTATTGGATAACTGAAGTGAAAGATCAATATTGAAGGGTTTTTCATGTCAGTTGTTGGATAACTGATGTGAAAAAAAATTAAATAGATTTATTTATAATGTGGTTTTTAATTAAACGAAGTTAAAAAATTATTTACAACGTTTCCTTCAATAACATCACATAATAACCAATATAAATAATAAAAAAACTTACATGGAAAATCATTTTTTTAATAGTGTATATTTTATAATTACGTGATAAAAACACATTTAAAATTTACTATTGTAAAAAATATCACTTTCAAAGACAAAATTTATAATAAATAATAAATAGTAAGAACCATGGTAGTCATGATCAACAATATTATTACATTTTTTTATTTTTTAAAAATAAATAATTGAAAAATATAGTATTTTGATAAATTTTATTTACTGTTATAGTTGGAAAATTCTGAATAAAAACATAAGTCTTCCATAACAAACAACAATTTAACTAGAAAACACAACACGACATAAAACTAAAACCATAATTTCCATATATAAGACAATCAGAACCTAAAAAAATATAATTTCTTAAAAATAAACGTTTATATTAAAAAAATACATAGTTGATGCTTTAATCACCTTAGTAGGAAATTCAAATCTTCGATGATGATTCTCTATGAAAGTAACAGCTCTAGAAAAAGAATTTATCACTAAATTTTCTTCTTGAGAAATTAATTAAAATTTATTATGCAACATATAGAAACAGTTTTGAGTTTGTTTCATATTAAAATGTGAAAGTAAAATTATTATGATAAACTTACTCCTAAGGGAACCAACCACACTTTTAAATGATACATGTGAGTTCCATTACCAATATCAGAAATAACTTCCTTAATATGTCCATCCAGATTTTGAGCCGCCACTTCATTCAACCAAAAATAAATCATCAACACTAAGATTTAAAATATCATGAGTTAGTGAGTTTCATAAATAAAAGTCACAAGGATTATCTTTGGACCCCTTGGATGCAGCACTATAGAAGATTTACCGTTTATCAGGGCTCAAAATAGGATTTTTCAGCGCTATAAATTAATTGATGATAAATTCCACATTTATTAGCCTTTTTAGCACTATAAAATAGTGGCATTGTTAGAGCTCCTCCCACCCCCCCCCCCAATTTCTAATCACACCCCCAGTACCTGCTGCTTTATCATTTCTTCTCCCTTTCTTTCTTACCTACGTGTGCATGTATTCTAATGTACAACCTCTATTTGCAAAGTGAACACCCTTTCCACTATGTCATATTATTTTCTTTTATTTTTTATGATATAATTTATATGTCTGTGTGTGCATTCAACTTATTTATCCATATATTTTTTCATATATATATATATATATAATTATTTTTAAATATATTAATTTTTTAAGAAAATGGTAACCTTATATTGTTGGAAGATCATTAATTGCAAGAGAATGTAGCCATGCAGGAAAATCAGTAAACCAAACCTTCAAACCATCAACCAAACCCTGGATTTCCAAATGAGGAGCAACCATATTTCGTTCTCCTCTAGTAAAGGAAATAAGGCATGTGGAAAAGTGCTCAAATAGAGAATGTATCCTATTCACAATCAAACCAAAATTCCATAGGCCTTCTTCCAAATCCAAAATCAAAATGCAAACAACCAGCACTGTGATAGAATCTCAAATATTAAGCGGTAACCTTTTATCAATATTAGATAAAATCATTAATAAATATGAGGTTTTATCAGTGAAAGACAAAAGTGATGATAAAGGGTATCCTTATCAATGCTAAAAAAAGCGTTGACAAAATTACCACCTTTATCGGTGAATTTTTTAGCATTGATAAACGTTATATTTATCAGATCTTTAATCTAACACCGATAAAACTATCTCTTTATCAATGCATGTTTTAGCGTTGATAAAAAAAGATCTTCTTATAAATAATTATATATTACTAAAAATCATATATAATATAGAAATATATTTATATTGATATATATATATATAATTTTATTAAATTTGATTTATATGATACTAAATATGTATTTACACTTAATATGTAATATATTTAGTGGAAATGGTCTATAAGTTAATTAAATATTAATTAAAATTAAAATTATTGACTAATTAATATTAATAGATATTTAATAACATTTTATTACATAATGGCATTTGTTTTTTAGTTTGACATATGTATAAAATAATAAATATTTAATTATTATTTAATAATATTGACTAAATGTGTATGTATACTAAATATGTCATATAGTAATTTCACACATAAATATATATAATTAATTAAATTTTATAGAAACACACATAAGACAGATAATAAATTGTTAATATCATCTTTTTAGATTTTTATTTAATAATATTTAATATTTAACATATTATGTTTATTATTATTAGATTTTAATACTTTTTTATATTTTTAGTTAATATCTTATTTATTAATTTTTAATATATATATATATATATTGATTTATTCATTTTTATTATTATTTATTTCATTATATTTTCTAATATTTTTTTAATTTATTCTTTTTTAATTTTTGTCTCTTTAATGTTTTCAGAAATTTTATTCATTTTTAAAGTTTATTTTTACATATTTATTGATTAAGATTTAATGTTTTTAATGTAGTTGTAATTTACATAATTATTATATGTATTCATTTTCATTTTAACATTTATTCATTTTTTTATTTTTAAAATTTTATATATTTAATAACTTTTATTCATTTTTTAATACTTTTTAATCTATTCATGTTATAAAAAAGTCACTCATTTTTAGCATTCAGTCATTCATTATTTTTTATTCATTAATAATTACAAGTGTTTATTACTTTTTTAAAATAATTTATTTAGTTTTAATATTAATTCATTTACTATTTTTGTAATCCACTCATTTTTTATATATTTTATACACAATTATTCGCTAGAACATTTATTTTTTCACTATAGAAATATATTAATATTGATATATATGTATAAATCAATATATAATATTTCATTCAGTATGATTCATATACTGCAAAGTATGTATTATATTTAATAATTCATATATTTAGTAAACAATGGTTTATAATTAAAAATTAATATTATTGAAAAATAAAGAATAATTAATATCGAGTAATGGACGTTTAATATATAGTAGGTATTTGGGGGTACAATTTCAATGAAATAGTACACACACACACTACACACCCTTAGTCCGGGAGGATAGGTCAAAGGCTCCCCAAGTGATAACTCATTCCCCGATGTATATGAATCAACTTCAGGTGAATCCAACACATGATGTGGCCGATATGACTTAAATTTCTTGTATTTAGAATAAAAATGTCATTTTAATCTAAAACATGTTCACATAACCAAAACTAAGAAAATGAGTTCATATTATCTTGATAATTTAGGAAAATTATCCATAATTCATTTTTTATGTGTAGGAATTGACCACATTAATCCAACAAATGATGTGTCTAGTATGACTCATAGTGTACATTTTCACATTCAAATAGAGTAATTTTAATCTAAATTTCATGTCAGAAATCGATAACTAATCAAACAAGATTATATTTTCTTGATACTTTAGTACAATGATCCAAATTTCATTTTTAATGTGTAGGAATTTGTTTTACATCAGTCAAAATCATGATGTGGTTGGTAAGATTGTTTTAAATATAAGTTTCATTTTATTCTATAACATGATTCATATAGCCAAAAACAAGAAAACTAGATTGGAATTCCTTTATAATTTAATATAATATTACATAATTAATTTGTGAAATGTTTGAATTGATTGCAAGTAAATTCAATAAAAACATGTTTTGTATTATTGAAAGTTCATTTTTTAATATCAAAGTATCATTTTAATCTAAAATGCTATTCACAGAGCCAAAATTGATTAAACGATCTCCAATTATCTTTATATTTTAGGTAAAATATACATAATTTTTTTGATATGTTTAGGAATCGACCTCACATCAATGTGACACAAGGTGTGGCTATTATGACTCAAGGTTCATGTTTTCACATTAAAAGTATCATTTTAATCTAAATCATGCATCACATAGAAAAAACCAAGAAAATGAGCTCGTGTTGTCTTGATAATATAGATGAAAATCCATATTTCATTTGTGATGTGTCAGAATTGACCGCACATCAATCTGGCACATGATGTGACTGATATTAGTCAAGGTGCATATTTTAAAATTTAAAAGTGTCATTTTACTCTAAAACACATATCACCTAGGCAAAAATGAAAAAATCAGATCATGTTATCATGATACTTTAAAAAATCAATCCATAATTCATTTTCAATGTGTATTAATTTTCCACATATCAATCCAACATATGATGTTTCAATATGACTCAAAGTGCTTGTTTTAAATATGAGTGTTATTTTAGTCAAAAACATGATTGTCATATCCAGATATTAGAAAATAAGATTATATTGTCTAGATAATTTAGGATAGTAATACACAATTCATTTCTTATGTGTAAGAATCAACTACACATAAATCCAATGTACGAGATGACTGATATGACTCAAAGTTATTATTTTTAATATAAAAGTGTCATTTTAGTCTAAAACATGATTCACATATCCAAAACATAGAAAATGAGTTCTTATTATATTTATAAATTTGTAAAATCATCCATAATTCATTTTTGATGTGTGGGGATCAACCGCACATCAATATGGTACACGACGTGGCTAGTATAACTTAAAGTGTGTCTTTTCACAATAAAAGAATAATTTTTCTCTAAAACATTAATCACATTGCCAAAACTGAGATAACTTATAGTGACCCTATCCTTTTACATATAATTACATGTTTTTAAGTATAATAAAGCATCATATTACAAGCCAAGGATCGTAATGTCTAGTGTCTTCGAAGACTAGGTACATAAAACTGAAAACATGGGACTAAATAAAAAATTTCTTTATTTAATATTTATAAAGAGTTTCTAACTTCCATTGTTCTCATACATATTCATAGGACAACCTATGTATAACATGAACAAAGGGATGAGCTAAAAATCCTAGTAAAGGAATAAATATAAGAATAAATCTTTAGAACATGGGTTATAAGGCATGAAACATATGGACTCATAACATATAAACATGGGATCATTTAAACATGTATTCATAGAAATTTGTAAGAAACATAAAACATGACTCTAGCATGAGTCAAGGATCATGGCACATAGAGGAGCACAAGTCAAGGTTAACTACCAAGACCGTTGCACATGGCAGCATGAGTCAAGGCTAACCGCCAAGTCTGTTGCACAAAATGTCTCATGAGACTCAATTTTACTCAATGCATTGGAGAGATATCTGGGTGCACCCATCTTAACATGTTCATGAATATTTTTTCTATATAATGAATCATACATAAACATAAGGGTGCCCATGGAAAGAAATGGGTATCATAATCAAGTCATAGAGCATAATGAATAGGTGTATCATACAAGTGTACTTGAAAGAAAGGAATTAAAAAATACATGGACATTCATAAGTTAAAATATTAATATATCATGTTAAGTGATTTCAAACAGAAGTGAAAACATGTAAGAAGAGTATTTAAGAAATTTTAGCATTAAAACATTTTGTTGTGGTTTTAAGGAAAATACTAAAGAGCATTTAAAATAGAAAAGGGGATAATATTATATGTAAACCTAGAAGTGAACTAAGAAGGTTTTCATAATAAAGATACTAATTTTATAAAAATAAATGGTGGTTTAAACAGATGATATAGCGCACATGAAATTGGGTAAGAATTCAGGAAGTTCTCTTAAAACTGACTTGCATATCTGGAATAATTGAGGAGGGAATCATTTAAAAGTATGTATATCCCCAAAAGAAAATGATGA
This sequence comes from Viscum album, assembly GCA_963277665.1. Lineage (NCBI taxonomy): Eukaryota > Viridiplantae > Streptophyta > Magnoliopsida > Santalales > Viscaceae > Viscum > Viscum album. Next base: position 2,034,847,691 of record OY728164.1, read on the forward strand.
GGAGATCTTGATACATAATTTTGGATCATATAAACAGAATTTATAATATATTCATAAAAATAATAGATAAGTTCATTTGGGTAAAAAGAAAGACAGAACAACCCGAAGGAATAATGGAGGTTCTGGTAGAATCCTTTACCTTAAGTACGGTGGTGTCCTTCACTTGATATTAATGTCATGGGTAAGAAAATTAAATTAATTAATTAATATTTCCAGATCCTCTTAAACATTTAATTGATTTATTATAACCTTATTAAGTTTATTCATGGATTTTTTGGTGGGTTAAGAGGTTCAATTTCATTGTTTTGAGAGCGTTTGTTTCCTTGGTTTTCTTGATTGTTTTACTTATATACATGTACATATAAACATGTAAGGTTAGAATGGTTGTCCAGAATTGGATTTATATTTTATTTGTGAACATATATAATATTACATGTTTATAAAATTCATTTTGTTATTTGGAGTGAAGATGAATCATTATATAAAAATTTAATTATAATCATTTTTCTTAATTGGTGGTTTTTGATCACAACAAACATGTTTTTTTATAAATTAATATCATTTGTAAAAAAGATTATAGAACCTTAAATTAGACATAATATATATATTATAGTCTGGTTCAACCACAAAAATGTTTTCATGAACATAATTGAAGACAGTAAAATAAATCTAAAACTCAACATCCTTGAATGTGATGGATTAACACATCTCGGATGGTGTTTTCATTTCTAGTATAAAAGGAGTTGAAAAAGAGATTATGATTAATTATTTAGATATCATAACAAAATTATAGTACATTTATGTTACTAGAGTTATCACACCATTTAGAAGAGGATAGGTGCATATAAAAATGAAAACAAAGGAACATGAAAAGAAAACAAAAGAGGAATTTACCTCTTGAATATATCATCCTTGAGAGCCTTTTTAGGGGAGAGGTTTTGGACTTTTTATGAGATAAATAGCTCTTGGACGTTGTAGAGGGAATTAGGGAGAGATTTGAGTATAATTTGGACTAGGCACAAGTCTTTAGAGATATGAGGGGAGTAGGTAAAGAGGGTGGTATTTATAGTGGAGGAGAGGAGGGTTCCCCATTATTTTAATCATTAGTTTAATATTTTTTTCTCAAAACTATGAATAGTCATGATTCATATGACCAAAAATAGTAAATAGAAAATTTAAGTCCAACCCAATGTCCATTCACATCATACATGACTCAAGAATGATTATTTAACATTTATCATAAATTATTGTAATTTACTATTCACCAAAAATTCAAGTATTTTAGAAAAATCCCAAAAATTCTCCCCAACCATTTTTTGATGTGTATAATTAAAAAATGAACTCAATTTTATAAAAAAAACTAAATATGATAAATTTAATTTTTAATTAAAATCATAATTTACTTGAAAAATAGAAATTTTAAAATTAAAATTGCTTTTTTAACACATTGAAAAATTAATTAAGGTCACTTAAAATTATCTTATAATCATAAGTCATCAAAATAATTATTTACAAATATTTTTTGTGAAAATATTTTTTTAATTATTAAATTAATTATAAAATTGTAATTAAATATACATGACTTAGAAAAATACCGACACTTAATTAATAATTTTTAAAATATTTACTTACTTATACTATGATATATTTATATCATATTTTCACTTAAATATGGATAAATTTTATTTATACTTCTATTATTGAGGTTACTATTCAATTGGCCAATTTACTATTCATAAGTGTTGCATTACTATTCCAAAGTTCAAGTTACTTTTTCATCATTGTACCTTTCTTAAATTCTAGAGATACCTTTTATTTTACTATTTTTTTTATTTATAAGGTTTTTATTGTGTTCTATAATTAATCTTATGTGATTATACTATAAGACATAATTATAAGAAGGGAATTCTATTATTAAAACATTGGGTTGTTACATTCTTCCCCCCTTATGAAATTTTGTCCTTGAAATTTTGTTTTACATTCTAAGCTGAAAACAAATGTGGGAACTTTTCCTTAATTGCTTCCTCAAGTTCTCATGTTGCCACTTCATACTTATGGTTCCACCATATTACTTTTACTAGGTGAGTATTCTTGTTACATATAACTTTATCTCGACAATTCAAGATCTTCACCGGGTGCTCCTCGTAAGAAAGATCATTCTCCAACTATACCACCTATAAAGATAGTACATGTGAAGGATCCGGTATGTACTTCTTTAAGAGGGATATATGGAAGACATCATGTGCTTTATATATGGTAGGTGGAAGTATTATTCGATAGGCTAAAGTTCTGAAACGATCAAGAATCTTGAAGGGTTCAATGTACCTGGGACTTAGCTTTCCTTTCTTCCCAAATCTCTTGATCTTCTTACTTAGAGATATGCAGAGGAATACCATGTCTCCAAATTTAAACTCAAGGTCTCATTTAAGATTTTCAACATATTTCTATTTTCAACTTTGGTATGCCTTGATGTTATACTAAATGGTTTTCACCTTCTCCACCATTTCTTTGGCTATTTCCGGTCTTAACAGTTTATGCTCACCAACTTCATCCTAACATGTCGGTGTTATGCCCCTTTCCCCATAAAGGGATTCATATGGTGTCATTAGATTTCTCGAGTGGAAACTATTGTTTTAAGAGAATTTTACTCATAGAATATTTTGGTCCCATCCTCCTTTTATGTCCATATAACATGCTCTCAACATGTATTCCAGTGTATGAATAGTTCACTCAGATTGGACCTCAGTTTGAGGAAGATATGTCATACTGAATTTCAGTTCAGTGCTTAGAGCTTATTGGATACCTTTCTAGAACATTGAGCAGAATCTAGTATCTCTATCAGATATAATCAATATTGGTACTCCATATGTACTTAACAACTATTTGATATATATCTATGCAATTTTATCAAATGGGAAGTCCTCTCGAATTGTGATAAAGTGAGTTGTCTTTGTAAGACAATCCACAATGACCCATATAGCATTTTTTCCTCTAGATGTCCTTCAAAGTCCAGTGAAAAAGTTAATGGCGATGTTCTCCCACTTCTATGTTGGTATGGGTAGTGTTTGCATCATCCCCTTATACATTTTTCTTTCAGCCTTCACTTGTTTACATACCAGTTACTTTGATGTATAATCAGCCATCTCCTTATTCATATTGTACCACCAAAACTTCTCCTAGAGATCTTGATACATCTTCGTGCTCCATAGGTGAATAGAGAAGTTTGAGCTATGCACATCATTTAAAAGATCCTTCTTTATCATTGGATTAGATGGTACACATAATCATGACCCAAATATTACAAATCCTTCCTCATCAATCTTGAACTCATTAGATTTCCTATTTCTAACAGATTCCACCCTTTTCTGAATTTCCACATCATTTCTTTGAGCATCCTTTATTTTCTCCATGGGAGATGGTTGAGTAATCATTTGAGAAATTATTGATGATGTTCCTACCTTAATGATTCCCATGTAAATCCTTTCAAAATATAAGATGATTGGATCCTTTTCAATTCTCATCATTGATAAAGATGTGGGATCCTATCTACTTAGAGCATCTGCCACCTTATTTTCATTACTGGGATGGTAATAGATTGAGCAGTCATAATCCTTGATGAGATCAAACCATATTCTCTAGAACATATTAAGTGATTTCTATATGAATTTATATTTTAGACTCATATGATCAGTATATATCTCACACTTCGCCCCATGGAGATAATACTGCTTTATTTTCAATGTAAATATCACAGCCGCCAACTCTAGATCATGTGTGGGATAGTTTTTCTCATGGATTTTTAGCTGCCTTGAGGTGTAGGCTATCAATTTATCATTTTAAATCAACAAAAAACCTATGTACTTCTTTGAAGCATCACTGTACACCATAAAGTGTACTCCACTTATCATGAGTGTGAGTACTGGTGTAGTGATAAGCCTCTTTTTGAGATCCTTAAAGCTTTCCTCACATTCTTGAGTACAGAAAAACTTCACACCCTTCTATATTAGCTTGGTCATTGGGTTTCAAAATTGTGAGATGTTCTTCGCAAATCATTGATAATACATAGCTAGACCTAGAAAGCTGGGGATCTCTGTTACAGATGTTGGCATGGTCCACTCTTCAATTTCCTTTATCTTGGAAGGGTCCATAGATATTCCTTTTCTAGTGATAACATACCCTAACAATGATACATTCTCCATCCAGAACTCACATTTACTGTGCTTTTCATAAATTTTATCCCTTTGAAAATTCAATATCATAATATTCAAATGCTCCTCATGTTCCTTCTTTCTCTGAGAGTATATTATAATATCATCAATAAAGACTACCACAAATTTGTTGAGTTAATCTCTAAAGACTATATTCATTAAATCCATGAAATTTACTCGAGAATTAGTGAGTCCTAATGGAATCACTATGAACTCATAGTGTCCATACCTCATTCGAAAAGAAATTTTTAGAATATCTTCCTTCCTTACCTTTAATTGATGATATCTCGACCAAATGTCCACCTTTGAGAGATAACTAGCCCCATATAGCTGACTGAACAAGTCATCTATATGAGGTAGGGTATACTTGATCTTTATCGTGATTTTATTGATCTCATGATAATAAATGTAGAGGCACATTGATACATCCTTCTTCTCATAAAATAGGACCAGTACACCCCATAGTGAAGCACTTGGGCATATAAAACACTTCTCCATATTCGTATGTAACTGCTTCTTCATCCCTTATAGCTTAACAGTGGCCATTATATAATGTTTCTTTGATATAGGTAGGGATCTAGGAATAAGTTCAACTGATAACTCAACCTCTTGATCAGGATGAAGACCAAAAAATTCTTCAAGTAATACATCAGTGTAATCCCTCATGATAGGAATATCTTTGAGAATTATCATCTCATTTGTCTTAATAATTTGAGAAAGATATGCTTTCTCAATAGGTAACATTATCTACACTTGAGATAATGATTCTGAAGGAGATTCATCTTCCTCCTTACACTTGTATAGGATTGGAGGATACTCTGGAATGTGAAGAGTGATCTCCCTCTCCTGAAAATTAATTTTGGATTTTTATAAAGGTAGCCAATAAATGCCCAAAATAGCATCGAACTTCACCAGAGGAGGTATGATAATATTTTTTGGGAGGTTTGGTCCACAAACATTTACCAGGGAGGAGTTATAAACCTTGGATGCAATAATTTTCCCATTCACTATTCTCATAGATAACTCAACTGCCAATTTTTGATGAGGTGTTTGAATAGTTTTACTAAACTTACAATACATGAAAGAATGTATAGAACCAGAATCCAATAGTACATTCAATATTCCTGAATAAATAACTATCATACCTTTCACCACATCTTTTTCTAAATCCACCTCAACAGTAGTGATATAATAAGCCCTTCCTTGTTTCCTTTGAAGTTGTTGTTTATTTCCTCTAACAACCCATGGCTTAGAGAAATTGTTCACATAATTCCCAAGTTCCTTGTAGTTGTAACACTGCACTACAGGTTGAGTATTGATCTGAACCTACCATCCTTCTTCCATATTTGTGAGATTATTCATATCCCTCCAACAATTCTTATCTAGGTGTCCCATTCTTCCACATTTGAAACAATTCCTGGTTCCCTTTAGAAAATTCCTCGGATTCTTCTTCCAACAATTTTTGACACGTGGGATGTTCGATATTATTTCCATCATGGGATTTATTTTTCAAACTACCCATATTAATCTCCATTTTATGATTTTTTTTCAATAGGCCCATGAGACCATTGAGAGTCTCCAATCTCCGTTTCAACCTTGAGGTCACAATGAACAATATCCTCATAACTGTCGAAGTCTTTAATCACCATCACTTTTCATAGACTTGGATTTAGTCTGCTAAAGAAGTAATCCACCTTTCTTTCAGTTTTATAGGGGGAAGGTATAAGAGTGTATGATTCTTATAAAATGGAATATTTTTGATTGCATGAAATGATTTCCTTCATTATAAATGACTTCCCATCATATGGAAATTTTTCTGGATATATAATCTTGCCTAATTTGTGAGCAATAGACTTCATATTATCAACAGCATCATGGGAGAAAAAAATATACATGGGTAATTAGAAGTTTTTTTTCTATGGGTCACTCTTATAGAATATTAAAAAAGAAATTCAAGGACACACGTGATTTTGATATTACACTAAAATGTTTATCTACAGATAAGTATTTTGAGAGGGTGAAAAAAAATGATGTGACATTCGAAAAGTCAAAAAAAATCTAGTAATGATATAAATATTTGGAAGAAATGTTCAATAGTTTTTTGAGCTACCATTTTGGTGATATCATGAGGTCAAACATAACATTGATGTAATGCATGTAGAGAATAATATTTTTGAGATTTTTATTGAACATTTTTAGATATTATTGTAATGACTAAATATGGGTTAAATGCAATATTAGACATACTCTCAATGGGAATACATTTGGAGTTAGCTCCCACTCTAGATGGAAGGAGAAAATTCATACCTCAGCTTTTTATACATTATCCAAGAGGGAGAAAATTAGCTTTAGTTAATGTATTCATGATATCAAAGTGCCACAGGGTTATTCTTCAAATGTAAAAAAAATGTGCCTTTAAAGTATTTGAAGTTGACAGGTATGAAATCTCATGATTTTCATGTCATGATGCAAAAGATCGTACCAGTTTCATTACCTAGAATATTTCCCATCCATTTCAGAAAGACTATCATACATGTTTTTTATTTTTTCAATTTAATTTTAATAATTTGGTTGATTCTAATTTTTTGAACACCCTAGATAATGAAGTGGTTTCTATACTTTATCAATTGAAAATGTATTTTCCTTTAACTTTTTTGGATATCATGGTGTATGTAATGGATCAATTGGTGTGAGAAATAAATATTTTTGGACCTATATATCTACGTTGGATGTATCCTTTTGATATGAATATAAAAATATTGAAGGGGTATGTTAAGAATCCATATCATCCTGAAGCCTCGATTGTTGAGAGTATATTTATGAGGAGTTTTGAGTGACTTGTACAAGCTATTTTTCTATAATGGAACACATCAGTTTGCCTATATCTCTCCATGAAAAAGTTAATTATGGGGGAAAGGGGATCAATAGATTTAAAGTCAAATCGTTAATAGGTGAACAAATAAAGAAGGTACATTTATACATCTTGAATAACGTAGGTGATGCTCAGCCTTATATAACGTTGCATATTAATAAGTTGAAACAATGTTATCCAAATAAGAAATATATGTGAATTTTTAATGAGCATAAAAATAATTTCCATGGTTTAAAGAGACCATGATTGGTATATCAGATGCATCAAAAAAATTAGATGGTTATTGGGTGATCCCAGTTTAAATTTGATAACATGGTCTAATTATGACATTAATAGCTATACATTACATAAAAAGGATGAGGGAAAAATAAGTGCAGTTCAAAATAGTAGTGTATTGGTGTTCGCATAAGAAATTCATTTTTCTAGTTCTAAAGTGAAAAACCAAATCTCTATATCCAATTCATATTAAGAAGACATTGAACAAACATGGTAGGTTGATTACATTAAATTTCATGTTCAAGTGTTTTATTACAAATGGTTTATCAGTAACATCAGTATCAGACATGATAAATTTAGAATAGCACTAGTTAATATGAAAAAATTAGAATACACATCTGATCCTTTTATCATTGTAACACATGAAAAAAAATCTATGTTCTTGATCAATATTATATGCAGTGGTCTATTGTTTTAAAGTAAAAAATAGTATTTTAGTGATGATAAACTTAAAGAATATGCTGATTTATGTGAGATCCCTACTTCAATGAAAAAATTAACAAATATTATTAATGAGCACACCATAGACATGGTTTGTGGTGTAGGGAACGATAATAATGGAGGAATTTGTGAAAATAGTCCATTGATACATTATTAATATTACTGGTAATAAATATTTATTTTTTGTTTACTTTTTAAAATTTCATATATTATTAGATATTTTATTTTTATTTTCTTTATTATAACTTGAATTATAACTAATAAGTTAATTTTTATTATTAGTTTAGTTTTTTTAGTTTACCATGTTTACACTTGCGTAAATTATCTATTAATTGATTTTTTTTTAAACAATAATTCCAAATTTAATATGTTAAATGAAAACAAAAAATATTGTATAAGATTATATTTAAAAAATTCTTCTTGGTGTCAAAGTGATTTATCAGGTTTGAGAATTTTTATTATTCACACACAATTTTTGGATTTATATTCATTCATTTATATCATTTCATATCTCATTAATATTGTTATAATTTTATTTAACTATAAAAAATATGAATAAAAATGTGTTCCATTTAATTTACTTTAAATTTTTATTGATAATTGTTCATTTTTTTATATTTGTATATAAAATTTCGATTTATATATTTGTGTACTAATTATTTTATTAAATTGATTTATAGGATAATGAAATATCAATAATCTAATTCACCACATGCTTCTATAGATGATCATACTCATACCTCTAGTGAGTAACTTACACATACTCCTATTGATAAGACTCCTCATCCCCTTTACATGGGACATCTACTTCCACGAGGGAAAAAATAATTCAAGGGATGGTAAACATTATACCACACATTTACCAAAATTATCAGTTTCCCATGGCCAAGACCAGAGGATACCAGTATACATTGATGATAATGATATTCCAAGATTTCCAAATGCAAAATAATTCAATACTTTTGTAGCAGTTCTGGCTAAAATAAAAGTTAGAATTTTGTTTGATGATTGGAGAAGTGTTGAAAAAGTGACATTATCTTACTTATGGGAGACTGTTTTGGTAAGATCCTTTGTTATTATTTTACTTATCTTGAAATTTTTATAGTAATATATGTTTCTCCCACTTATCAGATGACATGATATACCTCATAATGGATGAGTCGAGAGGAAATGTTTATCATTGGATGCTAGAAGATAGAGGGATTTTAAGTCATCCCTTACATCATAATTCATTTTGGGGGATAAACAACATCATAATTCATGTGATATATATACATTTATAGATTAATATATATGGAAGAAATTTGTTAAAATTAGATTATGAGAATAATTTTTTATAAGTGCAATGTTACCTTTTATATTTTTTTATATTAATGACCATGTTAATGATTTCTTTATTCTTAATTCTTAATTTACAACTATCGAGGAGATCTCATTAGGAGATCCAATATACAAATGTATACCCTCATACATTATATTGGGGAGGGTATATGTTATTGTAAGAACAAATTATAGTATAAAAACTTCAAAATCTAAAAGGTAAGTCTTCAAAGCCCCCCCCCCCCCCACTAGACATGAAAAATGGAAGAAGGATCAGATGACAAAAAATGACAATATGTTACTAAATATTTGAGGGTTTTAGATGAGAGTACTGTAAGATGTTTATTTTATTTATTTATTTAAGTTAAATAAATTATTTATATATAGGTGTTCATTAAATTTTTTTCAAAAAATTCCATATGGGATTCTCTTGAGGTGAGGAGAACACATATTTCCTTATAACTACTAGTAGAAAGGATATTTTTGGTATATCATTGGGAAAACCTAAACACTCGGGTCATGTACAAAGATAATTGGTAGGTGTATTAGTAAAAAAAATACACATTCGGAATCCTCTTCAATTGAGGATGTTTATAAAAAATAGAATCTTTGGAAGCCAAAGTTTAGGATATTCATGTGATAATGGAGGACAGGATAAGATCTTCGATACAGTCAATGTTTACAGACATAAAAAGATAGTTTCTAACTACCAATCTGACTCCTCCACCTCTACTAGCAGACCCCACTCCTCCTACTTATCCTACTCATAAATCTCTACCTACAAACACCACACCTTCATATCCCACCCCTATACCCCCTTCTATATAGCTTTCCAATTATTGTGAGTTATATGTTGATGATCCCCATCATATTGTTTCATATGAGATGATATTTTATATTGGTGATACCATTCATAACCAATAGATAAATATACATCATCATATAGTTATTTTATATAATATTATAGATAGATAGGAAAATATCATGTCTTATAAATAAGGTGAATACAGTTGCACAAAGTATAGGCCAATTTTTAGTTTGGCCATCTGTATTTGTTTGACATATTACCATAGAGCTATGTATATATTTTATCTTTTATTTAATTTTTATATTAATTTTTTTTATCATTTTAAAATTTATATAGTTATTTAATTTTTTATATAAATACTTTAAAGGTAAATAATTAATTTATAGACAATAAAAAATACAAAGTGTTATGACTTCAAATATAGACTCTACTAGTCTTGAAAGATTGTCAACATGTTCAAATTTTTTATTTGATGTATATGAGGTTATAATTGATGCTTATGTTAGTGGGAATGAAATGATTGTGGGGGTATTTAAAAGTGATATCATGGAGCTTGTAGCTGTAGATGAGTCGGGCATCAACACGATACAATTTTTTTCAGTTAAGTCGATTAAGAAAAATCATTTGTTTAATTTAATTAAAATTCATAATTATGTGTGTTTTGTATTAGGTGTCATTATATAATTTTAATAGTGCATGAAAAGATGGGTGTATCTAGATTTATTGACCCAAATCTTATTTCACATATATCTAGGCTAATGACTAATGTCAAAAAAAAACAATTTATATGGCTAAAATATTTTGTAATAATGTAATTATTCAATGCTCATTGTTTTGATATCTTTAATAGTATAAAACTTATCTCTAAAAAACTGTTATATATATCTTAACATAATAAAAACTCACATTAAATTTTATTAGATATTAGTATCCATTAGATGTTTGGATTTTTTTGTGTAAGGAATAAGACATTGTGCTGGTTATGCTCTATCCATGGTGAAGTGAGAGAAAATTTTAAAAATTCATAGACGAAGTAAGTTTGAATATTTCAATACTTTTTTATATTATAATGATTAAAAAATTTAATTCATATTATTTTAAAATAGGGAATGGAATTTATTTATAGACACGATAAGAAAAAAGATCACTAAGAAGAAAAATTGAAAAATCTGAGGTGAATTTTTATTTATAACTACTAAAATTTGGACATATTACATAAAATGTTATTTTGAATAAATATTTCATTATAACAGCATTGAAATCAACAATAAATTGTATAATAATGTGGATATTATGTTTTAAAATTTATGTATGAAATAACATTAACTCGAAAAATTATGAAGTTCCAAAAGGTTAGATTTATTTATAATATTTTCCTTAATATTTTATTTGTTTTATTTAAAAACAAGTAACATTTTTTATTTATTATTTGTAACTTTTAGATAACCTACGGCCATATATTGTACAAGATTTGAGACACATACAAGTTTAATGGGAAAATAATTTTATAGTTTTGATTTATTTTTAGTTTATTTGTAATATATACTGTAAATTTGAAAGTTTAAATATAAGTGTATTTTACTGGATGATTTCTTGGTTTTTTACCTTTTCCACTAGTTTTTTAGTCTTGTTTGTTGTGGAGAGGTGGAATAAAAATGAATTTATTAAAAAAAAGTTTTTCACATCAGATACTGGATAACCGATGTGAACACCCAATATAGATGGGGTGTTCACGTCGGTTATTGGATAACTGATGTGAAAAAAAAAATTAAATAGATTTATTGATAGTGTCAGTTTTAATTAGGTGACATTAAAAAATTATTTACAATATCTCCTTCAATAATTACTCATAATAAACAAAATAAAAAAGAAAAAAAATATTTATATGGAAAATAATTCCTACACTAGTGTATAATTTATAATTACATGATAAAAACAAATTTAAGATTTACTATTATTAAAAAATATCACTTTCAAAGATAAAATTCATAATAAATTAAAAAATACGAATCTTATAAGATATGATCATAATATTCTTTCTATTTTTTGATTTTTTTAATTATATATAATTGAAAAATATAATATTTTAATTAATTGTATCTACTAAGCTAGTTACAAAATTTTTAATAAAAACATAAGTTCACCACAACAAACAAAAATTTAACCCGAAAATACAACTCGAAATAGAACTAAAAATTTATTTTCCATATATAAGCCAATAAAAAATAGAAAAAATATATTTTCTTAAAAAAAAGTTATATAATAAAAATACATAGTTTCCGATTCAATCACCAGAACACGAAATCCAATTCTCCTGTGATGATGCTCTGTGAATGTAACCTCTCTAGAAAAATAATCTATCACTACATTTTCCTCTTGAGAAATTAATTAAAATTTATTACACAACTTATGGAAAAATAAAATTTTAGTTAGTTTCATATTCAAATGTGAAAGTTCCGTTTATTATAATAATATTACTCCTAAGGGTACCACCCACACTTTCAAATGATACATGTTAGTCCCATTACCAACATCATAAATCACTACCATAATACATCCATCTAAATTTTGAACCACCACTTCATTCATCCAAAAATGAATCATCCGCATTAATCTTTAAAATACCAAGAGCCAGTGAGTGTCATACAAGAATGTCACAAGTATTATCTTTGGACCCCATGGATTTGGAACTATGGAATATTTACCCTTTATCAAGGATCAATATAGGCACTGTCGTAATTATTAATGAATTAATGATAAATTCCACCTTTATCAGCCTTTTTAGAACTATTAAATAGTGTCTTTGTTAGAGCTCCCCCCAATTCTACTCACACCCCCCATCTCCAAACCATTTATCACCGCTTCTCCCTTCCCTGATAAGCTACTTGCACATGAATTCTAATCTGCAACCTCTATGTGAAAAGAGAAAACCCTTTTCAGTACAATATCTAGTTTTCTTCTATATTTTATGATATAATTATATGTGTGTGTGCATGAATTAATCTTATTTATCCATATGTTTGTTAATATATATATAATTATTTTTAAATGCAACAATTTTTTGATCCAGAAGGTAAGCTTATATTGTTGAAAAATAAGATATTGCAAGAGAATGTAGCCGTGCTGAAAAATCAGAAAACCAAACCTTGAAACAATCAACCAAACCCAAACTCGCCAAATGATGAGAAACTATATTTCATTATCTTCTAGTAAAAGAAATAAGGAATGAGGGAAAATGGAAAGATAGAGAATATATCCTATTCATAGTCAAATCAAAAGGTCATAGGCCTTCATCCAAATCCAAAATCAAATTTGACAATAACCTGCACTACTAAAAAATCTTGAATATTTAGCAGTGAAATTTATCAATGTTAGATAACAGAAATGGTAAAATTTGTTTTATCAGTGCTAGATAAAAGTGTTGATAAATGGTGTATTTATTAGCACTAAGAAAAACTTTGAAAAAATTGCTACATTTATCAGTGAATTTTTTAGCAATGATTAATGTTATATTTATGAACACATTTATATAGCATTGATAAAACAGTCCCTTTATCAGCGCATGTTTTAGCACTGATAAAAATGACCTTATTATAAAAAATCATATATTACTAAAAATCATATTTAATATACAAATATATTTATATTGATACATATATAATTTTATTAAATATGATTTATATGATAGAAAATATGTATTGACGCTTAATATGTGATATATTTAGTGAAAATGGTTTATAAGTTAATTAAATAATAATATTAATTAAAAGTATTAACATAATAATATTAATATATATTTAATAACATTTTTTTTCCAAAATGTCATTTTTTTCAAGTTGACATAAATTTCAAATAATAAATATTTAATCATTATTTAAAAATATTGACTAAATATGTATAGACATTTAATATTCCATACGATAATTTCACACATAAATATAAATAATTGATTAAATTTTATAAAAACTCACATAAGAAAAATAATAATTTTTTAATATCATTGTTTTAGATTTTTATTTATTAATATACAATTTTTAATAATTAACATATTATGTATTCAATTATTAAATATTTATTAATTTTTATATTTTTATTTAATATATTATTTATTACTTTTTTGATATATATATATATATATATTATTAATTTTTATTATTATTTATGTCATTATATTTTTCAATATTTTTAATTTTATTCATTTTCAATTTTTATTTATTTAATGTTTTTTTTTGAAATTTTGTTCATTTTTAATATTTATTTTATATATTTATTGATTAATATTTATTGCTCTTAATGCAGTTCTAATTTAAATAATTTTTATATGTGTTCATTTTTATTTTATCATATATTCATTTTTAATTATTTTAAATTTATATAATTAATAACTCCTATTCATTTTTTAAAAAAAAATTTATATGTTCATGTTTTATAAAAAAATCACTCATTTTTAACATTCATTCATTCATTATTATTAATTCATCAATAGTTATAATTTCTTTTTATTTTTTTAAATAATTTTTTCAGTTTTAATATTAATTTTTTTAATATTTTTGTAATTCACACATTTTTTATATATTTTATACATAATTATTCATTAACAAATTTTGTATTTTTGATATAGAAATATATTCATGTTGATATATATTCATTTTTAATTATTTAATTATTTAAAATTTATATAATTACAGCTTTTTTCAAAAATTCTACATAGGATTATATTTTAGAGATGGGAACAGAGGGGGCCTTTATAGCTGATGGTAGAAAGGATATTTTAGCTACAACATTGGGAAAGTCTCAACCCCAGGGTCATGTACAAAGATAACCGATAGGTGTATCAATAAAAAAACATGTTTCCACATTGGGAAACTTCCTCAATTGAGGATGTTTATAAAAAATAGAATCTATGGAATTCAATGTTTAGGATATTTGTGTGACGATGGATGATAGGATCACTACTTCGATACAATCGATGTTTATAGACATGCAATGAAAGTTTCACACTACCGATCTTACTCCTCTACATCCACAAGCATATCTGACTCCTCCAACTTATCCTACTCATACATATCCACCTCAAAACCCCACACCATCTTATCCTATGCCTACACCCCTTCTACACATCTTCCCATTTATTGGTAGTTATATGTTGATGATCCCCATCATATTGTTTCATATGGGTTGACATTATATATCAGCAATACCATTCATCATCAATAGATAGAGATAAAGCATCATAGGGTCACTGTACATAATATTATAGAGAGATCAGCAAAAATTCCATGTCCTATAGATGAGGTGAGTACAATTGGACAATGTATTGGACATTTTTTATTTTGATCATCTAGACTTGTTCGACATATTATCATAGAGGTATACATATATTTTTTCTTTTATTTAATTTTTCTATTATTTTTTTTATTTTTAAAGTTTATATATTTATCTAATTTTTTACATAAATACTTTTAAAGGTAAATAAATTCGGTATAGACAAAAAAAATTCAAAATGTTATGACATCAGATACAAATTCTAAGAGTCTTGATAGATTGTCAACATATTCAAATTTGTTATTTTATGTATATCAGCTTCAAATTTATGATTATGTCTGTGAGAATACAATTACTATGGGTATTTTGACAAGTGATATCGTGGATCTTGAAATTGGAGATCTGTTGGGCATCAACATGATGAAATTTTTTTCATGTAATTTGATTGAATTTTTTTTTGCTTCTTTAATTTATTCAAATTATATAATTTTTTTTGTATTAGTTATATTCATAGAATTTTTATAGATCATGAAATCATAGATGTATGTTGATTTATGGACCCATGGTTTATTTCATCTATAGATAAGCTAATGAATGATGTAGAAAGAACAATTTATACGGTTAAAAGATTTTAGGAGAAGGTAATTATTTAGTGATGGATGTTTCCATAACTTCAAGAGTATGGAACATATCTCTCACAAATTGTTATACATCTCTCAACATAAGTAAAACTCACATTAAATTTTCTTATATATTAGTAGGCATTGGATGTTGGGATTTTTTTATCTATCGAAGAAGACACTGTGTTGGCTATGCTCTATCCATGGTGAAGTGAGAGAAATTTTTAAAAATTAATTGAGTAAGTTTGAATATTTTAATATTTTTTATATTATAATGACCAAAATTTATTTTATTCAAATTACTTTCAAATATATATTGGAATTTTATTAGAGAAACGATAAGAAATAAGAGCACCAAGATGAAATTTGTACAAGCTAAGCAGAAGTTTCATTTATAATTACTAAATTTTTGATATATTACTTAAAAATGTTATTTTGAATAAAAAATTATTTGGAACAAAATTTTAATAAAAAAATGGGTAAAATAATGAGAATATTATTTTTTTAATATTTATGTATGAAATAATTTCAACTTGGACAGTTGTGAAGTTCCCAAAAGATAGATTCATTTATAATACATTACTTAATATTTCATTTTTTATTGAAAATAAAAGTTAAATTATTTATTTATTTAATGTATCTTTTTTATAACCCATTTCTATATAGTGTATGAGATTTGAGACACATGAAAGTTGAATGGGAAAATTATTTTATAGGTTTTTTTATTTTTAGTTAATTTGTAATATATATTATAAATTTGAAAGTTCAATTGTAAGTGTCTTTTGCAGGAAGTTTTGCTTTTTTTAATTTTTTACTAGTTTTTATCTCTTATTTTCTATGTCGAGGTGGAATCATAATAAATTTATTAAAAAATTGTTTTTCAATTCAGTTATTGGATAACCGATGTGAAAAAATAGATTTATTTATATTGTCAATTTTAATTAACTGGCGTTAAAAAATTATTTATAATTTCTCCTTCAATAAAGTCACCTAATAACCAACATAAAAAAAGAAAAAACAATCATGGAAAATCATTTATGCACTAGTGTATAATTTATAATTACATGATAAAAATACATTTAAAATTTACTATTTTCAAAAGAATATCACTTTCAAGGATAAATATCACAATAAATAAAAAAATAAGAATATTGGTAGATATGATCAATAATATTATTTCTATTTTTTTGATTTTTTAATTATAAATAATTGAAAAATATAATATTTTGATTAATTTTATTTACTAATCTAGTTAGAGAAATTTGAATAAAAACATAATTCTGCCATAATAAACAATAATTTAACCAGAAAACACAACATGACATAAAACTGAAAAAATCTTTTCTATATATAGGACAATAAAACCTTAAAAAAAATATTTTCTGAATAACAAAAAATTAGATTAAAATAATACATAGTTTCTGCTTCAATCAATCGAATAAGAAATCCAATGCTCCAGTGATAATGCTCTATGAAAGTAACCACTCTAGAAAAAGAATCTATTACTAATTATGATAATATCACTCCCAAGAGTACGACCCACACATTCAAATGATATATGTTAGTCCCATTACCAATATCATAAATAACTTCTATAATGTATCCATCTAAATTTTGATCCACCACTTTATTCAGCCAAAAATGAATCATCAACATTAATCTTGAAAATACAAAAATCCATTGAGTTTCATACATGAATGCCACAAGGATTTTCTTTAGACACCATGTATGTGGCACTATAGAACATTTACCCTTTATTAGGGCACAAAATAGGCTTTTCCATCTCTATAAATGAATTGATGTTAAATGAAAACATTTTCAAACTTTTTAGCACTATTAAATAGTGTTTTTGTTAGAGCTCCCCCCCCCCCACTTTTTCCCACACCCCCCATCCCCTACCCATTTACCACCACTTCTCCCTTCCCTACTAAGATAGATGGACATTTATTCTAACCTGCAACCTTTGTGTTCAAAGCTTACACCCTTTCCACTACATTATATAGTTTTATTATCTATTTTATGATATAATTATATGTTTGTGTGTGTGAATTCATCTTATTTTTCCATATATTTATTCATAAACAAATAGTTATGTTTAAATACACTAATTTTTTTATCAGAATGGTAACTTTATGTTGATTAATGGTCCAAAATTTCAAGATAATAAAGCTATACCGAAAAATCAGAAAACCATACCTTTAAACAATCAACCAAACCCCGACTCGCCAAATGACGAGCAACTAGATATCATTATCTTCTGGTAAAATAAATAAGGATTGATGAAAAGTGATTATACAAAGAATGTATCCTCTTCAAAATCTAACCAAAAAGTTATAGGCCTTCTTCCAAATCCCAAATCAAATTTGAAAACAACCTACACTACTACATAATCTCAAATATTGAGAGGTGAATTTTGTAAATGTTAGAAAAAAGTACTAATAAAATAGTGGTTTTATCAGTGATAGATAAAAGGTTTGATAAGGGGAATCTTTATCAGCACTGTGAAAAGTGTTTACAAAATTACCACCTTTATGAGTAAATTTTTTTAGCATTGATTAATGTTATATTTATCAATGATTTTATCTAGCTCTTATAAAACTATACCCTTATCAACGTGGGTTTTATCATTGATAAAAAATGATCTTCTTAGAAAAAATTATATATTACTAAAAATCATATTTAATATAGAAATATATTTATATTAATATATATATATATATATAATTTTCTTAAATATGATTTATATGTTACTAAATATGTATTTACACTTAATATGTCATATATTTAGTGAAATAGGTCTATAAGGTAATAAAATATTAATATTAATTTAAAGTATTAACTTATTAATATTATTAGATATTTTCTAACATTTTGTTACATAATGTCATTTTTTCAATTTGACATATATATCAAATAATAAATTTTTAATTATTATTTAATAATATTGAATAATTATGTATATACACTTAATATGTCATATTATAATTTCACACATAAATATATAGAATTGATTCAATTTTAGAAACACACATAATACAAATAATAAATTGTAAATATCATCATTTTACCTTTTTATTTATAAATATTTAACATTTAACATTTAACATATAATTTTTTTAATTATTAAATTTTAATCCTTTATATATTTTTATTTAATATATTATTTAATAAATTATAATATATATATATATATATATATTAATTTATTCATTTTTATTATTTTTTATTTCATTATATTTTTTAACATTTTTTAATTTATCCATTTAAAAATTTTATTTTTATAATATTTTATGAAATTTTATTTATTTTTAATATTTATTTTTACATATTTATTAATTATCATTTAATGTTGTTAATTTGGTTTTAATTTAAATAATTTTTATATGTATTCATTTTTATTTTAACATATATTCATTTTTTATATTTTAAAATTTATATAATTAATAACGCTTACTCATTTCTTAATTATTTTCTAATATATTCATGTTTTTTAAACAAATCACTCATTTTTAACATTCATTCATTCATTATTTTTAATTTATTAATAATTATAAGTGTTTTTTAATTTTTTTTTACAGAATTTATTCAATTTTAATATTAATTTGTTTAATATTTTTGTAATTCATTCATTTTCTATATATTTTATACATAAAAATTGATTAAGATATTTTATATTTTCAATATAGAAATATATTCATGTTGATATATATACATCAATATATAATATTTCCTCCAATATGATTTATATACTACAACGTATGTAATATATTTAATAAGTCATATATTTTTTAAAAAATGGTTTATAATTAAAAATTAATATAAATTAAAAATAGATAATAATTAATAGTTTGCAAGGGATGTTTAATATATATTAGGAATTTTGGGGTATAATTAGAACAAAAAAGTACACACACACCCCACACCCTTAGTCTGGGACGGCATTTCAAAGCCTCCCCAACTGAAAACGCATACCCCGACCCTTTATTTATTCATATTATATAGCCCCATAGACCCCCTTATTCATTAATAATGTTAATTGTTTTACTTTTTTTATGATTTATTCATTTTAATTATATATTTGTTTAATATTTATGAAATTTATTTTAAAAAGTTTTTATCATCACTTAAAAAAACACTTATAAAGATATATTTTATCAGCACTGATAAAATCAACAATTGTCAAAACTATAAAGTGTGCACTGATAAAATTGATATTTATCAGTTTAAAATTTTTAGTTCTGATAAAGATCAGTTTTATCAATGATTTTAAATTTTAACACTGATAAAACATATCACTATCAAGGATTTTTGGAAAACATTGATAAGACCATTTTTGGTCATTCAAATTCAACCTTAACAGAACCCCAATCTCTCACGTCATTCAAGATCTCATGGAACTCAACCTCTGTCATCGCTCCCCCTCAAAATTCTTGAAGGAACAAACCCTCTAAAAATTGAATGTATGTAACTCATTAAACTTCTTTTTAGTTAGTCATACATGGTTTCACAATTTTAAGTTCTCCATCCCCCAATAATCAATCTCTAAACCCCTATTTGAATCCCCCCTTTTTCATTCTTTCCTGTATTACATTGGTTTGATGTAACAAATTACTTCATAGTTCTTTGTTCATAAATTATTTTCAAAGGGTTTTCATGCTAATGTTTGGGTTTTTTTAGTTTTTCAAGTCCAACAATAGATGTTTCAGATTTTTCTTCACAATTTTTTGCCTTAAAAGACTGTTATAAAATCTTATAATCTCTATCCCCTATATTTTTTTACTCACTACAACAGAATATTCGTTTAGCGGCGGTTTTTTTGGGTTTATCGGTGGTTTAAACCGCCGCTACATTGTTTGGCGGTGGTTTAAAGAAACCACCATCTAATAGGGCGTCGACAATATATTAACGGCGGTTATTTACATTTAGCAGCGGTTTCAGGAAAGCGTCGTCCCTGCCTCATTTCATGGTAGTTTCCCTGAATTTAGAGGCCGTTTTACGAGCCCTGGATATCACTTTATTCGCGGTGGTTATAACCGCCACGAATAAACTCAAATTCTAGCGGCCGTAAAACCGCCACTAAAGTCATGGGAACCGCCACGGAATGAGGCATCCACGATGCTCCTATTTAGCGGCGTTTATAATCGCTACTAAAAGTAAATTTAATTTTACGTTTAGCGGCAGTTTAAACTGCTGCCAATATACATTTCGTGGTGGTTAAAACCGCCGCGAAAAGCTACCCAGAATAAAAAAATAATTCTTTGCTTCTGCTGCACTACTGCCCTGAAAAACAAATAAAACCAGAAAAAACCATCCCTGGCCTCCCACCAATGACCAAGATCTGAATATCCTGAATAAATAACAACATCCAAAAAACATGATTTTCTCTCAATGAGAAATAATATACAACTTTTATATTTAAAAATAGAACAAAAATCTAAAACTCTGCAAAATAAGACTTCCTATTAGAGAAAGTATTCTTAACACAGAATTCAGATATCCATCAAAGGTTCTAACACATTCCTCATACTCATGTATACAATATGCTAAATAGTAAATACTAGGAAGATAAAACTCCATTGATACAAAATTGTAACATCCCAAACTGGATTCCACTAAATCTTATAACTTCACTTTCTTAAGATAGATCATCCATAGCGATTCCACTCTACTTATAAAAATTGATAATTGATGAATTAGTAGTTATATTAGTACCAACCCATTTATATAATAATTTTTTTTTGGTTTTGTGGCCTAGAAACCATCCTTAATACTTATAATAAATTTGAACTAATGAAATAGCTTAAATAACACATTAGAAATATATTGTTATAAAAAATCCTATTGTGGGAATAGTTTTAGAGTTACATTGGGATATAGCTTTTATAGGAATGTGGATATTTCCAGTGAGTCTTAGTTGACATCTTTTTATGTTGGAATATATGTTAGGTGGGAGATTCTAGTGACCTTTTAGGAATAAACCTAGAATTAGAGTTGATTCCTTGTGTTATGTGAGGGTTTAACCTAGTTTTTCTAGCATCCTTGGAGATATTAAGCATCATTGGATGCATCTTTTTAGTTATTGGTCATATAATGTGTTTTTTTATGTATTTTGGGATTGAGTAGGAATCTAGTTGTAGAATGATTCCCCAAGTTGGTAGGAGATCATGAGATAAGTAAAAAATCTAGGTGTTATGAGCATCTTTAATGTTTGAGATTAGGGGGACTGACATGCCAATATAATTTTATTTAGTTTAGTTAGTTGTGTGAGTTTAATTTCAAAGGTGTATGACTCAAGAAGTCATCATCCATGTTAAATGGTTATGCAGGATAACGTGACCCTTAGGTTTGATTTTTTGAGTAGGCTAGGAAATACCAAGAATGTACAGTGTCATTGGTCCTATGAATTATATGAAATGGGTGTTCCCATTTCATTGATGTAACATCAATTTATTATTCATTATCATATAAATTTCCTATTTAACTAAGGTTTGGTGGAGAGAGTTGTGTGGTGTTTTGTGAAAAAATTTCTAGTCTCTCAGAGTTTGAGGGATGAAATCACAGGTAACACCTTGAGGGGTATTATCACATAACTACTTGGTTTAGGGTTGTGGGATCTAAAAAGGTTGTGTTAACCGATCACTCCCTGAGTGAGGTTACCTAGGTATTAACTATGTTGTGGTGAGTGATGTAGACCAGAGTTTTTAGTAGAAAAGCTAAGTTATCCTAGTTCTATGGATGACTATGTAAGAGGATCGAGTTTTATAACATCATCAATCTGGGTTAAAGTTCAATATGTAGTTATTGATGTTGATTGAATGTGTGCGCATGAAATGAGGATTGCATAATGCATGTGATTATGAATAGACCATTTCTATTTATTATTAAGTGGATGATGTAAATCTATGTGGTAGGAAGTGAACCATTGGTTGTTCAAGGATGGAATATTAGTTCTAGATGAGGCTTCAGCGTATGCCAAGAATGGATTGTCGTGATGGAACATGGTATAATTACGTTGACTCACATCCAGAAACCATGTTTAGTGGTGGACAGAGTGTTTTTCATGGGAATTATATTTCTATTTTTATTAAAATGATGAATATTAAAATCTTATGGTGGGGAGAGTCACACAGGTCATATAAAATGTAACCTTTGGGAGAGTGGTTGTAGAAAGAATAGTCATGAATGGTCAAAATTACTTTCAAAAGTCTGTGAGCTATAAAATTCAAGTTTTCTAAACATAGAGGAGGTGTTGAATTTAAGACTTAGGTATGATTTTGAATCAGGTTTGGAAATTATATTCAGAATCGGGATGCATGTGAAATCTCAGAAATGTGATATATTGATATCACATATTTTCTTGTAATGTAGCATGATGTTGAAATAGTTGGTTGAGTATGCACCCGTTAAATCACACCACGAGTAAATTTTGGAATTCAGTGTGTTCATCTCAATTATCACGATATAAATTTTCAATTTATGTTAATATGATTTAGTTTTCAAATAAAGGCATTGGCCATCAATTTGGATTTCCTCTAAGCAGGTCAACCTAAAGCGTTCTGACTGGAATTTTAGTAAACTAGTGCATGTTGTGAGCTAATATTTCTTTGTGTAAGATATATTAATAATGAAGAGTGTGTTTTGGTTATGACCCTTTAGTTTAAATTTTTAGGACTAGATTAACAGTGATGGTTGATTTGTAAATGGAGGTAGCAGTTTTCATGTAGCACCGCTTCATAAGGAGTTTTCAAGTGAGCTCAAGTGAGATCTGTCTTAAATAAAGAAAGCGAAGCTCGAACATGTCAATGTGAAACTAGAAGTGATGTATAGTATTATAGTGCTCATGGTTTAGTGGTTTGAGAATTACTATGGTGGGAAGACACCATGGACCTATAAATCATGTGGTGCTCGCTTTAAGTAGTTTTCATTTTTAATGTGTCTGAGTGGTGTCACTTGGTTTAATGTTTCTGGATTAAATTCAGATGGCAAAGAAACCTAGGGACAGGTGATGAGAGGTGGTTTGGGGGTCTTATTAAATTGGGAATCCTCTAGATGTGGGTGTTGGTCAAATTCAATACGATCATTACACAGAGTCGTGGGAGTATAACTATTGTTTCTTATGAGTATGTTTGGATAGAAGTGTTTTGTACTAGACCTATGACATCTCCCTTTAAGGCCTAGTGTTGGTAAAGAAGAAAGTTTTGGAATTCCAGTAATTAAAGTTTCATGACTGAATAGCTTGTAATGAATCAAAAAATGGAATTAAGAATCATAATATAAATAATTCAGGGATATAATGATAGGTAATAATTACCAGACAGACCATGATTAAGTGGAAATTGTGTTGGGAATGCAGTTCAAGTCATGCAGTAACAGTTTAGTGATCAAAATAGTTATGGTTGGAAATGGTCTGTTATTACCGGTCAGTTTTATTTTGTGTTTCTAGTAAGTGGAGGTATGTATTGTCAAAAAATTCAAATAAAAAACTCAATACTCCTCCATTTATTCATCCATTTAAAGAATAAAAAGGATAGGGGTTTGGATTCTGCTCCTTTTACCTCTTTTGTTTTCTTCATTTCTCTAAGTGTTATCATTGTGCAATCTTATATGCCCTATTTTTAGTTATTTTTTCAGGTTATCCATTTTCATATATTTTTTATTGAATCGAGAGACATAAATATATGAGTTAACCATCCTAATATTGAAGTATTTGGTAGAAGTTCTTTTCTTGAAATTCATGTTTTTATAAGGCATGCCAATTTTTCGTCAAGTCTACATCCATCTTCGAGATTATATTTTAATTTATAATGTATTCTTTCTTATATTCATGGACTTATGCTAATTTATCACCCCTCAGTCACACCTATATCTTAGTGAACCACCCTTGATTTAGAGCATTATCATGACATTTTAGAAGAGAGAGAGCATGTTTAGATACTTTTGACGCTTAAATTAGACATTTTCAACAATGGGCCTCACCAAAGTGTCCACAACACTATCCCCTTGATC
Source organism: Viscum album (assembly GCA_963277665.1). Classification (NCBI taxonomy): domain Eukaryota; kingdom Viridiplantae; phylum Streptophyta; class Magnoliopsida; order Santalales; family Viscaceae; genus Viscum; species Viscum album. Next base: position 2,034,872,507 of record OY728164.1, read on the forward strand.
ACTATGAAATGAACCAATTTTTTCAACACATCAACAATGGGTTTAACTCCTAGTCATCCAAAATCTCGACTACCAATTCAAACACAGACCTAAATGGAATGATGTATACCACACTCGAGAAATTAAGACATAAAAAGAAACATCAGAAATCAATAAAATGCATAAAAAAAACATGAGAAATCATGGAAATTTTAGGACCTGAAAATGTGTGGTGGCAACTATGTGCCACAAATGTTACATATACAAACCAATTGTTTCCATTTTTGTTCAATACATCAACAATACAACTACTCAGGGTCCGATGATGCATCATCACCCTCTCCACCTTCATTTCCACTTTGTTTTGTCACCTGTAAGAACATTATATTGAAAATTAAACACGGTTACATATTTATATTAAAACATAAAACCAATGAAAGTTAGAAAACTAAATGATTTTTATTTTCTATGATTTACCTGCAGACCACCAATTGATGCACTCCCACCGGGGGCATATCAACTCATCTACTGACGTATTTCAGTCAACTCTTTCTGCAATGCAGATATCTGATCCCCCTACTGGTGAACTGTGTTTCGTAAAGAAACAATCTCTTTCTTAGCATCTCCAGGTATGGGCTGACTAAAGTCAAGAGTAGATGCAGTAGCTATCCCTGGTGGCCTGCTAAAAACCTCAGATGGCACGGGTCCCAAACCCATCCCGCGCACTCTCCCTCGATGCTCCTTCCCAAGGACTTTAGCAACCGGGTCATCCAGGGAGACAGAGTTGGAATGCGCAGGATTGGCATCCCATAGTTCTTTAATTTTGACCTATAAATAAAATATCAATATATATTAACACAGTAAAAATTGATAATAAGTTATTATGATAAAAAATTGACTTCATACCCCAACTTCTTTAGCAGGCTCATTAACAAAACATCCATCTGATTTATTGTGAACATCCAAACATAGTTCAGTTCTGGATTCTTCATGGACTAAACTATGTGACTGCATTAATTAAAGATAAATCAACAATTCAATATGTTTAATAGATAATATTGTCTTATAAATATTTAAACTAATTAAAAGATTACCAATGTGCTTTGATTTCTAGAAAAACTTTTTGAGCCCGCAGTGTGCGGGATGACTTGCTTCGCTCGGTTTGACGCATTATGTCTTGATAGATCCTGAAATAAATAAAATGAAATTTAATACTGATGTATTGAATGTCATGTCCTTTTCATATACATGTATAAATGTAAAATGAGGATAATATAATAATATATATTTCAATACCATCTACTTCTGATTCCGATGTCTATCAACAAACACTTTCCACTGCTCTTTCGGTACCCCACTGGGTAGCTTCTCATACATTTGCAGCACGGTCAATGAAGCATCATTGATATCACACCAAAATCTCCATTTAAAATCTTTCCACTTCTTACCTAGATTTTTCAACGTCCACTTCCGTGCTATCACATCAGCAACGTTAAGTGGAACAACATCTATATACAGAAATTCATTTTTAACATATTAGTAACATGACATTCAATTAAACCATAATGTAATAAATTTACCTTGATTTGAGAATCAAACACTTCATTTTTTCAGCTTGGTGGCATATGTCTCCAATCGTCATATGAAATGGGAAGGGAAATGGGCTCCGCTGCCAGCTGGCCTAGAATCTGGCCAAGTAACCCCACGGCATCATCCATAGGGACCCCGTAAGAATCAAATGGCACAACAATCTTCTCGCCATTCAGATTCAAAACATCTGAACTTTTTATGTTTTTCTCCATGGTTGCATTTTTTCATCTTCAATGAGAAAACAATTAGTATAAACAAAATGCAATAAATTTATTTAATTAAAATCTGTACCTATGATAGTGACACTCCAGTATGTCCGGGATGAATTGGAATGGGCGCGTCTCTGCCCCCCTGCTGAGGCTCCTGAAGGGGGAGTCGACGACTCAGCCTCTACTGGGACATCCACAGATGGTGTGAGAGATGGTGTAGGGGGAGATGGTGCAGGGGTGTCGGCACCTGGTGCATTAGATGTCGTGGGGAGGAAGCCAGATGGATAGCCATCTGTCGCAGAACTGGATGAAATAATGTAACACTTCTTCCCTGGCATTCCTGTCATTTAATCAAAGAAAATTAAGTTCAGAATATATATTTCAAAAAAAAATATGCAGAAAAAAAAATTAAAAATGATAACAGATGGAGTACTAACTGACAAAATATATATAACAATGATAATGAATGACTGAAGAAATGAAACAAGTGGTTGCTAAATAAATAAATAATTGTACATACAATCATTTTCCACTTCAATCATGTCAGTTTACTGCTCCATTGCTTCATCCACTTCATTCATCCTTACTAGACTAATATTTTCAATATCATGATGGTCAATTAATTCTACTTCCTGTAGCTGATTAAATTCAATTTCAAGGGTCAAATTTTCCACTTCATCACCCATATCATACAAATATCTTTGTATTACGTGAGCAACTACACTCCAGCCTTCATCGGCAAAATCATTCACATAATATACCATTTTTTTTATGATGATAAGATATATGGATCATGCAGTTCACGATCACCAACATCCATCAAGCAAGAGAAGTTCACATAAGTAAATTGCAAGGAATCTCTTTTAACACCACTGATAATATCGTCCCATTTTCATTTGAATAAAACAACCAAAAAATGTCAGTGGCAGTTTAATTCAATAATATCATGCAGCTTTCCAGATTATTCCACTTCAGCAAATGTAAATATACCACTCTTCTGTGTTCTCAAACCCACTTCTCGATCGACTGTACGAAATCTAAATCCATTCACATTATAAGCGTCGAACTTTCTAACTTCTTTTAGAGGACCTCTAACAAGAAACTTTAAATCTTCTTACACCTTTTCTCAAGTATCAGTATTCATGATCTGAAAAAATAAATATACTTTATTAGATTTACAAAATGTTTGTGTCAAACTAATATTTGTATTTATTACAATATTTATGAACTTACACGTCGTGCAAACCATTATACAAGCTCTTTATTAACATCTTTCGTTATATCTTTCTCATTTCGTGCTCAGCCTCTTATTCGTCTCTTTTTTTGTATCCTCAACTCTTCAATAAATGGATCTGCAATTTCACTATTCAGCAGAACATATCTATGTGCCTGTAATAATTCCAATTCAATCATTGTCACATTCGTCTCTTTGTTTGTATCCTCAACTCCTGTAATTCTTCAATCAAAGGCTGCAAATATACATCAATATCATTTCCAGGCATTTTTTTTCCAGGAGTAATCATTGAAAGGATAAAAGATATTTATTTCATACACATCCATAGAGGCAGATTATAAGGGATCAAAACAACTAGCCAAATGCTATAATTGGTACTCAATGTCCCAAATGGGTTGAATCCATCGGTAGCCAATCCCAATCAAACATTCCTAGGATCAGCTGGGAAATCGAGATGTAATGAATAAAATGTTTTCCATGATTGGTAATCTCGTGGATGTCTCATTAACCCATCATTATTATTATCTACAGAATGCCACTTCATGTGTTCAGCAGTTTTCGAGGACATGAATAATCATTGCAATCGAGGCTTCAAGGGAAAGTAACGCAAAACCTTTATAGGTGTGCTCCTTTTCCTCTTCTCCATGAAATTATGTTCATTCCGACTTCCAACATAACACTTTGCCTTCCATATAAAAGAAGAACATTTCTTGCAATTCTGTCTACTTGAATCCTCTCCCCAATAAAGCATACAATCATTGGGACATGCATGTATTTTTGTATAATTCAGACCAAGCTTGTTAACAACTTTTTTCATATCATTAAAAGATTCTGAGATTTTTTCTTCAGGAAATGCATCACAAATAAATTCCAATATCATGGACACTGCCTTATTTGTAATTCCACATAGACATTTGATATGGTACAACTTCAGCAAAAATGAAAGCATTGAATATTTCAAACACCCACTATACAACTCTTGATTTCCATCATCAACTAAATCATGAAACGCATTTTCCTCAGTGATGTTTTCTCTTACATTTGGCTCCACAGAATCCAGAGGAGGATCCAATGATATGTGACAATCTTGATCTACATGTGTTACAGTCTCAAAAACATCACTTGTCACGTTGCAATTTGTAGCACCCTCTTCTGGTGGTTCTGATATGTTTTTATGCTGATATTGGTGTCTTTTAGTGCCGAATGCATCATTTATTAGGTTTTGCATTTCATTTTCCATTTTCGACGAACTTGGGACCTCATTATGCAGATTAACATCAGTGCTCAATCTTTCTGTAACGTTCGATTCTCAATGCCAAATCCAACACAAATATTGAGCAGGGAATTGCTTCATTATTAAATGTTCAAAAACCTCATCTCTCTTCAACCATGTTCTAAATTTACATTTAGGAGATGGAAAATTTATTCTCCCCTCAACGGATCGATTAGAAATTAAAAAATCTAAAAACTCATTCAAACCCATAACATACTGAGGTGTGTTCCTCGGTAATGAGATTCAGCTTTTATCCATATGTATCACAATGTGCCTACACAAAAAAAAGGAATCAAACATGAGACATCTTCTATAACCCCATCATCAAAAACAAATAATGATGAACAAAATTTCCATAATAGAGAAAAATTCAAGGATATATCAAGAAATGGGTCTCAAAATTCATCAAAGTCCCTAAACTGGAAGCACAAAATGGATGAACTCTTTCTATAAGAATGGGCCTTTTCATCATGTTATGGTTCATCCTACCTCTACTCCTTCCACATTGGATTATCTTCATTCCCACTATTTATTTGTTGTGTACTTGATAAAACTAAGGAATGAACAACCAAATATTTCCAAGAATATTTAGCTTCCATTCACATGTCCCAGGTGACAACCTCTAAAATGGATGTTATTGCCAAAGAAAGTAGATATGTACCAAAGTCTGGGTGAAGACCATCACCAAAGAAATGATCTTTCTCATAATTTATGACCCCTATCTTTGGAGAATATATAACAAACCTTGAAAGTTTATTTACATACTCCCATACTGATCTGTCACCAATAAAAAGTCTCATGAGCTCAGTCTATTTCTCTACATTCATTCCCTTAGGAAATAACCTTTAAAAAAATAAATCTTGATGAGATTCAAATTCATACATTCATGAAGTTAAGAAGGTACCACTGACTCCCACAAGACTCTACTGAAACTATAAATCCAGTTCTAAAAAATTTTCACACCCAAAGTATTAGGTTCCCTAAGATAACTGAGGATCACCTAAATTTGTTCCAACTACCTAACTGCTTCCACTGACCCTTGAAAAACACTTAATGAAGGAAGATAGTGATTCAGGAATCCTATGATGGTGTCCGAGATTGAAAATGATTTAACATCAAAAAATCAACACGTATTCTAGGTCAGAATAAGAACAAAATAATCTTTTTTGAAAATTACAGTGGGCAACAATAACATCTAAATGAACTATATCAATTAAATACTCCAAATAAATCCTAATTATTCTATATGAAAGTAAGAATAAAATACAAAAAAAGTATAAATTAAACAAGGAACACAATAATGAAACCAAATTAACTTTTCGTTTTAAACAACTATTTTTTATAACTAATTATGAAATACCACCTCCAATAAGTGTGAACCTCATTTGGAAAATACAGATTGGAGAGGAGTTGAAACGGGATAATAGGGGGATAAATTGTGATGTAAATGCTTTGGCCTTATGGGATGGGTGTCTAGGCACAAACCATGAATACATTTTTGAAACTTTTTCTTTACTATGACTCGATTCATCTTTCGGTAATCATTACAAATTTGAAGGGTTCCATAATATTTATTCATAAAAAACAAAGCCATTTCCCAATATTATAGGCTTGGGAGAATAAATCATTTATCAGATATAGTAGGTTTATCAAAACACATCATAAAGGAAAGAACATAGAACATGAAATAAATATGTCCCTACCATGAAGAATGAATGTCAATATATACATTCTTATGTGCCTATCATGATTAATGAATACTCACTAGAAAATGCACCAAAGTAAAAAAAACATAATAATAAGAATATGGAAAAGGGGTACCCCCAAAAAAATTCTCAATGAGTTTTTAGTCTCACACCCCAACATCATATGTCATGGTTCCCCCACCTCATTTGTATAATCATACCCTAAGACACATGAAAAACTCCATCATTCCAATCACCTTACATGAAACTGCCTACCATATCCACCTGGATAAAACATAGTCTATCATATCCCATATCAACTATTTTCATGACCATAATAGTAGGGTATAATTAGAATAAAGGAAGTAAACAGCACTCCCTGCTGATACTATACATGATCCCCACCATGAACCACTACATCATCACATCAAACATTATACATACTACACTTTCAGATTCTATACATCACATCCCATGAAAAAGAACCTTACTTGGAAAAGAGACTGGGGAATAGGGGGTCGCTAACCATCCATCCTCAACATCTAGGATGATTAGAGAAATACCCCCAAAATCATTTTACTGTTGGAAAATACTGCTCAGTATGGGTGGGGAGAATATAGAAAGAACAATGAAAATACAATATATAGTAGTCACACACACAATACCAACCAATGGGTTCATAACATGGATTCTTTCATTACTCACAAAATCACCAAATGGCCTTAAAACCTCCTCCATCTTCACTTCCTCCTCAATATGTATTACACAACCCAAGGAAGACACCAAAACCACATCACTTTCAACATTTCATTTCATATTAATCCAATTCGCTAATTTTATAGTAACCAACCAAATTCATTTATCTTTCCCATTTATTTCGTATTTAAAAATAAAAAATTAAGATAGACATCCAATTTAAATTTAATTATGTATTAATCATTCCAAACACATTGGAAAATTCAACCAATTTTATATTCCAATTTGATCATCAATATTTAATTTCATCCATGTTGAACTAAAATCAAAACACATCACCAAAATAATGCACATTTTCATGATAGAAAGCCTAGGATTCCCACCACCACACACCACAACCACATTCACTTCACAATAGCTGCAAATCACAACCAAATCTCCTCACACAAAAACATAAAAACCACTTTTCACATATTTATTTTCAATTTAACCAAAAAGGTCATGCATAAAATTCACTTTATTACTTTCAAGGGAATTAAAACAAAATATAATATCCTATTGAAAATTGATTCATTAACCATATATAAGTGATTATTCATTTAATAAATGGTTATATATAATAATCACACAGTAGGGGTTCTGAAACCATATCAACTATAAAAAATATTAGACTCCCAAAACCCATAATTTTTAGAAATGGAATAAAAAATATCTCCTCGAAAAAACATTAAATGTGGAAAAACATGTGTTTCCTACAACTTACCAATAAATTTCTGTTAATATAATTCATTACATTCATTTGGTCGCTGCATAATACCTCCCTAAATGAAAAAAAATCTCGATCCTCCTTTTACAACTACATGTAGTATAAATTCTCCCCAATGATGATGAAATAATCACAAAATAATTAACTTCACCAAAATGTGATTCACATGAATCCTTATAATAATAAATCTGACCAATGAAATCATGAAATCATGAGGGTAAAGATAAATGAGGAGGATAATGACAAAAAAATCCAAAGAATATTACCCTGGATGCTTCACGGACCACTAACATAAAGAGAGGGTCGGGGTCGCTGGGGGTCGCCGGGGGCCGGGGTCGCGTGGGGCCGGGGGTTGCGGGGTCGTCGGGGTCGCCGGGGTCACCGGGGTCACCGGGGTCACCAGGGTCACCGGGGTCAGGGTCACGGGGTCGCGGGGGGTCGTAGTTGCGGGGGAAGTGGGGTGTCGGGGGAACTGGGGTGAGGGGGTTCGGGGTGGGGGGAAGGGTCGGGCTGTTAAAAAAACAATGTTTCGTGGCACTTTATTATAAACCGCCATGAAACCATTTTTACAAAAGGTTTAGCGGCAGTTCCTAGAACCGCCGCAAAACAGCTGTTTTGTTGTAGTGACTCTATATTTAAAAAACCATATTAATTTCAAGGTCAAAATCCTCTAAATCAGTTTGTTTGTGTTTTGGAAAGTGATTTTACATATAAAATAAAATATTTTTCAATAAGTTAATTTCTTTATGGTTCTTTTGTATCATGTTTTTTATAATTATATTCAATCTAGAGTTACCTTTTGTCCAAGCACTACAGGATGATAAGGTTGAAGATTTAATAACAAATAAACTCTACCTAAATGGGAAGAGTTCCAATGGAAGACTTCTCATATTTTATGAAAGCACTTTGATATCTGTGAACCTTATATGGGTAAGGTACTTCCATGATCCTAGCCTCATCATCTTTATTTTGTGTTATTTTCTAAATGATTTTGTAAAAATTGTCTAGGCCCTATTACTGTCACTTCCACCTTCACATTGGTGAAGCAAGATGGATTTCATTACATTCAAATTTTATTCAAACAAATACATGGAAATGAAAGATATGGTAAATACTAATAGAAATTCCTCAACCACATCCCTTCCCAATTTTAAAAAAAATGAGGAATTAGCTATGATGGAAGTTGAACCAATGTTGGAAGTTCCAAATGTGGGGAGGCCGGTTGATCTCTACTTGGTAATTCTTTTATTACTCAATTTTATTCATTGGGAATATATATTATTGTTTATTTGTTACCTTTTATGTGGATTCTAGGTCAATCTAACTTTTTTTGATTTAGTAAATCATCTATAATTATTTTATGATATGTGGGATTCAACCTCGCATCAATCTGACACGCGATGTGGAAGATATAACTCAAGGTGTGTGTTTTCACATTAGAAAAGTCTCATTTTATTCTAAAACCTGCATCACATATCCAAGACTATGAAAACAATCTCATATTGTTTTTATAATTTAAAAAAATGATCAATAATTTATTTTTTATGTTTTGGAATCTACTGTATGTAAATCTTACACAAGAAGTACCCATTATGACAAACTATGTATGTTTTCAATATAAAAGTGTTACTTTAGTCTAAAACACGATTTTCATAGATGAAACTAATAAAAAAATCTCTGAAAGTATTGATACTGTAAGAAAATGGTCTATAATTCATTTGTGATCTGTGAGAATCAACCTCACATCAATCCAACACATGAAGCATCCGGTATTACTCAAAGTTCTTTTTTTTGATAAAAGTGTCACTACCCCCTCCCTTCAAAGATTCCCCTCCTATGTTGGCAATGAAGGAAGATAGATAATGACCCTTGAGTCCTACCTATAGTATTCCCTAGGGTGGAGACCTGCACCAAGGTTATAGAATCTCATGAAATGGGAGGCATTACCATTTTTATAAGAAAACAAGATTGAGAGATATAGTGGTTCATCCAAAAAAAACTCCAAGACACACACACACACATACACGCACATATATGCATATAAAAGAAAGCCAAAACCATCCCACATGCATGTTTAAAATATTACTGTTACAAAGAAAGACTCTATAAAGTAAAAACCAAAAAACAAGGCTAAGTGGCGACATGACAATTACCCCAAAGTCCAAGATAGTAATGCCTAGCACAATCTACATAATCCTAGTAGAAACCTAAAATCACTTTTATATATATAGATTTATCATACAAGTATACTCAGTAGGAAAAGACAAAGTCTCTTATGCACAAGTGGAAGAAGCATATTAATTCCCCTATGAGAAAACAACAGAAACCAAGAGCACCTAACAATGAATACTAACTTATCTCATCCTCACGAAGGCATGCTAACCAAATAATGCAAGTCAAGTCAAGTAATTTAATAAGCACATCAATGAATGGGTACCCTACACCACTTCCCACTGGTTAACTACTCATACCCTAATAGAAGACATCCTGGCACATCAAAAATCTTCCACAAGCCCCATGTCACAACCCACCCACACACACCTGGGCCTCAGAGCTAGTCCCGCAACTGGGCATACGAAGCTCACCAAATCCTTTCTGCACACACTTGATCCACAACCATACCTCATCTTGGCCATAGACACCTCGTCCACAACCATACCACATTCCACTTGTAGACATCTGGGACACATCCATACCTCATCCCAAAGACACCTGGGAAAGCTCACAACATCTCATCCCGTAAACATCTAGAAAAGAACACCTCGCCCACAGACACCTAGTCCACACAACCGCACCATAACCTACTCAAATAATCTTGGGCTACCAATGCCTAGAAGATGGAGTAAGGAAGAGACAATTACCATCCATCCATCCTCCCACCAGGGTGTTTGGAAAAGTAACCCTCACCCGTGACAATAGGGGTGTTCGGCACATAGTTCTCAATGAGGGTGGGGTTCTTATATAAATCACAAGGAAGTGGAATTATATATATATATATATATATATCAAACACTCAACCCAACATGTAGGTTTTCCAAAAAAAAATAACCACCCCACAAAACCACCTTTGCAGCTACCTCTAAATGGACAACTACACAACAAGCCACAATTCAATTCATAATCTCAGCCAACCCATTTGGCCAATTATCCTTATTTATTAAGAAAACCCATTTATTCATTCCATACCTACCTGGGAAGCTACCAACCATAGTATACAATAAGCCACACAGCATAAACCATGTAGATGAAAAAGAACTATAGTAAAGCAACTCACTTCATATTTCACCTTGTTTAACACCCATACCAACCACTGTCTTCATCATTCTTTAAATTCATTCTACCCAATCCATCCTTTTAACAAGAAAACCCCCAACACATAGCTAAACCTCACAACACATCTCATCACAACTAAACATGATAGCCCCACTATATAACAACACCACACCTTATTTGTTTTAAATTTTTTAAAAATGGATTCCATATTTGGAATAATTGGGTCCAAATAATTTAAATAGGATCCTTTTTTATGAATAGTAAAATTGGTAAAAGAAATTACCATGGTTAAAGGTAAATTAGGTAAATTAATGTAATAAATAATATGATAAGGAAAATAAAATTACCCTAACACCTTCCCAATTCCTATTGTATGAATAAAAGTCGACCCTTAACACTTAAAGATCTTAATTGACTCATTTAACGGACTTTTTCCGTGAAATTTATATAAAAATTATTAAAATAAATTAAAGTGACAACACGACACCATCTTATTTCTTATAAGTATAACAATTTTAATATAGTAATAAAAATGATATAACTTTGATAATAAATAGTCTCTATAAATATAATGAAATTATATAAATCATAGTAATTTATTTAGAATTTTTGGAGATCAAATAATTATCATAAATACTGACACAACAATAATATAGTAATTATTTTATTTATATAAATATCAAATAAATGATATTAAATTTACTAAAATAAATATAATTAGAAATCATTAGGGTAATACATGACTTTTATAGGTGACTATGACATGTTATAAGCCTATTAAATTATTTGTATTGAATTTATCTCTCTTTTTTATCAATTAAATGAATAGTGTCAAAATTGACACTATTTATTTTTTATAAAAATAATATTTTATTAAAATATCTAAAAATTATAAAAATCGTTTAAAATTAAAAAGTGACTATGATAAGGTCTACATGTTCATAATGTGTCCATTTATGAGAAATTTAACCCATATAAGTAAAATTTATAGCCTTTTAATATTGAAAATGTTACCACGATTAAAATTAAAATAGATTAATTAAGGGTAACCTGAAAAGAAAAGGTTTAAAATAAAATCAATATGTATCTAAAAAAATTGGATGAGAGGATTTAGAACCATAATGATCTTATCATCTACATAACTCAATTTTTTGTCATTTGGAATAAGAAATTAATTTATATTAATTTAATATATTAAGAGTTTCCAAGGGTTCCCCTCATATGTCCTATAAAATGGTACCCACTCTTCACTATTACTCACAATTATAAATCAATTTGGTTCAGCGAATTTCTACCCAAACCCCTTCAAACAATCTCTCCCCACATCATTGAGACCTTATTTTAGTCATAACACCCTCTTTATAGGTGTTAATGTGTTCTTCAAAGGTGATCAAAAAAATAAGAGGTATTGTTTTCTTTAAGTATTTCTATTTAATTTCTTCTTACACTTACTTCAAATATCCTCCAACCATGATGAAAGAAAAACTACAGTATCATAAATATATTGATATGTTATTATGTAAATATAATCACCTAAATCCATATCCAATTTCATCAAATGGGAAATGAACTTTTCATTCGTGTGTACGGCGGACTACCGCCACGCGAACCAATATAGTTTGTTTTTCATCACCATCATTAAAGAAAGGTTATAATGAAATAATTAATATTAATATGTGATATTAATGACATAATAATCATTATAATATGATAATATATCACTTAAATTCTTAGTTTCCCTGTACATAAAAATGATAACTTTATCCGTGCATACGTGTGAACTATCACTTCCACGAAGCGATGTGATTCATTTTTATTCACTATAGAACTTATATGACATATATAAGTATATATAAATTATTAATGTGATATTAATTATGTTATGATAATTTTGTAAGGAGAAAATAGTACTTACCTTCTTTCCATAATGATCAACTAAAAATGAAAAACGTTACTCATGTGAACGTATGACCTACCATCTCCATGATTATAATATTGTTAATTTTTCATAAAAATACTTAATGATTCAATTTAAAATTATATTTAACATATAAAGGTGATAATAATTTCATGAATATTTTTTTTATATTATTTACTTATGACCACATGGTCTATTTTCATCATACCATGTTTATTTTCAACTTAAGTACCGAATATCGACAAAATGTATGATGTGAACTTAAATAATTATTTAATTGTTATAACATAAAAATAATTGATATAAAAGGAATAATGAACATGAAAATGGTTCTCAATAAATAAATAATTACCCTAAGTTTATTATTCAGGATGAAAAATAATGTCTAGATGATTAGGACTTGAGATAAGGGACTTCATCTCAATCTCCCTACATTGAGGCATATCTTGATATTGCACACCTTTATTGTCCTTTAAGTTTTATATATAACCATTTTCTCATATAATATCATGAATTGATATATTATAATGATATTTAATGTTTTTTTTAATTTTTTTCTTTAATTATTTTTATTCATGTGTTTCTCAAGTGATAAGGGACTCTTTAACTAAAACATCATTTTAGGTGTTTTAAAGATTTATTCTTCGAATTCTTTCTCATTCATGTCCATGTTTTCAAAATGGGTTTATGGAAATAAATGTTTTAAAATGTTGATTATTGAATTTCTTTTAAAAATTTCAAAGTGGTATGGGACAATTTAATTCAAAATTTTAATCTATAAATGCTTCAAACTGGTTTTAGAAAATGGATTAGTTATCTTATGAATGAAAATGAAATTTTATGAGTGACATGTTGAAAATTTCATGATTTTATGTATTGGTACATTGAAATAAAACGAGTGAGCCCAGAATGTCTTATACGAAGGGTTGAACCCCATTATATCTCACGGGTGTTCTTGATATAGCTTATACAAAGGGTTGAGTTCCATTATAGATCATGTAAATGGGTGAGCCCGATATAGCTTATATGAAGGGTGAGCCCCATTATAGCTCTCCAATGTATTGGTTATGAAAGTTGGCCATATGGATATTCCATTTGTAAGAGTGATAAGTTTGGAAGTCAATCGCATGGTTTTTCCATTTAAATATTATTATTTCCCAATTTACCATTATATTTTATATGTTTCCATCTATGGGTTTTATATTAGTCTTTTGATTACAAAAATCATAAGCTATGAGCTTATATTCAGTTAAGTTTATTTAAAACTTCTTAAAGGAGAAAAGTGTCACTTTATGATAAATTATTCATGTTTTACATGTTTTTACAAGGCTAATCATTTTCGTGTACGTCTCGCCCAGTAAGGGATACAAGGCTAACCATAGCCGCCGCGCGGGGGCCACTCCTTGCCCGCGGACGCGGCCTGGTGCCGCGTCGCCCTCGGTCCCGCACGGCCGCGGGACCAGCCGCATGTCGCCGCGGCTTCAGCTACGGTGGCCCTTCCCGGCGGCGCGTCGGGCGCCGCCGCCTCCTGGCGGCCGACCGGTGCCGGCTGCCACCTCCGGCCGCCGATGACCCTGTGCCGGCGTGGCGCACCGGCAGGATCTTCCACGGACCACCGGACGCGCTCCGGTGGTCCGTTTGGCCTGCCGTTTTCGCCAGCGGTCCTCCCGGGACCAACCCTTCACTACGAAGTCCTGATAATGCCTTTTCGGCCTACTTCGTCATTGCCCGTTGATCCACACGCCAATAATAAAGAAACGGTGGGTTCAGACTTGTTCGTTGGTCCGCACCCACCGTGTTAGTGGTTCAACGACTTCCGACAAATTTAACACATGTCGAGGATATAATTCACATAGATTTAAATAAACCAAACCCCCTACCTCAAGCGGGTGATGATCAAAGATTTTCACGGGAGAAGGAACATCGCGGAAGAAGCGTCGCAGAAGGAGGATCGTCGGTGTCACGGTACATGGCGTCGCGTCGTCGATCTCCGAGGGTTCGGCATTCTTCGTCGCCCTTTGTCGGAGGCTGGCGTTCTTCATCGGTGTCGGTGCGTTCTTCTTGTTTTTCGCGTTCTTCAACGAAGAAGGTGAAGATTCAAGGCTTGAGGAAAACCTCTCAATTCCTCTCGCACAACCCAAGTCACCCCAATAAAATAAGGCGTAGCCTTATTTTATTTCTCACACCAACTGTTTTGAAAATCAAAAACAGATCATTCAATTAATTGATTTAATTGAAGAGATTTAACTGCCCAATTTAAGAGGCGTTTAATAATTAATTAAACATGAGAGTTGACTTAGGATTTAAGAGGGGGTGCGGGTGAGTTACCAAATTTAATGCACATGGAAGGTAAAAAGGAAAATAAAGGGGTGGGGCTCGTGTGGGCCCCACCTCACTAATATCCTACCTAGGAGTTAGAATATCAGTGGGTCCCACTCCAACCACCATGCCTAGATTAACACTGCTTAGAATAAAAAAATAAAATCTATTGCACAATTTTATTTTATTCTTTAGTTAATCCGAAAATTTTAATATCCTCACCCGAGCAAACGCAACTCCGGAAGAGGCATTCTTAAGCAATTACTGGTGTTGTGATTCCATTGGTGCCCTCGGAATTCGATTTCGAGCACCTGTTCAAAAGTTTGGAAAATCCTCTCTTTCGTTCATTGAACGTACCCAAGCCAAACTTCGGGAAATGATTTCGGGCACACAGGGCCTCGGAATCAGGTGCCGTTAGAAACTGTGTTCTTGTAATATCCCAAAGAAAATTAAAAGGAAAATTTCCCATGAATTTTACAGGTCTTTACAATAATTATTTTTCCCGAATGGCCCGAAGGCCTTCTTTTTTATTTTATTATAGATAATCCACCTTTTAAGGGTTGAAGGGGAACTCGTACATGACCCATAGGACCAAGGCACAAGACCCGACATGACCCGCTATACATGACCCAAAGGCCCAGAGGCATACTATACCCATTACATGACCCATAGGCCCAGCCCACTAGAACTGCCCCTCCCCAGTGTCTTGAATCATTGATCTCCAAAGCTCCCCACCTTGCATTACTGATCGGCTAGCATTTCCCTGTACAAAGCTGCACGGTGCCTGGTCCCGATGTCGGCTGTCATACCCTCTCATTCTTACAATCCGGTTAGCTCTGCATCTGGTGGCTGCTACTTGCTATGATCCTCTTCTAAGGCCTATTCTGTGTGAACTAGGCAACTCTATGGTCTACGTGACTCGAAGGCTCTGTGGCCCAAAGGCCTTTGATGACCCGAAGGCCCTAGAGACCTGTAGGCCCAAACCGTTGGCCCGAAGGCCCAAATCGGTTGAATAGTTCCAACTGCTACAGTACCGAACAGTAACTGCTACAGTGACGGCTATAGTACTGCTACAATACTCCATGAATTTTTGAGGTGACTATGAAATAATAAAATCCTATTTGATTTTTTTCTAGGTTATCTCTCTTTTTGTATTTTATTTAAATTCAATGAAATAAATTATGTCAAAATTGACACTATTTATTTTTTATAAAAAAAATATTTTATTAAATTATTCAAAAATCATAAAAATATTCTAAAATTATAAAGTGACTATGACAAGGTCTCTAATTTCATGAAGTGTCCATTTATGGGAAATTTACCGCATATAAGTAAAATTTATGGGCTCTTAATATTGAAAATGTTGTTACCACAATTAAAATTAAAATAGATTAATTAAGGGTAAACTGAAAAGATATGGTTTAAAATAAAATCAATAAATTTATGAAAAATATTGGATGAGATTATTTCGAACCATAATCATCCTATCTTATACATAACTCAATTTATAGTCATTTTGATTTAAAAATTAATTTATGTTAATTTAAAATTTTAAGATTATACAAGGGTGACCCTCCCCTCTCCTATAAAACCCACTCTTCTCTATTGATCACACATTTAAAACAATTTGGTTCAACCAAAATCTTTCCAAACCCTTTACTTAAATATATTCCCACATTCTTGAGTCCTTATTTAAGGCATAACACCCTCCTCTGAGGTGTTAAGGTGATATATAATGGTGATCAACCTAAGAAGATGTATCTTTTTCTATAAGTATTTCTATTTTATTTCTTCTTCCACTTATTTAAAATATCCTCCAACCATGATGAAATAATAACTATAGTATCCTAAATATAAATAGGTTTTATTATGTTAATATCATCACCTAAATCCATCTCTAATTTGATCAAATGGGAATTTAACTTTTCATTCGTGTGTGTGGCAGACTCCCGCCTCGTGAACTGATATAATTTGTTTTTCAGCACTTTCTTTAATGACTGGTTATAATTATAAAATTAATGTTCATATGTGATATTAATGTAATATTAATGATTATAATATGATAATATATCACTTAAATTCTTAATTTCGATGCACATAAAAATGATAATATTCTTGGTGCGTACATGTGGACTATCACTTCCATAAAGCGATATAATTGGTTTTTATTCAGTACACCACTTGTATGACATATATAAGTATATTTAAATTATTAATACAATATTAATGATGTTATGATCATTATGGAAATATAAAATAGTACTTACCTTCTTTCAATAATGATCAATTAAAAATGAAAATTGTTACTCATACGTGCGTACGGCCTACTATCTCCATGATTATAACATTGTTCATTTTTTATAACAATACTAAATGGTTTGATTTAAAAGTATATTTGATGTATAAAAGTGATAATAATGTCATGAATATTATTTTGGAGATTATTTAATTATCACTATATAGACTATTTTCATCATACCATGTTCATTTTTAACTCAAGTACTAAATATCGACAAAACGACGAAGTCACACACATCCGTCCTTTTTTTATTTTATTTCAAAAGAAATTTTGAGGAAAAAGTGGGAAAACAAAACATGTCCAAATCATAGGTGTTAAACACTAAAAGAGCTCACAAAGTTGTTAAATACAAGGCTAAGAATTTTAGAACCATCCACCCTATAAAGCTTCCAATAAAGAGTGGTTACCTGAGTATTCAGGTCATTCCTTAGAAGATCTTTGAAGTGATCCAAAATCTTGGCCCATGCCTGGATATATTCATCCGCATTGATATTTACTTTGTTAAAACACCATGTTAATATGTTTTCATGTTTTTTGATCCACTCCAATTGCTCAACATTAGTTCCAGCTATACTCGACCTCTTGTATATTCTGTTGGCATCCTCCTGTGAAGAATTAATCTGAATATCTTCTTTCAGCACTTCATCCTTAGAGAATAGAACAAGATATAATTGAGTCTCCAGTTCCATCTTTTCTACCACTCTGTTTAAGGTTTCATCTAGTATTGGACCCAGGTTTAACCCCTTGGGTTCACCATCAAATGCCTTGAGTCCCTTACCAATAGCTTTCTTGGACAACTCTCCAAGCAATTGTTTATCACCTTGAACACTTGTTGGGTTCCCCGGATGTTTCTCTATCTCATTTTTCTTTGTCCTCCCAAAAGATCTAGTGACAATTTTCGATGAGATATTCAAGTAATATTTACAGGGTCGAGCCTTTTACCCCCTTTAACTGGGAAATTCTCAGTGTCAAGGTCCCCTTTCTTTCCTTTTCCCAATACAGACTCAACTGTCCTATCCCCTTGTGAATCATCCTCATATTCCATCATTACGAAAGAGTTTTCTACTTTATCACTTAGTTCAGCGCTGGAAGAGGACCTCGACTAGGCATGATTTAGGTTCCATTTTGGTATGTGAATTTTCCAACCTTATGTATCAGTATTCTCCTTCCCCAGACCAATAAATTCTATGAAATGATTTTGATGATGAATAGACATTAAAGGCTCTTGTTAGCTCGGACATAGCACTCTTGCATCATCATGGACATCCTCATTATATACAGTGGATAGCATGACCTACTTTCCCTTAAACATTCCTCTATACATTACCATATCAGGATAAGAAGGTCAATCCAAAGGGTTCTACTCAGCTTTATTAACCCTGGACAAGTCATTCTTCATCCTGGAAAAAATATCCACTACTAGTGGATCAGGAATCCTGGATGCGGTGGGCTTCATACACACCTTCTCACTCGACTCATGCTATCCTAGATCCTACCGTGACAAGGGCCTAACATCTGAGAGTTTCTCCCCTGCCTCCATATGATTTTCTGCCCTCATAGAGACTTCAAGATTCTCCAACCCCAAATCCACAACAAGGGTGGGGCTGGATAAACTAGATGCAGGTATCCCCCGAGAGTTGTCATTCCCAGCCAGGGGCTCCTGAACGTGTAAGAGAGGCATGAGGGATCCATCATCCCCTGATCCACCTCCACTCACATGGATTCAAAAATATATTTTATAAATGATTTAAATTGGTTTTAGAAAATGGATTTGTTATCTTTTTAATGAAAATGAAATTTTATGAGTGACATTTTGAAAATTGCAAGCTTTTATGCATTGGTACTTGAACATTAAACTGGTGAGCCCAGTATAGATTATACGAAGGTTTGATCCCCATTATAGATCACAAGTAGGTTCGATATATCTTATATGAAGGTTTGAGCACTATTATATCTAATAAAAAATAGGTGAGCTCGATATATCGTATATAAAGGGTGATCCCCATAATATCTCTCCAATGCATTGGGTATGAAATCTGATCGTATGGCTTTTACATTTGTAAGAGTGATATGTGTGGAATTTGATCATGTGATTATTTTATTAAATTATGATTATCTCCCAAGTTACATTTATATGTTATATGTGGACTTTTATGGGTTTTATGGTAATATATTGATTACAAAATGGGTTAGCAGTGATATTATAATTAGTAAAGTGTATTTACAACTTCTTAAAGGTGAAAGTATTACTTTTTGATAAAGTATTCATGGTTTACATGTTTTCGCAAGGCTAATAGTTTTCATTATTTGTGTATCCCTTACCAAGGCTTTTATGCCCATTCCATGTTTTTTAAATGTTTTCCATAGGTTATATGGATGAGTAAGATAAAGAAATAAGTCAAAAATATTTTTATCAAGAAAAGAAATCATTTTATATTTTATATTTTTTATTTTCTAAAAAATGGATAGTGAGTAGAAGTAACTACTTTGTAATATTTGAGTTGTTTTATAATAGTTATGGACTAATTATCTAAAATAATAAACCTCAAAATATTATCTAATGTGAATTCCAGTTAAAAAACAAAAGAATAAGATATGTTAAAGGTCATATCTTTATATGCCGAGATCAAATCTGTACAAGTTAAGGTGAATTATGATTTACAATTTCTAAATATTGGATATATTACTTAAAAATGTTATTTATAAAAAAAATATTTGTAACAACATTATTATCAACAAGAATGGGTAAAAGAGTTAGGATATTGTGTTTTAATATATTTTTACGAAATAATTTCAATTGGTACAATTATGATGTTCTAAAATCTTAGATTTTTTATAATATTTTCCTTAATATTTCGTTTGTTTTATTAAAAATACAATTTAAATTATTTATTTATTATTTTTATCTTTTTAATGACCCACAAAGATATAGTGGACAAGAATTATGACACTTATAAGTTGAATAGGTTAATCATTTTAAGGTTGGATTGATTTTTTGTTTATTTTTAATATATATTATAAATTTTAAAGATCAATTGTAAGTTTTTTTTGTTGGTTTTTTTACTTCCTTTTTAGAGTGTTTCTTCATGTTTGCGATGAAGAGGTGTAAACATAATGGTTTTATTTAAAAAAAATTGTTTTTCATGTTTGTTATTGGATAAGCTAAGTGAAAAATCAATATTGATGGGTTTTTCATGTCATTTATTGGATAAATGATGTCAAATTTTTTTATAGATTTATTTACAATGTCATTTTTAATTAAACGTTGTTAAAAAATTATTTACAATGTTGCCTTCAATAACATCACCTAATAACCAACATAAAAAAGAAAATAACCAACATGTAAAATCATTTTTTCAGTAGTGTATATTTTTAATTACATGATAAAAACACATTTAAAATTTACTATTGTTAAAAAATATCACTTTCCAAGACAAAACACATAATAAATAAAAAATAGTAAAAATCATGGTAGTCATTATCAATAATATTATTACATTTTTTTTATTTTTTCAATATAAATAATTGAAAAATATTGTATTTTGATTGATTTTATTTACTATTCTAAAAAGATAAATTTGAATAAAAACATAATTCTTCCATAACAAACAACAATTTAAATAGAAAACACAGCACAACATAAAACTAAAAACATCGTTTCCATATATAAGACAATCAAAACCCGAAAAAATATAATTACTTAAAAATAAACATTTATATTAAAAAAGTACATATTTTATGCTTTAATCACCTGAATACAAAATCCAATACTCTGATGATGATGCTCTATGAAATTAACTTCTCTAGAAAAAGAATCTATCACTACATTTTCCTCTTGAGAAATTAACTAAAATTTGTTGTGCAAAATCTGTAAAAAAGTTGAGTTAGTTTCATATTCAGATGTGAAAGTCCATTTATTATGATAAACTTACTCCCAAGGGTACCACCCACACTTTCAAATGATACATGTGAGTTCCATTACCAGTATCAGAAATAAATGATTTAATATGTCCATCTAAATTTTGAGCTGCCACTTCATTCAGCCAAAAATGAATCATCAACACTATGATTTAAAATACCATGTGTCAGTGATTTTCATAAATAAAAGTCACAAATATTATCTTTAGACCCCTTTAATGTGGCACTAAGGAATATTTACCCTTTATTAGGGCTAAAAATAGGCTTTTTCAGCACTATAAATGAATTGATGATAATTCCTTATGATCTAATTCTAGGTAGTAATATAATTACTCAACTCTATAAAAGGGATCTTAACAAATGTTTTCTGTTTTCTTTTCCTACTATGAAATCAAAGACCATTAAACCCATCATAAATTTATAATTTTGTGATTGTTAACTTTCTCCTAATAATGTTTTCTATTATTCTCTATCAGAACATGATCATCAGTTTTCTCTTCCATATCCATCATTTCTTACATGGAACCCTAGTATGTGTTATCTTAGGTGACCTTCGTATTTCCCTTTCTTTCTTTTAAAGTAAATGTTTTATTAATCCTTTTTTCGATGTGGGATTCTAATAAAGTTATTTTGAAAAATGATACCTTAGTTACTAACACAGAATTCAAATTGTGAGGACACAATTTCCAAAAGTGGAAGAATGTAACATCCCATGTTTTTTTAAAAGAGACACTATTTTCAATAGCATACTTAATACACCACATCAAACTTAAGAGAATGACAAAATATTATTATTTAAATGTTACCTTATAACATAGCTGTTAAAATAGAGATAATGAATAAAATTAATTGATTTATGAAAATAGGGTTTACACAATTATATAATTATTTCTTTTGTGAACAATTAATTATAAAAGAAAATAATACCCTTTTTAAATAAAAGAAAATGTTTTTCTAAAAAACTATTTAAATGAAAATAAGTGGGTTTATAAAATAAATAAATCACCATTGATAGATTTTATTAATTAAATATATATGTAATATATTCAATTTAATGTTTAAAACTCATCAGATATGTTTTCTATATATGATATAAGAAAAAATTCATTTTTTTAGAATAACGAAATATTTTTCCAAAAAATGCAATGGTGTCTCCTTTTAATGGAGAACTCATCTTCAATATATTTTTTGAAACATTTATATGTTTTATTTGAAAAAATAAAATTATTATTTGGAATTTGGAAATAAAATTTTACTTTGTATAAATTTTTCATATTTTTTAATAATAATCATTTTTAATGAATAAGAAAAAATACTACAATTAAATTCAAAACTGCTTTTTTGTCTATTTTATTTGTATAGTTAGATTATCATTTTACTTGATTTTAATGAATAATTAGATTAATTTTTTATCATTTAATCCAATTTTTTTTCATTGGAAGTAATTTCACATTGAAATTAGATATAAATGTATGTCAATCTTTTGATGGTTTTAACATTTAATATTCATTTTTTCATTTTGACAATGATGATTATTTTTAAATTAATTAATAAAAATTATGTGTTTCAAATTTTTGAAAAATGGATTCCATATTTTTAATCAGAGGGTCTAAATCATTTAAATAGGTTCATTTTATTTTTTGGATTATTTTAATAGTAACTTTGGTAATTTTTATTTACCACGGTTAAAGGTAAATCTAGTGAATTAATGTGATAAATCATATGATAAGGATAATAAAATTACCCTAACAACATAAAAATCCTATTGGATGAATAAAAGTATACCTTTAAAACCTATGGATTTTGATTGACTCATTTAAAGGACTTTTTTCATGAAATTGATATAAATATTATTAAAATAAAAGAAATTCACAACATGTCACCTTCTTATTTCTTATAAGTATAATAATTTTGATATAGTGATAAATATGATATAACTTCGATAATAAATACTCTCCAAAAATATAATGAATTTATATACATTATAGGAATTTATTTATAATTTTTAGATATCATATAATTTAATAAATACTGACACAACAGTGATACGATAATTATTTTATTAATAGAAATATCAAATAAATGATATGAAAATTATAATAATAAATATAATTATAATTAAATAGGTTACTCTATGAATTTTTAAGGTGATTATGAAATATTTTAATCCTATTAGATGGTTTGGTTCTATGTTATCTATATTTTTTCTTTTTTTTTAAATTCAATGAAATGAAGTGTCAAAATTGAAACTATTTATTTTTTATAAAAATAATATTTTATTAAATTATATAAAAATCATAAAAAAAAATTAAAAATTACTAAGTGACTATGATAAGTTCTCTAAGTTAATAAAGTGTCAATTTATTTGAAATTTACCCCATATAAGAAAAATATATAGGCTGTTAATATTGAAAATATTGTTACTACAATTAAAATTAAAATAGATTAATTAAGGGTAAACTAAAAATATAAGGTTTAAACTAAAATAAATAAATGTATAAAAAATATTTTATGAGATTATTTAGAACCATAATCATCATATATTCGACATAACTCAATTTAGAGTCATCTGGATTTAAAAATTAATTTATATTAATTTAATATTTGAAGAGTTTCTAAGGGTTCCCCTCCCCTCTCCTATAAGAAGGTACCCACTATTCTCTATTTATAACAATTTTAAAACCATTTAGATCAGAAAAAACATTCCAAAAACCCTTCCTAAAATATATACCCACATCCTTGAGGCTTTATTTTAGGAATAACACCCTCATTAGAGGTCTTAATGTGATCTTCAAAGGTGATCAACTGAAGAAGAGGTATCATTTTATTTGAGTATTTCTATTTTATTTCTTCTTCCACATCCTTAAAATATCCTCCAAACATGTTGAAATGATAAATAAAGTATTATAAATATATATAGTTGTTATTATGTTAATATCATCACCTGAATCTACCTCCAATTTGATCAATTGGGAAATGAACATTTCATTTATGTGTATGGTGAACTACCGCCTCGCAAATCGATATAGTTTTTTTTTCATCACTGTCTTTAAAAACTGGTTATAATTATGGAATTAATGTTCATATGTAATATTAATGTTACATTAATCATTATAAGATGAAAATATATCACTTATGTTCTTACTTTCCATGCACATAAAAATGATAATATCGTTCATGCGTACATGTGGACTATCACCTCCATAAAGCGATATGATTCATTTTTATTCACTACACCACTTGTATGACATATATAAGTATATTTAAAGGATTAATATGATATTAAGGATGTTATGATAATTCTGGAAAGATAAAACATTAATTACCTTCTTTCTATAATTATTAGTGAAAAATGGAAAACATTACTCATGTGTACGTATGGCCTACCATCTCCATAATTATAATGTTGTTTATTTTTCATAACAATAATTAATGTTTTGATTTAAAATTATATTTTATGTATAAAATTGATAATAATTTCTTTTATATTATTTTTTAAATGATGGACTTATCACAACATAGACTATATCCATCATACCATATTCATTTTCGACTCAAGTACCGAATATCGACAAAACATCTGAAGTGAACTTAAATAATCATGTAATTGGTATAACATTGTGATAAGTGATATAAAAGGAATAATTAACATGAAAAAGGATCTAAAGAAATTATAAATTAACCTAATTTTATTATTTAGGAAGATAAATAATGTGCGAGATGATTCAGACTCGAGGTAAGGGACTTCGTCTCATTCTCCTTTCATTGAGGTATATCTTAATATTATGTGCATTTATTATCCTTTAAGGTGTATATATGACCATTTTGTGATTTTATATCATAAATTAATATATTATCATGATATTTAATGTTTTTAATGTTATTATTTAAATATTTTTATTCATGTGTTTCTTAAATGGTAAGAGACTCTTTAACTAAAACATCATTTTATGTATTTTAAAGAATTATTCTTTGAATTATTTCTCATTCATGTCCTTGTTTTAAAAATATTTTTATGGAAATAAAAGTTTTAAATTGTTAATTCTTGAATTTCTTTTAAAAGTTTCAATGTGATATGGGACACTTTGATTCAAAGTTTTATTTTATAAATGATTTAAATTGGTTTTTGAAAATGAATTTGTTATCTTATGAATGTAAATGAAATTTTATTAGTGAAATATTAAAAATTGAAAGATTTTATTAATTGGTACTTATAAATTAAACAGGTAAGCCCAATATAGCTTATAGGAAGGGCTGAGCACCATTATAGCTCACAAGTGGTCCCGGTATAGCTTATATGAAGGCTTGAGAACTATTATATCTCATAAAAAATGGGTGAGCCTGATATAGCTTATATGAAGGGTGAGCCCCATAATAGCTCTATAATACATTGGGTATGAAATCTGATTGTATGGATATTCCATTTGTAAGAGTGATATGTGTGGAATTAGACCATATGATTATTCCATTTATATATGATTATGTCTCAAGTTACCTTTATATGTTATATGTTGATTTCTATGGGTTTTATAGTGATGTATTGATCATAAAATGAGTTAGCAATGATCTTATATTTGGTAAAGTGTATTTACTAATTCTTAAAGGTGAAAGTATTACTTTATGATAAATTATTCACGTTTACATATTTTAACAAGGCTAACAGTTTTCCTTCTTTTTGTATCCCTTACGGAGCCCTTTGTGCTCATCCCATGTTTTTGAAATGTTTTCCAAATGGTATAAGGATGTGTAAGATAAAGGAAGAAATCAAGAATATTTTTATCAAGAAAGTGAATCATTTTTTATTTTAAAGATTTTTTATTTTGTGAAAAAAATGGATAGTGAGTAGAAGTGAGAATTTTTTAATATTTGAGTTGTTGTATAATAATTATGGCCAAATTCTCTATAACAATAAACCTAAAAATTTTCTTTAATGTCAATTCTAGTACAAAAAAACTCAAATAATTTATGTTAAAGGGAATTTCTTTATATTCCAATATCAAATTTGTACAAGCTATGGTGAATTATTATTTACAATTACTAAATATTGGTTATATTACTTAAAAATATTATTTTGAAAAAAATGTTACAACATAGTCATTAACAAGAAGGGGTAAAAGAATTAGGATATTGTGTTTTGATATATTTTAAATGAAATAATTTAAAATGGGACAATTATGATTTTATAGAAGCTTATATTATTTATAATATTTTCCTTAATATTTCATTTGTTTGATTGAAAATACAAGTAAAATTTGTTATTTATTATTTTTATATTTTTAATGACCCACAACCAAATAGTGGAAAATATTTGAGACACTTACATGTTGAATGGGTGAATCATTTTAACGTTTTATTGATTTTTTAGATTATTTTTAATATATATTATAAATTTTAAAGATCAATTGTAAGTTTCTTTTGTTCGGTGTTTTTATTGATATTTTACTTATTTTTCTAATGGTTTTATGCTCATGTTTTCTATGGAGAGAAGAAATCATAATGAATTAATTTAACAAATTGTTTTTTATGTTCGTTATTGGATAAATGAAGTGAAAATCAATATTGATGGGTTTTTTCATCTTATTTACTGGATAGCTGATGTGAAAAAAGCTAAATCTATCACGACCCAACCCTACCGGTCTCGAGCCACAACTACCTCAAGCATGCCTCCATAGGCCAGGGGCTGGCGATAAGCGTCGAAGGCATAACAGTCTCAGGGAGGCCTTTGCCTAAGTGCCTATACACACACACGCAACCTAGTCAATGCAGAAGTGTAGAGTAAAAAGGAAACCCAAGTACAAACAACTATAACCCAACCTCAATCATGCATCAACTTCCAAAACAGAACAAGTAGAGTGCTTAAAAGTGGACTGACAAGCGAAGTTAATAGTAAAGGGAAAACCATGTGCTGGACTAGAAAGGTGTCACAACTTGGCAACATGTAAATGAAAGTAAACAGATGGTGAGTCTCACATTTGAAAATCCTACTACATCCACTTAACGCAGCCCAAGCTCCTGGGTCCTCTACGCTACTTTGTAGTCTCGATCGACCTGTCTGTCATTTGTAAGGTCACACCAAGTTCAGGAAAAGCCCAAGCAGGGGTGAGTATAAAGATACTCTGTAGGATTCCCTAAAATCTCAAGGGAGCAACAAAGGAGGTAATAAAACGGTGAGAAGTAGAGAGGACAAAGAACAATATAAGATTAAAATAGGGAGAGTACAGCTCAACCTAATGAAAGAAAGGAAGTAGAGTCATCCAATTCAAGAGGAGCTAGACACAGAAATCACGTGGCATACCCCACGTTTCTTCGCCCCTTCTATAAAGAGAGTAACCAAAGCCAAGGAGTTGGAACAAAATTAGGGTGTATATATATATGTGCTCAACAAGAAACCCGAATGAGTGTATAAGGGGATCTCTATCTCCAATATCATACCTGGAAAATGTTGCCAATAGTTCTAAGGGTAACCATAACTGATTCCCAACAATTCTACACGTCAAAGTAGTCTCATCACTAAAACATACAACCATGGTCTTGCTCTGGTAACCACAAAGAAAAGTCACTGACTAGCCACATAGAAAGGGTTCAATCTTAAAGAAGTCATCGGGTAACCCACTGCACAGCCTAGATGGAGGGTAAATCCTAAGAGGTCATCGGGTAACCCACTGCCCAGCCCCACTAGAGGGTAAATCCTAAGAGGTAATCGGTTAACCCATTGCCCAATCCCACTGGAGGATAAACCCTAAGGTCAACGGGTAACTCACTACCCAGCCCCACTGGAGGGTGAACCCTAAGGTCAACAGGTAACCCACTACCTAGCCCTGTTATAGGGTAAACCCTAAGGTCAACAGGTAATCCACTGCCCAGACCTGCTGGAGGGTAAACCCTAAGGTCAACGGGTAACCCACTACCCAACCCCACTAGAGGGTAAACCCGGAAGTGGTCAGATAAGTCTGCACTTCCCGTGCCATCATTGGGTGTCACTAACACCGCTACCATAAGTAGGTTCGGAGTGTGTCAAAGGAACCTCCAACCAACGCCCTTTCATGTTTCCACATTTAATTAGATCTCAAAAGAGGCTCTGCACCCCCATAAATATTACACAGTTGTAATCTCCACAAAAAAACATGCAAGATATACTATTTACTTGCTAGAAATGGGCTCCCAATGGAAAAGTTATTCAAAGCTGCTTTATGCCCACACGGCGTCTCGTGGGGCCCACACCACGATCCTAAAAAAAGGTTGGGCAAACTGCGTCATCGCGGTCCTCTCGGAAAAACACTCCAAATCAAATATTCATACACCCCAAACAGACTTCTAATGAAAAAGTCCCAGTACACTGCACACAGCTTAAAAGGCAGCCTATGGTGCTCATGCCTCAACATCGGCTTCAACACCTAAATCCACCCTAGTCAACTTTGTCTCTATTTTAGGGTTACAATGCCTAAAATGTCGCCTAAAACGGTCTCTAGATGTAGAAAATGCAACTCCACGCAGTTTGCAAACGGGGCCCTGTGGGGCCCACATTCTCGACCATGAAACACACCACGCAGATCGTACCAATGCGTTACTCGCAGATAACCATGAGGTGTAGGCTATTCATTTTCCCAGAACATACATATTAAGAATAAGTCGCAACATACGTCCGAAAGTCGCTTCATGGGGCCAACACCTCAGGACCGAATTTAGGCGGCCGGATTGCGTCATCGCAATCCCCTCAGAAGAACACTCAGAAATGAGTACTCAAACACCCCAAAAGGATGTCGAGTGAAAATGTGGTGTTTCATCGTAAAACATGTGAACTAGGCCTTGTAGGGCCCGCACCTTGTCTCCAACCCGAACGCTTTGGAAAGTGTCTCAAAATATTCGCACGAGGACTGGGGTCATGCTTCCACTGACGGCGCGTCA
Organism: Viscum album; assembly: GCA_963277665.1. Taxonomy (NCBI): domain Eukaryota; kingdom Viridiplantae; phylum Streptophyta; class Magnoliopsida; order Santalales; family Viscaceae; genus Viscum; species Viscum album. The sequence goes on from OY728164.1 coordinate 2,034,901,571, forward strand.
ATCGGACATCCCAAACAGGAGTTAGGTCTGACGAAAGAATAAATAATTAATTAAATACTTTTTTAATTATTTGTATTAAGCGTTTTGTGCCACCAAGCAATGAAACCAAACCGCAAGGGTCCCGAACTAACTTTTGAAGAACCGTCTCAACTCTAGGGCCACAACGCCTCTGACGGTACGTAAAACGGAGATCCGACTCGCGACTACGTCCATTGTAAACCTTAATAATAATTTATTATTATTAACTTAAAGTGTTTCGGGTCACCCACCTTCGGGATTAGAACTCAAAATTTCTGAAAACCACTTCAAAAATTCTTTCTCGAAGAGACAAACCCACAGCCGCTGACGGTGTGTCAAATGGAGGCGTCCTTTAAAAGTTTCGGCCCCTTGAACACAAGGGGCCCAACCGGGCGATTTCACACCGGCCGGCCCAGTCCAGAACACTAGCCCGTGGCCCAGACACGAGTCTGGCCCGACTCGCTGCGGTCCGCCCCAGCAACACCAGACCCCTCGGGTCTGGGTCTTCAAAACAGACCGGCCAAAGGGCCAGTCTTTGTTCGCGTCGCACCAGCAGGACCCTCCGAACGTGGGTTCTTGTTCATGGCACACCCTGAGGCGCTGACCTCATGGTCCTCCTCTGACCGCGACGGGATGACACTGGCACCCTCGCCTCCTGCAGCGCACCGCCACGCTGCCTCACGCCGCCTGCTCCGGGTCTCCGCTCTGATCCCCTTCTACGCCACAACCGCAACCATCTCCGCCCGGATACACCCGCCGCCTGCCGTCTCGACTCCTCCCGGAGCTACCCTATCCGCGCCGGCCACACCTGACGCCGCCACGTTGTCTGAACCCCTGGCCACATGCGCTGCCTGACACATGACCTCCATCCACCGCCCTTACCGGCGTCGGGGCTTCCGTCGGCTGCCGCCACCGCTCTGGCAGTCTAATCTCAAAACCAAACCTGGTTTAGGGATCCTTGGGACGAGGCCTTCGTAGTGCCTTCCCTCTATCGATGATCCAACAAGATTTTGGCACGTCTGAAAATTGGGACAAAGAACGCCCAACAACGAGAATTAAAAACGGGGCTCGGACGATGGCCATGTTCATTTTTCCATTGTCCTAATTCGAGAATTTTAGAATTAGAATACAAATTTGATGAAAAGTCAAGAAATCAACGAAGGTGTGAAAATTAACCAAAAACCCTTCCTCGAATCGGTCGTGCGTCGTTGGTGGCGCATCCATGACGCTCCTGATTCAATCGACCAAGGTTCCGATGGTAGTCGCTCCTCGATTCGGTGAAGAACAATGAAGAATGCCAATGAACAATAGAGAAAGAGATAGAGAGAGAGAGAGAATAGAATGGAAAACCCCCAACTCCAAACTTTTTTTTCTATTTATAGAAAAATCCACTAAGCATGGAATCTGAAACTGTCGTGCCCTCTTATTTTATATTGCGCCAAGGAAAAACTCCCCATTTCAAACTCAATAGAAGTCTCGTATTTATATTTCGATACTTCTTTTGAAAGTTATTTGAAAAGAATTCCAATGATAAAAATCACTAAGTCATTATTTTAAAATGATGATTTTGCCCCTGGGAGACATCTCTCACAGCAGGCCTGTGCCCGTAACTTTTACACCCCACCTAGGGTAAACAGAACGCTCCGGACGCAACAGTGCCCTCGGATTTCTAATCTGAGCATCCTTTTAGGAGAAAAAACAACCCCGCCATGTGCATAGTATTAAAACACTTAATATTTTTATAAAATTTATTCCGGGCACACCGGGCCCCAGAATCGCACGTCATCTCAACTCCAAACTCTAGAAATATATGTATAAATATTCCAAAGTCTTATAGGGAAAAAACGGGTCTCTAAATCATTCCCTCCTTAAAGATTTTCATCCCTGAAAAGAAAAACTAGGAAAAACAGCTCGAGATACAGAGCTCGCACCTAACTCTCCCACTCCCAAGAAAACTTTCACAACACCATGATGGCACAACATGCAAACCAAGGGATGGTTCGTACTCATAAGTTCTGCTACTTTTGATGAAATTCATAGGAACACACTTGCACCTCATCATCTATAACACGTGGAAGATGTCGTGCACCCACTCTTACTATTGGGAGGGTAGGGCAAGATGGTATGCAACCTCTCAATCTCTTAAATGATTCCCATACGGCCCAAAGAAACTCAGGGGACTTCCCTAGCCAGACCTATACTTTCCACGTCGCGGCCAAAATCACGGTTTGTTCTTGGAACATGGTATCAAGATTCCCTCCTTCAGAATACCCATATGGTGAAAACCCCAAGGATATCCAGTCATGCAAGTTTTCACAATCGGTGAATCACAACCGACACTTTCTTACATGCTCAAAAAGTGGATGAGTCAACACCATCGACTGAAGAAAAGTTTCACACTCCTGGTTCAGCAGGGTCAACTACAGGGAAGCTAACTACTATGAAACTTCCCACACCTGACAAGTTTTGTAATTTCTAATAAGGGAACCTACTACAACACTGCCATTTTTTTATAACATAGACTACCTCGAAATCATAGTCCTACAGAAATTTCAACCAGCAGCATCATCTCAAGTACAAGTCTCTCTGGGTGAGGACGCACCTGAGACACTAGTGGTCTGAGAAAACCACAAAGCACTCTACCAGAAGATTGTGTCTCCACATTCTCAGGGCAAAGACTACCACAACCAGCACCACATAGTGAATCACATAGTTCTATTTATGTGGTTTCCATCACCTAGACATGTACTTGATAACGGTATCAAGGATAACGTTGATCATGAAAGGTACCAATGAACAGGGAAGGCTAGAAAACTCATCCAACCGCCTGAGGCTAGACACGGAAAGCATGTGGAATACCCCACGTGTATTTTCCCCTCTTGGAAGGAGAGTAATCCCCAAAACAGGCACTCTTCCAAACCCACTAGTGGCACCTCAAGAAAACAGATGTCAAGCAGAAAATCCTTATTGGAAAATCTAGAACCTGCTCTGACACTCCACCGCACAACCCCACCATGAATGCACATGTCAGAGGGCCTCATCCACCCCACATCAATACTATCCACTTTGGGTGGTACTGAATCTACCTCGGGGTTTTGATCGCATCAAAAAAATGTTTCTCAGTGGGGGAAGAACCCCTCTTTCCCGTGCATTCAAAGCTATGTCAGACAACACCAACACAGGGTTACACTGATGCCTTGCGTCACCCTCAATAACCCCTCGAACAAGGAGTTAGACGAAAAGAGTACCTCACAGAGTTTCCAACAAGTTCTACTAAGAAAAGTTGAAAAAAAGACACAGAGCGTACCTCTTATCATCTCATGCAATGCAGGATTGTAGACATCCATAGCACACAGCTGCCCGTGACCCCATCCATCAGCTCTCGGAGCCTGAAATGGTCCACCTGGTGGTGGTGGAAGGACATCGAAATGTCATCCTCCAACCATAGTTCTTCCTGCTTTTCTACCAACTCCACCTCCCTGGGGACCACCCTGTCCTCACCTAGGAGTTCTCTGATCATGACATTGCCTCTGTCGTGGCAGTGCATCTACCAACTATCTATAAAACTCAACACATTTGGTCGAGTAGTATCATGCCACATGACCTCGCACATCAAAATCATTGCACTAGTCCTCCTTGGCTGTCTCGATGCTCTACTTTGTCCCCAGCCATGTGCCTAAGTCTCATCAAGAGGATACCTCCAGTGTCGAGGCTGTTCCAATTGACATCCCTATGACAGAAATTTCTCTGTCACCAGTGCCCACTCCAGCACCTTGAGATGGGTGAGGGTGCACAAGGGCACTACGATGGCACGAATATCCTCTACAGAGACCTCGCTCAAACTTCTGTGCTTGGAATTTATCGTCATGGACCACGTCCAAAGAGTACCGAGTAAGGTCTGTGAACCTAGTCATGTACTCAGCCACTGCCATCACTCCCCACTGAAGATCCAGAAGCTCCAGAAACCGTAGATAGCGTAAGTAGTAGGGGTATTACTCCTCACAAAATATCTTCTAGAAGTTATCTCATAATAGTAATAACTCATCGTGCATCTGAGTAAACCTGGCTCTACTAACGCCAAACTGCTTGGTGGAAAAATACTGGTTTTCCAAGCCACCATCTAACCTATCAGTTTCCGAACAAGCCTAAAGAGTCGAACCACCGGCTATAGACAACCCTTCACTATCTGAGGGTATGGCTCACTGTGGAAGCTCAGCGGTCTCTGATGCTAGAACTCACATAGCGTGCCCAGCCTGTGCTTGTCATCAGCCTTCGCTGCCAGTATTATCTGCTACACCACAGGTGGAGGTGCTATTTCCTATCCTCTTGGAGAAAGGGTAATCGTGTGATGGATCTTGAAATAACACCTCATCACTCATGGAGTCTTCATCACGAACCGGAGCTAGTAACCTGGCTGGCTATCATCACGGAGACATACAGAATCCAATCAAGGAGTATCACGGTCAAATGAGCATATATATACCAAAAACTATGGGGAGATGACTTAATAAGGACAGTCAAAGACTCAATCCTATATGATGCATGAACCAAATTCCCTGCAATTAGTGTCTCAGTGTGCTGAATCAACAAGCGGGTCATCAGGGACCTGGTGAATGGATATGTCAGCCACCACACCATCACTGGACTCCCTGGCCTAAGATCCACTCTCAAGACACGTTGACACTATTTCCCCAAAACTCAACCAATCCCTTTTTAGGGAAGTCCAAACAATGCCCCAAGGAACGAACCACCTCTAATACCACTTCGTCACGACCTGACCCTACCGGTCTCGAGCCGCAACTACCCCAAGCCCGCCTCCATAGGCCAGGGGCTGGCAACAAGCACTGAAGGCATAACAATCTTGGGGAGGCCTTTACCTAAGTACCTGTACACACACACACATCCCACTCAATGCAGAAGTGCATAGTAAAAAGGAAACCAAAGTTTAAACAACTATAACCCAACCTCATCCATGCATCAACTTCTAAAACAAAATAAGTAGAGAGCTGAAAAGTGGACTGACAAGTGAACTGAATAGTAAAGGGAAAACCACGCGCCCAACTAGAAAGGTGCCACAACCAGACAACAGGTAAATGAAATTAAATAACTGGTGAGTCTCACATCTGAAAATCCTACTACGTCCACTGAAGGCAGCCCAAGCTCCTGTGTCCTCTATGCTCCTCCGTAGTCTCGATCGACCTGTTCGTAATCTGTAAGGGTACACCAAGTGCAGGAAAATTCCAATTGGGGGTGAGTATATAGATACTCAGTAGGATGACCCAAAAGCTCAAGGGAGAAATAAAGGAGGTACTAAAACAGTGATTAGTAGACAGAACAAAGAATATTGTAAGAGTACAATAGGGAGAGTGCAGCTTAACCCAACAAAATAAAGGAACTAGACTCATCCAGTCCAAAAGGAGCTAGACACAGAAAGCACGTGGCATACCCCGTGCGTCTTCGCCCCTCCTAGAAGAAGATTAACTGAACCCAAGGAGTGGGAAAAAAGTAGGGTGTATATATATGTGCTCAACAATAAACCTGAATGAGTGTATAAGGGGATCTCTATCTCCAAACTCAGCCCAAGAAAAAGTCACCAACAGTTCGAAGGGTAGCCATCACTGATGCCCAACAATCCTGCATGTCAAAGCTGTCTCATCACTAAACCGTACAACCAAGGCCTCGCTCTGGTAACCATGGAGAAAATTCACTAACTAGTCTCATAGAAAGGGCTAAGTCTGAAAGAAGTCATCGGGTAACCCACAGCCTAGCCCAGTTGGAGGGTAAACCCCAAGAGGCCATCAGGTAACCCACTGCCCAGCCCCGTAGGAGGGTAAATCCTAAGAGGTCGTCAGGTAACCCACTACCCAATCCTGCTAGAGGGTAAAACCTAAGGTCAAAGGGTAACCCATTTCCCAGCCCCGCTGAAGGGTAAACCCTAAGTCAACGGGTAACCCACTGCCCAGCCTCACTGGAGGGTAAACCCTATGGTCAACCGGTAACCCACTACCCAGCCCTGCTGGAGGCTAAACCATGAGGTCAATGGGTAAACCACTACCCAGCCCCGCTGGAGGGTAAACAAGGAACTGGTCCGATAACTCCGCACTACACGTGCCATCACCGGGTGTCACTAACACCACTACCGTACGTAGGTTCGTAGTGCATCAAAGGAACCTCCAACCAACACCCTTTCATGTTTCCACATTTAATGGGATCTCGAAATAGGATCCACACGCCCAAACAGATTACATTGTTGTAATCCTCACATAAAAACATGCGATATAGACAATTTACTCGCTGGAAACGGGCTCCTGATGGAAAAGGTATTCAACGCCGCTTTATGCCCATACGACGTCTCATGGGGCCCGCACCTCGGTCCAAAAAAGGGTCGGGTGAACTGCGTCATTAGGATGCTCTCAGAAAAACATACCAAATCGACTATTCATACGCCCCAAAAGGACGTCTGATAAAAAATTCGTAGTATGCTGCACACAGCTTAAAAGACGGCCCGTCGGGCCCATGACTCAACTCCAGCTTCAACGCCTAAAACCACCCTGGTCAACTTCGTCTCACTGTCAGGGTCACAAAACCATTGACAGCGCCTTTAATGGTCTCTGGATGTAGAAGCTGCAACTCCCCGCGATATGCAAACGGGGCCCTCTGGGGCCCACATTCTCGACCCCGAAACATGCCATGCAGATCATACCATTGCGTTCCTTGAAGATAACCACGAGGTGTAGGCTATTCATTTTCCCAAAACGGACTTATGAATCATAAGTTGTAAAAACGCAACATACGTCTGAATGCCACTTCGTGGGGCCCACGCCTCGGCCCCGAATTTAGGTGGGCGGATTGCGTCGTCGCAATCCCCTCAGAAGAACACTAAGAAACGAGTACTCAAAAACCCCAAATGGATGTCGGGTGAAAAAGTGGTGTTTCACCATAAAAAGTGTGAACTAGGCCCTGTGGGCCCGCACCTTGTCTCCAACCCGAATGCTTTCGAAAGCATATCAAAATGTCTGCACAAGGACTGGGGTCACGCTGCCGCTGACGGCGTGTCAATCAGATATCCCAAACAAGAGTTAGGTCCGACGGAAGAATAATTAATTAATTAAATACTTAATTAATTATTCGTATTAATTGTTTCGTGCCACCGAGTAACAAAACCAAACCGCAAAGGTTCCAAACCAACTATAGAAGGACTGTCTCAACTATAGGGCCACAGTGCCTCTGAAGGCGCATCAAACAGACATCTGGCTCATGAATATGTCTGTTGTAAACATTAATTATAATTTATTATTATTAACTTAAAGAGTTTTAGGTCACCCACCTTCGGGATAAGAACTCAAAATTTCTGAAACCCACTTCAAAAAAGTCTGGCTCGAAGAGACGAACCCACAACCGCTGAGGGTGCGTCAAACAGACGCGCCGTTTAAAAGTTACGGCCCCTTGAACACAAGGGGCCCAATCGGGCTGATTCACATCGGTCAGCTCAGTCCTGACCACCGGCCCGTGGCCTAGTCACGGGTTCGGCCTGACTCACTGCATCCCTCGAGTCGTGGCCCACCCCAGCAACATCGGATCCCTTGGGTCCGGTTCTTCAAATCTAACCGGCCAAAGGGCCGGTCTTTGTCCACGTCGCACCAGCAGGACCTACCGAACGCGGGTCCTTGTCCGCGGCACACCCCAAGGCGCTGACCTCGGGGTCCCCCTCTGACCGTGATAGGATGACATCGGCGCCCTCGCCTCCTGCAGCGCACCACTGCGCCACCTCCAGCCTGCACCGTGATGCCTCACACCGTCCACTCCAGCACTCCACTCTGATCCCCTGCTATGCCGCAGTCGTAGCCATCCTCGCCCAGTCGTACACGCTACCTACAGTCTCAACTTCTCCTGGAGCTACCTCGTCTGTGCCAGCCACACCCAACGCTGCCACCTCGTACGAACCCCCAGCCGCACCCACTCCCTAATGCCCGACCACTGGCCACTGCCACCGCTCCGGCGGTCCGATCTCAAAACCGAACACAGTTTAGGGATCCTTGGGATGAGGCCTTTACAGTGCCTTCCCCTGATCGACAATCCGACAAGATATTGGTGCGTCCGAAAATTGGGACTAAGAACACCCAAGAACGAGAATTAAAAACAGGGCTCGGACGATGGTCAGGTTCGTTTGGCCATCTTTCTAATTCTAGAATTTTAGAATCAGAAGACAAATTTGATGAAAAGTCAAGAAATCTATGAAGGTGTGAAAATTAACCAAAAACCCTACATCAAATTAGTCGTGTGTCATTAGTGGCGCATCCACGATGCTCCTTCTTCGATCCGCCAAGGTTCTGGCGGTGGTCGCTCCTAGATTCGGTGAAGAACGATGAAGAACGCTGAAGAACAAGAGAGAGAGAGAGAGAGATAGAGGTGAATGGAAAACCCCCAACTCCAAACTTCTTTTTTTCTATTTATAGAAAAATCCGCTTATAATGGAATTCGAAACTATCATGCCCTCTCATTTTATATCGTGCCTAGGCAAAACGCCCCATTACAAATTAAACGGAAGTCTTGTATTTTCATTCCGATAATTCGTTCAAAAGTTATTTAAAAAGAATTCCAGTGATAAAAATCACTAAGTCATTATTTTAAAATGATGATTTTTCACCTGGGTGACATCTCTCATAGCAGACCCACGCCTGGAACTTTTACACCCCGCCTAGTGTACACGGCATGCTCTGGACGCAACTGTTTCCTCAGATTTCTAATTCGAGCTACCGTTTTGGAGAAAACACAACGCTGCCATATGTATAGTATAAAAACACTTAATATTTTTATAAAATTTATTTCGGGCACATCAGGCCCCAGAATTGCATGTCGTCTCAGCTCCTAGCTCTGGAAATATATTTAAAAATATTCCAAAGTCTTACAGGGAAAAAATCGGGTCTCTACAAAATTGATTTATTTACAATGTTATTTTTAATTAAACAAAGTCAAAAAAAATATTTATAATGTTTATTTCAATAACATAATCTAATAACCAATATAAACAAGAAAAAACCTGACATGGAAAATTATTTTTTCACTAGTGTATATTTTTTAATTACATGATAAAAAAGCATTTAAATTTTACTATTGTTAATAAATATCACTTTCAAGGAAAAAATCATAATAAATAAAACACAGTAAGAATCATGGTAGTTATGATCAATAATATTATTATAGTATTTTATTTTTAAAATATAAATAATTGAAAAATCTAGTATTTTGATAAATTTTATTTATTGTGCTAGTTGGAAAATTTTGAATAAAAACATAATTCTTCCATAAAAAACAATAATTTAACTGGCAAACACAACCTGACATAAAACTGAAAACATTGTTTCCATATATAAGACAATAAAAACCTGAACAAATAGACTTTATTAAAAATAAACATTTATATTAAAAAAATACATAGTTGATGATTTAATCACCCAAACAGAAAATCCAAATCTCCAGTGATGATGCTCTATGAAAGTAACTTCTATAGAAAAAGAATCTATCACTGTATTTTCCTCTTCAGAAATTAAATAAAATTTGTCACACAACATCTAAAAAAATTTGATTTAGTTTCATATTAAAATGTGAAAGTCCATTTATTATGACACATTTACTCCCAAGGGTACCACCCACACCTTCAAATGATCCATGTGAGTTCCATTACCAATATCAGAAATAACTCCTTTAATATGTCCATCTAAATTTTGAGTTTCCACTTCATTCAGCAAAAATGAATCATCAACACAAAGATTTAAAATACAATGATCTGGTGAGTTTCATAAATAAAATTCACAAGGATTATCTTTGAACCCCTTGGATGTGAAAATATGGAAGATTTACCCTTTATCAGGGCTTGAAATAGGATTTTTCAGTGCTATAAATGAATTGATGATAATTCCTTATGATATTATTCTAGGTAGTAATATAATTTCTCAATTCTATAAAAAGGATCTTAAAACAAAAATATTTTCTCTTTCTTTTCCTACTACAAAATCAAAGACCATTTAACCAATCACAAATGTATGGTTTTGTGATTATTAACTTTATCTTAACAATGTTTTATATTACTCTTCATCAAAACTTGATCATTAGTTTTCTATTCTCTATCCATGTTTTTCTGAATGGAACCCTAGTTTGTGTTTTCTTAGGTAACCTTCATATTTCTCTTTATTTCATTTAAAGTAGATGTTTTATTAATCCTTTTTCTGATATGGGATTGCAATAAAGGTATTTTAAAAATTCATTCCCTAGTTACCATCCCCGAATTAAAATTATGATGACACATTTTCTAAAAGGGGGTAGAATTTAACATCCTAAGTATTTTAAAAAGTGACATTAGGTTCAATAGCATAGTTAATATTCCACATCAAACTTAAGAGAATGAAAAAATATTATTATTTAAATATTATCTTATAACATAGCTGTTAAAATGGTGGGAATGTATAATACTAATTGATTTATGAAAATATGGTTTACACTTGTATATAATTAATTTGTTTGTCAATAATTAATTATAAATGAAAATAAAACACTTTTTAAATAAAAGGAAATGTTTTTCTGAAAAACTATTTAAATGAAAATAAGTGAGTGTATAGAATATTAAAATCACTCTTGATGGATTTTATTAATTAAATATATATGTAATATATTCAATTTAATGTTTAAAATACATATGATATATTTTCTAGACATGATATAAGAACAAATTCAAATTTTTAGATAAAAGAAATATTTTTCAAAAAAATACAGTTTTGTCGCCTTTTAATAGTGAACCCATTTTAAATATAATTTTTGAAAAAAATTATATGTTTTATTTGAAAAAAATAAACTTATTATTCGTACTTGGGAAATAAAATTTTACTTTGGATAAATTTTTCATATTTTCTGATAATATTCGTTGTTAATGAATCTTGAAAAATACTACAATTTAATTCAAAACTATTTTTTGTCTATTTTATTTATATAGTTAGATTATTCTTTTACTTGGTTTTAATGAATAACTACATTATTTTTTTATAATTTAATCCAATTTTTTTCATTGTAAGTTATTTTACATTGAAATTCGATATAAAGGTATGATAATCTTTTGATGGTTTTAACTTTTAAAAACTCATTTTCTTGTTTTGACAATGAGGATTATTTTTAAATTAGTTACTAAAAATTATGTGTTTTAAATTTTTTAAAATGGATTCCATATTTGGAATTAGTGGGTTTAAATTATTTAAATAAGTCTGTTTTTTTATATTTTGAATTGTAACTTTGGTAATTTTTATTTACCACGGTTAAAGGTAAATCAGGTAAATTAGGGTAATAAATCATATGATAAGGATAATAATACTACCCTAACACCGGAAAAGTATTATTGGATGAATAAAAGTATACCTTTAACACCTAAGTATCATAATTTACTCATTGAATGGAATTTTTTCATGAAAGTGATATTAATATTATTAAAACAAAAGAAAGTGACAATGTGTCAACTTGTTATTTCTTATAAGTATAATAATTTTGATATAGTGATAAATATGATATAATTTTGATAAAAATAGTATCCAAAAATATAATTAATTTATATAAATCATTTTAATTTATTTATAATTCATAGATATCAATTAATTTCTATAAATACTGACACAATAGTGATATAGAAATTATTTTATTAATAGAAATATCAAGTAAATGATATAAAAATGTTAAAATAAATATAATGATAATTAGTTAGGGTACTACAATAATTTTTGAGTTGACTATGAAATAGTATAATCCTATTATATGTTTTTTTCTCTAAGTTATCTCTCTTTTTGTATTTTATTTAAATTCAACGAAATGAATAGTGTCAAAATTAACACTATTTATTTTTTATAAAAATAATATTTTATTACATTATTTTAAAATCAAAAAAAATATTTTAAAATAAAAAATTGACTATAATAAGGTCTATAAGTTCATAAAGTATCCATTTATGGGAAATTTACCCCATATAAGTAAAATGTGTAGGCTCTTAAAATTGAAAATATTATTACTATAATTAAAATTAAATTAGATCAATTAAGAATAAACATAAAATATAAGGTATAAACTAAAATCAATAAATGTATAAAAAATAATGGATGAGATTATTTAGAACCATAATCATCCTATATTCCACATAACTCAATTTAAAATTATTTTTATTTAAAAATCAATTTTTATTAATTTAATATTTTAAGAGTTTCTAAGGGTGCCCCTCCCCTCTCCTATAAAAAGGTACCTGCTCTTATCTATTGCTCACAATTTTAAAACTATTTATTTCAGCCAAAATCTTCTCAAACCCCTTTATAAAATCTCTACCCACATTCTTGAGTCCTTATTCTAGGCATAACACCCTTCTTAGAGGTGTTAAGGCAGTCTTTAAAGGTGATCAACTGAAGAAGAGGTATTGTTTTCTGTAAGTATTTCTATTTTATTTCTTCTTACACTTCCTTAAAATATTATCCAAAAATGATGCAATAATAAATAAAGTATCATAAATATACATAGGTGTAATTATTTTAATATCATCACTTGAATCCATCTCTAATTTGATCAAATGGGAAATGAACTTTTCATTCGTGTGTACGATAGTCTACCGCCTCGTGAACCGATAGAGTTTGTTTTTCATCACCATCTTTAAATACTGGTTATAATTATGAGAGTAATTTTCATATGTGATATTAATGATATATTAATCATTATAATATGATAATATATCACTTATGTTCTTAATTTCCATACTCATAAAAATGATAATGTCATTCGTGCGTATGTGTGGACTATCACCTCCATAAAGTGATATGATTAGTTTTTTTACTGCACAACTTGTATGAAATATATAAGTATATTTAAATGATTAATATTATATTAATGATGTTGTGGTCATTTTAGAGAGATATAACATTACTTACCTTCTTTTCCATAATTATCAATGAAAAATGAAAAATGTTATTAATGCGTAAGTACGACAAATCATCTCCATGATTATAACATTGTTCATTTTTCATAAGAATACTTCATGGTTTGATTTAAAAGTGTATTTGATGTATAAAAGTGATAATAATGTCATGAATTTTGTTTTTTATGTGATGTACTTATCACCACATGGACTATTTTCATCAAATCATGTTCATTTTCGACTCAAATATCGAATATCAACAAAACATCTAAAGTGAACTTAAATAATTATGTAATTGTTATAACATTATAATACGTGATATAAAATGAATTATGAATGTGAAAAAGGTTCTAAATATATTATAAATTAACCTAGGATTATTATTTTGGATGATACATAATGTGCAAGATGATTCGGACTCAAGGTAAGGGACTTCATCTCAATCTACTTTCATTGAGGCATATCTTAATATTGTGTTCCTTTTTTGTCCTTTAAGGTGTATATATGATCCTTTTAGCATTTTATATTAGTCATTAGTATATTATCATGATATTTAATGTTATTATTTAATTATTTTTATACAAATTTTTTCATATGTGGTAAGAGACTCTTTAACTAAAACATCGTTTTATGTATTTAAAAGATTTATTCTTCGAATTATTTCTCATTCATGTCCTTGTTTTCAAAATTGTTTTATGGACATAATTGTTTTAAAATGTTAATTCTTGAATTTATTTTAAAAGTCCCAATGTAATATGGGACACTTTGATTCAAAATTTTATTTTATAAATGATTTAAATTGGTTTTAGAAAATGGATTTGTTATCTTATGAATGCAAATGAAATTTTATGAGTGACATTTTGAAAATTGCAAGACTTTATGCATTGGAATTTAGACATTAAACCGGTGATCCTAATATAGCTTATACAAAGGGTTGAGCCGCATTATAGCTCACGAGTGGGCCCGATATAGCTTATATGAAGGGTTGAGCAGTATTATAGCTCATAAAAAAATGGGCGAGCCCAATATATCTTTTACGAAGGGTGAGCCCCCTAATAGCTGTCTAATGCATTGGGTATGAAATCCGGTTTTATGGCTATACCATTTGTAAGAGTGATATGGGTGCAATTCAACCCTATGATTATTCTATTTAAATATGATTATGTCCTAAGTTACCTTTATTTGTTATATATTGATTTCTATGGGTTTTATCATAATATATTGATTAAAAAATGTGTTAGCAATGAGAATATATTTAGTAAAGTGTATTTTCTACTTCTTAAATGTGAAATTATTACTTTATGATAAAGTATTCATGGTTTATATGCTTTCACAAGGCTAATAGTTTTCCTTCTTTATGTATCCCTTACCGAGCCTTTTGTACTCATCCCATGTTTTTGAAATGTTTTTTACAGGGTATAAGGCTGTGTAAGATAAAGGAAGAATTCAATAATATTGTTATCAATAAAAGATATCATTTTTTATTTTTAATCGTTTTTATTTTGTGAAAAAATGGATATTGAGTAGAAGTGACTACTTTGTAATATTTGAGTTGTTGTATAATAGTTATGGACTAATTATCAAAAATAATAAATTTGAAAATTTTCTCTAATGTCAATTATAGTTCAAAAACACAAGAATAAGTTATGTTAAAGTTCATGTTTTTATATTCCAATATCAAATTTGTACAAGCTAAGGTGAATTGATATTTACAATTACTAAATATTGGATATATTACTCAAAAAATTTATTTTGAAAAAAAAAATTTTTCTTTTTGCATTATCATGAAAAAAAGGGGTAAAAGAATTAGGATATTGTGTTTTGATATATTTTTATGAAATAATTCAAATTGGGATAGTTATGATGTTCCAGAAGCATATATGTTTTACAATATTTTCCTTAATATTTCATTTGTTTGATTGAAAAAACAAGAAAAATTTTTTATTTATTATTTTTAGCTTTTTAATGGCCCACAACCATATAGTGTACAAGATTTGAGACACTTTCACGTTGTATGGGTGAATGATTTTAATGTTTGATTGATTTTTAGTTTGATTGTAATATATTTTATAAATTTTAAAGTTGAATTGTATGTTTCTTTTTTTGGGAGTTTTTCTTTGTTATTTTATATCCTTTTCTAATGGTTTTTTGTTCCTGTTTTCTATGGAGAGGAGGAATCATAATGAATTTGTTTAAAAAATTGTTTTCCAGTTTGGTTATTGGATAAATAAAGTGAAAGATCAATATTGATGGGTTTTTCATGTCAGTTGTTGGATAACTGATGTGAAAAAAAATTAAATAGATTTATTTATAATGTGGTTTTTAATTAAACGAAGTTAAAAAATTATTTACAATGTTTCCTTCAATAACATCACATAATAACCAACATAAATAATAAAAAACTGATATGGAAAATCATTTTTTAATAGTGTATATTTTATAATTACGTGATAAAAACACATTTAAAATTTACTATTGTAAAAAATATCACTTTCAAAAACAAAATTTATAATAAATAATAAATAGTAAGAACCATGGTAGTCATGATCAACAATATTATTATGGTTTTTTATTTTTTAAAAATAAATAATTGAAAAATATAGTATTTTGATAAATTTTATTTACTGTTCTAGTTGGAAAATTCTGAATAAAAACATAAGTCTTCCATAACAAACAAAAATTTAACTAGAAAACACACCACGACATAAAACTAAAACCATAATTTCTATTTATAAAATAATCAGAACCTAAACAAATATAATTTCTTAAAAATAAACGTTTATATTAAAAAAATACATAGTTGATGCTTTAATCACCTTAGCAAGAAATTCAAATCTTCGATGATGATTCTCTATGAAAGTAACAGCTCTAGAAAAAGAATTTATCACTAAATTTTCTTCTTGAGAAATTAATTAAAATTTATTGTGCAACATCTAGAAACAGTTTTGAGTTTGTTTCATATTAAAATGTGAAAGTCCAATTATTATGATAAACTTACTCCTAAGGGAACCAACCACACTTTTAAATGATACATGTGAGTTCCATTACCAATATCAGAAATAACTTCCTTAATATGTCCGTCTAGATTTTGAGCCGCCACTTCATTCATCCAAAAATAAATCATCAACACTAAGATTTAAAATATCAGAAGTTGGTGAGTTTCATAAATAAAAGTCACAAGGATTATCTTTGGACCCCTTAGATGCGGAACTATGTAAGATTTACCGTTTATCAGGGCTCAAAATAGGATTTTTCAGCACTATAAATGAATTGATAATAAATTCCACATTTATTAGCCTTTTTAGCACTATAAAATAGTGGCATTGTTAGAGCTCCTCCCACCCCCCCCAATTTCTAATCACACCCCCAGTACCTGCTGCTTTATCATTTCTTATCCCTTCCTTTCTTATCTACGTGTGCATGTATTCTAATGTACAACCTCTCTTTGCAAAGTGAACACCCTTTCCACTATGTTATATTATTTTCTTTAATTTTTTGTGATATAATTTATATGTCTGTGTGTGCATTCAACTTATTTATCCATATATTTTTTCATATATATATATATATATATAATTATTTTTAAATACATTAATTTTTTTTAAGAAAAAGGTAACCTTATATTGTTGGAAGATCATTAATTGCAAGAGAATGTAGCCGTGCAGGAAAATCAGTAAACCAAACCTTCAAACCTTCAACCAAACCCCGAATTTCCAAATGATGAGCAACCATATTTCGTTCTCCTCTAGTAAAGGAAATAAGGCATGTGGAAAAGTGCTCAAATAGAGAATTTATCCTATTCACAATCAAACCAAAAGTCCATAGGCCTTCTTCCAAATCCAAAATCAAAATGAAAATAACCTGCACTGTGATAGAATCTCAAATATTAAGCCGTAACCTTTTATCAATATTAGATAAAATCACTAATAAATATGAGGTTTTATCAGTGAAAGACAAAAGTGATGATAAAGGGTATCCTTATCAATGCTAAAAAAAGCGTTGACAAAATTACCACCTTTATCAGTGAATTTTTTAGCATTGATAAATGTTATATTTATCAGCGCTTTAATCTAACACCGATAAAACTATCTCTTTATCAATGCATGTTTTAGTGTTGATAAAAAATTATCTTCTTATAAATAATTATATATTACTAAAAAACATATATAATATAGAAATATATTTATATTGATATATATATATATAATTTTATTAAATATGATTTATATGATACTAAATATGTATTTACATTTAATATGTAATATATTTAGTGGAAATGGTCTATAAGTTAATTAAATATTAATTAAAATTAAAATTATTGACTAATTAATATTAATAGATATTTAATAACATTTTATTACATAGTGGCATTTGTTTTTTAAGTTTGACATATGTATAAAATACTAAATATTTAATTATTATTTAATAATATTGACTAAATGTGTATGTACACTAAATATGTCACATAGTAATTTCACACATAAATATATAGAATTAATTAAATTTTATAGAAACACACATAAGACAGATAATAAATTGTTAATATCATCTTTTTATATTTTTATTTAATAATATTTAATATTTAACATATTATTTTTATTATTATTAAATTTTAATCCTTTTTTATATTTTTAGTTAATATATTATTTATTTATTTTTAATATATATATATATATATATATATATATTGATTTATTAATTTTTATTATTATTTTTTTCATTATATGTTTTAATATTTTTTTAATTTATTCTTTTTTAATTTTTATCTGTTTAATGTTTTCAGAAATTTTATTCATTTTTAAAGTTTATTTTTACATATTTATGGATTAAGATTTAATGTTTTTAATGTAGTTGTAATTTACATAATTATTATATGTATTCATTTTCATTTTAACATTTATTCATTTTTTTATTTTTAAAAATTTATATATTTAATAACTTTTATTGATTTTTAATACTTTTTAATCTATTCATGTTATAAAAAAGTCACTCATTTTTAACATTCAGTCATTCATTATTTTTTATTCATTAATAATTACAAGTGTTTATTACTTTTTTAAAATAATTTATTTAGTTTTAATATTAATTCATTTACTATTTTTGTAATCCACTCATTTTTTATATATTTTATACACAATTATTCGTTAGAACATTTATTTTTTCACTATAGAAATATATTAATATTGATATATATGTATAAATCAATATATAATATTTCATTCAGTATGATTCATATACTGCAAAGTATGTATTATATTTAATAATTCATATATTTAGTAAACAATGGTTTATAATTAAAAAGTAATATTATTGAAAAATAAAGAATAATTAATATCGAGTAATGGACGTTTAATATATAGTAGGTATTTGGGGGTACAATTTCAACAAAATAGTACACATACACACTACACACCCTTAGGCCGGGAGGATAGGTCATAGGCTCCCCAAGTGATAACTCATTCCCCGATGCATATTATATGGGCCTGTAGACCACCTTATATATAAGCCCAAAGGCTTGTATTTATCAGCCCAAAGGCCCCCTTGCAAGCTGGGCCATAGAACACATACAAAAAAAATTATCCTTTAGACCTATATCACCTGGCCCCATAGGCACTTGTTCAAGCTGCCCACGTGCCCCCACAATTTTTCATCGCTCAGCCGACAACAGGTCGCCCGAGGTCATCGCCTGTCTTGAGGATCTGCATGGTCGACCACCATCAGCACCCCCTTACCATCATCTAAAACTGTCGTCACTATCGAGGGTCATTGCTCTCCTTTTTCATACACTTGTTCTCTCCCTACCATCACTTTGGGCAAATTCCACCATATCAAACAACCTTTAATTACCAGATGTGGTGTCACAGCAGAACCATTGGGGGTACAATTAAAATAAAACTCATAGGCAAGAAGGGAACCCCATACCCCCTAGAGGTAGCTCACCCTCAACCCATTTATTTATTATATATAATATATAAAGGTCAGGACCCCATTATTATATATATTTCCCAAAGGCCCAACCTTTTAATTATCCTCAAGGCCCATGATAATTGGCTTGAAGGGCACATCTGCACAACCCCCTTTTTTTACAGATTGCTCTGCACCGCTGCCTTGCCCTGCACCTTCTAGCTCCACCAACACCAGAGGTCACAACCGCACCGTGCTATTGCGTCAACCCCCCATGATCACTCCAAGTTGTCAGGTCATCGCCTCCTCCCTTGGTCCGCTCAGGTGTGATTGTCGTCAAATCCAACCCCCACCAACGAGTGTGTTTGCCGACACCATCATTGTATAGTCCAACACCACCGTAATATGTTGCCTCCTGCCCCCTTGGGTCGTCGTTTCCTCCACCATGCTTTCTATTTTGTTGCCACTGCCATACAATGGATGTTTAATAACATATGATATAAATGTCATTTTTTTCACATTAACATATACAAAACTTGTGTTATATATATACATTAATTTCACTCAAACATATGTAATTAATGTAATTTTAAATAGAAACACACACACAATATTTCACTATTTTATTCATTTTATAATATTCATTTTTCAATTTCATTTATCAACCAAATATATTTAATAAATTGTGTTTTATTTGGTAAATCTTATTTATTTTTTATTTTTTTATTTAATATACTATTTATTACTTTTTAAAAAAATCTAATTTATTCATTTTTAATATTATTTATTCATTAATAATATTAATTATCTTTTAATATTTTTGTAATTTATTCATTTCAAAATTTTATTCATTTAGTATTTTTTTTTATTTTTATCCATTTCTAATATTTATTCATTCATGTTTATATTCATTAATATTTAATGATTTTAATATGGTTGTAATTTATATAATTAATATGTATTAATTTTCATTTTAACAAATATTCATTTTTAATTTTTTTAATAATCTATATAATTAATAACACTTGTTCAATTTTTTATATTTTTACAATCAATTGATTTTTTAATTATTTAATTTCACTCTTTTTTAACATTGATTCATTTAATATTATTTATTTGTTAATAATGTTAATTATTTATTACTTTTTGTATTATTTATTCATTTTTAATATTTATTTGTACATATTTATTCATTAAAAGTTAATATATTTAATATGGTTGTAATTTATATAATTAATATGTATTCATTTTCATTTTAATATATATTTTTTTTACCTTTTTTAGTAATTTATATAATTAATAAAACTTATAAAATTTATCAATTTTTTTAAGTGTTTTCATCTTAAATTATTAAATTTCACACATTTTTAGCATTTATTCATTTAGTATTATTTATTCATTAATAATGTTAATTATTTTACTTTTTTATGATTTATTCATTTTTAATATATATTTTTTAAAAAAATTTGAAATTTATTTTAAAAAGTTTTTATCATCACTTAAAAAAGCATTGATAAAGATAGATTTTTTAAGCACTGATAAAATCAATATTTCTCATCACTAAAAATTGAGCATTGATAAAACTGATCTTTATCAGGACTAGCTTTTTACTACTAATAAATATCTATTTTATCAATGATTTTATATTTTAACACACATAAACCCTATCATTATCAACACTTTTTTAAAAGCACTGATAAGATCATTTTCGGTCTTCCAAAATCAACCATAACAGAACCCCCACTCGCTTATTTCGTTCAAGATCTCATGGAAATCAAACACCTTTGTCCCCCCCTCCCCCCTCAAACTTCTCATACGAATCGATCCTCCCAAAATTGAAGGTATGTGATTTTTTGTACTACTTTTTAGTTAATTATACATTGTTTTATGATTTTAAGTTCTCCATACCCCTATAATTCATCTCTGAAACCCTATTTGAATCCCCCTCTTTTCAATCATTCTTGTATTACCCAGGTTTGATGGAACTAATCCCTTCATGGTTCTTTGTTCATCCCTGATTTCCAAAGGGTTTCCATGCCCAAGTTTAAAAATTTTTAGTTTTTCAAGTTTGACAGTAGATGTTTTAGGTTTTTCTTCTCAAATTTTGGCCTTAAAAGACTCTTATAAAATCTTAGAGCCTCTCTAAACTATATTTTTTACTCTATTATAAAAAAGATCCTATTCATTTCAGGTTCAAACTACTCTAAATCAGTGTGTGTGTATTTTAGAATGTGACTTTTCATATAAAACAAAATATTTTGCAATCAGTTAATTCCATTATGGTTCTTTTGTCTCTTGCTTTTTTATTACTATAATCGAGCTATCATCCCCTTATGTCTAAGCACTACAGGCTGAAAAGGCTGAAGATTTAATAATGAATAAACCCTTCCCAAATAGGAGGAGTTTAAATGGAAGCCTTATCCTCTTTTATACAAGCACTTTGATATTTGTGGCCCTTATATGGGGAAGCAACTTCCATGATCCTAGCCTCATCATCTTCATTTTTTGTATTGTTATCCTGATGAGTTTTTAAAAATGGTATGGGCCTTTTAACTGTCACTTCCACCTTCACAATGGAGAAGTAAGTTGGATTTCTTTACTTTCACGTTTGATTGAAACAAAGACATGACAATGAAAGACACTATAAATACTAATAGAGATGCCCTAACCATATCTCATCCCAATTATAAAAATATAAATGAGTAATTAGTTATGAAGGATGTTGAACCAGTGTTGGAAGGTGAAAATGTTGAGCGGCTGGTTGATCTCTACATGGTAATTCTTTCATTTATCATTTTTTACATCATTTATATATATAAACGGTGGTTTGTTACCTTTTATGTGGTTTCTAGGTCAATCTAACATTGTTAAATTTAGTCAATGATCAATAATTAATTTATTATGTGTGAGAATCAAATGAACATAAATCCGACACACAATGTGGATGGTATGACTCAAGGAGCGTGATTTCACAATAGAAAAGTGTCATTTTACTCTAAAACATGTGTCACATAGACAGTATTGTGAAAACTATCTCATGTTTTCTTGATACATTATAAAGGTGATCCAAAATTTATTTGTGATGTGTTGGAATCTACCTTATGATAATCTGACATAAGAGGTGGACAGTATGACTCAATTTGTGTGATTTCAATATAAAAAGTGTTACTTTAGTCTAAAACACGATTTACATAGCCAAAACTAAGAAAATGAGCTCGGATAGTCTTGATAATTTGAGAAAGTGATCTATAATTCATTTTTGAGGTATATGAATCAACTTCAAGTGAATCCAACACACGATGTGGCCGATATGACTTAAATTTCTTGTATTTAGAATAAAAGTGTCATTTTAATCTAAAACATGTTCACATAACCAAAACTAAGAAAATGAGTTCATATTATCTTGATACTTTAGGAAAATTATCCATAATTCATTTTTTATGTGTAGGAATTGACCACATTAATCCAACAAATGATGTGTCCAGTATGACTCATAGTGTACATTTTCACATTCAAATAGTGTAATTTTAATCTAAATTTCATGTCAGAAAGCCATTACTAATCAAACAAGATAATATTTTCTTGATACTTTAGTACAATGATCCACATTTCATTTTTAATGTGTAGGAATTTGTTTTCATCAGTCAAAATTATTATGTGGTTGGTAAGATTGTTTTAAATATAAGTTTCATTTTATTCTATAACATGATTCATATAGCCAAAAACAAGAAAACTAGATTGGATTTCCTTAATAAGTTAGTATAATATTACATAATTAATTTGTGAAATGTATGAATTGATTGCAAGTAAATTCAATAAAAAACATGTTTTGTATTATTGAAAGTTCATTTTTTAATATCAAAGTATCATTTTAATCTAAAATGCTATTCACAGAGCCAAAATTGATTAAACGATCTCCAATTATCTTTATACTTTAGGTAAAATATACAGAATTTTTTTGATATGTTTAGGAATCGACCTCACATAAATGTGACACATGGTGTGGCTATTATGACTCAAGGTGCATGTTTTCACATTAAAAGTGTCATTTTAATCTAAATCATGCATCACATAGAAAAAACCAAGAAAATGAGCTCGTGTTGTCTTGATAATGTAGATGAAAATCCATATTTCATTTGTGATGTGTCGGAATTGACCGCACATCAATCTGGCACATGATGTGACTGATATTAGTCAAAGTGCATATTTTAAAATTTAAAAGTGTCATTTTACTCTAAAACACACATCATGTAGGCAAAAATGAAAAAATCATATCATATTATCATGATACTTTAAAAAAATCAACCCATAATTCATTTTCAATGTGTATTAATTGACCACATTTCAATCCAACATATGATGTTCCAATATGACTCAAAGTGCTTGTTTTAAATATGAGTGTTATTTTAGTCAAAAACATGATTCTCATATCCAGATATTAGAAAATAATATTATATTGTCTAAATAATTTAGGATAGTACTACACAATTCATTTCTTATGTGTAAGAATCAACTACACATCAATCCAACGTACGAGATGACTGATATGACTCAAAGTTTTTATTTTTAATATAAAAGTGTCATTTTAGTCTAAAACATGATTCACATATCCAAAACATAGAAAATGAGTTCTTATTATCTTTATAAATTTGTAAAATGATACATAATTCATTTTTGATGTGTGGGGATCAACCGCACATCAATATGGTACACGACGTGGCTAATATAACTTAAAGTGTGTCTTTTCACAATAAAAGAATAATTTTTCTCTAAAACATTCATCACATTTCCAAAACTAAGAGAACTTATAGTGACCCTATCCTTTTACATATAATTACATGTTTTTAAGCATAATAAAGCATCATATTACAAGCCAAGGATCATAATGTCTAGTGTCTTGGAAGACTAGGTACATAAAACTGAAAACATGGGACTAAATAAAAAATTTCTTTATTTAATATTTATAAAGAGTTTCTAACTTCCATTGTTCTCATACATATTCATAGGATAACCTATGGATAACATGAACAAAGGGATTTGCTAAAAATCCTAGTAAAGGAATAAATATAAGAATAAATCTTTAGCACATGGGTTATAAGGTATGACATAAAGATATAAAAACACATGAAACATATGGATTCATAACATATAAACATGGGATAAATTAGACATGGATTCATAGAAATTTTTAAGAAACATAAAACATGACTCTATCATGAGTCAAGGATCGTGGCACATAGAGGAGCACAAGTCAAGGTTAACCACCAAGACTGTTGCACATGGCAGCACGAGTCAAGGCTAACCGCCAAGACTGTTGCACAAAATGTCTCATGAGACTCAATTTTACTCAATGCATTGGAGAGATATCTGGGTGCACCCATATTAACATGTTCATGAATATTTTTTCTATATAAGGAATCATACATAAGCATAAGGGTGTCCATGGAAAGAAATGGGTATCATAATCAAGTCATAGAGAATAATGAATAGGTGTATCATACAAGTGTCCTTGAAATAAAGGAATTAAAAAATACATGGACATTCATAAGTTAAAATATTAATATATCATGTTAAGTGATTTCAAACAGAAGTGAAAACATGTAAGAAGAGTATTTAAGAAATTTTAGCATTAAAACATTTTATTGTGGTTTTAAGGAAAATACTAAAGAGCATTTAAAATAGAAAAGGGGATAATATTATATGTAAACCCAGAAGTGATCTAAGAAGGTTTTCATAATAAATATACTTATTTTATAAAAATAAATGGTGGTTTAAAACCGATGATATAGTGCACATGAAATTGGGTAAGAATTCAGGAAGTTCACTTAAAACTGACTTGCATATCGGGAATAATTGAGGAGGGAATCATTTAAAAGTATGTATATCCCCAAAAGAGAATGATGAGGGGATCTTGATACATGATTTTGGATCATATAAACATAATTTATAATATATTCATAAAAATAATAGATAAGTTCATTTGGGTAAAAATAAAGACCGAACAACCCGAAGGAATAATGGAGGTTCTGGTAGAATCCCTTACCTTAAGTACGATGGTGTCCTTCACTTGATATTAATGTCATGGGTATGAAAATTAAATTAATTATTTAACATTTCCAGAACCTCTTAAACATGTAATTGATTTATTATAACCTTATTAAGTTTATTCATGGATTTTTTGGTGGGTTAAGAGGTTCAATTTCATTGTTTTGAGAGCGTTTGTTTCCTGGGTTTTCTTGATTGTTTTACTTATATACATGTACATATAAATATGTAAGGTTAGAATGGTTGTCCAGAATTGGATTTATATTTTATTTTTGAACATATATAATATTACATGTTTATAAAATTCATTTTGTTATTTGGAGTGAAGATGAATCATTATATAAAAATTTAATTTTAATAGTTTTTCTTAATTGGTGGTTTTCGATCACAACAAACATGTTTTTTTATAAATTAATATAATTTGTAAAAAAGATTATAGAACCTTAAATTAGACATAATATATATATTATAGTCTGGTTCAACCACAAAATTTTTTTCATGAACATAATTGAAGACAGTAAAATATATCTAAAACTCAACATCCTTGAATGTGATGGATTAACACATCTCGGATGGTGTTTTCGTTTCTAGTATAAAAGGAGTTGAAAAAGAGATTATGATTAATTATTTAGATATCATAACAAAATTATAGTACATTTATGTTACTAGAGTTATCACACCATTTGGATGAGGATAGGTGCGTATAAAAATGAAAACAAAGGAACATGAAAAGAAAACAAAAGAGGAATTTACCTCTTGAATATATCTTCCTTGAGAGCCTCTTTAGGGGAGAGGTTTTGGACTTTTTATGAGATAAATAGCTCTTGGACGTGGTAGAGGGGATTAGGGAGAGATTTGAGTATAATTTGGACTAGGCACAAGTCTTTAGAGATGTGAGGAGAGTAGGTAAAGAGGGTGGTATTTATAGTGGAGGAGAGGAGGGTTCCCCATTATTTTAATCATTAGTTTAATATTTTTTTCTCAAAACTATGAATAGTCATGATTCATATGATTAAAAACAGTAAATAAAAAATTTAAGTCCAACCCAATGTCCATTTACATCATACATGACTCAAGAATGATGTATAAATTCATTTATTTAACATTTATCGTAAATTATTGTAATTTACTATTCACCAAAAATTCAAGTATTTTAGAAAAATCCCAAAAATTATCCCCAACCATTTTTTGATGTGTATAATTAAAAAATGAACTCAATTTTATAAAAAAAATCTAAATATGATAAATTTAATTTTTAATTAAAATCATAATTTACTTGAAAAATAGAAATTTTAAAATTAAAATTGCTTTTTTAACACATTGAAAAATTAATTAAGGTCACTTAAAATTATCTTATAATCATAAGTCATCAAAATAATTATTTACAAATATTTTTTATGAAAATATTTTTTTTAATTATTAAATTAATTATAAAATTGTAATTAAATATACATGACTTAAAAAAATATCGACACTTAATTAATAAATTTTAAAATATTTACTTACTTATACTATGATATATTTATATCATATTTTCACTTATAATATGGATAAACTTTATTTATACTTCTATTATTGAGGTTATTATTCAATTGGCCGATTTACTATTCATAAGTGTTGCATTACTATTCCAAAGTTCAAGTTACTTTTTCATCATTATACCTTTCTTAACTTCTAGAGATACCATTTATTTTACTAATTTTTTTATTTATAATGTTTTTATTGTGTTCTATAATTAATCTTATGTGATTATACTATAAGACATAATTATAATAAGGGAATTCTATTATTAAAACATTGGGTTGTTACATTGTTCCCCCCTTATGAAATTTTGTCCTCGAAATTTTGTTTTACATTCTATGCTGAAAACAAGTGTGGGAACTTTTCCTTAATTGCTTCCTCCAATTCTCATGTTGCCTCTTCATACTTATGGTTCCACCATATTACTTTTACTAGGTGAGTATTCTTGTTACATAGAACTTTATCTCGACAATTCAAGATCTTCACCGGGTGCTCCTCGTAAGAAAGATCATTCTCCAACTATACCACCTATAAAGATAGTACATGTGAAAGATCTGGTATGTACTTCTTTAAGAGGGATATATGGAAGACATCATGTGCTTTATATATGGTAGGTGGAAGTATTATTCGATAGGCTAAAGTTCTGAAATGATCAAGAATCTTGAAGGGTTCAATGTACCTGGGACTTAGCTTTCCTTTCTTCCCAAATCTCTTGATCTTCTTACTTAGAGATATACAGAGGAATACCATGTCTCCAAATTTAAACTCAAGGTCTCATTGAAGATTTTCAACATATTTCTATTTTCAACTTTGGTATGCCTTGATGTTATACTAAATGGTTTTCACCTTCTCCACCATTTCTTTGTCCATTTCAGGTCTTAACAGTTTATGCTCGCCAACTTCATCCCAACATGTCGGTGTTATGCCCCTTTCCCCATAAAGGGATTCATATGGTGTAATTAGATTTCTCGAGTGGAAACTATTGTTGTAAGAGAATTTGAATCATAGAATATTTTGGTCCCATCCTCTTTTTATGTCCATATAACATGCTCTTAACATGTATTCCAGTGTATGAATAGTTCCCTCAGATTGGAAATCAGTTTGAGGAAGATATGTCGTACTGAATTTTAGTTCAGTGCTTAGAGATTATTGGATACCTTTCTAGAACATTGAGCAGAATCTAGTATCTCTATCAGATATAATCAATATTGGTACTCCATATGTCCTTACCAACTATTTGATATATATCTACGCAATTTTATCAAATGGTAAGTCCTATCGAATTGTGATAAAGTGAGTTGTCTTTGTAAGACGATCCACAATGACCCATATAGCATTTTTTCCTCTAGATGTCCTTAAAAGTCCAGTAAAAAAGTTCATGGCGATGTTCTCCCACTTCTATGTTGGTATGGGTATTGTTTGCGTCATCCCCTTATACTTTTTTCTTTTAGCCTTCACTTGTTGACATACCAGTTACTTTGATGTATATTCAGCCATCTCCTTATTCATATTGTACCACCAAAACTTCTCCTGGAGATCTCGATACATCTTTGTGCTCCCTAGGTGAATAGAGAAGTTTGAGCTATGCACATCATTTAAAAGATCCTTCTTTATCATTGGATCAGATGGTACACATAATCATGACCCAAATATTACAACTCCTTCCTCATCAATCTTGAACTCATTAGATTTCCTGTTTCTAATAGATTCCACCCTTTTCTGAATTTCCACATCATTTCTTTGAGAATCCTTTATTTTCTCCATGGGAGATGGTTGAGTAATCATTTGAGAAATTATTGATGATGTTCCTACCTTAATGATTCCCATGTACATCCTTTCAAAATATAAGATGATTGGATCCTTTTCAATTCTCATCATTGATAAAGATGTGGGATCCTATCTACTTAGAGCATCTGCCACCTTATTTTCTTTACTGGGATGGTAATAGATTGAGCAGTCATAATCCTTGATGAGATCAAACCATATTCTCTAGAACGTATTAAGTGATTTCTATGTGAATTTATATTTTAGACTCATGTGATCAGTATATATCTCACACTTCTCCCCATAGAGATAATACTGCTTTATTTTCAATGTAAATATCACAGCCGCCAACTCTAGATCATGTGTGGGATAGTTTTTCTCATGTATTTTTAGCTTCATTGAGGTGTAGGCTATCAATTTATCATTTTAAATCAACAAAAAACCTATGTACTTCTTTGAAGCATCATTGTACACCATAAAGAGTACTCCACTTATCATGAGTGTGAGTACTGGTGTAGTGATAAGCCGCTTTTTGAGATCCTTAAAGCTTTCCTCACATTCTTGAGTACAGACAAACTTCACACCCTTCTATATTAGCTTGGTCATTGGGTTTCAAAATTGTGATATGTTCTTCGCAAATCATTGATAATACATAGCTAGACCTAGAAAGCTGCGGATCTCTGTTACAGATGTTGGCATGGTCCACTCTTCAATTTCCTTTATCTTGGAAGGGTCCACAGATATTCCTTTTCTAGTGATAACATACCCTAACAATGATACATTCTCCATCCAGAACTCACATTTACTGTACTTTTCATAAATTTTATCCCTTCGAAGTCAATATCATAATATTCAAATGCTCTTCATGTTCCTTCTTTCTCTTAGAGTATATTAGAATATCATCAATAAAGACTACCACAAATTTGTTGAGGTAATCTCTAAAGACTATATTCATTAAATCCATGAAATTTACTCATGAATTAGTGAGTCCTAATGGAATCACTATGAACTCATAGTTTCCATACCTCATTCGAAAATAAATTTTTAGAATATCTTCCTTCCTTACCTTTAATTGATGATATCTCGACCAAAGGTCCACATTTGAGAGATAACTAGCCCCATATAGCTGATTGAACAAGTCATATATCTGAGGTAGGGTATACTTGATCTTTATCGTGATTTTATTGAGCTCATGATAATAAATGTAGAGGAACATTGATACATCCTTCTTCTTATAAAATAGGACCAGTACACCCCATAGTGAAGCACTTGGGCATATAAAACACTTCTCTATATTCTCATGTAACTGCTTCTTCATCCCTTATAGATTAATAGTGGCCATTATATAATGTTTCTTTGATATAGGTAGGGATCTAGGAATAAGTTCAACTGATAAATCAACCTCTTGATCAGGATGAAGACCAAAAAATTCTTTAAGGAATACATCAGTGTAATCCCTCATGATGGGAATATCTTTGAGAATTATCATCTCATTTGTCTTAATAATTTGAGAAAGATATGCTTGCTCAAAAGGTAACATTATCTACACTTGAGATAATGATTCTGAAGGAGATTCATCTTCCTCCTTACACTTTTATAGGATTGGAGGATACTCTGGGATGTGAAGAGTGATCTCCCTCTCCTGAAAATTAATTTTGGATTTTTATAAAGGTTGCCAATAAATGCCCAAAATAGCATCGAACTTCACCATAGGAGGTATGATAATATTTTTTGGGAGGTTTAGTCCACAAACATTTACCAGGGAGGAGTTATAAACCTTGGATGCAATAATTCTACCATTCACTATTCTCACAGATAACTCAACTGCCAAATTTTGATGAGGTGTTTGAATAGTTATACTAAACTTACAATACATGAAAGAATGCATAGAATCAGAATCCAATAGTACATTCACTATTCCTGAATGAATAACTAGCATACCTTTCACCACATCATTTTCTAAATCCACCTCAACAGTAGTGATATAATAAGCCCTTCCTTGTTTCCTTTGAGGTTATTGTTTATTTCCTCTAACAACCCATGGCTTAGAGAAATTGTTCACATAATTCCCATGTTC
This sequence comes from Viscum album, assembly GCA_963277665.1. NCBI lineage: Eukaryota > Viridiplantae > Streptophyta > Magnoliopsida > Santalales > Viscaceae > Viscum > Viscum album. The sequence continues at coordinate 2,034,931,831 of OY728164.1, forward strand.
CTTGTAGTTGTAACACTGCACTACAGGTTGAGTATTGATCTGAACCTACCATTCTTCTTCCACATTAGTGAGATTATTCATATCCCTCCAACAATTATTAGCTAGGTGTCCCATTCTTCCACATTTGAAACAATTCCTGGTTCCCTTTAGACAATTCCAAGGATTCTTCTTCCAACAATTTTGACACGTGGGATGTCCGATATTATTTCCATCATGGGATTTATTTTTCAAACTACCCATATTAATCTCCATTTTCTGATTATTATTTTTTTCAATAGGCCCATGAGACCATTGAGAGTCTCCAATCTCCGTTTCAACCTTGAGGTCACAATGAACAATATCCTCATAACTGTCGAAGTCTTTAATCACCAACACTTATCGTAGACTTGGATTTAGTCTGCCAAAGAAGTAATCCACCTTTCTTTCAGTTTTATTGACAAAGCCGGAGGCATATCTTACAAACCTTGTGATGTTCTCTTTATATGACCCAATATAATCATCTTCCTTCTACTTATGTCTGAGGAACTCTCTTCCATATTGGGATGGAGGGTTTGAGGAAAATATTTATTGAAAAACATTTTCTTTAATTCCTTCTAAACCATGGAATCAATTTCCTCCTGGGACTTCAAATTCTTGATTAGTTTCCACCACTGATCAGCTTCTCCATCAAAAATATAGACTACCAGTATGACTTTCTCTTCTTCTAAGCACTAGAGGAGAGAGAATATATTTTCAATGGAGTTAATACACTATTCTGCACAGAGGGGATTGAAAGATACACTAAACATGGGAGGCCTTTTTCACATGAAGGATTTGATGGAAACTTTCTCTTTCGTTAGAGGATGAGACTGTTACACATGATTCAAGTTATTATTCATATCTTGATCCTATTGATCAAGTACTATCATAAGTTTTTGAGCTCCCATTCCCATCATATTAGGAATATCATTAGGGAAATCATTAAATTTCCTATCACATTTGATTGTTGGAACATGTTTTTCTATTTCCTACCATTAACTAAAAAAAAGAACGTACAATTAAAGGGATTTAATACTTAGCTAATAATCATAAAAAATGAATATTCAAACATAAAAGGATAAAATCTTAAAGGAAAAATATATCATAACTCATGATTCTCTAGGTTTCAATCTAAGTTACCCATGATCTTTTTCCTCACATTTATTTTTATGGGATTCTTTTTTGTTCCCTTAATAATAGTTTGTACTAAGATTATTAATTTACCAAATCATATCCACCAAGAGTGTCAAAATAGGAGTGAAGCAAGGCCTGTTGTGATGCACTAGTTCTCATTCAAGTCTAGCTCAAAGTGGTGCTTTCTGGTTTTACCCCTATATACATTTGTTCCATAGCCACATCCACTTGTTCATATCTAGACAGGGATCTATTTTCTTGATAAACCACTTACTCTATACTTACCAAAATTTAGGGTTGTTTTCCTATACTCGGTCTCATCCCAAAGGATCTTACTAAAGTGATCTATTCCTAATATACAAAAATAACTAGACCATCATCTAATACCAAATATTAAGACCCTAGCCTTTTATATATCATTACATGTTTTAAGCATAATAAATCATCATATTACAAGCCAAGGATCATAATGTCTAGTGTCTTGTAAGACTAGGTACATAAAACTGAAAACATGGGACTAAATAAAAAATTTCTTTTTTTAATCTTCATAAATATATCTTAACTTCCATTGCACTCATACATATTCATAGGATAACCAGAGGATAACATGAACAAATGGATGAGCTAAAAATCTCATTAATGGAATAAACATTAAAATAAATCTTTATCACATGGGTTGGAAGGCATGACATAAAGATATAAAAAAATCTGGAACATATGGTTTTATAACATATAAACATGGGATAATATAAACATTGAGTCATAGAAATATGGAAGTAATATAAAACAGGACTTTATCATGATTCAAGTCTTGTTTCACATAAAGGATCGCAAGTCAAGGTTAACTACCATGACCGTCGCACATAGTAGCACGAGTAAAGGCTAACCACCAAGACCGTTGCACATAACGTATCATGAGACTAAAATTTACCCAATGCATTGGAGCACTATATGGGTTCACCCATATTCACATGTTCATGAATATGTTTTCCACATAATGAATCAAGCATAATCAATCATACATAAACATAAGGGTACCCATGGAAAGAAATGGGTATCAAAATCATATCATAAACCATAATGAATGGGCATATCATACAAGTGTCCATGAAATAAAGGAATTAAAAAATACATGGACATTCATAAGTGAAAATAGGAATATATCTGGGTAAGTGATTTCAAATATAATTGAAATCATGTAAGAAGAGTATTTAATAAATTTTATCATTAAAACATTTTAGTGTTGTTTTAAGGAAAATACTAAAGATAATTTAAAATAAAGGGAGTAATATTTTATATAAAACCAGAAGTGAACCAAGAATTTTTTCATAATAAAAATACTTATTTTATAAAAATCAATGGTGTTTTAAAATAGATGATAGATTTCACTTGAAATTAGGTAAGATTTCGGGAAGTTCCCTTAAAATGGGCTTGCTTATCGAGAATAACTGAGGAGGGAATCATTTAAAAGCATGTATATCCCTAAAGGATAGTGATGAATGGATCTTGATACATGTGTTTGAATAATATAAATAGAATTTATAATATGTTCATAAAAATAATAGATAACTTCATTTGGGTAAAAATAAAGATAGAACAACCCAAAGGAATAATGGAGGTTCGGGTAGAATCCCTTACCTTAAGTATGATGGTGTCCTCCACTTGATATTAATGTCATGGATAACCAAATTAAATTAATTAATTAATATTTAAAAAACCTATTGTACACATAATTTATTTATTATAACATTATTAAGTTCATTCATTACCTTTTTGGTGTGTTAAGAGGTTCAATTTCATTTTTTTGGGAGCGTTTGTTTCCTTGGTTTTCTTGATTAGTTTACTTATATACTTGTAAGGATAAACATTTAAGGTGAGAATGGATGTAAGGAATTGGAGTTATATGTTATTAGTGAACATAAAAAAGATTAAATAGTTTTAAAATTCATTTGGTTATTTTAATTGAAGATGAATCGTTATATAAAACTTTAATGATAACTGTTTAGGTTAAATGGTAGTTTTTTATCACAACAAACACATTTTCCTTTATAAATTAGTATCATGCATAAAAAAGATTATAGAACCTTAAATTAGACATAATACATATATTATATTATATTTAAACCATAAAAATGGTTTCATTAACATAATTGAAAATGGTAAAAGAAATTGAAAACCCGTCGTCCGTGAATGTGATGAATTGACATATCTCAGATGGTGTTTTCATTTCTAGTATAAAAGGAGGGGAAATGAGGGATGATGATGAATTATTATATTAGAATAACAAAATTATATTACATGTAATTTAATGGATTTATAACACCATTTAGATGATGATAAGTGATGATAGAAATGAAAACAAAGGAACATGAATATAAAATAAAATAAAAGAAAAGAAGAATTTACATTTTGAATATATCTTCCATGAGAGCCTCTTTAGGGGAGAGAATTTGGTCTTTTTATGAGACCAAAATCTCTTGGAAGTGGGGGAGGGGATTATGGAGATATTTTAGAATAATTTGAACTAGTAATAAGGCTTGATAGTTTTGAGGAGAGTAGGTAAAGAGGGGTGGTATTTGTAGTGGAGGAGAGGAGGGGTTTCCCATTATTTTAATCATTAGTTTAATATTTTTTCTCAAGACTATGAATAGACTTCATTATTGTGACCAAAAATAGTAAAGATAACATGTGGGTTAGAACCAATATCCATTTATATCATACATGACTCAATCATGATGTATAAATTTATTTATTTATCATTTATCGTAAATTATCATATTTTACTATTCACCAAAAATTCATGTATTTTAGAAAAATCCCAAAAAATCACCCCAAACATTTTTTGATGTGTGGAATTAAAAAATGAACTCCATTTTATGAAAATATTTTCTAAATATGAGAAACTTAATTTTTAATTAAAATCTTAATTTACTTGAAAAATACAAATTTTAAATTAAAACTCACTACAAAAAATGACTTATACCAACAGAAATTTATCGACAGATAATTTATCTATTGGAAAAAATGATTAATTATAATAGATGTTAGGTTTTATTGGTATTGATTTTAAATACCAACAATTTTTTTACCAATGGATATATTTGTTGGTGTTGATCATTGAACACCAACAAATCTTTTTCTAATAGTTAAATCTATTGCTTTATCATACTAATGCCAACAGTTTTCTTACCAACACTTGAATCTATTATTAATAATAAATTTTTGCACAAAATCTTTTATCATCAATAAAAAATGTTCCAATAAATCATTCAATGATAATAACCCATTATGAGAAACCAAATTTTTTATATAGATTGTTATTTTTAGGACCAAAGTCAATATTCACTTTTAGAGGTTTTACTAAAAACAACTCATTAATACTATTTATATTTTCTGATGTTTGTTATTTAAGAAACATTAAAATACTTTTTATAAACAAAATAAATCATTAAAATATATTATTTTAATAAAAAACAATAAATAAAAACATTCTAATCAATAAAAAATAAACATAATTGAAATATAAGTAATTAATAATTGATATTCACATATTGAAAATTTATTTTATATTATCAAACAATTATATTAATTTTTATAAAATTTTATATTCATTATATAACAATAAATTAAGTAATTACTAATGATTATTTACAATTTTTTTATATAATATATTATTATTTATTATATTTATTTTGCTTTACAAAAAAATAATTATTATATGTACATATATATTTATAAATTATTAATTTATATATTATAATAACAAAATTAATAATGTATATATAATATTTATAAATTAATTATTTTATAATATAATTTTATATATTAAATTTATAAATTCATAATTTTAAAATATATTTTTATATATTATATTTATTATTTTATATATTTATTTAATTTAGTTATTCCACACTTTCTACCCCCAATCTGCCTCATTCTATCAAGATTATGTCTCGAGCTACGACTTCAATCCATTAGCTTCCTCCCTCGCCATGTCCTCCCTGCTCTGCTTCGATTAACTCGTGCGCAGGATACATCTTCCACATTCCTAAATTTAGCGTATGAGTATTCGTTCGGATTCACCTCTCTGCTTCAATCTGCCCACATTCCAAAATATTCACCTCAGACTTCCCATGACACAATCATTTTTTCCACCCCATAAGGTACCATAAAAACCCTAGACTCTATGATAGTTGTTGCTCCATATACACTGCTCATGGCCTATGATTTTTTTGTCATTTTATTCACTTTATTGCCTCTTTCTCATTTCTTTAATTATTCCATTGTTGGGCCTCCCCCTCTTCTGCTACTTGAGATATTAGTTTAAATATGTAGAGTATTAGATTTTATTATTCTATTCCATAGTTATTTTCTATAATTCAATGCATATAGGGTTCATGTCGCAAAATGATATATTGTGACTTCATTTTCATATTTTGTGTATTTCAACTCATATAAGATTTTTGTTTGGTTGTTTTTTTTTTAATTTTCTTTATTTATCATGCTTGAACTTCAAAGATGTTTAGAAAATGAATATTTTTTTATGTGATCGCTTAAAAACATTTATCATTGTATGACAGGTAAACAAGGAAGCTTCAGGTGCATTGGAGTTGGAACAAAATACATACCAAACTCTTTCAATCTTAGAAAGTGGTGGGAAATGAAGTTACAAGTTCTTATTTTACATATTGATTATTGAAGGTGTTTTTTCATTGGTGTTTATATATAGTTTATTGAAAAAAAATATTTTATATGTTTGTTAATTGTTTTTTCAGGGAATTCAAGTGTTTTTACAGATGGAGAATCATACTAAATAGGAGGCAGGGATTCAAATGAGGGTTATGGTTGATTTATTATAAAATTTATATTGGATGAGGAGTCATGTTCAATATCTCACTACTTATGTCTAATACCTTCAGGTTCCATAAAAAAATTTCATCATCAAATCATCTCTTTATTGGTTTAAAGATGTATTGGGCATGATTTAATGGCGTAAAGTGTGCTAAAATGGATAATGAGATTCAATGGGATCTATTATGTTATGTATGGATCCATTTCACACCCCCATTGTACTAGGATGAGAAAATTATCTTCAATAGAATAGATGTAGTTGGTATGCATTAAGGGTTTGGAGACCCTTTTAGGGTACCTAAAACTATAATTTCTTGTAACAATAATCTATGTCTTATAACTGACCATATGAAATAATGTATATAATGTTCATAAATACTATGATAACATTAAAAAGTTTGTTTAGTATAAAAGAGTTATGAAATCATGCTCATACAGTTGATAAATGATGCCTTCCCTCCTCGCCCATCGACATATGCCACTCAACTGATTTGAGGCATACCCTGCTCCAATCTATGAAATTGAAGGAACATCATGTGTTGGCTCCTTCAATATTCAGCATGGCCAGGTGAACATTTCCCCTCTAAAAATGGAATGTAAATCTTTGTGTTTAAACAAATTTTACTCTCAAGTTGATGACCTGGTAAATCTCTTTCAGTGAAACTATCATTGCTATCCTTTCAGTCATCAATACATAAATTATTTTGAAAAGTTAGAACATGAGAAACCTCTATTATTAATTTATGGATCCATAGTCTACTTATCACAAACATTGAGGCTTTTGATAGCATCCTTGTCTTTAGAAGTGATATTAATAGGATTAACTACCCTCCCTTATCAATTACCATATCATCCTAATGAGTGGTATTCAACAAAACCTATAAATTCTACCCCATATTAGTGACCAGGACAACATCATTTTGTGGTAAATTCAAAGAGAGATAGATATGATTTATTCTCTCTAAGAACCAGCCATATAAAAACAGAATGTAAATAAAAGATAGGTTAGATCAAATCCAAAGATCAATGGAGGAATATTGTATACCTAGAGGAAAAACCCAAATATGATTTATTGTTAGAAGTTCCAAAGACCGATGGATGTCCTGATCTCTTTTATCTAAGGTCTATAATGGATCAATACTCATGCATAACCTGAATAGATAGGGAATTCAACACCAACTTAGATGTTATGATGTACACCCCATATGATATTTCATTGAAACTTGTAAATATTATCCACACACACAACATACATGGAATGTGTTTCAAAGATCACATGCCTTGTGATCTATGAATTAAAGAACCAAAATCCCTTAGAACCAAATGAAACTATCTAATACTCTATGAACATCACCACCTTCAGTAAATATTCAACAATATTACATAAAAAATCATTAACAAGAACCATAAGTCAAAAAAATAAAAATTCCATCAAAATAAATAATAGACCCCTAACTTGTGGTGTTTTTTTAATCAACATGTTATGTTTGCACATGATTTATAATCCAACTCCATTTTCCTCTAATAACTAGATATGTTATTGCAATCTGAAAATTTTCGTGATCCTTTTATCCCTCTATCTAAGAGGTTTTTAATGTGTGTAGTTAAACTCCTCTCCATTATTAAGAATAAAAATGCAAGAGAATAAAATAAAAACAAAATATCCTGAATAAGTTTCTAGTTTTTTAGGGTTGTAAATGTAATATAAATGTGTAAGGATTTGAATTCCAACTTCATAAACAACATGATAAACATTTATGCAAACATTTATTTCTGATTCGTAATTTACACATCTGCCGCCAGCTCAGTGCTGAAATTCTATAGGTGGGCAGCCTCAGAATCTAGGTTCTAAACCATCATGTTGTTGAAACTCCCCTAATCCATGCTCTAATCAACCTAAATCCCACCAAACCATCACTCGTTCATTAAATCTATGAACTTATACATATTTCTTATCCTTGAACTTCACCAGGACAACACTGTGAGGATTATTCTCACAAACCATGATTGATTCAACATAAAAAATCTTCACACATTTCACTTCAATGTTTAATTCTTATTTTGAACACAGATTTACATCATATCTCATTTTAGTAGTAGTAAACATATGGAAAAGTATAACGGTAACAGGAATCAATAGATGGGAATCATCACAGCCACCCCATCCAAGCATCTTCTATTTAACTCAGTTTATTTCTATCCTTTTTTCACTTGTTTTGCTACGAATTTCTCACATTTTTTCTCAAATTTGGATTGTGTCACTGACATGAGAGTATTGAAACCTAGTTGAAGAGGTGTGCTATCATAGATCTGTGTAGAGAAAGCAACTAATGGTTCCTTCAAAAATATAACAAGTGCATCACACTTTTTCTTTCTATTTCCTTGTCATCATGGATCTTCACTCGGGGAATTTTTGTTTTGGGGTCCTCTATTATTTTTCCATACTTGAAAAACACCTCTATAACCTCATCCAAATTAACATCATTTAGAAATACATTAACATAAATATATGTGTTTACTTTTAACTAAAACCAACTATCAGTAGAAAATAAGTTCCTACTTATATTCATAAAATTTGAAAATTTCATTCAAGACTATATTTTTAACTCTATCCTAACACATAAGGTTTTTCATTTCACTAAATGGTTTTTTAGCTATTGAATTAGGCATCATTATCAATAGAAATGTAGTGTCATTCTCAATTGAAAGTATCTTTAGTAGATTATGGAATTTAATGTAGTGTTACTGGATTATAGAATTTTGAGTTATGTGTCACTATTAATTGAAATTAGTGCCATTATCAATGGTTTATGGTCACATGCTAGACAATATTATTGTTATTTTTATACCACATGTTGTTATTTTCAGTTCTTGTGGTCAATAGTTATCTATTGTTAATGTGGTCACTTGTAATTTTTTATTTGAGGTCTTCTAGTTGTTTTTTTATTATTTTGGTCATTGGTTATATATTCTTATGATGGACCCTGAATGAATTATTTTCTGGTTTTTTTGGTCTCTAGTTATATCATCTTATGGTTGTTGTTTCCACAGGTTAGAAGAGATAACATATCGTAGTAAAATAGAAGATTCAAAAGATAAATCAACCGGGGACATTTGATGTTGATCAGAATCTTCAGACAAACATTAGGAATCTAGAGGTGTCATGACCCGTCCCCTAGGGCCCGTGCTGTGACTACCCAAAACCCGCCTTCTATAGGCCAGGGGCTGGCGACTAGCACGGAATGGCGTAATCCGTAAAACTGGGAAGGAATTTCCTTTATAACCTGTAATCACACGCAGCCAAGCACACAACAAGATATGAACACAAGTAAAATTAATAGTAAATAGAGTGAGTAAAGTAAGTAAAAGGGGCCATAATACAAGCCCAACTGGAAAGTACAAGAAACTGAAAGTACATGTAAACTTGAGAAAAAAGGAAGACAGATGTTGAGTCATCCTCTGAGATTCCTACCTGAAGGGTAGGTATAGATCTCAGCACTCCACATCCATCCATATCCTCCGTCCAATGAATCTTTGTAAGGTCCTCCTCTATGAACCGTCCAATCTTGGTACCCTCAGTCTCGATCAACATTGTCTGACGTCTGCACCAAACACAACAAGGTGCGGGCATTGCATGTGTAAGAGTGAGTATAAAGATACTCAGTAGGGACCCAGAGACCCTCAAGGCCTCACAAAATCCCCAAAGGATAAACCTCAAGGCATGAGGTCAACTGTCAACCCTACTTAGGTATATTCCAATACATATACCAAAGTTATCAAGTATACCCATCTCAATCATGAACAAACATAGGGTGAAACCCAAAATCCCAAAGCTCAACTATTACACAAAGGAAGGAAAACCACAAAGGCAATTACCACACAGGTATGCCGCACAGAAGAATACCACCAAGGTATTACAATGAAGGAAATTACCACACAGGTATGAACTCATATCACATCAGGTATAACATAAGGACATTAGTAGAGATGATTAGATGTAACTACTGAATCATATTACACTGTTAAGAGGCAAACCCACATAGGATCGCTCGGTGTTGACCCACACAAGATCGCTAGGTGCTGAGCCACACCGGATCGATAAGTGTTGACCCACACAAGATCGCAAGGTGCTGACCCACACAGGATCATTAGGTGTTGACCCACATAGGATTGCTAGGTGCTGACCCACACAGGATTGCTACGTGCTGACCCACACAGGATCGTAAGGTGTTTACCCACACAGGATCAGTAGGTGCTGACTCACACAGGATCGCTCGGTACATCGTCAGACCCATACAGGATCCTAGTACATCTCATGTACATCGTCAGACCCAGACATTATCCTAGTACATCTTCACGTCACATCCAGCTACTGGGTTCCCACACTACACTCGCTTGTCTCCAGGAGGGTCCGCTCCACAAGCCACTGGTTGATACTCCAACTAACACAAAGTCTCATAAAGAAGTATCTCAAATGACGGCCACATTATAGGGGTATCAACGCAATATACGGCGCGTCAATCAGACGCCCGGTCTGTAAGTTATTATCCTTTTAGTTCTGAGGGCCTGGTTGGATTCGTGCTCGATCCAACCTGACCGTACACCAACATTATCCAAATCTCTAATGGGTTATACCAAAGGGACTGTCTCACTCCATGTTTTCCATTTCCACTGGTGTTTCATCAATCGGACGTCTGGTGCCGATGTTATGGTCAAAAGAGCGTAAAGGGGTTGAAGTGGGTCCGGGTCCGGTCCGACCCGGTCGGACCGACCCATCCTGCTGGTCAGTCCGGCAAGCTATGAGGGCCGCGAGGGGCCGCATAGCAGTTTGGCCGTGGATAGTGCGAGGCCACAGGGCATCTCGGCCATGGGGGTTCCGCGAGAGCGGCTCGACCGCGGGGGTGCCATGAAAGTGCGGGGCGGCTCGGCAGCGGAGGGTGCCGCAAGGGCGGCTCGGCCGCGGAGGGTTCCGCGAGGGCAGCTCGGTCGGCAATGGTGTCGACTTCCATTCACGTTCCCCTTCCACTACTAGAAAAATAACTTATATTCATGGATCTATAGCCACAGTTTAAATGATCTGTGGCTATAAGGTGAAATATGGCTATGGGTTGTAAGTTGGGCATGGCAATAGGTCGTCAATTTTTTTATCTCCATCGTGACTTTCCACTCCCACCAACAAACCCTTATCCCTCCCTCAGAGATTAATCCACTGCCATTCCTCTTCCCTTGCCATTCCTACTCCCCTCTTCCCCATCCACCCCTCACGATTACTCCTCCTCCTTCGGCTCCAACACAGTCAGCACACCTCCCCACCGACGTGGCTCCGACACAGTTCTGATGCCTCCCTACCGACACAGCTATGACGCCCACCTCCCTGTGGACACGACCTCCCCACCTCCCTACTGATGCAGCTACGATTCCCCCTGCCTCACTACAACCCTCCTCCTCCAATGTAGCTCACCGCTGCTCTGACTCGGCCACACCATCTTTGGTCGTCCTCCTATGATGCAGCTACCCCACCACCACAAGATCGTCCTCCTCCGACATGGCCACCCCACCTCCCTCATTTCTTACCTGAATCTAGCCTTACCCTCGAGATCCACTTCTTCATGCGATTTCTCACTAACCTGGACACTAGGTAAATCCTCCCTTCAGCGATTACTCATGCAAAACTCCTACCACATACCCACTATTGAATTGCATCTGCATAACAAGCTAGGGTTCCCATCACAGTTCATTTTTATAAGATTATAGTTAACAAGGTGGTTATTTTTTATTTGTTCTCCTAATCTACCACTAAAAATGAATTATATTTATGAATTTAACTTTCCCCAATCCCATATCCCATATAAACTGATTATTATTTTGTTAGAATATGTGTTTAGTTAGATAGTGAAAAATATTTCTTCCATGAACATACAATTTTATTATTTTCTCCCTTCAATAATTACTTATTTGGATCCCACTGTATTGTTGTTGAACAATATGAATAGAATACTTGGCATATTTTCTTTGACTTTGAGGTTGAAATTATTCCCATGGGTTAGCATTATTACCCTGGTGCTACTTTCTATCCCTAGGTGATCGAGAACACACTTTTAGCTATGTAGCAAGATGACTTAAGTGACATGTATGATTGACTAGGGTTGTTTTTTTTTTGAAAAATATTATCTGAGCCCATCTAGTTATCAGGGGTAGTATGGTAGTTTGGATTAATAATTTCAGAACTCTAGTGATGGTGAGGGGGAGTTTCTGGCCAAATTTTATTTTTTTCAGACCTTGGGTTACTAGGGTGGTTGGGATTTTGTGTTGTTTCCTTTTGTAATGTATAATTTTAGAAAATTTGAGATTCTTTATTTCTATTATGTTTTTTGGGGGATGATTCCATGGAATGTTTTTATTAGAATCCATTTTAAATAAATTATGTATTTATTGGATTCTTTTGTTTTTTATATTTAGATCATGCTTTATGCAAGGAACTTTAAGAACCAGAGGGGGGAAGCTATAGAGAACACTCCACCAACTGATCCTCCTATAGACCCTTATCTCAAAAAATTAGTAACCAGAACCATTTATTCTATTAAGAAAAGTTTTGAATCAGGGAAAGTCTAGTTGATAGATTTTTCCCAGGAGTTCACAAAGAAAAATTTGCATGTGTTTAAGGGTGATCTGGGGTCTCAATAATCAGAAGAATGGATGGAAAATATTGAACATAACTTCTAATTTTTCAAGACCCCTATGATGTCAATTGTGTGATTTGAAACTTATATATTACAAGGGATGATGAGAAGATAGTGGGACTTGGTAGTGATGGATAAACTTCATGAATATCTTACTTGAATTGGGTTAAAAAATGTTTGAATAGAAATTTTACCTGGAGATTTTAAGAGTGGAGAACGCCAAAGAGCTCATGATTATGGATAAGGGTGACAGATCCATCATGAAGTAGCCCAATAAATTTACCAAACCATTACATATTTAACCCAATATCCTTTCAAATTAATACATGAAATTACATCATTTTAAAATGGTTTTGATGTTAGGAATTTGGTCCAGGACTATTCTATTGTGTTTTCCCACCTTGATGAAGTGGAAAAAAGGTGGTTATTGACATGGTAGATATTGTAGGGCTGATCAGTTTGAGACATTATCTAACTATTATGGTTGTAATCTAGATTTCCTCTTTTGGTCAAAATAGAAAGTGAATGTAATTGAATCAAGATAGTAGTGGGAGTGTATAATTTCCTGCAAACCTTATTCCAGTAGCTTCCTCAAGTAAAAATAAAGTCGTGTGTTATCAGTGTGGGAGGGCCATACATACCAAACAATATTTCTAATAAACTATAAGGACCTTACACCAGTGTATATTCTTGGTACATCTTCAGTGGTATTGCATGTACTTTCCTCAGGGTAATAAAGTAGGGTCCACTGATGCCAAGGGTACCCTTGTACAGTCAAATGCATCAAAGGGAGCATGATCTCATCCTTAAGTGAAAGGGACTATCATTTTTTGAATAAATATTAGAGTGGGCCTAAGTATAAGCACTTATATGTTGGAAAGAATAATCTATATGAGTTAGATTTGGGGCCATCAAATTTCAGAGGGATAATGTTCATTATTTTATATATATATTTAGATTTATTTGACATATGTGTATCCAATTAATTTATCGCATATAAGTTGATTGATGCCTTGGGACTATGATTTATGTTGATGCCTTATGTGATGGACCTCTATACTTCATTGGGAAAGAGGATAGATAAAGGTTTTAAGTGATAAAAGTTCTATGTGATCATTGTTGATGCTGAAGTCATTTGGGATTTATTGGTTTTGGATTTAGAAATATTTGAACCCCCTGATGTTCACCAAAACTAGGACTGTTGTGGAATCTTCATCTTATCTGCATCTTTTACAAGTCAAAGAACCTATGGTAATATTTTTACACCTCCTTTTTTTTGCACCACATATGGTAAGGGGTCAAATTTTCCAAGTGGTAGGGATGGTGGGATTCAGGTTAGGTCAAATATCATGTTAACAAAGAAAAAAAGAAACACATGATGATGACAACTGCCTTAATCTATCCTTTCTATGAACATGCATGCGACCAATAAAAACATTCGCATGCATTAAATTTTTCTTGTAGAACACACATGAGTATTCCCTGGAGGCCATGAATCAAGGTTGGATACATTTTTATGTTTCCCATAGCCATGTCCATGTTGCTGGTGCTCAAGATCTAATGTCTTCATCTATCTAAGCGATAAGGTTTCCAATATCAAAAAATACACTAATTATGTATCATAAGTGTTTCTTTTTAATCCTTTATTCTCCATTTCATTAAAAGTTTGTTTACAGGCCTACTAGTGTAATTTAAACTCACAATTATCATTCATGGTTATTTACAGTCACCCTCCTACTCATTTCCTTCAAAAGAACAAGGAAAAATGAATAATTTGACAACTGATATTTTCCATCAGACTTGTACATAGTACAAATCTATCTTCTTCTAGCCTTCTCCACATGGATAGAGGGTAATGTTAACTAGATTAACACATTTAATCAGTAGGGACATAAACACTACTACATACTGGATAGGAATAGTAATTCATCAGAAGAAGTCATCAAATCCACCCTCTGTGATACTTGCACAGTTTTCAGAACCTGAAATTTCTGTCACTGACATGTCCTAAACTAGAATCTGTAGAGCATTAGGATTGAAGGGATATACATTCCCAGCTGCTAAAGATAGGGTTGGAAAAGTGAAATCAGATTTGGTTGATGATTTTTCAGACCTAGCATAACTAACATCCACTTCATGGTCATCAATAATAGATGCAGAAGTGGAGGATGAGGAATATAAAATAATTTTTAACTCTTGAAATTATCCAGACATGGAGTATATCATCCTAAAGCATGTTGTTGAGAGAATCATGGAGTTGATGGAATCTTTTTTCAGCTTCTTCTAATTTCTTTTTTCTATCTTCACTTGATTTCAAGGCTTCTTTGTATTTATTTTTAAAATCATCAGTTCTCTATTTCTCTGAGAGTAAAAATTGCTGAATTAACATCAGCTTATCAAATTTAGTTTCAAGTGTTTCCATTAGGATGGTGTTGTGTGCAACCGAATCATTTGTAAAAACATGGATTGGTTTTACAGTAGAAGTTTATGTTTCTTCCTGTTTGCTGACAAATATTTCATATGTTTCATCCACTTTTTTCATCATAATTTTCTAGGCATGATGAAGGTTTGTAATCTCCTCGTCGTATTCTTCTTCC
This sequence comes from Viscum album, assembly GCA_963277665.1. Lineage (NCBI taxonomy): Eukaryota > Viridiplantae > Streptophyta > Magnoliopsida > Santalales > Viscaceae > Viscum > Viscum album. The sequence goes on from OY728164.1 coordinate 2,034,947,111, forward strand.
AAACCACTCTTCATCCATTTATCTAATTCCAATTTCCAGGAAAGCTCCTCCACATATATTTATGTACGTTCTGTCTACTCTATATATATATATATTTATTTTATGTCTGTTTTCTCTTTCTCTTAACATGTTTTCTATATGTACAAGTTCTGTTGTATATAATAGATTACTCAAAGATGGGCTAGAAAATTAAATCAAAATTTAAAAGAACAATAATTATAAGCCATAATATTATTAACTTTGAACTTGAATCTTATGATTGTGTTAATTCACTGATTTTATAGCATCCAAAAACTCAGCGTCAATGTCTTAAATTCTAAATCAGGATGTATAATAACCACTAAAATCTACAAAATCTTGTGTCATTTACCCTTTTTAGAAAATAAACACCCATATTGGTTTAAAATCACCAATTTACTCTATAGAAAGATGATTAAAACCACAAATTTCAAATGATCAATGAATAAAAAATGCAATTGTTTCTTTAAAAACTATTCCAAATCAAGTAGGCATCTTAACAACTTCATGTTTCTACTCTCTCAAAATGAATACAGGGTTTTCATTAGAGAGCCTGAAGAAAATTTCACTTTATTGATGCTTTGAAGCCCTTAAAAATCATCCACGTTTGTCTAGAGATAATTTCAGTCCCAACCGAGCTTAACCACAGTTTATGGACTTGGAAAACCTTAGAAGCAGCGGATCCTCCAGCGACATTATCCATAAAATTTAATCAATTTAAATTATTCAGTGCTAGGAAAATCCAAAAAAATGTTCTCAATATTAAGATCTGTACACTTTTGATGTTCTTATACATATTTTATGTATATATTTATTATATATATAAATTTTTTATACACATGGGTTCTCTACATTAAGAGGTTTCCACTTTTCATATTCTATATGAATTTCTTGTATGCATATTCTGTATGCACCTTCATTTTCTATACATGTATAATGCACTTTCGGTTTATCAAAAATGAAATGTCTTCTTAAATTTTTTAATCTATATGATATAATTTTATAACCTTTATTCATCAATATACTATGTTTCTTTTCACTTTTAATCTATAATGTCAATGACAATAAATCTTTGTTATTAATAGTATTTCCAATACTTGCATTCATAGCATCAGTCTTATAATTTTTGGAAAATGAAACAAATTATATTGTACCTTCTTTTACTATTATTCACATTTATTATATGGCTCTTGTATTGGTCATTAATGGTGAATATCCATGATGGATTTTTTTGAGGTGTTTTCCTATACTTTATGATTGCTAAGAAGGCTTTCATAAATTCCTCAATGAAATGTTTTTTTGCGTGTTAAATTATATGGACTAAGAATTTTTAAAACATGTGTTTTTTTCTTGTAGGATGTGAGAAAATATGGCACAATGAATAACATTTGATCATCCAATCATAGGTATTTAATTTTTTTATTATTTTTTGTCTTTCCATTTATTGTAGTCATTTTTCAGAGCTATTAATTTTTGGGGAACTTTCCATTCCTGACCAAATAAGGTAAGCATTCCTCACCCAATGTGATACTCAGAAATTGAGATACTTAGGTGAGTTTACAATATTGATGTGCCAGATTTTTGCATACATTTTCATACATTATATTGAGTATCAAAACATGTTTTCGCATGCATTGGGACTACTAGGTTTTTTTCCGACCTCATCTCTAGCATCTCTTCCATGATAAGGTCAACCAGACACACCCGTATGTGTGTATCTCAGATCGATATCATCCACCTAAAAATCATAATAGTAATACATACAGCTAACCTGACCATGGGATCCTTGAGCTTCATGTTTTATCCCCACAACTACCATCAGTTCTCCTCTAGTATTTTATAAAATGAGTTCTCCTTGACCTATTAAATATTCTTTAGATAATGAAACAACTTCCCTATATGTATGTCCATTGATTCATTCTAAAAATACCCAAAACATTTCATGAAATGGATGTCCATCATCCATATTATTTGGTCACTCTCCCCTAGGACAAGCATTGGGGTGCCCATGTGATCATTAGATTCTCCTCCTTGTCATTGAAAATGTCCCTATCTAGTTGGATCTCATCATACATATCTCCCTAGATATAGATTCTCATCAAGTGGTAGAGGTCCCATATACCATTTCTGACCTCCAAATGATGTAGGAGAAATTTGTTGGTCCCTGGTGTCCAATTTCTTAGCAACTCTGGAATGAAGTCCTGATTATTTTAGATGTGGAATTTTTATCACTATGTTGGCTCATAGATCCCAACACACTATATATCCAACTAAAATTCATGAAAGTACAAAAATACCAAGTATACCCTATCCCCACTCTTCAAGAAGTTTCTATAATGAAGCAGGTCCTAGTAATATGTCAATAATCCTTGACTTTAAAAGTGGAAATAGATTAGTTTAGAAATGAGGGTGGTGTTTTAGGGTGGGGGTGTCTATCCAGGAATGAGGGGAGGGGGATCCAGGGGTTCTGTTCAGGAAGGGAGGGGTGGGGGTGTCCAGGAGTGGGGGTACAAGGGGGTATGATTATTTAATGTTATCTAATGAGGAATAGAGTTATGGGAATCTGATGTTGATTTTGTTTCTTTTTAGGTACTTTAATGAGAACATCCAGGTTGAGTGAAAATTATAAGAGGATGGTTGGCTGATCAAAAAGAAGAAAACTGTATCATATCATCACAGGGGAGTACTTAATTTGGTTTTTACTGGTTTAGAACAATTCATTCATGATTCCACTTAATGGAACACTTTAATGTGTGTGAAGGTGCGTATACCCAGTGGGGGAGCAGAAAATTTTAGTTAGAAAGCTCCAAGAGCCAAAGTGGATGGTTTGGTTCCACCTTGAGGTAGGATCCCTCTTCTACCCTCTTTAATTCAAGAATTCTTTAAATTGAATTTATATTTTTTCTTAATTTTGCTTAATTATATTTAATTGCATATCTTCAATAAGTGTTCTTTAATATAATTGTTTCATTTGATAAATAAAGTCATGTTTTTATAATAAAACCCCTCCAACAGAGGTGTGCTGTCTTTGAAAACTCACAGTGATAGTTATATTGATCTTGTTGCTTAAATTATCAAATTTGATTTGTGCTGATTGAGTTTTCAAATAAATGTTAAATATAATTAAATGAATTGTGTGATAAATAAATTCCATGATTTTATAATAAAACCCCTCCAATGGAGGTGTTCTGTCTTCTAAACCATAGAGTAGTGATAGTTATTTGTATCATGTTTAGATTTGGTTTCAGTCTTTCATATGCCTCGTGTTGGTGTTTTTTTTGTATCCAGTTAGTTTTTGTTTCCTTTGAATAATATAATTTGTCTTATCATACTCGTTTAACTCAAATGACATTGCCCGAGTAGGCATATGCCTTGGCCATGACACTTTCCTTTTCACGCTTTGAATATTATAAATAAAATTTCCATGTTTTAGAAAAGTGAATGAATTTGTAAATGATTTATGTATGGTTTATGATTATTTTCCGTCATTTTGTTTCCCTTTAGAGGTTGCGTCATTGTGTCGCTCGCTACAATCTTCGCTGGTGATCCCTTGTTATAGCATATTAAATAGTTGATATGTTCTATCAGCTGCCGGTGGGGCGATGACTGGAATGTTGCCCCACCTCCTCTAGCTCCCTGAACTCCTAGCTGGAAGATGTTTCCCCGCGGATGTCACTGGACCAGGCCAACACACCACAGTCACGCCGCGGTCATGCTGCGGTCACACCACGGTCACACCGCGGTCACGCCGCGGTAATGCCGTGATTTGGCCCTGCTATAGTGCGACACCCCGTGACGGTTTTCAGTGATATTATTCCATGAGTCTTGTGACCAATGTTAAGACTGACTAATCAGAATTTTTGTTGGTGAGGCGACAACCGGAATGTTGCCCCACCTCCTCCCGCTCCCTTCGCTCTTGGCTGGAAGATGCTGCCCTGCGGATGTCGCTGGACCGGGCCAACACGCTGCGGTCATTCCGTGGTCACGCTGCAGTCACGCCGTGGTAATTCCATGATTTGGCCCTGCTCTAGAATGACACCCCATGGTGGTTCATAGTGATAGTATTCCATGAGTCTTGTGATCATTTTTGAGACTGACAAATCACAATTTCTACCAGCGGGGGGACAACCGGAATGTTGCCATGCCTCCTCCTGCTCCCATCACTCCTGGACGGAAGATGCTACCCCATGGATATTGGTGGACTGGGCCAATCACATCGTGGTCACGCCGTGGTCATGCCGTCGTCACGTCGTGGTCACGCTGCTGTCACGTCACGGTCATGCCGCTGTCACGCCGCGGTCACGCCATGGTAATGCTGTGATTTGGTTTTGCTCCAGGACGACACCTCGTGACGGTTTGCAGTGATAGTATTCCATGAGTCTTGTGATCAAAGTTGAGACTAACTAATCATAATTTCTACAGGTAGGGTGATCACCAGAATGTTGGCCCACCTCCCCCCACTCCCTTCGCTCCTGGTCGAAGGATGCTTCCCCACGGATGTCGCTAGATCGGGCTAACAAGACGCAGTCACGCCGCAGTCCCGTGGTGGTAATGTTGTGATTTGGCTCTGCTCCAGCCCACACCAGCCCCTTCCACCTTCATTTCAGCTCGCTGCCGTCAGCATTCCAGCCCACAACAGCCCCCCCCCCCCTACCACCTTTGAATCAGCCTGCACCATCCCCCCAGCACCTATAACTAGCCCCCTTCCACCAGCATTCTAGCCCCCTTCCACCTGCATTCGAGCCTGCACCAGCCCCCATCCACCTATAATTTAGCCTGCACCATCCACCACACCAGCAACCACACCCCATCCTCTTGAAAAACACTCATGATAGCCCTCTTCCACCTGCAAAACATCCCCAGCCCTCACTAGCCCCCGACTTTTTACATCCCAGGGGGGCTGGGGTTGCTGTCCAGAGGGGCTAGGGCTTCTGTCTGGGGTGGTCCAGTAGGGGGGTAGGGAGGTGGAGAAAAATCTAGCTGGAAACACAACAACATATCTATGAGACATCAATACTCATGGGTAAAAGGATGATATTACCTACCTTAGGTTCATTGATGGATCCCCATCTCATGGTTCCCTCATATTTGAAGTAGGTTGGAAGATATCAATAAAACTATCCAAATCCATGAATATAGGGAAAAGTGTTGGGACCTAAAAGAATTTATATTAAAAAATAAACAAGCTGATCCTTCATGAAAAGGCGGGTAGTTACAACCTCCCATCAATTAAACTCATCCTCGTGTTGATCTTATGAAAGTCCAAAGGTATTGTTAGTGAATATTTCCAGCTACTAAAATCATATATCATCTTCCCTTTCATAGGTCTCTTCTTGTACTCGACTATGTTGTTATAGCACCTGTACCAAGGGAACTGATTTAACTTGGAGTGTCTTCACGCTCTAATAAACAATATGAATGAGATACTCCTCTAATAAAGCATCTACATCCTACTAATCCTCATCATGACAAAATACATGTGTTGTGTCTAGAGAGTATCGGTGCATCCAAGACACTTGAAGTACATCATGATTTGACTGGTACTTTTGAGGGAGTACTAAATTGTAGTCCACTAGTCTGATCTATTTTAGAACATCTAAGGGTCCAAAGAACCTCAGTAATATCTTATCCTACCTTTGAATATGTCTATAGACCAACCTGGGTGAGTCTCTAAAGAAAACACGATCTCCAACCTCTAACTTGAGAGTTCATCAGCATTGGTTGGCATATGACTAATGTCTAGATAATGCTCTCACCATGCTCCTTCTAAACAACTGGACCTACTCTATAGTCTCTTACACAATATGTGATCATTGAATAGCCACCTTCGTTGCCTCTAGCCGACACAAATTTTAGCGGAAAGGCCTTCCATATAATAATTCATAAGGATCCATCTCTATGGTAGACAAAAATATATTATTATAAGCAAACTTGATGAGAGGAATATGTTTCTCTCAACCCCCCCCCCCCCCCCCATAGTCAAGGAAACATGCACAGATCATGCCCTCTATAACCAAAAAACACAGGCACCCTCTTTCCCTTATCATTTGGGTGAAACTATGTGGTCAAAATTACATATATACCCAAGGCCTTCGTAACCACTTCCATAACCATGATGTAAAAAAAGAGTGTCTTTGTTGTAAATAATATAAGGTGGATCTCCATGAAGATATATAACCTCCCTGACGTACATGCTTCATAGATCATCTACTGATAAGTTCTCTTGTATAGGTAAGAAGTGTGTGAACTTCATCAAATGATCAGTGAAAACCCATGCCTCATCATTTCCATGAGTTGATCTAGGAAAACCAGTCATGAAATCCATCGAAACATCGTCCCATTTCCACTCAAGAATGGGAAATAGCTACAAAAGACTTACTAAAAACGGATGCTCCAACTTCACAAGGTGAATGGTGTAACATTGAGTGATTAAAAAATTAATATTTAATTTCATACTAATCCTCTAATGATTTCATCATTGATCTCAATACATTTTGGTGACACTTGGGTGAACTTCTCATTCCTAAGCATGGAATTCCCACATCATCTCCTACCTAATGTCATTTAGAACACAATAATTCCCATGGAATACTAAAGTATAAAACATATACTTGGTCTGACATAATTATGTATCATCATTGGAAAAACTTTCCCTTAGGAAAATCCCCTCATTATCAGATAGTTGCCTCATTCTTACCCATTCCAAAAGAGTAGAGGTCACTGCTAAGGTTGAGAGGATAGTCTTACAATGTTCCTCTTAAACCACAAAAAGAATATCTGAGAATAACCCATGATTTTTCATTCACTAGTATCCTCATTAACCACATGAGTCTAAGTCTTTCTTCATAGAAAATTAGTTATAGCATTTCCTTTACCTGGCTTCAATGTAAGCTCAAAATCAAATGACTGTTGGTATTCCACCCACCTGAACTTTTTGAGATTCATATCACACTATTTAAAGACATAATTGAGGGTTTTTTGTCAATATATAAAACAAAACTACCTCCAAGTAGATATTGTCTCTAGCAACATAGATATTGAACTACAACAGCTAGCATGAGATCGCGTGTTTGAAAATTATGCTCATGTGGCCTCAATTTATGAAACCCATAAGTGACAAATTAATCATCCTAAATTAGAACAATTCCAAGCCCAATACCTGATGTTTCATAGTATGAAGTATAAATCCTACCTAGATATTAAAGAATTAGTATCAGTACTGAATTGAATTGACGCATCAACTCTGGATATGCTACTTCACAAGATTATAACCATATAAATTTCACAACTTTATTTTTTAAGCTAGTATGTGGAGCTGTAAGATGTGGGAAATATAGGATGAGGTGTCGTTAATAACCAAATTTCCCAAAGAAACACATGATTTCAAATACATTTTTGGAATATTCCCATGAAACTACAACCATTACTTTTCCTAGGCCCACTAAGACTCCTAACTCAAAGACGATATTACCCAGGATGTGTACTTTGTTGATCCAAAAGTTTCATTCTCTGATCTTAGCATAGAGACGATGCTCTCTAGGTGTATTCAGCATGATATCAAGATGGGTTTCATGGTCATGTCTCAAGTCTGAATACAATAAGATATCATCAATAAATAATACCATGAGTGAATCTATATATGGTTGTAAAAATTAGTTCATAAGATTTATAAAGACTGTAGGTGCATTTTTCAGTCCAAACGGCATGAAAAGGCACTTGTGCAGATGAAACATGATCTTGAAAACTGTGTGAGGTATCTATGAAGTCCTAAAACAAACATGACGATAGCCTGACCTTAAATATATCTTTAAAAACACTCTAGATCTTAATAGTTGATCAAATATGCCGTCTATTCTATGTAGTGTAAACCAATTATTTAATTTGAGATGGTTTAATTGGTAGTAATCTATGAAAATTAGGAGGGTGAAATCTGTATTCATGTAAAAAAAGAACTAGTGAAACCCCATGGTATGTATAGGGGAATATGAATCCATTAGCCTCTAGGTCCTCAAATATCTTCTTGAGATCCAGAAGCTCTATAGGTGCCATCCTATAAATAGTAATGTTTATTGGTAAAACTCCTGGAACAATTTCGATATTGTATTCTACCTCCCATACTAGTGGTAGACCATAGATGTTGTTAGGATAGTCTTCACTGAATTTTTCCACTACCAGTGGAAAAAAAGGTTTTTAACCCCTAGTACTCAAGGAAAATGTTAGTGATCTGATCTATCACACTAACCATACTTTACAGATCATACCTATCTTGAGTCACACAGACATCCCATTATAACTTATTCACATACCTACTTACCTATGGAAATTTAATCATCACCCTCCAATGACAGTAGTTAATATGGGATCAATAGGGAACTAGTCAATCAATCCTATTTATTATATCAAAACCCATCATATCAAGGATTAAATGATTCCAAATAGAAAGGTATCCACCTATCACAAGAGAAAAATCCTTAAAATAGAAAAAACCCTCTAAGATAGGTATAAGTTGTCCAGGGTCTGGGGGAAGAACTGGCAGGGGGAATCTCTCCAGGGGGTATGTCTAGGGTCTGGGGGGTATCTAGGTTCTGGGGGGGATTTGTCTAGGGTCTGGGGGGGCAGGACTGGCAGGGGGAGGGGAATCTATCCAGGGTCTGGGGGGAATCTGCCTAGGGGGAGGGGAATCTTTCCAAGGGGAGGGGAATCTGTCTAAACAAATCCTAGAGTGAAAGACCTCTAGACAACCATGCCAACTAATGGCCACTACACCAACACCTACTTCCACAAGAACCCTAAACCACACCAGATCCAACCACAATAAGCACCTATAGTAGACACAACACCCAAAATTTTAGCTAGAAACCAAATCATCCCTAGACCACCATCTGGCCCCATCCATCACCATCTGAACACCTTGCATCAAAATGGACCACCCCACCCTAAGAAAGTCTAAAAAACCAGTAGTCAACTAGTACCATCCATCTGAAGTGCCCTACATCACCCACGCCTAACCCATCATACATCCTAAAGAATCCCCAAGCAGTCCCTAATCGAAATGTGAGCTAATACCCACCCTAAATCCAACACCTCTATACCCATCAAGTAGTCAACATGCACCCACCACAGAAAGAGAACCACCCATATTCCAGAAACATGCCTCCCAACCTGCAGCATCCAGCATATCAAGTGAATTTTAGAACATCCACCATAGAAATCCCTACACCATAAACAGCAACACGAAACTCACAACCTCACCTCCTAAATCCTCCACAAGAAACCTATAACCCCACTATGAGAATATTTATATGTATCCATTGGATAAACCCAGCATCTCCTAGCCTCAACCTTAATAAGCATCCAAAGTGGGGGGGGGGGGCTGCTGTCGAGGGGGGGTCCAGCAGAGGGGCAGCTGTTCAAGGGGGTCCAGTAGGGGGGGGTTTCTGTCCGAGGGGGGGGGGGGGTCTGTTGTCCAGGGGGTCCAAGGGGGGCTGCGGTTCAGGGGGGTCCAGTAGGGGGGGGTTTCTATCTAGGGGGGGCTGTGGGTTTCTGTTCAGGGGGGTTGTTGTCTAGGGGGTCCGGCATGGGGGGTTTCTGTCCAGGGGGGCTGCTGTCCGGGGGGGGGGCTGTCCAGGGGGGTCCAGTAGGGGGGCTTCACTATTCTTGTTTATTGAGTTATATTTTTTATGAATATTATAAGATGTTTTGTTTTACCATAATTTTAGGGGATGAGCACTACTATGTTCTACCTTGTGTTTTGGTTACTTCTGAGCTGGTTCCAGACTTCTTTGATAGTTTGTCTTATAGGGAGACACATGTAAGTGAGGTTATGTGTTTATTTATATTTGGATTTGTTTAATTCTTATTATGTAAGTAGCTTTTGTGTATAATTTAATTTGGAGGGTACTGGAATAGGGGAAGGGGAAAATGGAAGGGGGGAGGGGACTGGTAGAGGGGTGAAAGTGGGGGTGGGTAGGGGGTGTAAGTTGGGGCTGGCAGGGGCAGGGGGGAGGGGAAACGGGCGGGGGGGGGGGGGGGGGGGGGGGCAGGTCTGGGGGGTTTGTGGGGGTTCCAGGGTCTGTCCAGGAGGGGGGGCTATCCAGGGGAGTGGAGGTCTGGGTTGTCCAGGGGGATCTATCCAGGGTATGAGGGGGTGTCTAGGGTATGGGGGTATGGGGGGTGTCCAGTTTTTTTTTGGGGGGGGGGGGGGTTCCAGGGTCTCTCCAGGAGGGTAGGGGTGGCTGTCCAGGGGAGTGGAGGTCTGGGCTGTCCAGGGGGATCTGTCCAGGGTCAGGGGGTGTCCAGGGTCTGGGTGGGGGGGTGTCCAGGGTCTGTCTGGGGGGGTGTGTCTAGGGTCTGTCCTGGGGGTGTCTAGGGTCTGTCCGGGGGGTGTCCAGGGTCTGTTCGGTGGGTGTCCAGGGTCTGTCTGGGGGGTGTCTAGGGTCTGTCTAGGGGGTGTCCAGGGTCTAGGGGGTGCCCAAGGTCTCTCCAGAGGGTGTCCAAGGTCTGTCTGGGGGTGTCTAGGGTTTGTCTGGGGGATGTCTAGGTCTATCTGGGGGCGTGTCTAGGGTCTGTCCAGGAGGGGAGCTTTGCAGGGGGGTTGTCCAGGGGGGAGGGGCCTGTCCAAGGGAGGGGGGGTTATGTAGGGTGGGGGGTGTCCAGTATCTAGGAGGGAGGGGTCTTCAGGGGGGTCTATCCTGGGGGGGTGTCCAGTAGGGGGGTGCAAGGGGTGTCCAGTAGGGGGCTTCTGTCCGGGTGGGGTTGTCTTGGGAGGGGAGGGGCTGTCCGAGGGGGGGGTTATTCCAGGGGGGTGAGTGGGGTCTGTCTAGGGTGGGAAGGGGGACTGCATAGGGAGGGGTGCATGGGGGGGATTTAAGGTGTAGGTGGGGTGCAAGGGGGAGAGTGGGGGGGGCGGGGATTTGCAGGGGTGGTGGAGAGGATGCAAGGGGCCAGCACCAACTGAATAGTTCTGGTTCTTTTTTACAAAATGTGTAGGCATATAGCCATGGTTTTAAACCATAGCTATCGGTCTACATCCACGGTTCCTAACTGTGGCTATATGTCTATAGCCACGGTTTCAACCGTGGCTATAGGAGATGAGTGATTTTATCCTATGCCATGGGTTGAAAACCATGGATTTAGGGTTGTTTCCACGGTTGGAACTGTGGTTATAGGTTTATATCGAGGGTTACAACCGTGGCTATAGGGCTATAGCCACGGTTCAAACCATGGGTAAAGAGCTATAGTCACGGTTGGGAACCGTGGCTAAAGGGCTCTAGCCATGGTTGGGAACTGTGGCTATAGGTTTTACCCTATATCCATGCCAATACTAGCCACAGTTGTGGGAACCTTGGCTATAACCTATATCCACGGTTGTGGGAACTGTGGCAATAACCTATAGCCATGGTTTTTGGACCTATAGCCACAGTTTAAAACCCTGGCTATAACCTGATTTGGTAGTAGTGTTCGTGGTTGGTCACCAACCTCCTCTATCGTGAAGAACGCCACAAATCATCACAAGAATTGTGAAGAGGACGGGCCATGTTTGTTTGGACCAAACTCTCTACATTAGAGTGGTATCAATCGGCTATAATCTCTCCTGAATTACAAAGAGTCATCAAGAATGAAAAAGGGAATAATTTCAAACAACCACCCTACAATCCCCCGGTAATGATAATTCCCATCCCATAGAAAAAGAAATCATCCGCTATTTGTTTATAAGGGAGGAACATGGGGAAAAGATCATACACAATTAAAATCCCTTCATCATTAATTTTTTATTTTCAACAAGGTGGGATGAACGGTCGTCGATTGAAGAAGTCCCACATTAGAGGATGTCTGAGGAAGAAGTCAAAGTCATGTGTCGGCATTCTTCATTATAGGAACGTTCTTCGTGTAAGAAGTTCTTTGTTAGAGAAGTGTAATCCTCTCAATACTTCTCCTCTCCCAATTCCACCAAATTTCAAAGTATCCATCTTCTGATATGTTTCCCCAATTTAATTTTTGACATAATTTAAGTTGGATCCACTTAATTAATTGATGTGGTTGGAACAAAATTAATTAAAGGGGGGTGGTACCATTAAAGTGGGGGAAGTTTAAAAGGCCTCCCCACACTTAAGAGGGAGTTCAAGGGGGTTTAGCCTTAGGTGGTCCCCCCCACCATAACCTCTCTTGGGAGGTTTAGGCTCGGTAGTCCCCACCTCCATAACCTCTCATGGGAGGTTTTAGTTCAGTGTTCCCCACCTGTGAAACATCCACATAAGAGTTTCAAAAGAAAATAAAAATAAAATGTTACACCATTTTATTTTATTTTATTATTTCACGAATAAATAAAAAATCTAATTTCCATCCTTGACCTACTGCGGTTGAGGTGAAGGTCTCCTTAAGTGAATATCGGTGATGTGAGTTCAATGGTGCCCTCAGATTTCAGTTCTGAGCACTAGTTCAGAAGTTAGGTAAACTCGCTCGCACGTTTACTAAACGTACTCGAAAAAAATTCAGAAATTCATTCCGGCCACACTGGGCCTTGGAATCAAGCACCGTCAATTTTTTCTAACTCGTAAAATTCCCATATATTAAAAAAATTACATGTAAATTCTGGGTCTTTACATTATCCCCACCTCAGATCTTTACGTCCCCGTAAGCCATAACTCAAACTAAGGGAACAAGTGGGGGTACTGAGCATGAATCTAAGTCTCCCACTCCCATGTGCTCTCCTGGAGGTTCTCATGCTGCCAATGAACGTGAACAAGAGATATCGACCACCCATGAAGGACCCACTATTTTTATCCTCAATCTCTACTGGAACCTCTGTAAAAGTTGCTCCATCATTGATGTCCAGCTCGCCGTGGTCGATGATGTGAGAAGGGTCATGTACGTATCTCCTCAGCTGGGATATGTGGAAGACATCATACACTCGGTGCAAATAATGTGGATGATCTAAGTGGTATGCCACCTCTCCAACTCTATTGAGTACCTAAAAAGGTCCAATGAACCTCGGAGATAACTTTCCACCTTGTCCAAATCTCTGCAAACCTCATCGAGGTGAGACCCGTAGAAAGACATGGTCGCCATCCTCAAACTCTATAAGTCTCTGTCTCCTATCGGCATAAGACTTTTGCCTACTATGTGCAGTCTTCATCCACTCCTGGATGATCTACACTTTCTCTATGGTAGCTCGTACCATCTCTAGTCCCACTAGTGTGACTCCCCTAGGTCAGTCCATCACAAAGGTGATCTGTAGGGTCGCCCGTACAACACCTCAAAAGGTGCCATCACAATGGTGGAGTGATAGCTATTGTTGTATGAAAACTCCACCAAAGTAAATTGATCCTCCCAGCTATTACCTAAGTCGAGGACGCAAGAACATAGCATTTCCTCAAGGGTCTGAAAGGTCCACTCAGTCTGACCATCCGTCTGAGGATGGAAGGCGGTGCTCAAACGAATTTTTGTACCAAAAGCCTCCTGCAACCTCTTTCATATCCGGGAATTAAAACGTGTATCATGATCAGAGACAATCGTCAAGGGTACTCAATGTAGCCACACAATCTCCTGCACATAGAGGCATCCCAAGAATTCTACTGAACCCTACTCTCTAATCGGTAAGAAGTGGGCCGACTTGGTAAGTTGGTTGACGATAACCCAAATCAAGTCATGACCCCTAGATGTACGTGGAAGTCCTTTCACAAAGTACATGGATATCCCATCCCACTTCCACTCTGGGACCTCTAAAGGTTTAACCAATCATGCTGGTACCTGATGCTCTGCTTTCACTTGCTGACAGGTAAGGCACTGAGAGAAAAACTCTGCAACTGCTTTCTTCATTCATAGCCACCAGTATTGTCATTGAAGATCCTGGTACATCTTCACCACTCCTAGATGTACCACTAGAGGGGATGTGTAGAACTCCCTCAAAACTTCCTCCCAAAGTGACACGGGTACCATGGTACGTCCTCTAAAGTGGATGACGTGCTCCCCACCTTCAAAAAATCCAGCAGGTGCCTGCCTTATGGATATATGAGCACACCATGTCTCGCAGTCACTGTCCCCATGCTGCACCTCCCTGAATCACTGAAGAAGTGGGGGAGTGACTGTAAGAGGATGAAGGAAAACTACTCCATCATGTTTCACGAAGGATATATGCAAAGTAGCCAACTGCTCTGTTACCTCACCTAACAGTTGTATACTAGATATCCGGCTGAGTGCATCTGCTACAACATTCCCCTTCCTAGGAGTATAGACTATCTTGAAGTCATAGTCCTGGAGGAACTCAAGCCAATTTCATTGTCTCAGGTTCAGGTCCTTCGAAGAGAAGATATACCTGAGACTCTTGTGATTAGATTACATTGTAAAGTGTTCTCCCATTAGATAGTGTCGCCACATCTTCAAGGAGAAGACCATTGCTGCTAACTTCAGGTCATGGGTAGCATAGTTCTGCTCATGCAGTCTCAGCTGTTGAGAACCATATGTGATCACTACTCGCTCCTGCATCAGGACACATCTAATTCTGGTCCCTGATGCATCATAGTAGACTGTGTACCCTACGTCCTCCTCTGGAAGCCTCAAGATGGGGGCACTAGTCAGCCTCTACCTGAGCTCCTGAAAACTCCACTGTAATCTCTCCAACAACATGAAGGGTTGCCCCTTCTTCGTTAATACTGATAGTGGTACTGCAACTCTGTAGAAATTTGGCACAAATCTTCAGTAGTATCTGGCCAAACCTAGGAAAATCCGTATCTCCATCACACTCCTAGGTGGATCCCAAACAAGTATTGCCTCAATCTTCACTGGATCCACTACAACTCCAGCCTCTGATATGACATGTCCCAGAAAGTGAACCTCTCAGATCTAGAACTGGCACTTCGAGAGCTAACTATAAATTTGGTGCTCTCGGAGTGTGTCCAGTACTACCTGTAAATGATAGGCATGCTCCTCCTCAGTAGTTGAGTAGATCAGAATTTCGTCGATGAAGAATACTACAATGCGATCAAGTTATTGCTAAAAGAACTTATTCATGAGTCCCATTAACACTATCAGAACATTGGTCATGCTGAATGGCATAACCAAGAACTCGTAATGGTCGTACCGACATCTGAAAGTCATCTTCTTCACATCCTCATCTTGTACTCTGAGCTGGTGATAGAATGATCTGACGTCTATCTTTGAGAACCACCATGCTCCCTTCAGCTGATCAAAGAGGTCATCAATCCTCAAAAGTGGGTACTTGTTCATCATGGTCACCTGGTTTAGGCACCGATAGTCAACACAAATCCTCAAGTTCCCATCCGCCTTCTTGGTAAACAAAATCGGTGTCACCAAAGGAGATACACTTGGCTAAATGAATCCCTTCCCCTAAAAGTCCTCTAGCTGTACCCGCAGCTCAAGAAGATCCATAGGAGCCATCCGATATGATGGTGTAGATATTATTGTCATCCCAGGGTACAAGTCAATGTAAAATTCCACCTCTCTCCAAGGAGGTATACCCTGAACATCATCAGGGAAGACATCCGCGTACTGGTCCACCACTACAGGATAACTCAAAATCTTCACATAAACTGCTCTGAGGGTTAGTCTAGCCAACTGATAATTGATCGACTGCACTCTCCTCCGGGTAAGTCCATCTCATGCCACATAGGCTCCCTTCTCACTGGTGAAGGTAAACCTGGTCCCATCCGTGCAGACACACCGCACTTTGCGCCTAATACAGTCAATCAGAGCATGGAGTATAGATAACCAGTCCATACCCATGATGACGTCTTAAGGCCTCGATACCACTACTAGGTGATCCTAGCCGAAGCTCTCGCCTCCTAGAGTAATCCCACACTGCCAGCACCAGTGCGTCATCATCGAATCCGCTCCCGTAAGAGTCTCCATCCATAATGATCAACCCATCAGCTCCGCCGAAATTTCCGAGCTCTAAACGAGGGCAGTGGAAATAAAATGACTGACACTTGTGTCTATAATTACAATATCTATGGTGGAGTAGACACATATCATACCTCGTATCATCTCTAGAGCACCGTGATCATCAGCCTCAGCTACCTGTAGAATACTGGTGGCAAGTAACACCATGAGATTGACTAGTGTTTCTACTAGTTGAAAGACTCTCACAATATCCTCTAGAAAATCCTCAACTGCTTATGGGTCCATCTGTCCTCTGAACCAGGGTGGCCTCTGATGCTGGAACTCGTGAAATGCTCTCAAGAGGCATGCATCATCTGCTGCTGGGGCTGGTGGCATAGGTGTCCCAACGGGTAACGGTACTGTTGGTGCCTCCGCTAGTGCCTCTACTGGAAGAGGTCCCTACACCGAGGCCTCATCGCTTGGTGGGCTATCAGTGCGTAAAACTCTCAGAACCCTAGCTGTTTGTCTTTGTGTAGGCATCTTGAAAAAAAACAGGTGTGTCATGGTCAAAAAGTTATACCTGGTGAGCTAACTCAAAGAGATCACAAATAAAACTCTTCAAAACACACACGCAATCAATGTTTTCGTGCACTGAGACAGAAATCAGAAGTCATGGTCCTGGTGTATGGATACGTCGGCCACCGCGCCAACACTGGATTCGCTAAACTGATAACCAAACTCACTACACTTAACACTATTTCTGTTAGAAGATGGATTAGGGTCATATGTTTTATGGTATAACCGACTCCTCTGATACCAATTTGTCACGACCCGTCCCCCGGGGCCTGTGTCGTGACTACCCCAAACACGCCTTCCATAGGCCAAAGGATGGATACTAGCACCGAAAGGCATAATACCTAAAGTTGGGAAGGCATTTCCTTTATAACCTATAATCACACGCAACCAAGAACACGGAAAGATACGAACCTAAGTAAACTGAATAGTATACAGAGTGAGTATAGTAAGTAAAAGGGGCCAGAATACAAGCCCAACTGGAAAGTACAAGTGTAACACCCCAGCCCCAGTTACCCAAAGTTGGTGAATTATTACATAGCATTGGAATGATCACAAAATATCAAGTCTCAAAAGTCCGATTAGTTTAGTAGCCATGGAATCACTAGATACATTCATAAAGTCTACATTACATCATAAAGTGAAAAAATACAAAAATGTCTTATCTCCATAGACCACACTCATATCCCCTCATACTATCCCTATAGGTCATTCATAAAATACTTCTTCACATCCTGGGAAAAATAAAACATAGAAATGGGTGAGATCAGATGCCCAGTAAGGATAACAATATAGAGGAAACTTTCATAAATAAGCATAAACATTTAAGGTAATATATAACAAAAAAAAGCCTTTTAAACTTGAAATTCAGCATAATATGGGAGAAATAAAATGAAATAATGTCATTTAATTATTCACATGGATATTATAATAATTGAATAATCACATGCAATATCAATAACCACTTTCATAATGTTGGACTGCATAATGCCAGACTATCATAACCACATAGTCAAGGCCTTGTGCCAAGACTACAAATAAGATTTTTTCAAGGCCTTGTGCCAAGACACTAGTTTTTCTCATGATACCTATCGATGTATCAAGGAGGTACAGTGGGCTCCACCCGTCACTTTCTGAGTCCAATGCATTCCTCATATGAACAGGTTTAAACATAACATAAACATTTGTATTAAAACAAGCATACGAAATGTCAATACTTTTTCCATAAACCATGAATGGTATAAAAATAACACATCCATAGTCAAACATATCACAAACCTTCAATACTATATGAAAGTTATGTATCATAATAACTCGACTTCAAATAATATTAAAATCCATCAAAGGATGTTGACATATATGAAAACAAAACTATTTGAGAGAAATATCTCTTTTTTTGAAATCATTTAAAAGCCACATAATTATAAGATAAACTTTGAAAATATTATTATAATCTTATAAGGGATGATTAGACAATTTTATAATGGTGTAAAATAGCCACACTCTCCGTATAAGTTAAAAAATACATTCTTACCTTAATTCTGTCGAAAAAGGTTAAAAAGGACCTTGTTTGGAAAACAGCGGAAAGATTACTTTATAAACATCTTATAAAAAGTCAAAAAGGGGTATAAATGACTTTAACCCATAGTCTATAAAATATTAAGAATTATTTGAAATACATTTTTAAGAAACATGGATGTGGATGATAAAGAGGTCCCAGTAGATAATTACGTATAAACAACCTCAGATAATGAAGAGATTGTGAAATAAACCCTTACCTTGTACTTGGTCGAGGGTAGGTTAACCTCCTGTATAATGGTGAAATAATTTTTATTAAATTATAAAAGAATCATATACATTAATATGATATCATATATTATCTTTTAACATTTCTTTGTTAATAATATCTTAGTATTATTGTCGTTTTGGGTGTTAACTTACTCATTTTATTTTATATGGTTTGTTACATAAGCCGTGTTTTTTATGGAAAGGTTTTATCTTATTCATATCCAGAATGATATCAAATCCTTAAACATTATTTTTAATCATCCAATGAAAATTATTCTTGAATGGATATGATGGGGAATGAATCTCATCGCGTTCGTGGAGACGGTAGTCCGTACGTACGCACGAGCGGCAATATCATTCTTTTGATATTAAAATAATATATAATTGGATGGTATATCATATATAAAGAATCATTATCATGTTATATTTATTATTTACATCAATTACACATCATTATCATACCCATCCAAATAATAATGTTTTGAATAACAATTACACCATGACGTGGAGACGGTAAGCTGTACGTATGCACGTATGGTGACATGTCATTCAAAGGATGGATAGAATACTAAATATGGTTGTACCATATTTATAATAAAATCACAGTATATAGAATATATTGGAGTTTTTATTTTAGAATGGAAATGACAAAGAAAGAAGAAGTGGAGGAAGAAAGTAACTTGAAAGAGGGTGGTGAAAACATTACCTCTTCTTCGGGTTCTTCCTTTTGATTTGATCAAAAGGGATCCTTAGGATGGCTTTTTTATCAAACTAAGGTCTATAGGTTGAAGTGAGAGAAGTTTAGAGAATATTTGGGCAGGTTTTGGCCGATCCAAAAGGCTTTGAAGGTGTGAATTAGAGAGAAGGGGGAGTGCCCTTTTATAAGAGGGGTGAGGGGCACCTTTGGAAAGGCTAGAAATATTATTTTATAATAAATTCATATTCGGTTTATAATGGCTCCAAAGTGGATTATTTAAATTTTAAGGGGGGTATAGGTTAAAAACTACTCAAAAAATAATTTTTAGATAGTTTTGGGTCACTATATTAACTTTATATTTTTTATTTAACACTTAGTTAAATAGTTTCATATTTACCATGTATTTTTGTATTTTTATATTTTATAGTTAATAAACAAACTATATACCTCCAAGAGACCCCCATGTAGTCCATTAATGATACACCTATCATTATATATGTACTTTGGTGGAACCTTAGATTTTTAGGAATATAATATCAATTAATAATATAATATTTGTTTTAAAAACTCCTTTATGTCAATTTTGACACTATTTAATAATTGATTTCTGTTAAAGTCTTAAAAACTTTATTAATTCGAAAAAAATTAATTTAAGTAATCATAAGATGTCATATTAACCAATAAAATTTTTGTATTTCATCAAAACTTTCAAATTATATTTATTTTAACATTTATAATACCAATTATTTGATTCTTTCATTAATAAAAAAATACTGCATCATTATTGTGTCATAAATAAATTTACTTATTCAATGTCTAAAAATTATAAATAAAATCCCATTATGTAGGAAATCTTTTAATATTTCTAATGAATATTTATAGTCAAAAATATAAC
Organism: Viscum album; assembly: GCA_963277665.1. NCBI lineage: Eukaryota > Viridiplantae > Streptophyta > Magnoliopsida > Santalales > Viscaceae > Viscum > Viscum album. The sequence continues at coordinate 2,034,966,919 of OY728164.1, forward strand.
ATATATAACCCTATGTATATTTTTTTCTAAAAGATATATGCTTATGTCATTTTTGTATTTACTTTAACTTAATTAATACAAAGTGTCATTATCACTTACAAGTGGCTCCATGGGATCCCAAAATCAACCCAAAGATTCCCATGGTCGGAAATGTATCAACCAATAGGGTTACGAGACATTTTATGGTAATTTAATATTATTATAATATTATTTTTTTACCCTTATTTACCGGATTTACCCTTTAACCATGGTAATTAAAATATTTACCGAAGTAATTATTCAAAATGTCTAAAAATAAAATTTACCTATTTACACAATTTGGATCTCCTGATTATAAATATGGAATCCATTTTTCTAAATTCAAAACACATAAGTGGCAGAAATTAATTTAAAATTAATTTTCGTTGTCAAAACAAGAAGCGTGTTTTTAAGAAATAATAACTATCAAAAGATTGGCACTTGCTTATGTCCAGTTTAAATGTGAAATTATGTCCAATGACCAACATTGGATTAAATGGTAAAAATATAATCTTATTATTCATTAAAATCACTCAAATTCATAATTTATCACTATTAATTATTTCGATTAAAAAAGTTGTTTTTAATTAAAATTTAGTAATTTTCACTATTCATCAAAATATGAAAGTTATCAGAAAAGTACCAAAAATTCACCCTTATCTAATTTTGATATTCCAAATCCAAAAATGAAGTCCATTTTAAAAGATAAAATTTATATAATTACAAAAAGTGGGTATTAATATTCATAACGGCTAGTTTGATAGGTTGTGGTGCGTTAGAAATCGAAGTTGCGTACAACACACGCTACTGTATTATTCAAAGAGAAGCATATAGTGGAAGCTTGGGGTGTTAAATTCTCCCCTCCATAAATTAATTTTATCCTCAAAATTTCTAGAATACTAACACATGAAAAGACTCGGGTGGTTCTTCATCATAAGTTCCTCAGGTTCCCACGTTGCCTCTTCCATCTTATGGTTTCTCCATAGAACTTTTACCAGACGAGTCGTCTAGTTTCTCAACACTTTTTCTCTGGTATCAAGAATCTTGATGGGATCTTCACAATAAGACAGATCGGTTTATAGTTCTACTTCCTCATAGGTGAGTACATGCGTTGGGTCAGGCATGTATTTTCTCAACAGTGATACGTGGAACACATCGTGAACTTTAAAGAGACTTGGCAGCATTTCCTAATGGTAAGCTACAGCCCCAATTATTTCTAGAATTTCGAAAGGTCCTATGTACATGGGACTCAATTTACCCTTCTTACCAAAACGTATAACACCCTTTCATGGAGATACCTTCGAGAAAATAGGATCTCCCACCTGAAATTCCAAATCCTTCTTTCGGTTATCAGCATAGCTCTTCTACCTACTTTGAGTTGCTTTGATGTGGGTTTGGATTACCTTCACATTTTCCATTGTTTCCTCAACAAGTTTTGGGCCTACAAGTTTTCTTTCACCAATATCATCCCAACAGGTTGGTGTGTGACATCTCTTTTTGTATAACGCTTCATATGGTGCCATCCAAATACTTGAATGGAAGCTATTGTTATAGTAAAATTATACCAGAGGTAAATATTGATCTTACATACCTTGAAAGTCAAGTGATAATGATCTCAACATGTTTTCTAAGGTTTGAATAGTTTGTTCGGGTTGTCCATCAGTTTGGGGGTGGTAGGCAGTGCTCAAATGAAGTTCATTATCCATGGCTTTCTGAAGACTTTTCCAAAATCTTGATGTTAAATGGGGATCACGATCAGAAACAATCGATATGGGTACTCCATAAAGTCTCACAACTTCATTAATATATAGTCTTGCTAGATGTTCAAGTGGTAGATCTTCTCTTATAGCAAGAAAATGTGTTGACTTCGTAAGAAGATCAACAATGACCCATACTGCATCGTTCCATCTAGGAGTCTTTGGTAGCCCCATGACAAAGTCCATCGTAATATTATCCTATTTCCACTCCGATATGGGAATAGGTTGCATGACTCCTCTAGGTTGTTGTATTCCAGCTTTCAATTGTTGACAAACCAAACATCCTGAAACAAAATCTTCAATCTCCCTCTTCATGTTGTCCCACCAAAAATGTTCCTTCAAATCTCTATACATTTTGGTGCTCCTAGGGTGTATAGAGAAATTGGAACTATGATCATCATCAAACAATTCCCTTTTTAGATCAGGTTCATCGGGAACATAAATTCTTTTCGCAAATTTCAAAATTCCACCTTCATACACAAATTCACTCAATCTCCCATCATTCATAGCTTTAATCTTCTTTTGAAATTCTTCATCATCAGTCTAAGAAGTCTTTATCCTTTCTTTTAAAGATGGTTTGGAAACCATTTGAAAAAGTATCAATGTTTCACCTTCCATGGTAATTCCCATATCCATCTTCACTAAATCCATGAAAATAGGATCCCTTTCAATTCTCATCATGTTCAAAACTCCATGATCCTTTCTGCTCAAAGCATCTCCCACCTTATTTTCCTTCTCCGGGTGGTAGTGTATTGTGCAATCATAATCCTTGAGTAGTTCAAGCCATTGCCTTTGCCTCATGTTGAGTTCTTTCTATGAGAAAATATACTTCAAACTCTTGTGATCGGTATATATCTCACATTTTTTACCATAGAGATAATGTCTTTATATCTTAAAAGAAAAGATTATAGTAGCTAACTCAAGACCATGAGTAGGATAGTTTTTCTCATGAATTTTCAGCTGTCGTGATGCATAGGCAATAACCCTATCATTATGCATAAGGACACAACCAAGTCCTTTCTTTGAAGAATCACTACAAATAACAAACCCATCATTCCCCGATGGTAGATTCAATATAGGAGAATTGACTAATCTTCTCTTCAGTTCTTCAAAACATTCTTCACACTCTTTTGTCCAAATAAATTTAACCCCTTTACGTGTGATCTTCGTAAATGGGTTAGGCAATCGGGCAAAATTCTGGACGAAATGCCGATAATAACCTGCTAAACCAATAAAACTGTGTACCTCATTTATACTCGTCGGTGCTGGATATTCATGGATTTCCTTGGTCTTATAAGGATCAACAGAAATTCCATCCTTAAAGACAATATGTCCAAGAAAAGAGATCTCCTGAATCCAAAATTCACACTTGCTAAACTTCCCATATAATTCATGTCTTCTAAGAGTCTTCAGGATAATGTGCAAGTGATTTTCATGATCTTCATAGATTTTAGAGTATACCAAGATATCATCAATAAATAACACTAAAAATCATCGAGATATTCCTTGAAAACTCTGTTCATTAGATCCATGAATACAGAGGGTGAATTAGTCAATCCAAAAGGCATTACTATAAACTCGTAATGCTCGTACCTGGTTCGAAATGTTGTCTTCGAAATGTCTTCCTTCTTCACACACAACTGATGGTATCTAGATCGAAGGTCAATCTTTGAAAAGTATTGAGCTCCATGAAGTTGGTCAAATAAATCATCAATGCGAGGTAGGGGATACTTGTTCTTTATTATTATAGCATTGATTTCCCTGTAGTCGATACATAACCTCATAGATCCTTCTTTCTTTGTAACAAAAAGGATAGGGGCTACCGATGGAGAAACACTAGGGTGAATAAATCCCTTTTTACTCAATTACTCTAGTTGTTTCTTTAGCTCAAATAATTCCACAGTGGCCATTCTATAAGGGGTCTTTGATATATGCCTTGAACTAGGAATTAAATCAATGGAAAACTCAATTTCCCATTCTGGAGGATGTCCAGGTAAATCTTCTGGAAAAAAATATACATATTATTTCATAATAGGTACATCCTCTGTTTGAACATTCCTTTCCTCACCCACAATTATTTCATTCTCTTCTTCCCCGATAATTGAATTTAGTTGAGCTACTGGGGGTGGATCTAGATAAGAATCAGGTGGTGACGATTCTTCTCTAAAGATAAGGTGTTCTTGATCATCATCATCAAAAATCATAACCTCCTTCTTCTTACAATAAATCTTCACATCATGGTCCGAAAGCCAATCCATACCAAGGATTATATCAAATTGAATCATGGGTATGACAATGAGATCAGCAGATAAAGAACATCTATGTTCTGTAATGGGGACTGATTCACAAAACTTTGTTGCAATGATACTTCCCTTAGGATTTTTAACTGACAACTCCCTTATTAAGTCAAATTCGAAATATCTAATTTTTTTAGAAAACTAGGAAGATATGAAACAATGCGATGATCCAGAATCAAATAATGCATTTACTAAACTTGAGGAAACCAGTCAATTACGTGCCACCACATCTTTCAGAGCTTCTACCTCAACAGTAGTGATAACATAATCTTGTCCTTGATCCCTTGTCCTTTTCTGAGGTAAGTTCCCCGGATGCTTAGTACATTTATTTGCATAATGTCCCATCTCCCTGCAATTGTAGCACTGAACATTGGTTACTTCTTTCTTCCCCTTGCAATCACGAGCTTGGTGGCCTTTTTCACCACACTTGTAATAGACTCTCATTCCCTTTAAGAAAGTACCAGGGTGTTTCTTCACTCATTTACTGCAGGATGGATATTAAAATTTTTCCTTCTTCCCCTTATTTCCATTCCTAGAGTGATCAGTAGATCTCTTCTTCTCTTGTTTTTCTTTAAAATCGTAAGACTTAGAGAATTATTTTTCTATCTTGATAGCACATGAGACAATATCTTTGTACGACGAGAAGGATTGTGAGACTAATGCTTGATGGAGAAATGATTTTAAACCATCAAAGAAACAATAAATCTTACTTCTTGGGTTACGTATATAATCTACATCATGTCCTTCTAACTTTGTAAAGTTGGCCTCATATTTTATGACATTCTCATTCTCCTTTTTCCTCATACTCAGAAATTATCTTTCCATATCTGCTCGATGGTCACGAGGAAAGTATTTTTCTAATAAAATTTCTTTAAATTCCCTCCATTCCATATTTGATACTTCATAATATTCCATCGTGTTTTAAATCAATGATCATCATTGATCAGCATCTCCAGTGAGGCGGTAAACTGCCATGATAACATTTTCCCTTTCACTACTCCCCAAGGAATTGAATATTTTCTCTAAGGAATTTATCCATTGCTCAGATACTAGTGGATTTGTACCCCCAGTGAATGTTTCTTGTTTTTTAATCATGAAGCGATATAACATTGATCCTCCACGTTTTTGATCTGGGTGCTCCATACGGGTAAGGTTATTATTCATAACCTGAGTGAGTTGTCCCAGTATGGTGATTAGATGATCAGCACCAGTTGCATCACCAGCTCCACTATAATTATCTTGAGCAGGAGGGAAATCCCTAAATGGAGTGCATGCATTGATATGGTTTCCATTTCTTCCACTAGGCACCATTTCTAAACAATGGCATGCACTAGATTAGTTTATGAATCGCAATACATAAATCCAAACTTGTAAAACACATAACATGAATTGAACAGTTTATGGATATAATCCATAATAATAAAAATGTTTTCTTTGAGGAATTATATACTCATAAACCCTTCATAATGGTTTGTAAAGAAAATTATAATTATCCTAAGCATATCCCTCGGGATTGTCGTAACCAAGAGTGCAGCAAGGCTCGTTTTCATGCACCAGTTCCCGTTCGAGTCTAGCTCAAAGAAGTGTTTTTGGGTTTTACCCCTAGGTACATCTGTGCTAGATCTGCCTCTACCTACTTGTATCCAGATAGGTATGTTTTGCTTAGAAAACTCACAAAATCTCTATAATACCAAAATTATAGGAAATTCTTCTATACTAATCCTCAAATTCTATCTTAGGGCTACGTGCTCTAATCAGAGTTTATCTAAATCTAGCTTCCAATGTTTTTACTAAAAATCCTCTGATACCAACTGCAAAGCCCCGCCCCCAGTTACCCAGAGTTGGTGCATTATTACATAACATTGGCATGATAACAAAATATCAATTCTCGAAAGACCGATTAGTTTAGTAGCCTTGGAATCAATAGATACATTCATAAAGTTTACATTACATCATAAAGTGAAAAACTAAAACAATATCTTATCACCATAGACCACACTCATATCCCCTGATACTATCCCTGCAGGTCATTCATAAAATACTCTTTCACATCCTGGAAAAAATAAAACATAGAAAGGGGTGAGCTCAGATGCCTAGTAAGGATAACAATATAGCGAAAACTTTCATAAATAAGCATAAACATTTAAGGCAATGTATAACTAAAACAAAAGCCGTTTAAACTTGAACTTCAGCATAATATGGAAACAATAAAATGAAATAATTCCATTTAATTATTCACATGGATATTCTACTAATCGAATAATCACATGTAATATCAATAACCACTTTCATAATGATGGAATACATAATGCCAGACTTTCATAACCACATAGTCAAGGCCATGTGCCAAGACTACAAATAAGATTTTATCAAGGCCTTGTGCCAAGACACTAGTTTGTCTCATGAGACCTACCGATGCATCGAGGAGCTGTATCAGGCTTCACCCGTTACTTACTAAGTCCAATGTATTTCTCATATGAACAGGTTTAAACATTACATAAACATTCATATTAAAACTAGCATACGATATGTCAATACTTTCTCCATAAACCATGAATGATATAAAAATAACACATCCACAGTCAAACATATCACAAAACCTTCAATACTATATGAATGTTTTGTATCATAATAAATCAACTTCAAATAAGATTAAAATCCATCAAAGGATGTTGACATATATGAAAACAAAACTATTTGAGAGAAATATCTCTTTTTTTGAAATCATTTAAAAGACGCATAATTATAAAATAAAACATTTAATTTGAAAATATTCTTATAAGCTTGTAAGGGAAGCTTTGATGATTTTATAACGTCATAAAATATCCACACTCGCCGTATAAGTTAAAAAATACATTCTTACCTTAATTCTGTCGAAAAGGTTAAAAAGGCCCTTGTTTGGAAAACGATGGAAAGATTCCTTTATAAACATATTATAAAAAGGAAAAAAAGGATATAAATGCCTTTAATCCATAGTCTGTAAAATAGTAAGAAAGATTTGAAATACATTTTTAAGAAACATGGATGTGAATGATAAAGAGGTCCCAGTAGATAATTATGTATAAACAACCTAGGATAATGAAGAGATTGTGAAATAAACCCTTACCTTGAACTTTTCCTTGGTCGAGGGTTGGTTAACCACCTGTATAATGGTGAAATAATTTTTATTAAATTATAAAAGAATCATATACATTAATATGATATCATATATGATCTTTTAACATTTCTTTTGTTAATAATATCTTAGTATTATCGTCGTTTCAGGTGTCAACTAACTCATTTTCTTTTATATGTTTTGTTACGTAAGACATGTTTGTTATGGATAGGTTCTATATTATTCATATCCAGAATTATATGAAGTCCTTAAACATTATTTTTAATCATCAAATGAACATTATTCTTGAATGGATGTGATGGGGAATGAATCTCATCGCGTTCATGGAGACGGTAGTCCGTACGTACGCACGAGCGACACTATCATTCTTTTGATATTAAAAGAATATATAATTGGATGGTATATCATATATACAGAATAATTAACATTTTATATTTATTATTTACATCAATTACATATCATTATCATACCCATCCAAATAATAATGTTTTGAATAACAATTACACCACGACGTGGAGACAGTAAGTCGTACGTATGCACGTATGGTGACATGTCATTCAAAGGATGGATAGAATACTGAATATGGTTGTAAAATATTTATAATAACATCACCTTATAAAGAAGATAATGGAGTTATTATTTTATAATGGAAATAACACAGAAATAAGAAGTGTAAGAAGAAAGGAACATGAAAGAGTGTGGTGAAAACATTACCTCTTCTTTGGATTCTTCCTTTTGATTTGATCAAAAGGGCTTCTTAGGTTGGCTTTAAGATCAAAATTAGGCCTCTAGGTTTAATTGTGGGAAGTTGAGAGAATATTTGGGTAGGGTTTGGCTGAGCCAAAAGGCTTTGAAGGTGTTAATTATAGAGAAGGGGGAGTGTCGTTTTATAAGAGGGGTGAGGCGCACCTTTGGAAAATCTAGAAATATTATTTTATAATAAATTCATATTTGGTTTATAATGGATCCAAAGTGTATTATTTAAATTTTAAGGTGGGTATAGGTCGAAACACACTCAACCAATAGTTTTTAGATAGGTTTGGGTCACTATATTAACTTTATATTTTTTATTTAACTCTTAGTTAAATAGTTTGACATTTACCAAGTCTCTTTGTATTTTTATATTATATAGTTAATAAACTTTATTATATACCACCAAGAGACCCCAAAGTGGTCTATTAATGATACACCTATCATTATATAATTCCTTTGGCCAAACCTTAGATTTTTAGGAATAGAATATCAATTAATAATATAATATTTGTTTTAAAAACTCCTTTATTTCAATTTTGACATTATTTAATAATTGATTTTTGTTAAAGTCTTAAAAACTTTATTAATTAGAAAAAAAATCATTTAAGTAATCCTAACATGTCATATTAACCAATAAAGTTTGTGGAGTTCATCAAAACGTTCAAATTATATTTATTTTAACATTTATAATACCAATTATTTGATTCTTTCATTAATAAGGAAAATATTGCATCATTATTGTGTCATAAATAAATTTAATTATTCAATGTCTAAAAATTATAAATAAAATACCATTATGTAGGAAATCTTTTTATCTTTCTAATTAATATTTATAGATGAAAATATAACATATATAACCCTATGTAAAAAAAAATTTCTAAAAGATATATGCTTATGTCATTTTTGTATTTACTTTAACTTAATTAATATAAAGTGTCATTATCACTTACAAGTGGCTCCATGGGGTCCCAAAATCAACCCAAAGATGTCCATGGTCGAAAATGTATCGACCAATAGAGTTAGGACACGTTTTAGGATAATTTAATATTATTATAATATTATTTTTTTACCCTTATTTACTGGATTTACCCTTTAACCATGGTAATTAAAATATTTACCGAAGTAATTATTCAAAATGTATAAAAATAAAAGTTACCTATTTACACAATTTGGAACTCCTGATTCTAAATATGGAATCCATTTTTCTAAATTCCAAACACAGAAGTGGCAGAAATTAATTTAAAATTAATTCCTGTTGTCAAAACAAAAAGCGTGTTTTCAAAAATAATAACTATCAAAATATTGGCACTTGCTTATGTTCAGTTTAAATGTGAAATTATATCCAATGACCAACATTGGATTAAATGTTAAAAATATAATCTAATTATTCTTTAAAACCACTCAAATTCATAATTTATCACTATTAATTATTTTGATTAAAAAAGTTGTTTTTAATTAATATTTAATAATTTTCACTATTCATCAAAATATGAAAGTTATCGGAAAAGTACCAAAAATTCACCCTAATATAATTTTGATATTCTGAATCCAAAAATGAAGTCCATTTTAAAAGATAAAATTTATATAATTTCAAAAGGTGGGTATTACTATTCATAACGGCTAGTTTTAATGGTTGTGGTGGGTTAGAACTTGAAGTTGCGTACAACACACGCTACTGTATTATTCAAAGAGAAGCGTATCATGGAAGTTTGGGGTGTTACATTCTCCCATCCTTTAATTAATTTCATCCTCGAAATTTCTAGAATACTACCGCATGAAAAGACTTGGTTGGTTCTTCATCATATGTTCCTCGGGTTCCCACGTCGCCTCTTCCATCTTATGGTTTCTCCATAGAACTTTTACCAGATGAGTCATCTAGTTTCTCAGCACTTGTTCTCTAGTATCAAGAATCCTGATGGGATCTATGCAATAAGACAGATCTGGTTCCAGTTCTACTTCCTCATAGGTGAGTACATGCGTTCGGTCACGCATGTATTTTCTCAACAGTGATACGTGGAACACATCGTGAACTTTGGAGAGACTTGGAAGCATTGCGAAATGGTAAGCTATAGCCCCAATTTGTTCTGGAATTTATAAAGGTCCTATGTACTTGGGACTCAATTTACCCTTCGTACTAAAACGTATAACACCCTTCCATGGAGATACCTTCAAGAAAACATGATCTATTACCTGAAATTCCAAATCCTTCCTTCAAATATCAACATAGCTCTTCTGCCTACTTTGAGCTGTTTTGATGTGGGTTTGGATTACCTTCACCTTTTCCATTGTTTCCTCAAAAAGTTCTAGGCCAACAAGTTTTCTTTCACCAACATCATCCCAACAGGTTGGTGTGCGACATCTCTTTCTGTATAATGCTTCATATGGTGTCATCCGAATACTTGAATGAAAGCTATTGTTATAGGAAAATTTTACCAGAGGTAAATATTGATCCCACATACCTTGAAAGTCAAGTGAGCATAATCTCAACATGTCTTATAAGGTTTGAATAGCCCGTTCTATTGTCCATCAGTTTGGGGGTGGTAGGCAGTGCTCAAACAAAGTTCAGAATCCAGGTATTTCTGAAGACTTTTCCAGAATCTTGAAGTAAAATGGGGATCATGATCAGAAACAATTGATAGGGGTATTCCATGAAGTCTCACAACATCATTAATATATAGTCTTTCTAGACGTTCAAGTGGTATATCTTCCCTTATAGAAAGAAAATGTTCTGACTTGGTAAGACGATCAACAATGACCCATATTCCATCATTCCTTCTAGGAGTCTTTGGTAGCCCCATGACAAAGTCCATCGTAATATTATCCCATTTCCACTCTGGTATGGGAAGACGTTGCATGAATCCTCCAGGCTGTTGTCTTCCAACTTTCACTTGTTGACAAACCATACATATTGATACAAAATCAGCAATCTCCCTCTTCATGTTGTCCCACCAAAAATGTTTCTTCAAATCTCTATACATTTTTGTGCCCTAAGGGTGTATAGAGAAATTAGAACTATGATCATCATCCAACAATTCCCTTTTTAGATCAGGATTATCGGGAACACAAATTCTCTTCCCAAATTTCAAAATTCCACCTTCATACACAAAGTCACTCAATCTCCCATCATTCACAGCTTTAATCTTCTTTTAAAATTCTTCGTCATCAGTCTGAGAACTCTTTATCCTTTCTAGTAAATATGGTTTGGCAACCATTTGAAAAAGTATCGATGTTTCAACTTCCATGGTAATTCCCATATCCATCTTCACTAGATCAATGAAAATAGGATCCCTTTCAATTCTCATCATGTACCAAACTTCATGATCCTTTCTTCTCAAAGCATCCACCACCTTATTTGCCTTCCCTGGGTGGTAGTGTATCGTGCAATCATAATCCTTGAGTAGTTCAAGCCATCGCCTTTGCCTCATGTTGAGTTCTTTCTGTGAGAAAATATACTTCAAACTCTTGTGATCGGTATATATCTCACATTTTTCACCATAGAGATAATTTCTCCATATCTTCAACACAAAGATTACACCATCTAACTCAAGATCATGTGTAGGATAGTTTTTCTCATGAATTTTCAGTTGTCATGATGCACAGGCAATAACCTTATCATTCTACATAACGACACAACCAAGTCCTTTCTTTGAAGCATCGCTATAAATAACAAACTCATCATTCCCCGATGGTAGATTCAATATAGGAGCATTGAATAATCATCTCTTAAATTTATCAAAACATTCTTCACACTCTTTTGTCCAAATAAATTTGACCCCTTTACGTGTGAGATTCATTAATGGGTTAGCCAATAGGGAAAAATTCGGGACGAAATGCCGATAATAACCTACTAAACCAATAAAACTACGTACCTCAGTTATACTCGTCGGTGCTGGACATTCTTGGATTGCCTTGGTCCTAGAAGGATCAATGGAAATTCCATCCTTAAAGACAATATGGCCAAGAAAAAGATCTCCTGAAGACAGAATTCACACTTGCTAAACTTCCCATATAATTCATTTTTCTAAGAGTCTTCAGGATAATGCGCAAGTGATTTTCATGATCTTCGTAGCTTTTAGAGTATACCAAGATATCATCAAAAAATACCACTACAAAATCATTGAGATATTCCTTGAAAACTTTGTTCATTAGATCCATGAATACAGAGGGTGTATTAGCCAATCCAAAAGGCATTACAGTAAACTCGTAATGCCCATACCTGGTTCGAAATTTTGTCTTTGGAATGTCTTACTTCTTCACACACAACTGATGGTATCCAGATCGAAGGTAAATCTTTGAAAATTATTGAGCTCCATGAAGTTGGTCAAATAAATCATCAATGTGAGGTAGGGGATACTTGTTCTTTATTGTTATAGCATTGATTTCCCTGTAGTCGATACATAACCTCATAGATCCATCTTTCTTCTTAACAAAAAGGACAGGGGCTCCCCATGGAGAAACACTAGGGCGAATAAATCCTTTATTACTCAATTCCTCTAGTTGTTTCTTTAGGTAAACTAATTCTACATTGGTCATTCTATAAGGGTTATTTGATATAGGCCTTGAACCCGGAAATAAATAAATGGAAAACTCAATTTTTTGTTCTAGAGGATGTCATGGTAAATCTTCTGGAAACACATATACATATTCTTTCACAATAGGTACATCCTTTATTTTAACATTCCTTTCCTCATCCACAATTATTTCATTCTCTTATTCCCTGATAATGGAATTTAGGTGAGCTACTAGGGGTGGATCTAGATAAGAATCAGGTGGTGACAATTCTGCTCTAAAGATAAGGTGTTCTTTATCAACATCATCAAATATTATAACCTCCTTCTTCTTACAATAAACCTTCACATCATGGTCTGAAATCCAATCCATACCAAGGATTATATCAAATTAAATCATGGGAATGACGATGAGATCAGCAGATAAATAACATTAATGTGCTCTAATGGGGACTGATTCAAAAAAAATGTTGCAATAATACTTCCCTTAAGAGTTTTGACTGACAACTCCCTTGTTAAATCAAATTGGAAATATCTAATTTTCTTAGAAAACTTGGAAGATATGAAACAATGTAATGATCCAGAATCAAATAATTCATTTTCTAAAATTGAGGAAACCATTAAATTACCTACCACCACGTCTTTCGGAGCTTCATCCTCAGCAGTAGTGATAGCATAAGCTTGGCCTTGATCCCTTGGCCTTTTCTGAGGTAATTTCCCCTTATTCTTAGGACATTCATTTTCATAATGTCCCATATCCCTACAATTGTAGCATTGAACGTCGGTATATTATTTCTTCCCCTTTCAATCACGATCTTGGTGGCCTTTTCATCATACTTGTAACAAACTCACATTCCCATCAAGCAAGTACCAGGGTGTCTCTTCCCACATTTACTGCAGGATGGATATTCAACTTTTCCCTTATTCCCCTTATTTCCATTCCCAGAGTGATCAGCAGATCTCTTATTCTCTTTCTTTACTTTAAAGTTGTAAGAATTAGAGAATTCCTTTTCTATCTTGATAGCACATGAGACAACATCTTCGCACGATGAGAAGGATTTTGAGACTAATCCTCAATGGAGAAATGGTTTTAACCCATCAAATAAATGATCAATCTTACTTCTTGGGTTACGTATATAATCTGCAGCATGTCTTGTTAACCTTGTAAAGTTAGCCTCATACTTTTCGACATTCTAATCCTTCTTTTTCCTTAGACTAAGAAATTGTCTTTTCATATCTGATCGATGGTCCTGAGGAAAGTATTTTTCTAATAAAATATCTTTAAATTCCCTTCATTCCATATTTTATACTTCATCATCTTCCTTCATTTTTTGAATCAATGACCACCATAGATCAGCATCTCCAGTGAGGTGGTAAACTGCCATGATAACTTTTTCCCTTTCACTACACCCCAAGGCATGGAATATTTTCTCTAAGGAATTTATCCATTGCTCAAATACTGGTGGATTTGTACCCCAAATTAATGTTGGTGGTTGTTGCCTCATGAAGCGATCTAACATTGATCCTCCATGCTATGGATCTGGGTGCTCCATACGGGTAAGGTTATTATTCATAACCTGAGTGAGTTGTCCCAGTATGGTGATTAGCTAATCATCACCAGTTGCATCACCAACTCCACTATAATTATCTGGAGCAGGAAGGAAATCCCTACATGGAGTGCGTGCATTGATACGGTTTCCATTTCTTCCACTAGGCACCATTTCTAAACAATGGCATACACTAGATTAGTTTATGAATCACAATACATAAATCCAATATTGTAAAACACTTAACATGAATTGAACAGTTTATGGATATAATACATAATCATAAAAATGTTTTCTTTGAGGAAGTATATACTCATAAACCATTCATAATGATTTGTAAAGAAAATGAGAATTATCCTAAGCATATCCCCTAGGAGTGTCGTAACCAAGAGTGGCACAAGGCCCGTTGTCGTGCACCAGTTCCCCTTCGAGTCTAGCTCAAAGTGGTATTTTTGGGTTTTACCCCGAGGTACATCTATGCCAGAGCCGCCTCTACCTGCTCATATCCAGACAGGGTTGTATTTCTCGGAAAGATCACAAAATCTCTACAATACCAAAATTCTAGGAAATTCTTCTATACTAATCCTCAAATTCTATCTTAGGGCTATGTTCTCTAATCAGAGTTTATCTAAATATAGATTCCAAGGTTTGTACTAAACTTCCTCTGATACCAACAGTAACGCACCGACCCTAGTTTCCCAGAGTCGGTGCATTATTACATAACATTTTCATGATCACAAAAGATCAAGTCTTGAAAGACCGATTAGTTTAGTAGCCTTGGAATCTCTAGATACATTCATAAAGTTTACATTACATCATAAAGTGAAAAACTACAAAAACATCTTGCCTACATAGACCACACTCATATCCCCACATAATATCCCTACAGGTCATTCATAAAATACTTCTTCACATCCTGGGAAAAATAAAACATAGAAAGGGGTGAGCTCAGATGCCCAGTAAGGATAACAATATAGCGGAAACATTCATAAATAAGCATAAACATTTAAGGAAATGTATAACTATAAACTTGAACTTCAGAATAATATGGAAAAAATAAAATTAAATAATTCCATTTACTTATTCACATGGATATTCTACTAATAAAATAATCACATGCAATATTAATAACAACTTTCATAATGATGGAATGCATAATGCCAGACTATCATAACCACATAGTCAAGGCATTGTGCCAAGACTACAAATAATATTTTGTCAAGGCCTTGTGCCAAAACACTAGTTTGTCTCATGAGACCTACCGATGAATCAAGGAGCTATAGTGGGCTCCACCCGTCACTTACTAAGTCTAATGTATTCCTCATATAAACAGGTTTAAACATAACATAAACATTTGTATTAAAACAATCATATGAAATGTCAATACTTTCTCCATAAACCATGAATGGTATAAAAATAACACATCCATAGTCAAAAATATCACAAAACCTTCAATAATATATAAAAGTTTTGTATCATAATAAATAAACTTCAAATAATATTAAAATCCATCAAAGGATGTTGACATAGATGAAAACAAAACTATTTGAGAGAAATATCTCTTTTTTTGAAATCAATTAAAAGCCACATAATTATAAAATAAAACATTTACTTTGAAAATATTCTTATAAGCATGTAAGGGAATCTTTGAAGATTTTATAATGGCAGAAAATAGTTGCACTCTCCGTATAAGTTAAAAATGACATTCTTACCTTAATTCTATCAAAAAGGTTAAAAAGGACCTTGTTTGAAAAAAAACGGAAAGATTCCTTTATAAACATCTTATAAAAAGTAAAACAAGGGTATAAATGAATTTAACCCATAGTCTGTAAAATAGTAAGAATGATTTGAAATACATTTTTAAGAAACATGTATGTGGATGATAAAGAGGTCCCAGTAGATAATTACGTATAAGCAACCTCGGATAATGAAGAGATTGTGAAATAAACCCTTACCTTGTACATTTCCTTGGTCGAGGGTAGGTTAACCTTTTGTATAATGGTGAAATAATTTTTTTTTAATTATACAAGAATCATATACATTAATATGATATCATATATGATCATTTAACATTGCTTTGTTAATAATATCTTAGTATTCTTGTCGTTTCGGGTGTTAACTTACTCATTTTCTTTTATATGTTTTGTTACATAAGCCATCTTTTTTATGGATAGGTTGTATCTTATTCATATCCAAAATTATATCAAGTCATTAAACATTATTTTTAATCATCAAATGAAAATTATTCTTCAATGGATACGATGGGGAATGAATCTCATCGTGTTCGTGGAGACGGTAGTTCGTACGTACACACGAACGACAATATCATTCTTTTGATATTAAAATAATATATAATTGGATAGTATATCATATATACAGAATCATTATCTTGTTATATTTATTATTTACATCAATTACACCTCATTATCATACCCATCCAAATAATAATGTTTTGAAAAACAATTACACCACGACGTGGAAACAGTAAGCCGTACGTACGCACGTATGGCGACATGTAATTCAAAGGATAGATAGAATACTGAATATGGTTGTACCATATTTATAATAACATCACAGTATAGAGAATATATTGGAGTTATTTTCTTAGAAAGTAAATAACAAAGAAAGAACAAGTGGAAGAAGAAAGGAACTTGAAAGAGGGTGGTGAAAACATTACCTCTTCTTCGGGTTCTTCCTTTTGATTTGATCAAAAGACATCCTTAGGTTGGATTTCTGATCAAACTAAGGACTCTAGTTTGAATTGAGGGAATTTGATAGAATATTTGGGTAGGGTTTGGCCGAGCCAAAAGGCTTTTAAGGTGTGAATTAGAGAGAAGGGGGAGTGCCCTTTTATAAGAGGGGTGAGGGGCACCTTTTGAAAAGCTAGAAATATTATTTTATAATAAATTCATATTCGGTTTCTAATGGCTCAAAAGTGGATTATTTTAAGGTTAAGGTGGGTATAGGTCTAAAACCACTCAAAAAATAGGTTTTAGATAGGTTTGGGTCACTATATTAAATTTATATTTTTTATTTAACTCTTAGTTAAATAGTTTAACATTTATCATGTCTCTTTGTATTTTTATATTATATAGTTAATAAAATTACTATATACCTCTAAGAGACCTCCAAGTGGTCAATTAATGATGAACTTATCATTATATAAGTCCTTTGGCAGAACCTTAGATTTTTAAGAATAGAATATCAATTAATAATATAATATTTTTTTTAAACTCCTTTATGTCAATTTTGACACTATTTAATAATTGATTTTTGTTAAAGTCATAAAAACTTTATTAATTCAAACAAAATTCATTTAAGTAATACTAACATGTCATATTAACCAATAAA